>CANJKZ010000096.1:2287500-2887500 GCA_947471745.1 Closterium sp. Naga37s-1 | reverse complement strand
AGTGGGATCTGGTGGAGGTCGAAGCTGCTGGGGGCATTCGCTTCTCACTCTTCATGTGCTACATGCAAACATTCATTCACACGAATACATGAATTCTGTATCCTGATTCTGTAAGCTGTGATGAGAGCCGACCATTGTTCACCCTTTATGTGATGAGCGTCATGAAAGTACATTGATTGAATCGAAAGTATGGGGTGGATCAGAGTGAATGACTTCCTAGATTGAGTCACATCAGAATCGTTGCTTTTGCTGCCCACCAATACCAAACGCCACTTTGCATTATTCCTCTGCCTCCTTTCCTCCCTGCCTCCCTGCCGCTCTCTCCCTCCTCTACCTCCATGCTTTTCATTCCGCCACTGCCCCTCACTCTACCCAGGCTGGAGTGTCAGCTGCCTCATCTGGTGGTCGGGTTGATGCACCCAGGTGAATTCTGTCTGAGACGACCCTCTCTGCCTCTCCTGTCTCTCCCTCTGCCCCTCGCCCCTCACTCAGGCTGGAGTACCGCCTGCCCAACCTAGTGGTGGGGATCATGAACCGAGAGACCGTCAACAACGCACTTGCTCTCGGCATTGTTGCAGAGCAGGTGGGGTCCTCAGGTGGTTTCAGCTGAGCAGGTGGGGTCCTCAGGTGGTTTGAGCAGGGCAGGTGGGTCCTCAGGTGGTTTCAGCAGGGCAGGTGGGTCTTCAGGTGGTTTCAGTAGGGCAGGTGGGTCCTCAGGTGGTTTCAGTAGGGCAGGTGGGTCCTCAGGTGGTTTCAGTAGGGCAGGTGGGTCCTCAGGTGGTTTCAGTAGGGCAGGTGGGTCCTCAGGTAGGTTCAGCAGACGTGGTGGGATGTTCGCAATCAGTGAAAGATAATGGAAAGAGTTCCAAGAAAATATTGATTCGCCTTGGTACAGAGTTTCAAGAAAGATCAGAGAGATGGGAATGAAGAAGAAAGCTCAGGAAGATCCATCCAAATTGTGGATATTTGGATGGATGAGGGTAGATAAATTGGGGATGAAAAATCCACAGCGGTGCACAAGAATGCGCAGTCAAAGCCCTTACCTTACCCCCCCTCCTCCCCCTTCTCTCCCCCAAAACACCAGATGGTACAGTGTTTGCACAAAATTCCCCTGCAATGTTCTGATACCTCAAACGGTCAGTTAGTGCAGTACGTGCGAGTGAACGCGGATCTAAGCTCCTATCCCTCCCCTTCCCCTTTCCCCCTCTTCACCCCCCTCCCCCAGCCACCAGATAGTGCAGGTGCAGTTCCCCCACAGAATAAGTGCCCCCACAGAATAAGTGCCCCCACAGAATAAGTGCCCCCACAGAATAAGTGCCCCCACAGAATAAGTGCCCCCACAGAATAAGTGCCCCCACAGAATAAGTGCCCCCACAGAATAAGTGCCCCTGAATGCTCTTCCACCACGTCCTCTCCCCCCTTCGTCCTCTCCTCTGAAACCGCCAGATACTGCACTGCAGTACATGCGGAGGAAAGCTCATCTAAGCTCTTATCCCTCCTCTCCCCTTTGCCTCCTTCTCCCCTCCCCTCCCCGCAACCACCACCAGATAGTGCAGTAGGTACGGACGAACTCTCATCTAAGCCCCTATCCCTCCCCTCCCTCCCCCCCCCCACCTCTCCCCTCCCCTTCAAGCCACCAGATAGTGCAGTACATGCGGAAGAACGCTCATATAAGCCATATTGTTCCTCCCCCTCCCCCCCCCCCCTTCCACGCCGCCACCAGATAGTGCAGTACATGCGGAAGAACGCCCATCCCCTGGTGGCCACGAAGCCCCCTGTGGTGCCCGAGACAGTGGTGGACCAGGTGCTGTGCGGTGGGGCCATGTGTGGCACTGTGTGGTGCTGTGCTGTGCGCTGTTCAGTGTTGTGTTCTTTGTGTATGTGCGGTGTACGACTTGTGTGTAGCGTGGGATGCGTGCGTGTGTGGTGTATCATACCATCTCGGACCATGTCGAAACAAGTCACACCATCTGACGTCGATGAGGCCTATTTCACACTATCACATACCATCTTACACTGCCATATACCATCTGATATCATCAAATACCATACAGTACTCCTTTTTGCATCGGATAACATCTCATTATGAGCATTTTTTTCCATTTTTTCTTATTTTCAACCCTACTCGGGTAAAACCCATTCAGCTGCCCATTGCCCTTACTACTCTGCTTCTCGTTCGTATCACTTCGTGTCCCATTGTTCCTCTGCTGCTCCGCTGCCCTGTGTGTGTATCAGATCCGTCTGTGGGAGTTTGATCGCAACAGAGTGGCCACCACTGCTGCCGTGCTCTACGACGACTTCCCCACCCAGGTGATTCCCCAGGTGATTCCCCAGGTGATTTCTCAGGTGATTCCCCAGGTGATTTCCCAGGTGATTCCAACAAGATGAGGTATAGCTGCTCCCCACCCAGGTGATTCCAACAAGGTGAGGTATGGCCGCTCCCCACCCAGGTGATTCCAACAAGGTGAGGTATGGCTGCTCCCCACCCAGGTAATTCTCCAGGTGATTCCAACAAGATGAGGTATGGCTGTTCCCCACCCAGGTGATTCTCCAGGTGATTCAAACACGATGAGGTATGGCTGTTCCCCACCCAGGTAATTCTCCAGGTGATTTCAACAATGTGAGCCCATTCAGGTGATTTCAACAAGGTGAGCCCGCCCAGGTGATTCCAACAAAGTGAGCCTGCCCAGGTAGTTCCAACAACCATGGCCGCGCCCCACCCATGTGAGCTATTGCCAGTGTTGTCTCAGGCTCTGGCATTTCTCACCCAGGTGAGTTCTATTAGCATGACACATGGCGGAGTATGGATAAATGGTTCGCATATCCACCTGCACACATGTTTCCAAATGTGTACACCTATCGGTTTATAATCTCTCAACGTCAGGCAACTCCATCCTTCTCATGTGATTCAGCTTCCCCTCGCCTGAACCAACTGAACATGCGCTTACACGCGTTTCTGATCTGTGCCCTCGAGATTTTCTGCAGGAAGTGTTTGAAGCCATCGTTAAGCATGCGCAGCAGATTGGTGCGTTGCTGTGGAAAGACAGCAAGAAGAGAAAGTTTGTTGTTCGTGCCGATGCACACGATAGCGTGCGGACGTTTATTCGCCACCTCGGCAGCAAGAAGAAACGGCGCAGTGACGCGTAGTATTTGTCGCACTCTTGAAGTCTGAAAATGTGGGCAGAAGCAAAGGCGATCCAAGCCAAATTTACGCACTGGTACTGTGTTTTTTTTCTTTTTATCAAAAACATCATCTTAGGTTGAGCCTGCATTATATCCCCGAACTCCAAGCCCCTCAAGAGTTTGTTGGAAATATATGAGAACACATTCACACATTCACAGCTAGAGGTGAAGTTATATGCGTGAACGCCATAGCATCCAAACTCTATGGCGAATATGGGGCGACCTGAGAATTCGACTAAATTCTCGTGATGTTTTCGCTGACGTCACAAAAAATTGTGCCGCAACCCCCACGAAATGCGAAATGCCACGAAGCTCCTCCGAAAAAGAGACCCGTCAATTGCGTTTCCCCGAAGCTGCTTGTCGAGAATGGAAGCATCTCGATCATTCCCTCGCTTGGCCACACCGTGGTCTACAAGACCAACTAAACCATCCTGCCTGTCACAAACCAAACCCCGCCACACCACCCAACACCGAACCAAACGCGCCCAATCCACAGTCAGACATGCATGGCGCGTCGCGGTTTGCAGTGATTGGCACGTCCAGGTCGCCTGAACGATCTCGACCTGAGGCGCACTCGTGTACGCGTACTTACTCCTGCTGACGCCATCTCAGTCAGCAAATATTATGCTTCGCATTGCAACCGTCTTTGAGCCTGCTAAGCTCCTCCGAGCGGCAAAAGTCTCTACACCTCTGCTCTGTCCGTCGCGGTCCTCCACGTTTGCGCGAGTCATCATGGCCTCGGCCACGCCCAACCCGCTCCTCACGCCGTTCACTCTCCCGGACGGCACGGAGCTCTCAATGCGCATCGTCTACGCGCCGCTCACGCGCGATCGTGCCGTCGGGACCATCCCGCAGCCGAACGCCGCGACTTACTACTCGCAGCGCGCGCACAAGGGCGGGCTTATGCTCACCGAAGGCACGTGTATTTCGCCCGAGGCGCACGGGTACCCCGACACCCCGGGGATCTACACGGAAGCGCAGATCGCGGCGTGGAAGCCGGTGATCAAGGCGGTGCACGACAAGGGCGCGCGGTTCTACTGCCAGCTGTGGCACGTCGGCCGCGCGTCGCACCAAGGTGAATCCCACTTCTGCTCCTTTCTTCGACGACGTCGACCGATCGCATTGGCAATGATGACGACACGTTGGGGCGCCTCCAGCATTGTTGCTTGACCGATGTGGGAAATCATCATGGCGGAGCCTGGGAGTTGTCGTCAATGGTACGCCTGGACGACGATTCACTTCGAGCTGGCAATTTTCAAGTCAATTTCCTCGCGTTTCACACGTAAAATCCCCCACATTAGCGGGAACATTGTTTGCTCATCTCCTCATCTTTCGTTTTCCTCGTTTCGTCCCCTCGCCGTTTCGATCATACTATCGCGCCACGTATCGACCTGGTAATTCCCTTTCTTTTCACGTCGATCGTTCTCCATCACCAACTGTCGTTCCTCGTCGCCCCTCCTCTGCTCCTCGTCATTATCCTGCCCCTTCAACCCCCCCACTGCGCGCCGAGCAGAGTACCAGCCTGATGGCGCCGCGCCGATGGCTCCGTCCGCCATTCCTATCATTAGCGAGGAGATCAAAGTGTACATCAGCACTGGCCCAGCCGACTATCCCACGCCCAGGGCCATGACCGCGGAAGAGATCAAGAAGGTACGGAGCCGGACAGGCAATCGGAGGAACGGGGACGGACACGACGTCCTAAACCTTAAACGTTGTTGAATCCTTTTCGGGCGGGACTCAAGCGGCAAGCGAGGCACCGCAGTGGTGCTCGCTGCATGACGTGAACGCATCGCATGGCCCTATCAATTTCCGCTATATCGCCGGTCCTGCTCCGAGCGAGTCGCGCCGCTTTACTCTGGCGAATCCAGGCGACCGAGCGGTACCGCGCGATCGACAAGTGCCGCGCGACCGAGCAAGCTAGAAGCACCGCGTGGGCTGGGCAGCACCGCGAGGGCGCACGCAGTATTGCGCGGCTGCGCGCCAGAGTTTCTCCGCACGCATTCCTTTTGAACCATCTCCGTTGTTCACCTTCCCATCATCGCAATTCCCAGCGCGGTGACTCCAGGCTATCGAGCAGTAGTACCCAATTCCCAGCGCGGTGACTCCAGGCTATCGAGCAGTAGTACCGGGCGGCTGCGTTTCCCATTTCATGTACTTCCATGCTCCGTGCTCTTCCAGCAAAATCTCAGGCATCTCAGTTCCGTGATCCCATATCCGTTGTTCATTTCCTCTCTCCCCCCCCCCCAATCATCGTATTCCATTGTTCACCTTTTTCCATCGTCGAAATGTCCGCCACGGGTGGTTCCTCCAGGTGGTGGAGCAGTTCCGAGTGGCGGCGCGTAACGCGATCGACGCGGGGTTCGACGGCGTGGAGGTACACGGCGCGAATGGGTACCTGCTGGAGCAATTCATCAAGGTGAGATGATCTTGGGGAGTGGGCGATATGGCGGCCATTCGTGCGAATCCGTAACATTTCGGCTTATCGCAGTCAATGGTTACCTGCCTGGATCATCAAGGTGAGACGACCGCGGCTCGTCCGACGAGCCAAAATGTACCTGACCCATAGGTGTCCCCTAGGTAACCCTCGGGTTAGATTTGGGTCGTACATGTGAGTTGGTCTTGGTAATTACAGTTAGCATGAGTATGGTAGAATAAGGACAGTTCAATGCACTTCATGGCATAAGCTGCTTGGGTTTGATCGGATTCGCTCCTTTCTCCAGATTTATGCACCACATCATGCAACAACAACGAGCACGAGGTCAAGTTTGGATACAGCGCGCCGTACCTCATTATTCCCGTTCCCTCAACAACCCTCCGTCACCCTTCTCCCATTCTCCCGCTTCCGCCTCCCCCGTCCCCCTCGCCAGGACGGCATCAACAAGCGTGAGGACGAGTTTGGCGGGTCCCTCAATATCCCCGCTCGTTCAACAACCCCAACCCCGCTCTACCCCCATAACCCCCACACCTTTTCTCCCCCTCCCCCCTTGGTTCCTCCCCCCTTCCCCACTGCCAGGACGGCATCAACAAGCGCGAGGACGAGTTTGGCGGCTCCCTGGAGAACAGGCTTCGCTTCCCCCTGCAGGTGGGTCAGGCTGTTGTGACTCTTAAGGGGGGCGACTGTGGTGTTAGTTTACAGCCTCTAGCACTGGGGATGACTGGGTGCTTGGTTCCTTGGGACTACTCTGCTGTTAATGATTAGGGTGGAGCCTTATTGGAATGTTGAAATCAGGCTCCTTTCCCACCCCTTCTCCTTTTCCCCCCTTCTCTCGCCCACCTCCTCCTTCCCCTTTTGTTCCGCCGCCCCGTTCCTACTCCCTCCTTCCTCCCCAGCCCCTGCTTCCACACCCCGGCAGCGGAAGAGGTTTCTGAATCTCCTCCTATCTCCACTCTTCTCCCACGCCCACCTGCCCGTGACCCCTTCCTCCCTCCTTCCCCATATGCAACCCATATCCTCCTCCCGCCTTCCTCCACCCATCTCCCCCCATCGCATCCCCTTGTTGCTCCCCGCATCCCTTCCCCGCCCCCTCCCCCCACACATGGTGATTTAAGGCAGTGGTGGACGAGGTGTTCGGCAGCAAGGAGACTTTGGAGTCAATTCAAAAGCCCCATCCCCCCTCCTTCCTCCCCCCATCTCCTCCGCCCATCTCCTACCCTAGCCTCCCCCTATGGCCCCCCTGCAGATGATCAAGGCAGTGGCGGACGAGGTTGTTGTTGAGCTGACTTGTCCCTCCCCTCCCCACCACGCTGCCCCCCATTGCCCGCCCACCAGGTGATCAAGGCAGTGGCGGACGAGGTTGTTGTTGAGCTGACTTGTCCCTCCCCTCCCCACCACGCTGCCCCGCCCGCCCACCAGGTGATCAAGGCAGTGGCGGACGAGGTGGGCGCCAGCAAGGTGGGCGTGCGGCTGTCGCCGTACAGCTCCTTCCTGGATGCTTCCGACTCGGACCCCGTGGGCACGTATCTGGGGCTGGTGGAGGCCGTCAACAGCCTGGGCCTGGCGTACGTGCACTTCATTGAGGCGCGCGCGCAGGGGAATGCTGACTTGGAAGATGCAAAGGAGGTGAGCGGCGTGTAGGTGGTGCTGGGTTTTGAAGGAGTTGAGTGGTTTGCAGGCAGTGCGGTGAGTACTGTCTGCTTGTGACAGAGGTGTGTGGAGGGAAAGAGGAGGGCTTGACGGCTGCCTGGTTGGTATCTACCGGAAAAGAGCTCGAGGGCTTGCGAGTTTCATCGCGTTCTTCTCTTTGTCCTTCTCTTTTCGATCCTGTCATTGTTGCGGCTTTGAATTCGCATTCCATTGCCCCTGCTTCCCTCCTCTTCCGCTATCTGCAGACTCTGGAGCCATTCCGCAAGGCGTTCAAGGGGCCCTTCATTGCTGCTGGCGGCTACAAGGTATGCTCCTGTGGCCCGTGTGACCTGTGTGGCCCTTGAAAGTATGCTCGTGTGACCCATCTGCCTTGTCATGAGAGACACCTGAGACTACAGGATGTTCCCTTTTGCTGCTCGCTGGAGATGGCGGACAGGATGATGCCTCTCCCATCTCTCTTCTATCATGTACTGCGATGCATACAACATCGCCATCACTGCTGCTGCTTCTGCTGGTTGTGAGGTACCCTGGTGCTTGGTATCGAGTAGTGTACAGCAATGCAAACAACACATATTGTTTGTTACTCACGATATTATCGTACATCTTTCGATCTGCGTCGTCTATGCCCTGCCAGTACCGATGCTCCCTTGATCACGCTTGCACACAAAATCTTCCACCCCATCGTCTCACTGCTCTCTTTTCCCTTCCTCTCCAACCCTCCACTATTGTCCCAACTACCAGCGTGAAAACGGCATGGAAGCTATTGAAAACGGATCGGCGGATCTGATCACGTACGGCCGCCTCTTCCTCGCCAACCCAGACCTGCCGAGGCGCTTTGAGCTCAATGCGCCCCTCAACCCGTACGACCGCAGCACCTTCTTCAGTGGGGATCAGGTCAAGGGGTACATCGACTACCCTTTCCTGGATGAGGAACCCAAGAAGGCTGAATAGAAGGGGATGCTTGAGTCAGATGTGAGGTGCGTTGGTATATATGTACCGGTGCTGGAATTCGGAAAGGTTATTGCAGCACTCTCGGAAATATGACTGTCTTCTTCGCATTAGCCTCGTATAGAGGAAGCGGTCGTCCACTTTATCGTACTACTCTCTTATAGAGAATGCGATAAAAGGGGGGGTGAAATGTGACTATTTTGCATGCCGCAGGAGTACGGTTGTGGCGCAAGGGAATGTACCCCTCAAAGTACATGGCTAGCTATAATTATTAAAACAAGTGTAGTATCAAATGCTGCATAGCAAATCTTACAACTTAGAGCGGGGTACATCTCTGTTCAAAAAGCTGTGTAAGACCAGAATATTCAAAACTACCGATACCGATTGTGCCATTCATACCGGTAGAAGTTTTAAAACGCCATTGACGGCATTCGAAACCCATGTGATTTCTTGAACAGCACATTTAAAAGGCTTTTTTTAACATCAGTGTAACGCACCCTTTCTCTGTGTTGGAAATATGTTCAGTTGTTGCTCCATGTAACCACTACAGTTACTAAAAGTGTATGCACTTTCAAACGTATTCTGAATAAAATTTCAATAACATGGTACCGGTAGTATCCTCTAAAATGAGGTGCGGCCCATAGGGTACTAATCAGGGCATTTTGCCCATGGATTTTGAGCCTTGGTGTTGTGCCGAGCAATTTAGCAAGTACCGTAATGCGTGCCATACTGTCATCATGGTAACAGGTGGCACGAGGAGATCCCCATCACTGACACCACGACTGCTTCATTCTTCCGTCGTGCTGCCATGCTCTCGTGCTGCCATGCTGCCATTCTGCCATGCTGTCTTGCTGTCATGCTTTGCTGTCATCCTTTGCTGTATAGCTGTCACGAGGACGAGGCCACCTGTGATGCCACCTCGGATGCAAAGTCCTTGGCCTCCCTGCCACGTGGCACCATTGCAGAAAGGCAAGGATAATTAGCCACTTGCATGGAAGTGAGTAAAAGGCTAAGAACCAGTTATACTACTCAATAATAAGGGTAAAAATAATCATCCTAATCAATAAGACAATCGTACTCATTGATGATCTACAGGTAAGAACCCAATCGCACCTTTCAATGCCTTCTCCAACCTCTAGCCATAAAAAGTGCTCCACTTGAATCGTTGCCCCGGCCTTCTTGGAACCTTCTGCTAGCACTTTCTGTGGGACATGGGATGGAGCATGCAGAGCAGAATGTGGTTAATAAGGCATGCAGAGCAGAATGCGGTTAATAAGGCATGCAGAGCAGAATGTGGTTAATAAGGCATGCAGAGCAGAATGTGGTTAATAAGGCATGCAGAGCAGAATGTGGTTAATAAGGCATGCAGAGCAGAATGTGGTTAATAAGGCATGCAGAGCAGAATGCGGTTAATAAGGCATGCAGAGCAGAATGCGGTTAATAAGGCATGCAGAGCGGAATGTGGTTAATAAGGCATGCAGAGCAGAATGTGGTTAATAAGGCATGCAGAGCAGAATGCGGTTAATAAGGCATGCAGAGCAGAATGTGGTTAATAAGGCATGCAGAGCAGAATGCGGTTAATAAGGCATGCAGAGCAGAATGTGGTTAATAAGGCATGCAGAGCAGAATGCGGTTAATAAGGCATGCAGAGCAGAATGGGGTTAATAAGGCATGCAGAGCAGAATGTGGTTAATAAGGCATGCAGAGCAGAATGTGGTTAATAAGGCATGCAGAGCAGAATGCGGTTAATAAGGCATGCAGAGCAGAATGTGGTTAATAAGGCATGCAGAGCAGAATGTGGTTAATAAGGCATGCAGAGCAGAATGTGGTTAATAAGGCATGCAGAGCAGAATGCGGTTAATAAGGCATGCAGAGAAGAATGCGGTTAATAAGGCATGCAGAGCAGAATGCGGTTAATAAGGCATGCAGAGCAGAATGCGGTTAATAAGGCATGCAGAGCAGAATGCGGTTAATAAGGCATGCAGAGCAGAATGCGGTTAATAAGGCATGCAGAGCAGAATGCGGTTAATAAGGCATGCAGAGCAGAATGCGGTTAATAAGGCATGCAGAGCAGAATGCACTCAGCCGAGCATGCAGAATGGACTGCATGCAGAATGGACTGCATGCAGAATGGACTGCATGCAGAATGGACATGCAAGCGCAGTCCGCTTGCAAGTTGACTTGGATCACACTGCCTATGCTCACCTGCGCGACTCTCTTATAGTCCAGCGCATATGCCTGTTCCATCAGCAGCACCTCCCCGTAGAACCTGCCCCCTTCGAACCAGACACATGTACGTACTGCGTAATTCAGTCAGCCTCGCCGCTCAGCACCCACCTGCACGGTCCTCTTATCATCCAGGGCATAAGGCTGCTCCGTCAGCACCACCTCGCCGTAGAACTTGCCCAGCCGCCCCGCTACCATCTTCTCCACCACAGCCGCTGGCTTGCCCGCTGCCACCGCCTGCATGGGAGAGAAAGACAAGAGGAGTCTAAAAATCTGTAGCAAGCAATCAGCCGCCCCGCCACCATCTCCTCCACCGCGCCTGCTGGCTTGCCCGCTGTCACCGCCTGCGTGGGTGGGGAGAGGAAACAGGGAGGAAAGGGGAGGAAGGAGAAAAGAGGAGTGTCAAACACATGCCAGTAGCAAGCCCTCTGCCGCCCCTGCACCATCTTCTCCACCACACTTGCTGGCTTGCCCGCTGCCACCGCCTGGATGGGAGAGGAGAGAGAAACAGGGGAGCCCAAAAAGCCTAAAGAGCAGAGCCTGAAGAACTTGCGTGGAAGAAGAGAGAGAAACGGCTGCCACTGGAAAGCATTCAGGCACCACGAGACAATTTCTCCACGATGCTGCTTTGCTTCCTTGCTGCTGATGAGGACTCAATGGCGAGACAGGTGGTGACGTTAGGGGAGGGTTAGAGCTGACCAATTGCACTAGTGTTGACCCACCGGTTGACATGCATTGACTAATTCGTTCACTAGTGACGCGCTGGCCCAACTATTCACTAGCATTGACCCACACTCACCTGTGCTCGCAGCACGTCACTCTCCCTCTCCACCACCTCCCCTGGAACATCTTCTCGCCTATAATAGAGCGGTCTCATCGCCACCACATGCATCGAGTTGACTTTTGAGTCGACTCAAAGGTCAAGACACGCTCACCTGTGCTCGCAGCACGTCACTCTTCCTCTCCACCACCCCCGTAGGCACGCCCCTGCTGCCTCTGGCACTCCTTTCCCCACCTGTTAAGTAGCGTCGAGTCAACGCACACTCACCTGGGCTCGCAGCACATCACTCTCCCTCTCCACCACCTCCGCAGGCACGTCCTCCCGCCTCAGATACAGCGGTCTCATCGCCACCACATGCATCGCCACTCCTTCCCCCACCGCCGCTGCTGCCGCTGCCGCTGCTCCCGTCTCCTCCACTGCTCCTGCCTCTGATCCTGCCTCTGATCCTGCCTCTGATCCTGCCTCTGATCCTGCCTCTGATCCTGCCTCTGATCCTGCCTCTGATCCTGCATCTGCGCTGCTCCCTTCTCTGCTGCTGCTGCTGCTGCTGCTGCTGCCTGAAGGCTGGGAAAGAGAGAGGGACACAAGACTAGCTATCCGCCCCAAGCCAGCCCCGGGGCTGCTGTGCAGGTACGTGGCCACCGAGCCAGACGGCCGAGGCTCGGGAAGCAGGAAGGCTCGGCGCAGGCGCACGTTCTCCCCAGTCAGCGCTGCCACCTCAGCCACCGCCTCTGCCAGCTGGCGACTTCCCGTCAGCTTCGGGTGGTCGAATGACACCGTGGCTTGCTGGTGGTGGGCGGGAGTGGGTGTGGGGACAGGGGCGGGGAGGGCATGTAGGTGCAGGTCGTGAATGCAGCCAATTTCCGGCTTCCCGTCAGCTATGGGTGGTCGAATGACACCGTGGCTTGCTGGTGGTGGGAGGGAAAGGGGGGCAGGGATGCGGAGGGGAATTAGTTGGGATGTGTGAATCCCACCAACACAGCCACCGCCTCTGCCTGTCAGCTGCCCTCTTTGTGATAGTGGTGGTCGAACCACACTGTAGCTAGCTGGAGGTGGGAGGGGATGAAGGGCAGGAAGGGGTGGAGAGGGGAGTTAGGTGAGAGGTGTGAGTGAATGCGTGAATGCTGGCCACACGGCCACCACCTCTGCCTGGCAGCTGCCGGCTTTGTGGTAGCTTCTGGTGGTCAATCCACGGTGTGGCTTGCTGGTGGCGGGAGGGAGGGAGTGGGCGGTTGCGGTGATGTAGGTCGGCGGGGACGATGTGAGTGCAAGTGTGAAGATGCGAGTGGGAGTGCATGTGTGTGGGACAATGGGAGGGAAGGGGATTGAATGTCCACTTGGAAAGAGACGGATAACAGGTGGAGGGAACGCGAAATCACCAACACCATACCATGCTAACTACTGACTTGCCAACTACTGTCCCGGTATTTGATGCCGCACTCACTTCAAGGTTTGCTAGAGGCAGAGGGAGCGGAAGAGATGCGGAGGACGAGGAGGAGGAGGGTGAAAGGCTCAACGCTGCGGCTGCTGCCTTGGAAACCTGCAGGGAGGTAACGAGGGAAAGGAGAGAGGATTGAAAAAAAGGAAAGAGAGAGAAGGAGATGAGGAATAGAGGAGGGGTAAGAGCAGAAGGGGATTGAGATGGTGGAGAGGTGTGTGTGAGGGCAGGGAAAAAAGAGCCCATGTCCGAAAGGGTGTACTTGGATTAGAACCCTCTCACCCCTCTCACCCCTCTCACCCCTCTCACCCCTCTCACCCCTCTCACCCCTCTCACCCCTCTCACCCCTCTCACCCCTCTCACCCCTCTCACCCCTCTCACCCCTCTCACCCCTCTCAGCCTTGCACACCCGTCCGTGTGGGATGGCACCCTCACCAGCAGCATTTGATGAAAACGATTTCACTCCTAAGGTTTCTTCTTCGTCGGTGCACTACTCTTTCCCACTCACTGCAGATAGCAGTAATCATGATCGTCTTAAAGCCCACCTCACGGGTCAGCTCTTGAGCCACCACTCCCTTGCATGCGCATTCATCTCCACTTCCAATGCAGCCACCATCCTTAAGGCTCGTGGGCTTCAAGGCTCAAGGTTCAGGTTTAAGGTTTTAGGTGAAAGATTAGCCCCTTACAAGACGAACTCACGAGCAGTTGGAAGAGACCGTTGCGTTGCGAGCAACAAAGTCCGTCTCACTGTTGATCTTCACCGCCACCGCCACCACGCCTTGCCTGCCACCTGTGCGCACTTGTTTGTGTGTTTTGAGAAGACTGGAGACACTCACCAGCAGTTGAAAGAGGTCGTTCCTGGCAACCAAGTCCGTCTCGCTGTTCACCTCCACCACCACCGCCCCCATACCCTTTGTTGAGGCCCTTTGTGTGTTTTGGGTTGACAGAAGGTGCACTCACAAGCAGCTGGAAGAGGGTGGCACTCACCAGAAGCTGAAAAAGGTCGTTGCGTGCAACAAAATCAGTCTCGCTGTTCACCTCCACCGCCACCGCCCCCACGCCCCGCCGCACCGCCACACTTCCACTGCCATTTGCACCCACTTCTTCGTGTGTTTTGGGTTGACCGAAGGTGCACTCACAAGCAGTTGGAAGAGGTCGTTGCGTGCAACAAAATCAGTCTCACTGTTCACCTCCACCGCCACCGCGCCCACGCCCCGCCGCACCGCCACGCCCACCAGCCCCTCCGCTGCCACCCGCGCCCGCTTCTTCTGCGCCGCTGCCAGGCCCCGCCTCCTCAACTCGGTGAATGCCGCGTCTGGGAGGGGGAGGGAGAAGTGGAAAGCAGGGGTTGGGGGAGGTGGGGAAGGGGGGAAGGGGAGAATGGGGGGAAAAGGTGGTCTTGGAGTCACTCCCGCCCACCAGCCCCTCTGCTGCCACCCGCGCCCGCTTCTTTTGCGCTGCTGCCAGGTCTCCTCAACTTCGTGAATGCCGCGTCTGGGGGGAGGTGGGAGGAGAGGGGCGGAGGGGGGAGTGGGCGGAGAAACATGGTGGTTGAGTGGTTCAGTCCCTTACACTCCCCCAGAAGCCCCTCTGCTGCCACCTAACAGCACCTCGCGCACATCCCACCCCCACCAGCACCGCTGCTTGTACCGGTGGAGAATGTAGGTGCCGCTCGCGACAGTACAGCCCCGCTACAGTACATCCTCGCTACAGTACCGCCTCCCTACAGTACAGCCTCGCTACAGTACCGCCTCCCTACAGTACCGCCTCACTACAGTACCGCCTCATTACAGGAACGCCTCACTACAGTCCCGCATCGCTACAGCAACGCCTCACCCAGATCCCACCCGGCCGCCACCAGCGCCGCCTTCACGTCCTTCACCGGCGCGCCCGTGCGCGCGCGCAGCTCCTTGATCGCCGCGAGGTTCCCCCCTCCGCCGGATCCCCCCCCCGCGCCTGCTCCCTCGCCCGCGCCGCCCCCAGCTTGCGCGCAACGCCCGCCGCTGCTGCTGGCGGCGGAGAAAGCGCGGGAGGTGGCGGAAAACAAGGCGGCGGCAGCCCAGGGGAGCAGCTTCGCGCGCAGCAGAGGGCCGCTGACGTCACTGGCGCACTTGCCGATCGCTGATGACGTCATTTTGAATCGGATCTGGAAGTATGGACGCAAGGTGGTGGAAGTGCCTGGCGATGGAGAATGGGCGGACGACGCGCGTGTGGTGGGGCGAGAGGTAGTAGCGGTGCTAGAGGCAGTGGAGACAGAGGGGAAGCGGCCAGCGGGCAGCGCGAAACGGAGCAGAGGGCGGGGCAGTGCGCAGCGCGAAATCTAAGACTTACGATGAAGCTGGCGGGTATCTGAGAGGGCCAGAACTGAGCAACTTACATGTTTTGATCTGAATGCTTCACTAGAACAGCCTTCACTAAATGTGTGTTTGTCAGTTCGACTTCCAGCCAAAAAGTTTCACTAAAACGATATTTATGCAACCAGGAATCGGAAACACTCGCATAACATGCCTAGTAATATGATATCCATGACCAACACCGACATTGACACCGACACCATAATCATATTAAACCCTTCCAAAATTCTATCAACACCACCTGATAGATTTGGACAACTGTAAGATATTGGAACATTGTTTAACGAGCATTGAAATGTTCGAACAAATAAGGGGTTTTGACAATTTGCGAAGGGCGTGTAACGTATAAGTGAACACCGCTATCACGCCACTTCCAGCACCAGTCTAAGTTGCTTTGGCTGATCCCACCTCTCGACCAACCGTCTCTCGCAGTTCTACCACGCTCCCGTATCCATCCTCCCCTACTTGTTCCCTGGTCTCCACATCCCTCTCCAGGAACTTGGTGGGTGTTGGACACCTTCAGGACCGCGGGGTCACGGTCAATTTCCTGCACACGAGAGGTTTGCGACCTGTACGGCCGTTTCCACTGGGGCACTTCTGGCAACGTTCTCCCAATAGCCTTCGTCAAGTCTCTTCACACTGCACAGTGAACCCCCCCTAGGTAGCTGCGTCTGGTGAGGTTGCTGCGTCGTGCTCCTATCGGTCCCTCTCCGACCCTTCAGTCATGTGGCACCACCGTCTAGGTCAGACTTCACTCCCACGCCTCCACCACATGTCTAGGTACGGTCTTGTTTCATGTCTCCCGCTCTAGCTTCCGTCGTTTCCTCCTTCGCATGCGCCGCCGTGCACTCCTTGCATTGAGGGTAGGCTGTGCACCACCCCTCACTCCTCCTCCCTTGCGCCAGCCACCTCGCCCCTCCAAACTTTGCACTTGAATGTCTGGGGCCCCATCCCAGTCGATGGGTTGGGTCAGGAGAGCTCCATCCCGGTGGTGGTTGACGTGTTCCCGTTTCCTCCTGTGTACGGTCCTCCGTTTCCTCCTGTGTACGGTCCTCCGTTTCCTCCTCCGGACACGTCTCCGACTCTCTCTCATCCTAGTTCACGGACGTCTCCTCCTGTTTTACCAGTCCCATTGGACCGTTCGTCGTCCCGCGGGTGATCGACACTCGTCTTCTATTCAGGACCTCTTTGTTCCTTTGTACTCTCCCTCCATCTGTCCTCCCGTTACCTCCTTTGTCGTCTCTCACTGTTTCCTCATTGTCTCCCACTAACTATTATTGTTTTCCTTGCCCTGTTGTCTCATATATTCTCTCCTCTCTTGTCACGGACCCTACTGCCCCTCCGTCGTCTGTCTCGGCCCGTGTTGCCGCTATCGCAGACTTTGCGCTGTCACTGACTTTGCCGCCACCCGTCGCATTGACTGCGCCACCCGCTTGGTGGCCTCTCTCCTACCGGTCCTCTGGTAGTGTTTGCTCTTGGTTGTGATGTCCTAGTGGACATCCAGTTTGAGCTGGAGTTCCTTGCGGCCACTGCTCCCCATCTCTGTGCCATGCTGCTAGCCCCTAAGGGAGACCCTTATGCTCCAGACATCCCAACTCCTAGTACTTCTGCTAAGGCAGGCCTCTCAGTGGATAGTTGCCATAGACCTAGAGATGGCGTCTTGGAGGTACACGTGCACGTAGATCTCCCTCCCTGGGCGAACATAGTCGATGGCATGTGGATCTTCAAGGTGAAGCAGCCACCTGGATCGCCGCATGTCTTCAAGGCGCTCCGTGGCTAGAGGCTTCAATCAGCATGAGGAAGTCGACTCCTTTCAGACCTTCTCCCCCACCCCGAACATGACTACTGTTCGGGTGCTACTGCACGCTGCAGCACAACGAGACTACGAGCTACACTTACTATAATTTTTCACTGCCTTCCTCCAGGGCAGCCTGCACGAGGAGATTTGGCTACGCAGTCCTCCTGGATTAACTTGCACATTCCCGCTTGGGACCCCGTAGAGCTTGAGACGGCTAGTCTACGGACTGCCCTAGGCGCCTCGTGAGTGGCACGACACTCTGCGCACCATTCTTTCTTACCTCAGTTTTCGTCCTTCGTCTGCTGGCCCGTCATTGTTCGTACATTCCGGTTCTGCTCATTTCTTTGTCCTCGTCTTTGTCGACGACTTGGTCCTTGCTATTGCAAACAGGGTTGCTCTGGCTTCAAGTGTCAGAGGTCCACTGGTGATCCCCGATTGATCCTAGGGAAGGGTTACAGGCATGTTGGCCTGGGGGGTTATGGGCGCACTGACCCGCTACTTAACAAGCCCTTTTATCCCAATGGTCTAGTGGTTGGGATTCTGACATGGTATCAGAGCGAAGGTCTCGGGTTCGAATCCCAGTGTGTGCACCTCGGGCATCCCAGTGCGGGGGGGTGTCAGAGGTCCACTGGTGATCCCCGATTGATCCTAGGGAAGGGTTACAGGCACGTTGGCCTGGGGGGTTATGGGCGCACTTACCCGCTACACAAACAAGCCATTTTATCCCAATGGTCTAGTGGTTGGGATTCTGACATCAAGGAATTAAAAAAATGCAGAAGAGACACACCTGCACTGGCCTTGGTGAGTTGCGTAGCTGTCTTGGCTTCTAGATCACCAGGGACAGAGCAGTATGCACCACCGCTTGGACTTAGTCACACATGATGTAGCATGTACTTCAATGGTTCGGCTTCCAGTTCTCCACCATAGAGCCCACTCCTCTTGTTGTTGACCACATACTCACTGCTACTGTTTCCGACGAGCCTGTTGAGCTGAGTGGTCGCTAGGCAGAGCTTGTGGGTTGCCTCATGTATCAGATGACGTGCACTTGACCGGACCTTAACTATCCTCTCAGCGTCCTTGCTATGTTCCAATTGGGAGACACCGTCTCGTTCACTAAACACTCGCTAAGAGGGTAGCAAAGTACCTGGCGACCACATCAAGCATGGTGCTTGTACTTGGAGGAGGCCAGCCATTGCAACTTACCGGGCACACTGAATCGTCGTGGACGGACGACAAGGATACTCGCATGTCTGCACAGGGTTACAGTTTTTGCCTAGGCTCTGGACTTGTGTCTTGGAGGTCAATATGAGCGTCGTCTGTAGCTTCGTCCATCTATGAGGCTGAGATCTACGCCGGTGTCATGGCTACTCAGGAGCTCCGCTGGCTAACTTTCTTGCGCACTGACCTAGGTGAGTGGCCTAATTATACACCGTCATTGTTCGCAGATAACAAGGCCATGATCCTCTTGTGTCGAGAGCCTCGACTAAAGAGCAGAGTGGAGCACATCGAGCTGCGGTACTTCCTGCTGCGAGAGCTACAGCGTCGCGGCCATGCACGCTTGGTCTTTGTGGCCTCAAAGGCCAACACTTTGGACGTCTTCACCAAGGATCTCCCGCTTGGTGACCACCACAGCTTCTGTTCGTAGATTGGCCCTGTTCAGACATGCCCTTGTTTGTTGTAGGCTTGCCTCTTGTACCTTGCTCTCCTTGTTTTGTTGTTCATATATATAGAGATGAACTCTTGAACTGGCCTTGTGGCCGTTTGTTTAAGAGGCTGGCTAGTCGTACCACCCTGAGTTGCACCTCTTACTTTGTTTCGTTTGTTGATTGGTCTTCTGACCATCTGTCTCTCTTATTTGCTTGATGCCCCTCACCTAGCCTATGGGGTGTGTTAAACTATATTTATGTGTGTGCTAGGTTTGTTAGGCTACAACGAGGTGCATTGTATAGGGTACAATAATTTCTAGGGTTTGCCATATGTACCAATCTCCTGTTAGTCACATTCATTCCGCAGTATTCTAGCAGAATGGCACAATGTGAGCGAAGGCATGAGCGAACATTACAAAGTGTAAGGATTTTTTTGCATTCCTTATTGCGCATCACACTTGACCGCGTACAACACTGTTCACTAGTTCGGCCGTTCTTTGCCCATTACCGGCTAACAGTGTTCTCACCTCACGCACTACGTTTGCCCAACCTTCCACCGTTGTACAAGGCCGAGTCGACATATGCCTCGGGAATAGCTCGAACCTCTCGCTTCCAGCGTTTCTTAGGCTAGCTCGCAACACCTCGTTACGCCTTTGCATCTTTTGCTATTCAATGTTTGCTCATGCCTTCGCTCACATTGCCAATATTTTGCCCCTTTAGTGCAGTCTTTGTTTGCTCCTTCAATTGCACTTGTACCACTTAGATTGTGTTCCTGGGATGTTCGGACAACATCCGCCCCCCAATGGCATGTATGGCATAGGAAACACGTGCCAAACCAACTTCACAACCACTGTGCAGCTACACACGTGCACCAATAATGCTTCAGGTATAGGTCTTAAAATCTTAACCTATTTCAGCGTTCACGAATGATGTTTCGAGAAGTTGGCGCGAAGTTATTTCCATATTCATGCCGCTGCATGGTATGCCAGAACCACGTGGCTGGTGCTGACATGGTGCCCGGACTCTTGGTGTCCGGGTACACCAGGAACGTGATCTTATTATTCAAATCCTCGTTCCTTTTCCAGACTGCACATTCTCTTCCACAACCAGCCCCTCTCGAACTTCTGCTTTTTTTGCTCGAACTTTGTTTGTTCTAAGAGTCGTTGTCCTCGTGCTCTCACGCAAGCACATACAGCCACGACTACGCCTAATCGCTAGGAGGGCCGATGCCTTCGGAGTGGAAGACCGCAATAGGCTCCGAGACCTTACGCATGAGGCCTATATAAGCTGATGCAACATTTTCATGACAACTCGCTCGAAATCGCGACGCTCATGATTAAACGCGAATCACTCGGGCGCGCATCCAACCGTGCACCTGCACAAGCAACACCATCAGCACCAACCATAACAACACCGTCTCGATGAGAAATTTGTGACAATGTTGGGCCACTGCCAGCAGTGGCGTTGCGCGCGAAGAAGCACGGGACGTACACGGTACGACACGTCCCGTGGGAATGACTATGGCAGAATCGTCGCATGGGGAACGTCGTCGCTTCAACATTGCGATAGAAAATGATGACTCCGCTACCGCGACACCACAGCTCCCCCCTTACTTCGACCTAAGTGGAGAAGGTAGCTCGACAATTCAATCGTGGATCTTCACGATTACCGTATTCTTCAGCGCTCAATATGCCACCTCGGATGCGGCAAAAATCATATGTGTTGTGCCGTTACTATGAGGACCCGCCAAGTGAGTATGAACCACTACTACAAGTGGAGGGACCTTCCTGACCTACGATCCCTTGCGCATGTGGGACGCGTGGTGCGCAGGTCTAGGCGGGAGGTTCGAGCCAACCCCGAATTCGATTTCGGCGCGTCGGCAGGTGCGCATCTGGCGACAGGTTGGATCGGTCCATGCTATCACTATGGGAGCAAGTGGCCTGCAGTATGAAGCGGAGCGCGTCGATCGCTACGTCGGCGGCTTGAAAGCCCGACATCTCGCAAGAAATTATATTAGCAGCGTCACCAGCTTCAACGTCATCATGGCGATGGCGGAGAAGCTGGATCTGCTGCGACGATCGGGGTGGAGGTCCTATACCCATTGGGGACACCGGACTTGTAGGACAACTGAGAACGCCACGGTATGCGCCATGTGATAATGAGAACGAGAATGAATGAACTATGAATGAAGTGAGTACATATAGGAAACCCTAATTGTGTTGTACCCCCTATGGGATACCCCACTATAGCCTACACAACAGCATAAGCTATATATATATGTTCTGACACGCCATGGACGCAAACATCGTTGTCAGGCCGTTTTGAAGACGCTGCTCCACGTGCAACCGGCCCGTGCATCGTAAAAAGGAATGTACAGTGGAGAAGAAGAGCCTAGGAGCCTAGCAGCGGAAGGAGCCTAAGCAGCAGGGACCGCAGGATGTTAGTTCAAGACGGGCCCATCTACTGACGAGCGCATCTCGCCCAACACAACCAACCCTCAACGATTGACATTGCTGATTCACACAGTCGAGCACACTCGCCTGAAAAAGGAGGGTTCAATGGTAGACAACTCCATACTGCTAAAAGGGAAAATTTACACAAAGCCATTGTGTTTTTAATTGATGGCAAAGCTAGCCTTAGCCTGATCAACACTGCAACAGCTAGAAAACTGCAACTGCCCTTGCACGAGGAACTGGTCGACGGCACGCTTCTTACTATACCGGAACGTGTGGACCAATTTCGAATTCGTTGGGGGGGTGACTGTGCATTTACCCAGGAAGTGCTAGCGACGACACTCTATGGGACCAACAATTTACTTGGAGATGATAGGCTGCAACAGCACACTCCGCTGATTGACTGGACAATGGGTGATTGCACCGTGCAAGTCAATGGTACCAACATTGCCTTACCGAAATGGAGCTCACTGACGTTTTCGTCGCCAGTGACGTTAGTGAGCTCTCATTGAGACTCTGCTTGCCTATGTACTGGATGACTTGGCATGAATCTTGAAGCAATACCAGATGACCTGCTGGACTGCCGACTCAACGACCACACGACCAGAGCATACAGTTGGAACCTGGGGCACAACCAACGGTATGGCGTCAATTGCGACTGACGTTGCCTGTACTTGACAAATTACCGACTACCGCGCACTGACTGAGTTACTCTCAAGTCACATTACCCGATCCCTCGAGACGAGGTTATCATCAGATTCGTGTTAATTCTCTTGACAGTGAGGAAATGGCTTTTTGCGCTCGCTACGGTTTATTCAAGTACAGTGTGATGCCTTTTAGATAGACCAACGCCCCATCAACCCTTTAAATAACCATCAAAGCATTCTTTAATATTGTAGCTGAAAACCGCCTACTGGCCAAAGCCTTCGAGTGCGAGTTTGTACAGAATTGACTTTTTTTTTTATGACACATTAACTCAGCTGACGGAGTAGAACTAGACCGAAGAAATTTGCGTCAATTCAAGCCTAGAACACACTGACAAGCCTAACCGAACGATAAAAATTTTAGGGTTTGTTAGTTACGTGCGTTCGCTCATCCCCGACATGGCGAAGTAGTTGAATGCCCGCTGATGGACCTTCTGAGGAAGGGAAGTATACCTGGGGAGAGAAAGAGCAAGCGGCCTTCTCTACCCTGAAACATATTCTTTGTTTGCCAACCGTATCCATATCGCAGATTCTCACAGTCTCTTCGAGCTCGCCACTAATGCCAGCGACATCACTATCAGAGCAGTACTGTTACAAGATTTTAGGAACGGACTATGGCCAATTGCCTAGAGTCCCGCAAGCTTCACCGCCCCATGGAATTATCGGATACATGGCAGGGAGATCTCTCCATCGTGCACGCGTTCAAAGTTTGGCAGTTAACTGGCAAGTGTAGACGGGATAGTATGGGCAGATCATCGACCACTACAGTACCTTCGCACACAACTGAAACTAAATCCAAAACAAATCCGCGGTTGGACTATCCGAAATCCAGCTTAGACTACACCGTCACGTACAAAAAGGGAGGAGCGCGAAACATTGCTGACGCCCTCACTCGCGTGACTGCCCAACATCATACCATCCTGCTCGCCCAATTCAACTCACTGTTCACCGGATTATTCACTGGCTATCGCAACGACCTATTCTTCACCACCAAAATTGTGCAGCAGCGAACATAAGCAAAGGGAGTCAATTACGTAAAAGCCGGTACTACTCCTGTTTGGGCACCAGGGTATACACTACTACAGGAATTGCTACTGTAAGAGGCAGAGGACGGTGTTACCTCGGGTCGCTTTGATTTAGAAAACAAGACAAGAACTACATCAGTATTACTACCGAACGGAGCTGTTGATGAATGTACAGCACCACGTTGGGCCGTGTCATACGTATCAGGAGATTAAGTTTGTGAATAAGTGTAAACAACGGAATGAATTGGACTAAAAGAATGGGAGTACAAGTAGGCAACCCTAGAAAGCTGTACCCCCTAAGGCTAGCCCCAATGTAGCCTAACAATATATCAACATGCAGTTCTGACACACCCCCATAGGCGAAGTGGGGGAGAGAAAGCACAACAAACGGTCATAAGGCCTCCAATACCTCCAGCGGCAGGACCTCCAGCACCAGAACCTACCGCCAGCTCCAGCACCTCCAGCGCCAGTACCTCCAACACCAGCACCCCTAGCGGCCGTACCTACAGCAACAGAACCTCCAGTACCGTCACCTCCAGTACCTTCAACTCCAGGACAATCAGCACCAGAACCTCCAGCACCTCTAGCGGTAGTACCTCCAGCAACAGAACCTCCAGTACCGTCAGGTCCAGCACCTATAGCTCCAGTACCTCCAGCACCAGAACCTCCAGTACCTCCAGTGGCAGTACCTCGAGCACCTCTAGCCTCCACTGCCACCAGCACCTCCAGCTCCAGCACCCCCAAAATCTCCTGCAACAGACGCAGGAAGTGGCAGCGACAACTGCTACTGCTTTTTGAAGAAGGGGCACCGCGGCACAGGCTGCAACGCACCCGCAGAACCTCCAGCAGTAGCACCCTCGACTCCACCACCAATAAGACGCTCAGCACCCCCATAACTAGCACCTCCGGAGCCAGCACCCCCAGAACCAGCACCCCCAGAGCCTGCACCTCCAGTGTCACCACCCCCAGCAGCACCAGAGTCTATAGCGACAGGCTGCAGAGGCGGTGAAGACGGACGAGGCGGAAAACCAGGAGGGGTCTCCAAGCACGGTGAGCAACGAGAGGCCGCAGTGTCGTCAGCAGCAGGGTCACCAATCTCAGCCCGGCCAGAGGGGTCTAAGGAAACCTCCAAAGGCTCAACCAAGTGGGGTGGTGTGACCTGAGATGCACCTGAGGGAGCAGGACGCAAAGGGGGGGGGAGGGGGTCTACTGAGGGGCAACCTGGAACCAGGAAGAGGGGTGGGGGGGGCACCGGGGAATTGCTATGGGGGAAGAGGCGGTAGTAGCAAACTGACTCGTCAAAGGTGACGTCGCGGGAGGACAGGACGCGGCGCGAGACTGGGTGGTAAAACTGCCAGTCAGGCACGTCGTCGGGAAAGCCAAGGATGACGCAGCGAATGGTGCGAGAAGAGTGCTTGCCCGCGGTAGTATCGCGGACAAGGGTAAGCCAACCACATACCCGAAACGCTGACACATCGCCAACCTCCCCCATCCAACGCAGTGTAGGCGAGGTCTCTGGATGGGAGACACGAGGCCGGAGGTTGAGCTGATGCGCGGCGTATCGGACCGCAAACGGCCACAGAAAGTTGCATGGATCATGGAGGTGCTGGCACTGCTGGAGCTGGAGGCTCTGATACTAATGGTACTAGTGCACGTCGGCAGGAGACTCTCTCGCTGGAGCGGCTTCGCGAGTGGGCTGTCTAGTGGGGCAGCCCTGGTGGTGGAGCTAGCGGTACTCGTAATACTAGAGCGGGAGGTGCTGGGACTCCTGGTGCTGCTCGACGTGCTGGAGGTGCTGGTGCTGTGGGTGCTGCTGCGGGCAGTCCTGATGGTGGCGCTGGACGTGCTGGAGCTGCAGCTTCTGGAGGTGCTGGCCCTAGAGGTGCTAGTGCCGGTGTTCCTGGTACTGGAGACACAGATGCTTTTGGAGGTACTGGAGGCGCATGTGCTACTGGAGGTCCTAGAGGTGCTGGCCCTGGAGGTGCTAGTACTGGTGGTCCTGGAGTTTGTCGTGCTGGAGGTACTGGTACTGGGGACGGTGCTGACACTGGAGGTACTCCTGGAGGTACTACAGGAGGTACTGGAGTTAGTGGTGCTAGTTGGCAGGAGTCGCTCTTGCCGCTGCAGCTTCGCGAGTGGGCTGTCCGTTGGGGCGGTCCCGGTGGTGGAGCTGGTGGTACTGGGTCAGGGGGTGCTATTGCTACTGGAGCTGGAGGTTCTGGGGGTGCGACTACTCAGCCGCAGCCATCTGCGCTTCGTCACCTTCTCAGTCTCCCGCCTGCTACTACTGAGTTTCCGGTTGCTGGTACTACTCCTCTGTTACTGTTCCCACCGACTGACCAGTCTCAGCCACAGCTATTGCCTGGCTCCCCGCTGCCTGCTCCTGCTCCTCACACTGAGGTGACTGCGTCCCTGACTATGCGTCGTGAGCCTGAGACTCGTGCTTCCACTCCTGAGCGTCGAGAGCCTGCGACTAGAGCTTCTGTCCCTGCTCGTGTTCGTCGTGTTCGCCGTCCTCGTGCTCCGGCTGTACCGGGAACTCACGATATGACACCCCGTCCTTCCTTTTTTCCACAACTTATTGTGATGCCGTCGCCTCCCACGTCCTCTCTTCCGCATGTTCCTGACCCTGAGTCTGACCTTGTCCGTGCTGCCAGTCCGATTGTCAATCGTCTCCTTGCCACGGTTGTGGCTGGCCCTTCCTTTGAGTCTGCTGCTGCGTCTGCCTTAGTTGCTGAGATAGTTGACTTTGTCGCTTTGTGCCGCCTTGACTACGTTGCGACTCTTGTTTTTTACTCTTCCTGTCCTCCGTCCATCCGGGGTGAGCTTGCCCTTGGCTATGATGTCCTTGAGGACAGGCATTTTGAGCTGGAGTGCCTCGCGGCCGCTTCACCTCATCTCGCGTCCACGCTACTTTGCCCTGAGGGAGACCCAGATGATATGGAACTCCCGACCCCATGCACTTACGCAGAGGCGATCACGGGTCAGTACTCCTCTCAGTGGTAGATAGCTATGGACGCTGAGATGGCTTCCTGGAAGTCCACAGGCACCTACGGCGACGAGGTTCCCCCACCTAGGGCGAACATAGTCGATGGCATGTGGATTTTCAGGGTGAAGCTGCCGCCGGGTTCTCCGCCTGCCTTCAAGGCGCGTTACGTTGCACGAGGCTTCAGTCAGCGTGAGGGGGTCCACTTCTTCCAGACCTTCTCCCCCACCTCGAAGATGACCACTCTTCGGGTGCTACTGCATGTTGCAGCACAGCGCAACTACGAGCTGCACTCCCTTGACTTACTGACAGCCTTCATGCAGGGCAGCCTTCACGAGGCTATCTGGTTGCGCCGCCCACGTAGCTTCACTGGGTCGTTTCCTGAGGGTACCCCGTGGAGTCGATGGCGACCAGTCTACGGCCTACAACAAGCGCCCCGCGAGTGGCATGACACACTGAGGACTACACTTGCGGCTCTTGGCTTCGCTCCCTTTACTGCTGACCCTTCGCTGTTTCTGCGCACAGACACTTCTCTGCCGCCGTTCTATGTTCTCGTGTACGTTAACGACTTGGTTTTTGCTACTGTTGACACTAAGGCTCTGCAGAAAAGACACACTTGCATTGACCTGGGTGAGCTGTGGAGCTATCTTGGCTTGCAGATCACCCAGAACAGAGCACGTTGCACCATCACCCTCACTCAGTCACACATGGTGCAGCAGGTCCTTCAGCGCTTCGACTTCACGTGGTCCTCTCCACAGCCCACTCCTCTGTCTACCGGCTACTCGCTATTAGCTCCACCTTCGGACGAGTCCGTAGAGCCGAGTGGTCCATACCCAGAGCTTGTATGTTGCCTTATGTACCTAATGACGTGCACAAGACCTGACCTCGTGCACCCTCTCAGCCTCCTGGCTCGCTACGTGGCTCCCGGTAAACACTGAAAGGTGCACTGGGAAGCTGTGAAGAGGGTATTGCGTTACTTGACAGTACATTGGGCATGAGGCTCGTGCTTGGAGAACCGGGTTCAGTTGTTCTCACCGGTCACTCAGACTCTTCTTGGGCTGACGACCAGACTACTCACCAATCGACACAGGGGTACAGTTTTAGCCTCGGCACTGTTTCTGTCTCGTGGAGGTCCAATTGCTCTTCTTCTGTACTTAGTTCCAGCTGTAAGGGCGAGATCTACGCTAGGGCTATGGCTACACAGGAGCTCCGCTGGCTGACCTACCTGCTGACCGACTTGGGTGAGGGGCCTCGTTCTCCTCCAGTTCTGTACGTCGACAACAAGGCCATGATTGCCTTGTGTCAGGACCACAGACTAGAGCACAGAAGGAAGCACATTTCTCTCCGTTACTTCCTCACGCGAGAGCTGCAGCAGCGTGGTCAGCTTCGTCTTGCTTACGTGGCCACACAGGCCAACACTGCTGATGTCTTCACCAAGGCCCTTGGGTCTAGCGATCATCAGCGTTTCTCTACTTCTCTTGGGCTTGTGCCCACTCTGCTGCACCTGCTTGTCTCTTGATCTTGCCTTGCACTTGTTGTATTCTGATATATATATATATATATGTATACATATATACACATATATATATACCTGCATGTCTGCACGCTAGGTTGTGATCAGTCTACTGCAATTGCTATAATAAACTCTGCATGTGAACTGGCCGTGTGGCCACTTGCTTGTGCTCAGAATGCATGGTGATCTTGAGATCCACCCTGAGCTTTGCTTTGTTTGCTTCTCTTGACTGGTCTTGTGACAATAGTTTGCTCTGGCTATCCCCCATTTCGCCTATGGGGGTGTGTCAGAACATATGTGTTATATGTTATCTAGGCTATATAGGGACTAACCTTAGGGGGTACACAATCCACCTCATCATTCTTACTTGTACCCCCCTCCCCAACCTAATCGACACTTCTTGTTCTCACATCCTTCTAACACCTACAGTACCGATGATGCCAAAGCTCAACAACGCAGCACCATGAGCCCAACATTTTGCCGGACAAACTGCCCGGACCCGTAGATCAGAGGCAATGAAAAAGGCCAACGATTGTGCAACACCATGAGCCCAACGATCGCTTACCGCTGCCCCATCACGTACCAGTCATGAGATTCCGTGTTAATCAACACCCAGAACCTTCGCCGGCATATCGTACTGGTAACGCACAGTTGCAAGCTTTGCTAAAATGCTGGCAGCGAGGTTCGTGCTAGTTTTGGAGCGTGTACAATCGTGAATGGTTTGGAAAAATATGGTATGCGGTGCAAAGAACACATGCGTTTGGTAATTTGCAACGAACAGTCGAGGCCTGGTGTACAGTGCTGTATGTTATAAAGTAAGGTGCGGCGTAAGGAAATAGAAAGTTATTTTCAGCGCGTATAGTTTTGGTTTCTGACATGAAGAACAGTCAAGTTTTATTACAGTACCGGGTGACCTGCATCGGCTCGGCTCGTGCCCAATGTAAAATTAACTAAAATAGAATGTACAAACAAGATATATGCAAAACCTAACCCTAGTGCAAGTACAAAATAACACAAGGGAGAACACCTAGACTAGAACTACACAAACTTTAGAATTATAGTTTGACACACCCCCATAGTCTACGTGACGGTAGTCCTATAGAAACAACAAGAGCAAGCAACGGTCACAAGACCAGTCCACAAGAACAAGACAAATCTCAGGGTGGAGCTCAAAGTCACCACACACCCCGAGAGCAAGCAAGGGGCCACAAGGCCAGTCCACATGCACGTATATAGCAAATATATAGAGATGCAAGGGTACAAGACATGCAGGACAAGGCATCTCTACGTAAGCAAGTGAGGACGGGCAGGAACAAGGCCAAGCTGGGTGCAGAAACGCTGGTGGTCACAAGGCGGCAACGCCTTGGTGAAGATATCTGCAGTGTTGGCCTCAGAGACAACACGTACCACGCGGGCCTGGCCACGGTGTTGCAACTCGCGCAGAAGGAAGTAACGAAGCTGGATGTGCTTCGCCTTCCCAACCAGTCGGGGCTCTTCACACAACAGGACAGCAGACCTGTTGTCGGCGAACAAGACTGGGGGAGAGCGAGGCCGCTCACCAAGGTCGGTGAGAAGGAAAGACAGCCAGCAAAGCTCCTGAGCGGCCATGGCCGCAGCGTACACCTCTGCCTCATAGCTGGAACCGGCGACAGACGACGCCCGAGTCGACCGCCACAAAACAACACCTGCCCCGAGGCTAAAGGAGTACCCCTGTGTAGACCGACGCGTCTCCGCGTCGTCGGCCCACGACGAGTCCAAGTAACATGTGAGTGTATCTGGCTGCTTCCCTCCAAGGACAAGTTCCTAATGTACTCACCACATACTTCGCCACCCTCTTAGCAGCGTACCAGTGGGAAGGTCGATGTCTCCCAGGCGCAACAAAGCGCGCAAGGACGCTAAGAGGGTAAGCTAGGTCTAGGCGAGTGCAGGTCATCAGGTACACGAGACAACCCACCAGCTCAGGATATGGACCGCTGGACTCAAATGGCTCGTCCGAAGGTGGAGTCGTGAGCCCATGATCCACACCAAGAGGGGTAAGCTGTACCTTGGAGAACGGGAAGCGAAACCGCGTGAGGATCTGCTCGACCATATGCGACTGAGTCAGCGTAATGGTGCGAGCTGTCCCTGGTGATCTGCAGGCCAAGGTAGTGCTGCAGCTCACCAAGGTCAGTGCAAGTGTGTCTCCTCTGCAGTTCCTCCTTCACGGAGGCCAGGACAAAGAACGGGGTCGAGCCACGGCGAACGAACAGTGACGGGTCAGCAGACGACGGAAAGAAGTCAAGAGCCGCAAGGGTCGAGCGAAGTGTGTCGTGCCACTCACGTGGAGCCTGACGCAGGCCGTAGACTGGTCGACGCAGCTGCCACTGGGTCCCAGGTGGGAAAAAGCCAGTGAAGCCAGGCGGGCGACGCAGCCAGATCTGCTTGTGCAGGCTCCCCTGAAGGAACGCGGTGGAAATGTCCAAGGAGTGCAACTCGTTGTCGCGCTGGGCTGCAAAGAGTACTCATCTTCGGGGTGGGAGCGAAGGTCTGGAAGAAGTCCACCCCCTCTCGCTGACTGAAGCCTCTCGTCACATAGCGCGCCTTGAACACAGGTCGTGATCCAGGCAGCCGCTTCACCTTGTAGAGCCATCGGCCACTGACGTGGTGGGATTGCGTCGACGTAAGTGCCTGTGGACCTATAAGATGCCATCTCTGCCTCCTCAGCTGCTATCCAGTATGAAGCCGAGGGTCCCGAGACCGCCTCGGCGTGAGTGCGAGGGATCGGGATATCAAGGGCGTCTGGATCCCCCTCAGGGGCAAGTAGCATGGCGCAGAGTTGAGGAACAGCGGCCGCAAGGAAACCAAGCTCGAACTGCCTGTCCTCGAGGACCTCCAAGGGAAAGACAGGAGCACCCCAAGAGAACGGAGAACGAATAGGGCCACTCACCACGTGAGCGGCGTAGTCAAGGCGGTGGGAAGAGGCAAAGCCAGCGAAAGTGGTAACAAGAGCTGAGACAGACGACAGAGGTGCAGTCGGGTGAGTGACCAACGCGGACAAAACACGGGAGACGACAGGACGGGAAAAAAAAAGGGGAAAACGGCAGCGATCGACGGGGGGAAACGGCGACGGGCGACTGGCGACGGGAGGGGGGGTCTACGGGCGACGGGGCCTAAGGTAAGCGCGATACGGGCGGTCTAGGACGGGGCGCGACTAGGTGGGCCCATAATAGTCGAGTGATTTTTTCCTAGGGGGGAAAATCTCGTTAGGGTTAACCTAGCTCTATACCATGTCACAATGTAAAATTATCTAAAACAGAAAGTACAAACAAGATATATGCAAAACCTAACCCTAGTGCAAGTACAAAATGACACAAGGGAGAACACCTAAACTAGAATTACACAAACTATAGAATGGTCGTTTGACAGTTTAGGATGCGGAGAGTCACTACACAACGGGAGTGGACTATGGTGGAGGGCACGGAGTTGTGCGAGTGATCGTAGCTTTGCACTAGCGTTCTTACTGCTTGCTATGTTCACACAGAAGTTTGACAAGAGTTTCCACTAAGGAAGTTGGAAGAACAATTTGCAATGAAAAGTTAATAGTACAATGGAGGCATGCATAACAAAAGGACTAGAAAGGCATGCAATACCTAGCAAGGGCGAAATCTGTTAAAGTTTAGAAGAAAGAAGAAGGAAGGGGTGCACTAGCAAGAATGGGGATACAAATAGGAAACCCTAGAAGGGTTGTACTCGCTATAGAGCACCCCACTACAGGCTAGAGCATAAGATAACATTCTGACACACCCCCATAGCCAAAGTGGGGTGTAATCAGCAGAGTAAGCAAAGGAGTACAAGCTCAGGGTGGATCACAATGTCACCACACATTCTGAGCACAAGTTCAAGAAGCAATAGTTTAAGTTCACAATTATGAGCAAAGCTAGTGGTAGTCACAACGGGCAAGTGAGGAGGAGGAGAGAGAGTGAGAGGAGAGGAGATAGGAGGCGACGGCTGAAGCTGCAGACACACAGGCAACAGGAGGCAGACTGGCACAGCGGCTACCGAACGAAGTCCCCGGAATACAGGAGTAACAGGCCCCGCGGCTAAAGTAGCGGCAGACGAGCAACGGACCCACGGGCGGCTGGCACAGCTGGCTACGACTGGGCTACCGGACGAAGTCCCCGGAATACAGGTGCTGCTGGCGACACGACGGCAACCTCCATTCAGCTTCCCCAAACTATCCCACTCCCCCCTGGCACATACCCGCTGCTACACCGCTAGCTCCACTCCCCCTTCACCCCCCCTTAGTACCACTCCACCGGCTCCAACACGTCCACCCCCCCTCAGCGGCAGCTGCAGCACAGGGAGACGGAGGAGGAGGAGGAGCAGGGAACAGTACACAGTGGGTGCACCCCCATACCCCGCACCCCCAAACCCTAATACAGGAGAATGGGGAGTAGGAGGGGTGGGGCACGAGTAGAAGCGCTGGGGGACAGTAGGGAGGGCAGGGGCAGCAAGGAGCGGGCCCACCACGGGCCTGGTAGGGTCGCTCGAACCGCGCGTAGGCGGCCTGAGCCGCGCGCGGGCCTGGCGCCGCCCGTACGGGCCGCGCGCGGGCCTGGCGCAGCCCGTACGGGTGGCGCGCGGGCCTGGCGCAGCCCGTACGGGTCGCGCGCGGGCCTGGCGCAGCCCGTACGGGTCGCGCGCTGGCCTGGCGCAGCCCGTACGGGTCGCGCGCTGCCTGTACGGGCCGCGCGCAGGCCACGACGGGCGACGGGGGGCGACGAACGGGTCCCCGTCGCCCGTCGCGGCGCCTCCCGAGGGCGACGCGACGGTTGACGGGGCCGAAGCCCGCCGCGCGCCTCGGGGCGCACAGCGGGCAGAGAACCGCCGCGCGCCTCGGGGCGCACGGCGGGCAGAAAACCGCCGCGCGCATCGGGGCGCACGGCGGGAAGAAAACCGCCGCGCGCCTCGGGGCGCACGGCGGGAAGAAAACTGCCACACGCCACGGGGCGTGCGGCACCGAGTGTAGTGGTAGGAGTTGCAGCGGAAGCTAGGAGGTGGTAAGCCCACCCACAGGATCGATCCAAGGGGATCGACCTGCTCTGATAGCATGTTAAAGTTTAGAAGAAAGAAGAAGGAAGGGGTGCACTAGCAAGAATGGGGATACAAATAGGAAACCCTAGAAGGGTTGTACTCGCTATAGAGCACCCCACTACAGGCTAGAGCATAAGATAACATTCTGACAAAATCTGCCAGCGCAGCAGAAGAGCGGCTTGCAGCAGAGTGATCTGCCAACGTTGCACTACAGGCGGTCTGCCAGCACTGCAGTCGCAGGTGCTTATCTGCAGTCGCAGGTAACTATCTGCAGTCGCATGTTGTCTATTTGCGAAGATGTGCGCACCTACCAAGTAGGTGCAGGTTGGCGGTTTCACAGTCAGACACATTGCGCAGGTGCCACATATAAAACGTGTCGTCGATTTCGCCAGGTGCGCACCGTCGACCACGTGATGCCATTCCGCAGGTAGAACTTCGCAAAAACCTCAAGGCAAAAGTTCGCACGCCTCCGCAGAGTTTCGCACAACTCTGCGAACTCGGTCGATCAGCTCGACATCGCTCGGTCGAACAACCTTCGCCGTTTAGAGCTCCTCGATCCGAACTCTTCGACCAGAGTTCCTCGACCAGAGCTCTTCGACCAGAAGCGCCGCGCAGAGCTCGTCGACCAGATTCCGTCGAACAGAGTTTGCTCGACCGCAACGTCCGTCAAACTGCAGTTTCCTACTTCTTTGACCAATCCGTCGAAAAACTTCCCGTCGGCGGCGAGATCGGCTGCGCCCAAGCGAGGGCGAGGCCTTTCTCTTCGACATAGGAAGGCTCCAGGAACGCAAGAGGCCGTAAAATGTTTACAGGAAACGCGCAAAAAATGTATATGCCCTTATGCCCTAATATAACCTTAGCAAATGGCTCTTTAATCACTATCTTGGAACTTTTCTTTCCCGAATCAGTGCTGCTGTTTGGCTCCCGCCTGCCTGGAGCCTTCCAAACGTCCCGACCCGATGCAGTGCACCGGCAATTGCAACACGCCGTTAGGGTTGCGTGTGGGTGGGTTGTGTTTGTGTTCTGCAGTGACGAATAGCACAGCAAGTCAATGAGCCGCGTGTCCAAGATCTGAGGCTAATCTGTGGTCACTTCGATGGGAAAAGATCATCGAGGGGCCAAACAGTGCCAGAGAGTTGATCAACCAGGGGCCGAGAGGCCCGTAACTAACCAAACCACTGCGCAAAGAGCAATTGTCAGAGAAACATCAATTTATGCACGTATGTTTGTTCACAATATACATTTTCGCTCGCGCGTCATTTATTCATGGAAATCGTTAATGATTCATGACCTTCCACCCAATAGAGTCGTTTATCGAGCCAGAAACTCTTAGGGCATCCAAAAAAACTAAAATCCCTAGGGAACCTGGATGCGTTTTCGGGATGGATCAACCCTAAAAACAAGCATTCGTGGCGTTTTAGGGTTGATGCCTCCCGAGTCGCACCCGTATCCGAACGGGTTTTATATTTTTTTTTGTCTGCACGCTACGATCAGGAAGGTTAAATTTATTACCAATAATATAAATATGTCGCTTTGGACTCACAATTCAACACGGCAAATGTAACTTTGAGAAAAGTGCGACGCGCGCGCTGTAGTAGAATACCCAAATAACATAACATAAGAAACTCGGTGCGTTAAGCATTTACTGTTGTTTTACGGTTCGGCTTGCTCGCCTAACCGCTTGGGCAGCTCCGAGTTAATATCCTACGGTCAAGATTTTCCGGCCCTACTTTGGTCATCGCTCTGGTACTCTTCGGCCCCAGTTTGATCATTTCCCCACTTCGATTGCCATCTCTCACTTTCGACCTCTTATAAACAGCTACGTAAATGACACGCCACCTTCACCAGGGCGCAGTCAGATTTTGCTGCCTCTATTCAAATGGGTGCTTCCTAACATCTATCCTTTTGGGCAGAGGTTATTGCGTCATGACCTGCCCATATAACAGAATTTCCCAAACTTGTCTCGATAAGTGCAACTTTCTTCCTTTGAATGAGAGGCCTTTCTTTTCGAGAAGGCTGTAGAGCCGTTGGATCGGTGACTGTTGGATTTTTTTTTCGCTTCGGGAACATTCTCTAACGGGAAACTTCATTTTGAATCTGTGCTGAAATTGGTGGGGTCCAGGACCAGGTGCGAGAAGGGAAGTGCTCTGCGCTGCGGCACCAAATGTCGTCCGAGTGTCTGTTCGCGGCGCGACTGCTCCTCTGCTCCCCTCCCCAGCTCATCCACCCATCCACCCCAGCCCATCTTCTCTCACAGCACCACCACTGCCCACCCACCTCACTTCGCCTTCCTCCCCGTTTTGGATTTGTGGGACTGGAGCAACAAATGGATTGCAGCATTTGAGGTTCATGCACAGGTGCGCATTTCCAACAAGACGCAAGTTGCAGCATCAGTCATTCATAACCTCTCCCTTACAATTTCAGGCCAGACACCGCATCTAGTGTCTGCCACAAGGGCGCTTTACGAGCGAAGACGTGTCTTACTTGTGTTGGGTGACTGAGACTCCCTTGACCCTTCATCTTCCATACGGCGGAACAACCTTTTCGACTCCATTCTAATTGGTTAGGAGAAGCAGACTGGAAGCCCAAGCAGCATCCAGCTGATTTCCGTGGCGACGCAGAAAATCGGATAAAAAGCTGTCAAATCCAGAGTCCCGCATTTCGCTTTCCGCACGCTTCCACCTCTCCCATCTGACATGTCACGCGAGTCAAGTCCCGGAGAACATCTCTCTCATCTCGTCGTTTCGAGACCGCGCTTCCTGCATTCGACCAGTCCGTGCACTCTGCTATATTCGTCATTCACCCGCTGCTCTTATCCACAGGTGTGAGACCATCGTCACTTCATTCCTCCTACCCATCTGCGAGCTTCGAAGTTCGTTTGACCGACATTCACAATCGTTCTACCGGCAGTGCCGCTCTGTCATCACCCACAAACCCCACATTTTCCCTGTCCACCCTATTACGCCTCCGCCTCAAACCTTCAAACTACCATTCTTCAACAGAGTTAGGAGGCTCGAGCCTGCCGGACCGACAGACCAGGCGCCATGCCGAGCCTGATCAGCATTCTCTCCTCCCAGAGCTCCTCGCGCTTCGCCCACGCTCTCAGCAAGGAGACTCGCGTGTCGACCGCTGAAAATGCGTCCGTCAAGGTTCCCGCAAATCTGGGCCTTTTATTTGGCCCAGACGCTCCTAGCACTTTCCATATGCCCGCTCCGTCGACCTCTCAGCAATACTTTCCTTCGTCCAGCAGCAATTACAGCACCAGCTGTACCAACTGCCGCTAATGCCCGTCGCGCAGCAGTCGATCCCGCGCGGGAGCGATTCTCACGGCATGATTTCCGCAAATCCCGCCGACCGTTGCGGGCTGCATCTGATTCGCGGCGACGCGTTCGACCTCCGGCCGCAAGACCCGTCGACCACGGCCGTGTCATGCGCTGACGTGGCTGGTGACGTGTCGATTTCATCCTCGATTCGCCTAGCGGATCTTATCTCCGAGTATTTTGAAGATTGCGATGAGGAGAGCGACGCGCTCGACGGCTCGACGGCGCTGAGAACGGAGCGCAGCGCGCAGGCGCAGTTCCACGAATCCCGCGCAGGAACAGCAGCCTTTCTGCCCGCCACGAATCCCGCGCGCTCGAACCTGGGATCGCAGGGCGAGGAGGCGAATCAACGTCTGTCAGCAGATTATCTGGACATGCAGATGCAACTGACGGAGCAGAGTCAACTTCGCATGGTTCAGGTACGAGACCCGAAACCCTCATCTGTCGTCGGTGCTCGTCTGCCTCTATAAGCATGTGAGTGGCCCACCTATCAAACCCCAACCCCCAGATTTTGTGTTTTAACGTTTCTTTCTTCCCCTTTCCTCCGCGTCGCGTGTCTCCTCCAGTCGCTCGCAGCCATGGATGGCCCCGTCGAAAGCGCCCTTCACAATGACGTTATCGCAGCGATGACCGACGCGCGCGCGTGCCAAGCGAACAACCCGCGCGGGAGCAGCCTGAACGCGGCGGTCGCAGGGCGACTGCGTGCGATGGGGTACGACGCAGCGGTGTGCACGACGCAGTGGGACACCTCGCCCACCATGCCCGAGGGTGAGTGTCGTATTTCCTGCTCCGAGTTTTTGCAGGGTTTTTTAGAATCGTCGAAACGCAATTCCGGTGTGCGCCGCACTTGATCTAATTTTTGCGCCAGCTTACGGTAGATTTTAACATTCGCCGCCCGTCTCCTGTCCGTCTGTCATTCTCTGCAGGGTCATACGAGTACATAGACGTCCTCGTCTCCGCGGAACCGCTCGCGCGCCCACCCGCATCCGCCCGCGTCAGTTCCACCTCCCCTGCTCCAGCCTCCCCCTCGCCCACCTTCACCAGAACCGCCCCCCTGACCGCCGCCCCTCGCTCTTCCCTTCCCCCTTGCGCCGCCTCCTCCGTTTCCGCCGACGGCGCTTCCCCCTCCCCCGCTTCCGCCACCCCCGCTTCCCCCTCCCCCGCTTCCGCCATCCCCCAACGCTTCATCATCGACCTGGACTTCCGCGCGCAGTTCCAGATCGCACGGCCCACGCGCGAGTACGCGTGCGCGCTTGAATCCACGCCGTTGATCTTTGTGGGGCGGCGGGAGCGGCTGGCGCGGCTGGTGGAGGTGGTATCTGGCGCGATGCGGGGGGCTTTAAGGGCGCAGGGCATGCACATCCCGCCGTGGCGCAAGGGCGAGTATCTGCTCGCCAAGTGGATGGCTGCTGTCAGCCAGAGGGTTGCGTGTGAGGCGAAGGGGGAAGCGAAAGGGATGGCGAATGGGATGCAGGGTGAGGGGGAAGAGAGCAAGGGAGAGGTGGGTAAGCGGATGGAGGGCAAGGGCGAGTTTCTGCACGCCAAGTGGATGGCTGCTGGCAGCCAGAGGGTCGTGTGTGAGGCGAAGGGGATGGAGGAGAGGATGGAGGGTGAGGGGAAAGAGAGGAAGGGAGATGTGGGCAAGGGGAGTGTGGGCGAAAGGATGGAGGGTAAGGGGATGGAAGTCAAGGGGGTGGAGAATGGGGGAGTCGTGCAGGTGGATAAGGTTACAATCACAGCTGATGGAGCTCCATATGGTGGCGAGGATTCTCATGCTCCAGCCCTCTCTACTGTCACATCTGCTACTAGCACTGCTGATTCTGCTGTTGCTGTGAAGCCTGCCCCTGCTGTTAACCCCTTCGCTCCTGGTGCTCTTCTCCCTGCTGCCACCACTGCTCCAGTTGGAAGATTCCACACATCTTCCGCTCCAGGCATCACAGGTGCTTCCACCCACGGTTCGCACCACCACCAGCACCACCAGCACCACCAGCAGCAGCAGCAGCAGCACCACCACCAGAAGCAGCAGTCACAGGTTCCCCATGCTGCGAATGCCATGGGGGATGCAGTGCTCTTTCAAGGCCGCCTCATTCCCACAAGGAGCTTTGCTGCCCTGCACCAGTGTGCCCGAGCAGGGGGACGGTGAGGCCCCAGGCAAGCAGGCAAGCAGGCATGCATGCCCCATCGCCAGCAGCAGCAGGCAAGGGGCTGCCGTGCTGCAGGGTGTGAGCTTTGCTGCCCTGCACCAGTGCGCGCGAGCAGGGGGACGGTGACGCCCCAGGCAAGCAGGCATGCATGCCCCATCGCCAGGCTGGCCTCTCTCTCTGAGCAGCAGGCTGTGGGCGTTTAGCTGCACGCTTACAGCAGTGGATGGGTTATGTTAACGATTTTCATTGCCAGGAGCGTCTCATTCCTGTCAGATGCTTTTTGCTGCCGTCGCTGTCCAGTTTGGGGTTGCAGTGGACGGGACGGGGGGCAGTGCGGCAAAGTCATGTGTGTGCACACATGATGCAATTTTGACGGCGAACCAGCCAGCCTGATGCCTTTCATCCAGGTTGCTGCAATTTTGTCTCCAGCTTCTGGTTAGCCCACCAGAGCTGCCAATTTTGACTCCAGAATTATCTTGGAGCGTATATTACATCTACCAAGGTGTTTTTAAGCTTACAAGTTATGGATACATATTCTGGATTTTGAGCTCAGGGAGGGAGGGATGATGCCTGCTGCAACTAGAAGCAGCCACAATGCTAGCAGCCTATTGCACACACTCAGGTATTCCTTGGTGAAGGGAAGGGAGCAGCATGAAGTGGCTCTTCGTAAAGTGGTAAACTGGTACCTGAAGTAGGGTAGGTACTCGACTAGCAACAGCGGCAGCAGCTGCTGCAATTGCAACAGCAACAGCGGTGGCTGAGGCGGCCCGGGGGTGGTGGCATCCACAGCAGCAGCGGTGGCAGCAGCTGCAACGGAAACAGCCAGTTTACCGGTAGGTATGGTAGTAACGTGAAGCAGTAGAATGAGTGGTGCAAACCAAGTGCCATAGCATAGACACACTTCGTCAATCCGTTATTGCTTTGCGTTACGATATGGTAAAATAATTCTCACTCATGTATGGAGGCTAGTTGGAATCCTACCAGGCCTGTAAAGAAAAACCCTTTTCCTTACAGGGGTTTACTCAACCGCGTACAACCCCAACTTTCGGAAGTGCACGTTCGGCCACTTCGCTTGCTGCCGAAGCAACCTCGCATCGCCTTCGGCCTTTCCTTTGCCCAACCTGCACCCAACCTCGTGTTCCCGAGGTTCCCGCCTAGCTAGGTTGGCCCACTATATTAGCGCGTGCCTTCATTGTATTGTCAGTTCATTGAGTCACATCTTCGTTATTCGTTATTCCGCGCACTCTCTTTTACAACTCATAACACCTGGTATCAGAGCTACTTTCCTAGTTCACCCCGCTTTTCGAGGGTAGTTTGGTGGCACGGGTGTGGTCGGTATAGTGGACTACACGACGGTTGGCTGCAAGGTTTGTTAATTCAATCCTGCCCGACTCCGATAGTTCGTGTTTTCCACTCACCGGAGGGCCACGGATACCCCTCTGCCCACCAGACGAAGCGTGAGACTCATGGACCAGGAGACATTGAACAAGATGCTGGCGCAAATGGCAGAGCTACAGGCAACAGTGCAGACTCTATCGGCAGAAGTGACAACACTACGAGGAGAAAACGCCGAGCTACGCCAGACGCGAGGTGAAGCGCGTCAGGAGTCGCCCGATGAAGAAGGCGAGGGCAACAGTCAAGCGGTGAGCAACCCGTTGGACGCGCTCACACGTGATTTCGAAGAAGAGGATAGGCAGCGAGCGGCAGCGACGCCAATTGCAGTAACAACGATCAAGATTAAACCCGTCAACCCGCCCCCGTTCAACCCTATGGACAAGACTACTACAGTGAAGGGGTGGCTTTTCGGCGTTGAAGTCTTCTTCACTGCAGCAGGCGTGAACGACGATGCCAAGCGTATTAATTACGCGGTTTCTCTCCTTCGAGGCGCAGCGCTTGAGTGGTGGCGCCGAACCTTGGACACGGGGACCCCGACAGGTGTGACACATGCGGCAGACAGGACTTCAACGACGGTTAATCAAGTGGCAGCACCGATATTCGGCGTGACCAAGATACGCACGTGGAAGGAGTGGGGCGCAGCCTTACGAGATCGATTCGAGCACATAACCGGCTCGGAACAAGCTCGCATGAAGCTGCGTACTTGGTCGCAGTTGGCATCTGTCCAAGACTACACAGCAACGTTCATGGCCCTCACCGACCAAGTGGACGACATGTCGGAAGCGGAGCGGTTAGACAAGTACGTCAGCGGCCTTAAATACGAGATACAGTATGAGGTGCGCCGATGCCGCCCGACATCGTTCCTGGAAGCAGCACGGTTGGCAGAATCCACGGACGCGCTGATGCAGTATGCGAGGTCGAGTTTCCGGGAGGGAAATCGTTTTCGCGGCCAGACCCAACGGGCCACGATCAACGGAGTCCATGCACCAGACCGCCCCTACACAGGGTTGTGTTATAAGTGCGGGAAGCCGGGTCACAAATATGCAGACTGCCCCGAGAAAACGCCGGCGAAGAGGAACGACGGGAAAGAGCCGGGAAATGGGAAGAGTCAGTAACAGACGGGCCCCTTACTGACTGTGCTCTGTCGCCCGAACACCATCATCCTCACCGAGTCGTGGTTCCGATTCATGCAATCGATCGCACTCGGCCGAATAACGGGGATAACCATGTGGATCACCCTGTGCTGGTCGTTGGCAAAGTGTTAAAAATTTACTTGAAAATGTTCGTCGACGGAGGGGCCAGCCATAGCCTCTTCAACTTGGCGACAGCAAAAAAATGCAAGCTGCAACTTGACAGGTGTCTGCCCGAAATCGACGCTCGCCTCGTGGATGGGACGCCTCTGGCGATTTTGGAAGAAACACGGACTGTGCAGATCGAATGCGGCGACGATTTCGGCTTCAGCATGAAGTTTCTCGCGACAACGTTGGACGGCTGCGACGTGCTGCTGGGACGTGATTGGCTGCGACGGCACAACCCCGTCATCGACTGGACAACGGGATCGTGCAGCATCAGCAAGCACGAGGGGGTCATTAAATTGCCTGCATGGACACCTGACTACATCCAAGCCCCGTGCGTCAAAGCTATCACTATTGCTCGCCACTTCAACCGAGGCGCGCAGCTGTTCGCCGTATGTTTGCGCGAGTTGGCAACCGACACCGACGGAAAGGACATCGAGAAGCTGTGCGCAGCTGTACCACCTGATTTAGCGGAGCTGATTCGACAGTACTCGGACATCTTCCCCGACGATCTGCCACCTGGACTGCCACCCGAACGCCCCGAGGACCACAAAATCCAGCTGGAGCCTGGCGCGCAGCCGACTGTTCGTACACAGTGGCGGTTGACCCAACCAGAACTCGAGGAGCTGCGACGACAAATTGAGGGACTGTTGGAGAAGGGGTTTATTCGACCCAGTACATCCCCCTTCGCAGCCCCGATCCTGTTTACGCCGAAAAAGGATGGCGGGCTTCGCATGTGTATCGACTATCGCGCGCTCAACCGGGTGACCATCAAATCTCGCTACCCAATCCCACGCACCGACGACCTCCTCGATCAACTTCGCGGCGCTCGCTACTTTTCGAAAATCGACTTGCGTGGCGGTTACCACCAGATTCGGGTCTTCGCCGACGACTGTCACAAGACCACGTTTCGCACCCGCTACGGAAGCTACGAATTCACAGTGATGCCGTTCGGCCTCACAAACGCGCCTTCAACATTTCAACTGACCATGAACAGGATTTTCCGGGAATTTCTCGACAAGTGTGTGATCGTCTATTTGGACGACATTCTGATTTTTAGCAGGACAAGAGAACAACACCTCCACGACCTCGACGCAGTGTTTAAGCGGTTGCAGGAGAACCGCCTCATCACCAAGGGCTCTAAGTGCGATTAAGCAAGAGTTGGAGTTTTTGGGGCACATCATCTCACGCGACGGCATCAAAATCGACCCGGCTAAAATCAAGAATATTCAGGAGTGGAAGTCCCCGACTAACATCACGGAACTTCAGAGTTTTCTGGGCTTCGTGAATTACGTCAGGCGGTTTATCCCGAATATGGCGGGGATAACCGGCCCGCTGACCGACCTGCTGCACAAGGACAGGAATTTCGTGTGGGGGGAGGAAGCTGAGGCGGCTTTTCAGGAGTTGAAGAATTTTCTCGTTTCCCCTCCGGTTTTGCGCATTGCCGACCCATCGAAGCCGTTCGAAGTCGTCACCGACGCCTCAGATTTCGCCATCGGAGCTGTACTCCTCCAGGATTTCGGGAACGGGTTGCAGCCGATCGCCTACGAGTCACGCAAACTGCAGGCAGCTGAGCGCAACTACCCGATTCACGACAAGGAGATGTTCGCCATAATACACGCGTTCAAACTGTGGCGTTGCTACTTGGTAGGCGCCGACGTCACTGTTCGCACGGACCACAAGTCCCTACAGTACCTGCGAGCTCAGCCCAACCTCAACCCGCGACAAATTCGGTGGCTGGACTACATGGAGAGTCATTTCACCTACCGCATCACGTACAAGAAAGGGGCGAATAACATCGCCGATGCCCTTACTCGACCGACAGTTTAATCCGCTGCAGTGCTCATCACCCATTCGAACCCGCTACTTACGGGACTATTCACCCACGGCTACACTACGGACCCGTTCTTCACGACTGGGAATCACCGGCAGGCGACGACGCAGAAGGGGAACTATTACCTAAAGGCCGGAACTGACCAGATTTGGGTTCCCGCTTACCGACTGCTGCGTGAACTCCTCATTCAGGAGGTCCATGATTCTAACCTTTCCGGACATTTCGGGGTTGATAAAACCCAGAAGCTGTTGCACCATCAATATTATTGGCCTGATTCTGCTAACGACGTGCAACGATATGTGTCCTCATGCAGGGTGTGCCAAGCCATGAAATCGACACGTCAGCGGCCAGCTGGACTGCTGCAACCCCTCGAGCCACCCGAACGACCGTGGCAACAGGTGACGATGGACTTCGTCACGGGGCTGCCAGCTGGGCCGTTCGGCAACGACGCGGTTCTCGTCGTCGTCGATCGCCTCACGAAGATGGCGCACTTCGCACCGTGTCGTACGACAATCACAGCCGAAGAAACTGCGCGCCTCTTCATCTCAACAGTCGTGCGACTGCACGGAATCCCCGCGGCGATCATCAGCGACAGGGACCCCAAGTTCACATCGAAATTCTGGAAGGAGACGTGGGCGCAGTACGGCACGAAGCTACAGTTCTCATCGGCATACCACCCGCAAACGGACGGCCAGACCGAGCGCACCAATCAGACTATGGAGCAGCTGATCAGGACAAACTGCTCGGACCCCACTCGCTGGGAAAACTCGCTCGCCATGCTGGAGTTTGCGTTCAACAACGCCCCGTCCAGCACAACTAATCACTCCCCGTTCTTCTTAAATCACGGGATGGACCCGACGGTGCCTACAACGACTACACTCGACAACCCGGTCCCGAGGTCACAAACATTTGTGACGGAACTTCAGGAAGTTCGCGAAAAGGCTGCGGACGCAATTCGCAAGGCGAATACAACTTCCCGTAAATACACCGACCTTCTACGACGGGAACTCGTCTTGGCAGCTGGGCAACTAGTGCTACTTGACACGAAGAACCTGCACCTGCCCGGCCCATCGAAACTACGGCCACGATTTTGTGGGCCTTTCAAGATCATCAAGATGGTGACACCTGTCACCGCGAAGCTGCTGCTACCCGACGATTGGCGTATACATGATGCCTTCCATGTCAGCCTCCTTCGCAAGTTCGTGCCTGCCACGACGGACATCGCGCGCCAGAACGCCGCCCCGACAGCCCGACCTGTCCCAGAACCGACGCTTGACCCGTCCAAGATTTTGGCGCATCGTGTTCGGCTCGACGCTTCTGGACGCCACGTGGATTTTTTAATCCGCTGGACTGACCGCACCAGTGAGGACGACACTTGGGTGCCATCCGCCTCGCTTGAAGCTCTTCCGCTTCTTGGTGATTACCTCGCCCGCAGGCGAGCTGCGGATATTGACCACCTTTCTTAAAGGGGGGGGTAGTGTAAAGAAAAACCCTTTTCCTTACAGGGGTTTACTCAACCGCGTACAACCCCAACTTTCGGAAGTGCACGTTCGGCCACTTCGCTTGCTGCCGAAGCAACCTCGCGTCGCCTTCGGCCTTTCCTTTGCCCAACCTGCACCCAACCTCGTGTTCCCGAGGTTCCCGCCTAGCTAGGTTGGCCCACTATATTAGCGCGTGCCTTCATTGTATTGTCAGTTCATTGAGTCACATCTTCGTTATTCGTTATTCCGCGCACTCTCTTTTACAACTCATAACAAGGCCTCTCGATATCAGGGTGATTCACCCTTATGACCCTTACTAAAAGGGCGGGTTTGACTAAGCACTTTTTTTTACAAGACTGGTTTTGTTTTAGACCGTTACAAAAAAAAGTGATCGATTATACGACACTGATATTTCAGAGCTATGTGGTGTAGTAGCACTGATGAAATCGAGTTCGATCTAAGAGAGGATACCAGGATTGGTTGCGTAAAACATATCTTTCGCATCTGACGCCCGCGCTGGGTATAGAACTTGGGTCCTCCTCATAACTGCGCAACTCAACAACTGCCACATCAACATCCTTCATACTATGGAGAGTAAAAATAGTAGATGAATGATTAGATTTGTTTGCACCCTGATTTTTAAGAGCATTTTTTGTGAAGCACCCTTACTGAAAGAGTTAAGGCTGGGTGTTACCCCAAATCCTATCCAGAGGCCTGAATCCTACATGTGAAAAGGAAAGGACCACACCACACATAGCCCTAGACTACAGCCTAAACTTAAGCTCACTTGTGCACTGTGCTTCCAAACGCACCAGCAAACCCACTTGAACTGCCGCCAGCAGCTGTGCCCAACCCCACAGAGCCTCCCCCAAAGCCACCACCACCTGCCCCAAACCCACCACCACCTGCCCCAAACCCACCACCACCTGCCCCAAACCCACTACTACCCGCACCAAAACCACCACCACCTGCCCCAAACCCACTACTACCCGCACCAAAACCACCACCACCTGCCCCAAACCCACTACTACCGATACCTGCCCCGAAACCACCACCACCTGCCCCGAAACCACCACCACCTGCCCCGAAACCACCACCACCTGCCCCGAAACCACCACCACCTGCCCCAAAACCACCAGTACCGACCCCAATCCCACTGGTGCCTGCCCCAAAACCGGCGCTGCCTGCCCCAAATCCTCCTGCTGTAAAATCTCCTCCTGTGGTCACTCCAAACCCACCAAACCCTGTTCCTTGTCCCCCTCCCCCACTTGCCCCCTCAGTTTTTCCTGCCCCTCCCCCAAACCCCCCACTTCTTAACCCAAGACCTCCTCCACTCGACCCAAGCCCCACAGCCGCAGCAGCACCACCAGCAGCACCAGCAGCCTTCCCCCCACCATCGATTGCTCCTGTGTTTTTCTCACCAGCATCTCTTACACCAAAAGAGTTGCCTGTCCCACCAAAAGTATTGCCTGCCCCACCAAAAGTATTGCCTGCCCCACCAAAAGTACTGCCTGCCCCACCAAAAGTATTGGCTGCCCCACCAAATAGAGGGGCAGCAGACGGGGCAGCAGCAGGGGCAGCATAAGGTGAAGCAGCCGAGGGGGCAGCAGGAGGTGGGGAAGCATGAGGCGATCCAAACCCCGCTCCCAGCCTCCCAAACACACTCCCCGCTGCTGCTCCCGTGCCTGCACCTTCTGCTACTCCTCCTCCTCCCCCTGCCTGTGTGCCTGAAGCTGCTCCTGCTTGTGCTAATTTAGCTCCAAAAGCTGCTGCTGAGCCAAATGCTGGTGCTGACCCAAAAGGAGCTGACCCCATAGTTGGCGTTGCTCCGAATGCTGCTGTTTGCACTCTGCCTCCTGCCCCTGCTGCTCCTGCTGCCCCCGCTGCCCCCGCTGCCCCTGCTGCCCCTGCTGCCCCTGCTGCCCCGGCTACTGCTCCCCCTTCTCCCTCTGCTCCCAACCCCACTGCCCTTGACCCCTTACCAGCGCACCCTGCCCCTCCAGTTGCCACCTGCCTGAAGTCCTCCCCATCCAGATCTACCTGCCCCAGATACGCCCTCACTGCCGCCTCCACCTCCTCCCGCATCGCACACACAACCTCATACTCACTCCCACTCACACTCACACTCACCCCTTCTCTACCACCCCCACATCCTCTGCCACTCGCCCCCCTCCCTTGCTCCCCCCCGAGCTCGCCCACAGCAGCAGCAGCAGCGGCTGCCAGCTGTAGCCTCAGCCGGTCCAGCAGGGCGTGTGGCTGCCACGTGGCGCCCATCCGTTGCTTCGCCGTGCGCGGATCGGCCGATCGGACGGCTCTCCACGCGCGGAGCATGGAGAGAGCCAATCGGGACGCTTGGATGAGATGATTGAAGTCCAGGTAGACTCGCAGGAGTGATGAGGGGTCCGGAACGATGGGAGGGGCGATAGATGGGTTGAAAGGGGTGGAGAGCGGTGCGAGGAAGGAGGGCGATGAGAGAGAGGAGGGGGCGGAGGCGAAGGGAAGGGGAGTTGAGGAGGAGGGGGGAATTGGGGAGAGGGAGGAGGAACCTTCCAGGAAGAGACGGATGAGCCATGGAGGTAAGGGGAGAGCAGGGTTGGTGCCTAATATGGCTCGGGCTACAACCTCACGGAGGTTCGGATGGTGCCGAACGTATGTCTCAGTCCAAACCTGCATCTGCTGCCACATCAGCACCGGGGAGCTTGCCACGTCACCAGCAGTGGCACTGGAAGCAGCTGACGTGGCAGCAGAAGCTGCAGGATCCCGGGCAGCTGCAAGAGACAGCCCGAGCTGGGTCATGCAGCAGCGTCGGGCAGCTGCTGAAAGAATTGCGGAAAGTTCAGCTGCCCGCTGGCTGCCCGAGAAGAAGAGAGTGGCGAGGTGGAGAGCTTGGGGGAAGAGGGCATTGTGGGCGCAGGCTGATATGATGTGCTGTGGTGGGGCGTCTGACGCTGATAGGGGGAGGGGAAGCGGGGACAAAGGGAAAGGGGTGGCATATTATACAAAGCACGTGTGGGAAGAGGGATTTGAGACTGCAGTCTAAATGATGTGCTGCGGTGGGGCGTCTGACGCTGATATGGGGGAGGGCGAGGGAGAGGGGGGCAGAGGGAAGATTGGCAGATTATACAGAGGGCGTTGTGAGCGCAGACCACAATTGTGAGTAGGCTAGTCTTAGCTCTGTATCTGTTCTGGCCTTATATTATACTTTGTTTCAGTTCAGGTTCAGTTTAGATTCATTTTGAGGCTTGTTCCTTGACCAAACGCACCCTACGTTCATTTAGGTTGTCGACCTTCTTCCTCAAACGTATCTCGACACTTCTTGCTGAGAACTACATCTACTCTTCCTAGCCATGGCTGCTAGACTCAATCGAACAAATATGACTTGCTGTGGTGAGGCGTCTGACGCTGGTAGGGGGGATGGGATGGACGCTGAACGTCAATCATTTGACCTTTTTTCTTTTCTTTCCGGGGAGCCGCCACTCAATTCCAGCACAACTAGAAAAGCGGATAACTTTCCTCAACCTGAAGCGGCACACTCTCAAGGCTGGGAGAAATGCCGGCAGGCATGGGAGAAAGAGCTGCATCAAATCACTCCACATGCGCATCAACCACCTCACTATACTCACCCTAAATGCACTCGAGCAGTGAGGTGTATTTTGAGGCGCATTGAAATACATCCAAATCCGCATGCTCTCAAATCCACCTCACTGTGCTTACCCTAAATGCCCTCGTACATGGTACGGTACACCCTAAGTGATGACTTTGAGTCAACTCAAAAGTCATTCCACGTCTTTGAAAGGCTACTCCCTGTACTTACCATTTGTGTACGTGTTGCACAACAAGACTGCGCATATGGATGTGAGGTGAGGTCCCACGGGTCCTCACTCATAGGGGAAGAGAGAGGACCTGTGGGACCTAACATTGGTGTACTTGTTGCACAACAAGACTGCGCATATGGAGCACTCCCGTCGTCCACTCTACTTACCCACTCTTACCCACTCTTACTCAATCTCACCCACTCTCACATACTCTTACCCACTTATATCCACTATTACCCACTTATACCCTATTCTACCCACTTTAGCCCACTCGGTTTAAGAATGCTCTCTTACCCAGCAGCGCTGCCGTGGTCCCAGGACATGTGGCGAGCAGTGATTGGGCGGCCACCAGCGCATGCTCCCTCCGCAGATCCTCCAGCCCCACCGGCTCCGTGCCGCAGCCCAATGACGCGCCGCCACCTGTCCCTCCTCCCCACCTCCCTCTTTTAGCTGGACTCGCCTCTCTCCAGAACCCTCCCTCGCCTCGCTTCCGCCCATTCTCACCCATCCTCCCATCCTCCCTCAACCCGTCCCTCCCACCACCACCAACACCAACACCACCAGCACCATAACCACCAGCATCAGCATCACCAAAAGCATCAGCATCAGCAGCAGCATCAGCAGCAGCGCCCCTGTGAGGGAAAACTGAGACCATTGGTGGCAGCCATGCTTCCTGCCTCTCCCTCTCCTCCTCCTCTCCCCATCCCCCCTCACCTCCCACCCCGCCACTTCCCTCCTCCACACCCACGCTCTCACTCCCCCTTCCCACACCCTTCCCCTTTCCCCCTCCCCTCAGCCCCTCTCCTCCAGCTCCCAGCCCCTCTCCCCCCACCACCATCAGCTCCAGCACCTGGATAGCCACAGCCAGGCTCATCTCTCTCAACCGCACTGCACTCAGCTTCACCTCGGGGATTCTCTCTGCACCCAGCGTCATCCCCGGACTTCCCTTCACCACCGGACTGAACACCCTCCCAGGACTAGGCTGGTGGAATCCAGGACTCATGCCCTGCTTCCCCCTTCTATCTGCAGAAGCAGGAGTGGGAATGGGTGCAGTGCGGTTGTTGCTTGTACTGCCACTGCTTGAGCCCAAGACTTCCCTGCCTAGTCGCCACGAATATCGGTACATGGCCAGCGCAGCTTTCCTCCAATCAGATCGCGCCACGTGGAACGAGTACAGCAGCTTGTACGGGCTCACCCTGCCCAACGCCGACGCTGACGTGGCAGCCGCCGACGACACCGACGTGGACAGCGGCAGCGACAGCGCCACGTCAGAGTTCTCAGCGAGCCACATCAGCTCCTGCTCCACCTGTACGTGCAGGTCAGCAGCAGCATAAGGCAGATCGAGGCCACAGAGAGTTGACAACGCCCTCCCTGCCCTCTCTGCCTCTGCCGCTGCTGCTGCTTCCGCTGCACCCGATGCTGCCGATGGTCCTGATTGCACTGCGGCGGTTCTACCGGCGGCTGTAGCGGCGGCTGTAGCGGCGGCAGCTACAGCAGAGCTGGCGGTGTCACAGAGCACGGCAACAAACTGGCGAAGGCAGATGCTGCGGGTGAGCGGGTCGGGGTTGGAGGCGAGAGCACAGAACGCCTCATCATACTGCCCGCCCTGCACCGCATACTCAAACACATTCGCCCACAGCCGCCCCTTCACCCCCCTCACCACCTCCCCACCTGCCCCCGCTCCCGCTCCCTCTGCTCCCGCTTCCTCTGCTGCCACTGCCGCTGCTTGCGAGTGCCGCTCCTCGTCGCGTTCGCCGTGGGAAGCTTCCGGGAAGGCGGCGTCGGTCTCGTGGATGGCGGCGAGGGCGAAGCGGGCGGCGGAGGGCCCCTCGCTGTAGCGCTGCAGCAGCCGCATCACCGCCTCGTAGTACCGCACCCTCTGCCGAGCCTCCCCTGCTGCCCCTGCTGCTGCTGCCGCTGCTTCTGCTGCAACACCTGCTACGGGTTGTACGGCTGCTGCTCCTACTGTACCAGTGTTGCTCCCCACACTGTTGTTTGCGCTGCCACTGAACATCTCCAGTAGGCCTTGCAGTGGGTTCCCACCTGCTCCCATGCCTGCCCCCCCTTCCCCTCCCTCACCGTTACCAGCTCCTGCTGCCCATGATCCCACTCCTTCCGCTGCCCGGAAGAAACATTTCACTGCCCGATCCACCAGTGCTGCCCGCATGGCCTCCCTTGCAGCTGCCTCACGCCCTCTGCCCTCCCCTGCTGCTAAGAACACACCCTGCCCCTTGCTGCTCCCACCAGCACTTAGCTGGCTAATGCTGCCGCCTATGGCGGCGCTTAGTTGAAACCAAGTGGGGAGGTCAGCAGGGACGTGTGCGCAGGCAACCAGGGCAAAGCCGAGAAGGAAGTAGCGTGCTGCCGAAGCTTCAGGTTCGGCCGAACCAGAAGCGTTGGTTCGGGGAAGGGCTAAGGGGTTGTTGGAGAAGTGTGCGTCGCGATCGACACAGTCCAAGAGGAGCTGAGCGGATGGGGGAAGGGGAGGGGTGGGGAGGTGGAGGAGGGAGGGGAGGGAGATATTTGGGGCGCCTGAAAACTCGTCAATTCACATGGATTTAATGTCCCGCGGATTTAATGTGCCTCGCGGATTTAATGTACCTCGCGGATTTAATGTGCCTCGTGGAATTAATGTGCCTCGCGGATTTAATGTGCCTCGCGGATTTAATGTGCCTCGCGGATTTAATGTGCCTCGCGGATTTAATGTGCCTCGCGGATTTAATGTTCCTCGCGGATTTAATGTGCCTCGCGGATTTAATGTGCCTCGCGGATTTAATGTGCCTCGCGGATTTAATGTGCCTCGCGGATTTAATGTGCCTCGCGGATTTAATGTGCCTCGCGGATTTAATGTGCCTCGTGGATTTAATGTGCCTCGCGGAATTAATGTGCCTCGCGGATTTAATGTGCCTCGAGGATTTAATGTGCCTCGCGGATTTAATGTGCCTCGCGGATTTAATGTGCCTGGCAATCGACACAGTCCAAGAGGACCAGAGCGGCAGGGGGATCAGGGAAGGAGGTGGCAGGAGGGGGAAAGGATGGCCAGGAGACAAACAGAGGGGGCCAAAAGACGGCAGTAGACAGGCACATGTAATGCATTCACCAGAGTGTGGATTCAGGAGACCAACCACCACAGCATCCTGCACCCCTTGACCCTGTAGCTTGAAACCCCGGGTACCCTAAACCCTAAACCCCAGCAGACCTGAACCCTGGGCGCTCTTCTTGAGCTTGACCCTCCTGCGCGCCCACCTTCACAATGTGGTGATGCCTGTGCGGCAGCAACCTCAGCCCCATGCGGGCGGTCGGTCTACACAAGGAACAGCACAGCATGTGTGTTCCAGCACCAGTGTACTTGACTTAACCCCCTCGGGCGCTCACCTTCACCATGTGGTACTGGCTCTGCTCCAACAGCCGCAGCCCCATGTGCACGGCACGATGGAGGAAGCTCGGCGCTCCCATCCCCATTGCCCCCGCCCCGCCCTGCCCTCCCCCAACGTCTCCCCCTCCTACGCGCCCTTCAGTCTGCCAGGGGTCGCGCCCCCACCGCAGGCGCACGGCTTCACTCATCACTTCACACAGCAGCCCCTCCCCACTCACACTCGCACACCGCCACCCCCCCACCGCTCCCCCGCTTCCTCCCCTGCCTTCCAGTCCACCCCCGTCCTCCCCTCCCTCCATCTCCTCATCGCTACTCTCCTCCCCTTCTCCCTCGCTTTCGGGCCCATCAGAGTCCCCATTAGCTGGAAAGGACTTGTCTTCTTCTGATGCGCTCCCGTGCAGCCACCACCCCCGCCACCTTCCCCCCAACACACTGCCTCCGCCCCTACCCCCTCCTGCGCCTCCTTCTCCTCCCCCTTCCCTCTCCTCCTCCCCCTCCCCGTCCAATAAAACAGCGACTACTGTCCGCCTAGCCCACCGAAACTGCACCTCTCGCCTGCAGAACCTTCCAAGAAAGTCCCCTTCCGCCCCTGCCCCTGCCCCTGTTCCCCATTTCCCCATCCCTCCTCTCCTCCCGCTGCCAAACCCTAAACCGCCTCCCCCTCCCCCACCCTGCCGCACCCACCTCCCAGACCCCCGAGTGTCCCCCACAGCCACGTCGGCAACGCCGTCCACGTCAGCAACGCCTTTCCCGCCAATATGCAGCGAGAGGAGATCCACAGAGAAATCATCCTCTGGGCTTCGAGCAGCGAAGGAGTCAGAGAGAGTGTGGAGGAGGAGGGTGGAGGAGAGGAGGGAGTGAGTGCGGGGCAGCAGGCGGCGCGAGAGAAAGGAGCGGTCTGAGGGGGAGAGGAGGAATGGGGAGCGGGAGAGGTGGAGGAAGTGGAGGAGGGGGAGGAGGGAGAGGAGGAGGTGGAGGTGGGAGCCTAGCAAGAGGGTGAGACCGTGGGAAAGCTCTAGGGGAGAGAAGAGGGAGGGGGGGAGGAGGGTGCTGATTGGTAGATCATCAATCTCCCCACTCCCATTATGCCCTTCTGCTGCTGCTGCTGCTGTTGATGCTGCACCTTGGGACCCACAGGAGGCGGATGCACCTTCTGAAAGCGTACCCAGATCCATACTCGTTACAAGCAGCTCCACTATCTCAAGAACACCCCCCCACTTCCCTCCTGCTGCGTCTCTCAAATTCCCGAGGGCAGCTTGAAGCTTCACTGCAAACACCCTCTGCTCCGTGTTCTGCTGGGAAACAAATTCCCGGGCAGCCGACCGCAACCTGTTCACGCTGCCCGAGCTGCCCGGCGCCAGCTGCCCGAACTCCAAAAACTTTGCCACGTGTGCAAAGGCATCAGCAGGCTGCAGGGAGGGCGAGAGGAGACACGCGGGCAGCGCCAGCATGACCAGCCTACCCACTCGCCCGCGAATCAGCTCCAGACAGCTGGCAAGCTCTCCCAACACCGCCGCCAGCTGGCGCTCCTCCATTGGCTGCCGGGTTCCTTGGCTGCCCGCGTTCAGCCTGCCCGAACCTGGCCCGGCTGAACCTGGTCTTACGGAGGCCAGGGAACGAACCACGCTGGGTGAAAGGAGAGGCGGATTGCCTCCCAAGCTGCCTCGCTCCCCACATGCTGCACCTGCACCTGCAGACCCTGCAATAGGCATTCCCGTGGGCATTCCGGGCATTCCTGTGGGCGTTCCTGTGGGTGTTGCTGCAGACACTGCAGCTGCAAACCCTGGTGCGCTCACTGCTGCAGGTACGGCAGTGCTCCACAGGTTTATCTGCATTGATACGTCCGGTGCTTGCACCAGAGACACTGTGCATCCCCGAACCAGACCAATAGCCCCAGCGCCCGAACCTGCCCCCGAGCCTGGACCTGAACCGGCGGTTGCAATCAGCCCTACGGGTGTGTTTACGGCAGTCCAGGCTCGAAGGTATTGCTTTGCCAAGTGCTCCCACCGATCCACCAGCCGAACCAGATCGGCCGGCTCGCCCCCGGAGCTGCCCAGGAGGCTCGGCAGCACCTGCAGGTCCGGCCGGCGGTCCAAGAGGTAGGAGAGGAGAGTCTGCCGAACCACATCGTGACTCATCCGAGCCACTTCTGCAGGGTTGGATGATCCGAACGTCCCATTCCTTTGTCCCTCGTATGGGAAAAACTGCTGTTCCTGTTGCTGGTGCGGGTGGTGGTAATGGCGGTGGTGGTGCTGTAACCAAGCGAGCAGATGGGCTAACGCAGGCTCGAGCAGAGCAGACGGGCAGAGCAGACGAGCAACGAGAGCGTCAGCACAAAACTCAGTTACAGCGCTCCAACTCACTGCACCACCTGCCCCTCCTGTCCCTCCTGCTCCTGCTCCTGCTCCTGCTCCTCCTCCTGGTCCTCCTGCTGTCAGTGAGCCGCCGTCTCCTTCCCCTGCAGGGGAACTGCTGGGTGCGGCACAGAGGACAGGGGAGAGCTCAAGGAAGGGAACGACGCCCAAGGCCGACACCAGGTTCGCCCTGCTGCCCATATCAGCAAACGCACTGGCTGTCACGGCTGTTGCGGCTGTAGCAGGTGCAGAAGCGGTTGCTCCTGCTGGCCCGCTGGCTGACGAGGCGGGTACAGGCGGAGGGGAGACGAACTGGTGGAGGGTCGGGTCTGAGAGGCCCAGTGACGCTGATAGCTGCTGCTCCGCCAGCTGGCAGGCGCTGATTGGTGCGTACAGTGGGGACGGAGGAAGGGGCAGAAGCTGCTGAGAAGATGCCACCGCTGCTGTTGCGTCCCGTGCAGCAGTGGCAGCGGCAGTGGCAGTGGCATTGCTGTCGAAGGGCACACAGCGCACAGGTAGACAGACAGTATGGCGCTTCGCTGATGCGCCTGATGTGACTGTTCCTGTGCCTGTGCCTTCACGCCCTTCCTGCAGCAGCATCCACACGTCCACCTCTTTCCCACCGCCCGCCCCTTCTCCGCCCCCTCTGCCCCTCCGCCCCCCACCACCAGCACCGGCAGCGAGCAGCACGCGGACGTCTCTGATCCACAACCCCTGACCCTCCCCTTCCCCCTCATCCCCCGCTCGCTCCCCCGCCTGCTGCTCGTGCTCATCCTCCCCCTGGGTGCCAGCTGCTGGCCGTGCCCCGCCCGCCCCCGCCCCCCTCTCACCCCCACCCCTCTCGTCCCCTTCCCCTCTGCTGTCACCGTCCCACGCGCCATAGTCACAGCTGCGCGCCGTGGGCGCGCGGGGCAGCGCGCTCCAGGCGGCCAGGCGGAGCGAGGCGGACGCGGAGGCGGAGGCGGAGGCGCGCGCGGGGTCAGGGGGAACGCGGAGACGGAGGGAGTGAACGGTGATGAGACCAGCAGGGGAGGGGGACATCTCCGCGTGCTGCTGCCTGCTCTCTTGCCTGCCCTGCTGCTGCTGCTGGGGGCACCAAGTGGTAATGACCACTAGAGACTGGGTGGCGGCAGCTGCGCTCGTGGTGGTGGTCGCGGAGCGAGTGGGGCCAGGCGCGGGGCGCAGAAGGATCTGCTGGACGGCCCATGCGCCTGGAGGGGGAGGGGGAGAGGGAGTGTGAGGGGGAGGGGGAGGGGGAGGGGGAGAGGAGAGAGGAAAGGGGAGAGAGGGAGAGTGAGGGGAGAGGGGGAGGGTGAGGGGAGAGGGAGAGGGGGAGAAGAGTGGGGGGAGAGTTCGGAAGGGGGAGAAAGGGGGGGAGGGGGGGTGAGGTGGTGGGGGAGAGGGAGTCGTGAGGGGATAAGCAGGTTAGGGGTGGTACAGTGGAGGGCGAAAGGCGAGAACGAGAGAGTGGAAGTGGAGAGCGTAAGATACGAGCAAGCACGTGGCGCAAGCAAGGGAGGTTCAAAGCGCTAAGCTCGAACGCAACTCACCGTCACGGCTCCCCCCTGCCTGACCCGCGCCCGCAGCAGCCGCAGCTCCGCCCGGCCCCCACTCCGCCGCCACCGTCACCGTCGCCACGCGAACCTTCCTCGAAACATCCCACACCCTCACCACGCCATCTGCGTGCGCAACCGCAGCCAATCCCTGCCCGCCATGCGTCAGCAGCTGAATGGACCGCACAGGGGCGAGAGCCGCGCCCCTGCCTGCGCCTACCATCCCCCACAGGCGCGCCATTGCGCCCTCGCCCTCCCGCAACTCCGCCACCCCCGCTCCGCCAGACGCTTCCCTCTTTATAGCGCCACCCGTTACAGCCACAACAGGGTTGGCGAGTTTGTGGAACGGAAAGGCGAGAACGCTACCCGAACCTCCGCCGAGGCATACCGTGTCCTGGCCGGCTGCTAGTGACGTCACACCGCTACCGAGCCTAGAGACGAGGTTCGGCGGGAGCTGAAACGAGCGCAAGCAGCTGAGGGAGAAGTTACCAAGGAGGGAAGATTCGGAGGGTTTTGTTCCCGTACCGCCGCCAGGCCTGGTGTCGAACCTGGAAGCACCGTTTAGGCGAAACCCTAAGCCACTGGCATCGTTCAATGCGCTACTATGGCTGTCAAGCCCGCCAAACCCTAGGTCTACGGAGTAGATCACGCCATCTGCGGACAGCAGATACAGCGACACGCGAGAGAATCCCGATTCGAGCCCACCGCCATCCTCGTCATCGTCGTCATCCTCGTTATAGGCATCCTCGCTAAAATCCCCGTCGTCGGCACTCTCGGGATTGCGCTCGACGACAAAGGCTGCGAGCGGGAGAAGCGGCGAGGGGAACCGTAGATGCACCTCGTGCGATCCCTGCCGTTGAGAGAACTGGCGAGCGACCGCAGCCGCGGATGTTCCTGTAACGAGCGGAGCGGGCTTAGACGCGGGGAAGGACGAATTCGGAAACAGCTCTTTCAAAACAAGAAGGGAATGCGACTGGCGGATTTCGGATCGGATCTGCCACGTCAGCAAGCGCTGACTTGGTTGAACGGAATCTTCTCCTCGAGTCTGAAGCACCGACCCCCCGCCAAGACACGTCAGTGCGTCGGGATGCAATGCTACGCTAGGGCTTTGGGCTGAGCTCGCACTCGGAGTGGTTCGCGTCGCGTGAGGGACGGTAAATTCCCGCCATGCGTCCTGAATGCCGAAGATCCGAGTCTCCATGGCTACAGATGACCGTTACGTGCTGGCTGCGTTAGGTCTGACTGAGACTGGGTTTAATTTCTGAATTAACCCTCTTGTTGACAGTTACTTGGCGCTGAGATCCCAAAATTGTTTATGACTGATCGCAAGGCGAGCGTAAAGCGACGCTGATATTGAGGCTCCTGATTGCGAACGGACGCGAATGTTAGACAAAGCGGTGCGATTCTTAGGCGAATTGATCATCGGCTCGCTCGGCCAGGAAAACCAGGCAATCCGAAGCTCAGAACTAGTAGCTGGAAACCACCAGCACACCAAAACATCAAGCTCAAATGTCGTCGTCAGGTTTATCTTTTTGTTTCTCCTTAGATTTAAAACCGCATCGGCACTAGCGCGTCGGACTAGGTCGTCGGCTCGGACTACGCCGTGACAACTAGCAAGCCCCTAAATGGCTGGTCAGTCCCGACCCGACCAAGGCATCAGGACCAAATGAACAAGGCTGATCAGGGACTAGTTTCGTTTCCAAGATCCATCCGCACCAGAGAATTATCTGGATGCTCCTTCCCGCTCTTCCCCTTGCAGCCTGGAAATTTGAACTTTTGGATAGTTTGGCGAAAGCGAAGTGTAACCCTGGCGGCTGAACCGAGCGAATATGGTAGCCACAACCTGTACTCGATTGTAGGGCCCAGGGCTGACTTGCACAAGTACACCTGTTTGATTTCTGAAGCTACGAGTCACCGAAATCCAATTCTTTGCCCAGAAATTGCTCCAGCTCATACAAGCGACAAACCGAACAGCCAATCACCAGGCGTCGGCTCGGCAAAACCAAGGGCTAGGAAACTCTCAGCCCCTCGCACCCACAAACGCAACCCCTCAACCCTCTTCCTCAACCTCCCACCAAAACCTCAGCTGGGGATTAGCGCACAGCAGCTTCAAACTTGCCCCCACTGATGTGTGGCTCAAATCGTGGCCCCAACTTTACTTGATCAACTCTTATCACTCGCACTTGGTACCTCCCATCTCTCTGTTTCTCCTTTCTACTTGCTGCTGATCAGCCCGATTTTTGAATCGTGGCCTTTGATCCGCCACCGCCTTGCCGCACGAACCGGCACGCGTCAGCGGGCGCGGCGCACGAGTATTCGCTCTTTTGCGGATCGAGATCAATATCGTCTTTCTTTCTTTTTGCAGATTCGGCCCTAGGAATTGATTTTCGCAGATTGACCCTCGAGGTTCGATTCGATCCTGATCGGATCTGATTCGTCACCATGCCCCCGCCTACAAGCGCCAGCGGCGCCACAGTCGCCGCGGTCTCCGTTACAACGACGCGCCTTTTAATCACCTACCACCCACACGACCTGCCGCCCGGCGGCGATCCGCTCGTAGTGAGCAGCCCAGCGCCTCTTTATAAGTACACTCGATACGAGCCGGCAGGGCTCTCCTTCCACGAAGCTGCGAAGCGATTGGCGGGATTCCACGCGGCGGGGGAGGAAGATGCGGAGGAGGCGGACGAGGGGAAGGGCGAGAAGGTGAAGGACTCAGTCGATTCGTCGGCGTGGGAAAGTTCGCGGAAGAAGAAGAAGGGGAAGGATGGGAAGGACGCGGAGAAGCAGGAGCAGGACCACTACGCTCTGCTGGGCATGGCGCACCTGCGTTTCTTGGCTACAGAAGACCAGCTTAAGAAGGCGTACCGGTGAGTGGAGAGAGAACCTGGAGAGATACGGAACGGTTCACTACTCTCTGCTGGGCATGGCGCACCTGCGTTTCTTGGCGACAGACGACCAGCTTAAGAAGGCGTACCGGTGAGTGCGATTACGGACGCATGTCGTGATCGATTCTGTAAGTTGGAGGGAAAAAGTGGAGAGATACGGAAGGTCTCAGTACGCACTGCTGGTTGGCGCACCTGCGGCATCTGGCGACAGAAGATCAACTTACGAAGATCAGCGTACCGGTGAGTGCCCGCACCGAAACGAACAGAATGGTTCAGTGAGATACAACGGCTTGGTTCGCGTTGCTGGGTTGACTCGCCTGCGACATCTCGCGACGAAGGATCAGCTCAAGAAGGCGTACCGGTGAGTGCGATTACGGAAACGAGAAACGTTGAGAGTGGTTCAGTGAGATATGAAACGGCTTGGTACGCGCTGCTGGGACTGGCGCACCTGCGGCATCTCGCGACGGCGCATCGGCTCAAGAAGGCCTATCGGTGAGTGAGGTCATATAAACCTTAATTCGAGAGCATTGAGGCGAGCTGGCTTTTGAGGCGCCTCAAAAGAGGTCATAGAAACCTTTATATGGGAGCGCTGAGGCGAGCTGGGTGAGAGCAACAGATGCGTGACAAGTATTGTACGGTCGAGGCCGCGTGCAGTAATACGGGGAAAACTCAGTCCGCGTCGCTAGGGTTCGGGGTTTTGAGGTCTCTGGCGAGAAAGGATCAGCCCAGGAGACTACAGGGTTGGCTTTAAGATCTCTCTAAAGCAACTGCCGTGCGGGAGGTTCTATACAAAGCGCAAAATTCAAGATTACGAGAGGTGAGATGTATGATATTTGAAGGGGTGGCTCGTTGGGCGTTGGTGGGACAGCGAGGGGGAAGGAGAGATCCTGGAGTAAGGGTGCCGTTTCCCGTTCGATGGAGCATAGAGGTGAGAGTCATGGATCAAACACATGAGGTTGAGGATGCGATCACAAATTCATCCAGCCGTTACTTATTAACCGATTCTGAATCCAGCCGTTAACGTGCTGTCATGCTCTGTCCGCTAAGGGACCTCTATCTGTCTCGAACACTGCCGCGCTTCCTCGTTAGATGATCCAGTAAGCTGTTAGAAACGGAAAATACCAGACGTTCTTCCTCTCTTATTCCTCCAAAACCCCAGAGCATTTTCTCCGCCGTCTTTTCCCTGACCTCATCTCCGTCGACTCCTTATTCGAACTAACCTCGCCCCCTTCCCCCCTGAAGACTTTGTTCTCGTTCGCCCCCATTTCCCCCCTCCGGTTCCGCCTCGTTCTACATCATTCTCCTCACTCCTTTACGCTCCCTGATCCTTTTGTTCCTCATAACGCCTTTGACCATGGAACGCCACAACCCCGTAACCTTAAACCTCGCAACCCCTTAACCCCAAACCTCGCTTAACCCCTCTACCTTCCATACTGCACGGTTGAGCTTCTAACCGATCTCCCGTCATTCCGTCGCACCGCATATCGCCCCACCCCTTCCCCGCCACACCAGGGATGCAGCTCTGCGCTTCCACCCGGACAAACAGGCTGCAATGCTGCTGGAGGAGCAAACAGACGAGGCGCGGGCAGCCAAAAAGGAAGAGATCGAGACCAAGTTCAAGGCAATCCAGCTGGCCTACGAGGTCCTCTCAGACCCGGCCAAGCGCCGAGTGTACGACTCTACAGATGAATTTGACGATGATATTCCCGGTGATTGCTCCCCCGAGAATTTCTTTAAGATTTTCGGGCCTGCTTTCCAGCGGAATGCCAAGTGGTCGGTGATTAGCCCAACCGAGGTTCCGGGTTTAGGGGATGAGAACACGCCAATTGCCGAGGTGGATAAGTTTTATGATTTCTGGTGGGCGTTTAAGAGCTGGAGGGAGTTCCCTAACGAGGATGATTATGACGTGGAGAGTGCGGAGAATCGGGAGCATCGGAGGTGGATGGAGCGGCAGAATGCGAAGCTTAGGGAGAAAGCGAAGAAGGAGGAGAGTGCGAGGATAAGGCAGTTGGCGGAGAATGCTTATAAGCAGGACCCGCGGATTCTGAGGAGGAAGGAGGAGGAGAAAATGGCAAAGCAGCAGAAGAAGGAGGAGAAGCAGCGGGAGAGGCAGGCGAAGGAGGATGAGGGGAAGAGGAAGGTGGAGGAGGAGAGGAAGAGAAAGGAGGAGGAGGAGAAGCGGGCGGCGGAGGAGGCAGCAGTGGTTAAGAAGCAGAGGGAGAAGGACAAGAAGGCAGCGAGGAAAGAGCGGGCGAGGCTGAGAGCGTCGACAACGGACTGCCTTGAAGCCGCGCCTGCGGTAACCAGCAAGCAAAGAAAACAGCAGCAGCAGGAGAAGCAGAAGGGAGAGGAGTGGGAGACGCCGATAACAGAAGAGGAGTTGGAGAGTCTAGGGCAGGGTCTGGAGTTGGAGAAGCTGCGAGCGCTCTGCGAAAAGCTAGAATCCTTCTCCGCTTCTACCGCCTCTGCTGACGCTGCAGCAGTGAAGCGGCAAACCCTCCGACTGTTCTCCACCGCTCTGAAAGTGAACCGGTGGGACGGGCACAGTCCGGACTTTGAGTACCAGCAAATCCCCATGGTTCTCTCCGAAGCTGCGGCAGCGGCGGCAGCGGCAGCAGCAGCGGAGCGAGAGGCGGAGGCGGAGAAAGAGAGAGAGGCGAGAAGGGCGGCAGGGGGGAGTGGAAAGCCGTGGACGCGGGAGGAGATTGAGCTGCTGAGGAAGGCGGTGGGGAAGTTTCCCAAGGGCACGGGGCAGCGGTGGGAGGTGATAGGGGCGTATCTGGGCACGGGGCGGTCGGCAGAGGAGGTGGTGCGGGCCACCAAGACGGTGCTGCTGCAGAAACCGGATGATACCAAGGCGTTTGACAGCTTCCTGCAGGTGGGTGGGTGGATCGGGTCTTGTTGCAGAAACGCCTACGCCTGTGTATGAATGAGACTTCTGAAGTCCAATTTCTACTTTGTTCCTGTTCCCACTTTACACTCCCACCCACTCCCACCCCTCCTCCCGCAAGCAGCGTCGCAAGAACCCCAAGGACATAGCCTCGCCTCTCTCCACACGTGAGGAGCTTGATGCTGCCGCTGCGGCTCCTGCTGCTGCCACTGGTGGTGCTGCTGCTGCTGCTGCTGCTGCTGCTGCTGCTGCTGCTGCCACCCCTGCAGTTCCTGCCTCGTCGAATTCCCCAGCTAAAGCAGCAGGAGCAGGAGGAGCAGCAGCAGCAACAACACCAGCAGCAGAAGCAGGGAAACAAGCAGGGGCAAAAGCAGCAGCAGCAACTGCAGCAGCAGCGCCAGTGGCGAATGGAGTGGGGACGGCAGGCAAAGGGGCTAGTACAGGGGCAAAGGGCGCGCAGGTGGGGGAGTCTGCAGGTGCTGCGAATGGTGTGGCTGCTGGGGCAGGTGCTGCTGGCGCAGGTGCTGCTGGCACAGGTGCATCTGCTGCGGCAGAAGGGGCAGTGGATGTGTGGGGCGAGGCACAGGAGGTGGCGCTGGTGAAGGCACTTAAAGCCTTCCCCAAGGATACTGATAAACGGTGAGTGAGAGCTCGCTTGCCTTTTTTGGAGATGCCTCAAAAGTGGAGCTGGTGAAGGCACTTAAAGCCTTCCTCAAGGACACTGATAAGAGGTGAGAGCTGGCTTTGAGGCATCTTAAATCCAACCTTATTTCACAAGGCACTTAAAGCCTTCCCCAATGATACTGACAAACGGGGAGAGCTTGCACACCTCCACCTTCCTTCGCATTTCACTTGCTCCTCATGCCTGTGTGCCAGGTGGCGCATAGCATCAGCGGTGCCGGGCAAGAGCAAGGCGCAGTGCTTTATAGACGTGTTGTTGCTATACCTTATTTGCCCCTCGTGCCCCTCATGCTCCTGTCCCCCTGCATGCCAGGTGGGACGGCATAGCAGCAGCAGTGCCCGGCAAGAGCAAGGCACAGTGCATGATCAATGCCTTTCGTGCCCTGTGGGCCTCTCATCCACGCCCCTCATACCAGGTGGGACCGCATAGCAGCACAGGTGCTCGGCAAGAGCAAGACACAGTGTTTAATATTTGCGTCGTCGCTTTACCTTGTCTTCCCCTCATGCCCCTCGTGCCCCACTCTCTTTCATGCCAGGTGGGACGGCATAGCAGCAGCAGTGCCCGGCAAGAGCAAGGCACAGTGCATGATCAATGCCGTTCGTGCCCCGTGTGCCTCTCATCCACGCCCCTCGTGAAGTGAGGGTGTTTTTGAGACGTCTCAAAAACACCCGTGTGCCTCTCATCCACGTCCCTCATGGCAGGTGGGACCGCATAGCAGCAGCCGTGCCGGGCAAGAGCAAGGCGCAGTGCTTCAAGAAGTTCAGCGAGCTTCGGCAGAGCTTCCGAACCAAGAAGAGTGGTGCGGTGGAGTAGTGTGGTCCGGGAAGGGAACGGTGCGGCGGGGTGGTGTGCATGCGGTGAGCTCGGGTAGAGGTTCCGAACCAGGAATAGTGGTGCGGCGGAGTGGCATGGCATGCATGGCTTGGTGTGGGGGGCGCTGAAGCAAGCAAGAAGCGGAGCCAGTGCTTCCGATTCAGGAAGGGTGGCGCCATGGAGTGGTGTGGTTAGGAAAGGGAGGTGGTTGGTTGTTGCCTTGGCTGCTTGGTTGAATGGGTGGGTTGATGTGATCGCTGTCAAAACACAGCAGTGGCAGCAGTTGAGATGGTGATGATGACATGAAAATGGCAGCACCTGCGGTTGTAAGAGCTGGTTGTTTTGTCCTGCTTAGAATGGCAGTGCATAGCATTTTTCTAAACGAAAGAGGAAGGAGTAGATTGTCAAAATCTAGTAGCAGGGATGAAATGACTAGATCAGGGTTTGGTACAAATATGAAACCCTAATGGGGTTGTACCCCATATTGGCTACCCCACTACAGCCTACACATATATAACATGCATATAATTTGACACACCTCCATAGGCAAAATGGGGGAGAGCAAAGGGTCACAAGACCAGTCAAGAGAAACAAGGCAAGCTCAGGGTGGATCACACCGTCACCACACACACTGAGCACAAGCAAAGGGCCACAATGCCGGTTCACATGCAGAGATATATATGCAACAACAACAACACAGTGATCTCTACCTACCAGGAGCAATCATGCACGTATATATATATATATATATATATATATATATATCACAGTACGGGCAGAGCCTATAACAAGTGAGGAAACGTAGGCACAAGGCCCAACGAAGTACAAAAGCGCTGATGATCACCAGGCGGAAGTGCCTTGGTGAATATGTTAGCGGTGTTGGCCTGAGTGGCCACGTGAGCAAGACGAAGCTGACCACGCTGTTGCAACTCTCAAGCAAGGAAGCAACGCAGAGCGATGTGCTTCGTTCTGTGCTCCAGTCTGTGCTCCTGACACAAAGCAATGGCGGCCTTGTTGTCTACGTACAGCACTGGAGGAGAACGAGACCGCTCTCCCAAGTCGGTCAGCAGGTAGGTAAGCCTGCGTAACTCCTGTGCAGCCATGGCTGTGGCGTAGATCTCAGCCTTGCAACTGGAGCTGAGAACAGAGGAAGAGAGTGTAGACCGCCAAGAAACAGAGCCAGAGCCAAGGATGAAGGTGTAACCCTGTGACGACCGCTGCGTAGCCAAGTCGTCAACCCAAGAAGCGTCTGAGTGACCAGTGAGGACAACGTCGCCCCGTCCTCCGAGCACGAGCCCCATGCCCGATGTACTAGCGTAGTACCCTCTTAGCAGCATCCATGTGCACCTTTCGGTGCCGACCAGGAGCCACGTAGCGAGCCAAAAGGCCAAGAGGGTACGCAAGGTCAGGACGAGTGCAGGTCATTAGGTACATGAGGCAGCCCACTAGCTCTGGGTAAGGACCACTCGGCTCTACGGACTCGTCCGAAGGTGGAGCTGAGAGCGAGTGACCTGTAGCCAGAGGAGTGGCCTGTGCCGAGGACCAGGTGAAGCCGAAGCGCTGAAGGACGTGTTGCACCATGTGTGACTGAGTCAGTGTGATCGTGCGGCGTGCTCTGACCCGGGTGATCTGCAAGCAAAGGTAACTGCGTAGCTCACCCAGGTCTGTGCACGTGTGTCTCTTCTGCAGCTCCGACTTCACCAGGGCGAGAGCCTCAGTGTCAGCAGTGGCAAAGACCAAGTCGACGACGTACACGAGGATGTAGAACGGCGGCAGCGAAGTGTCGGTGCGCAGAAACAGCGACGGGTCAGCAGTCAATGGAGCAAGCCCAAGAGCCGCAAGTGTCGTCCTCAGTGTGTCGTGCCACTCACGCGGCGCCTGGCGGAGACCGTAGACTGGCCGCCAGAGGCTCCACTGGGTACCAGGAGGGAACGACCTAGTGAAGCCAGGTGGGCGGCGCAGCCATATCTCCTTGTGCAGGCTGCCATGTAAGAAGGCTATGCTGAAGTCACGAGAATGAAGCTCGTTTTCACGCTGAGCGGCAACGTGCAGCAGCACCTGAAGAGTGGTCATCTTCGGGGTGGGGGAGAAGGTCTGGAAGAAGTCGACTCCCTCCCGCTGACTGAAGCCTCGAGCAACGTAACGAGCCTTGAAGACATGCAGAGAACCTGGCGGCCGCTTCACCCTAAAAATCCACATGCCATCGACGATGTTCGCCCCAGGAGGGGGAACCTCGTCGACGTAAGTGCCTGTGGACTTCCAGGATGCCATCTCTGCGTCCATGGCTGTCTGCCACTGAGAGGAGCAGGGACCTGCGATCGCCTCAGCATAAGAACGCGGAGTTGGGATGTCTGGTGCATCCGGGTCTCCCTCAGGGGCAAGCAGCATGGACACGAGATGAGGCGCAGCGGCTGCAAGACACTCAAGGTCCTCCTGCCTGTCCTCAAGGACGTCCGTGCCAAGAGCACACTCACCTCCGGCGGACGGAGGACACACAGACTCAGACTCAGCAACAAGAATAGCGGCGTAGTCTAGACGAGAGGCAGCAGCAAAGTCAACAAGCTCAGCGACTAAGGCAGACGCAGCAGCAGACTCAAACGACGGGTCAGTGACAACAGTGGCTAGCAGACGCGTGACAGTAGGGTGAGCAGCACGAGCGCGGTCAGACTCAGGCTCAGGAACGTCAGGCAGAGAAGACGCAGGAGGGGACGACAGGGGAACACGCTGCGGAGCAGAGGAAGGACGCAGGGCCATGAGGTGTGTGCCGGGGACAGCCGGCAGACGCTCACGAGGAACACGACGACCAGTACGACCAGTGCGGACAGTGCGAACAGGCAAGACAGGACAGGACGCAGGCTCACGACGCTCAGCAAGACCGCCTGTCAGCTCAGTGTAAGGAGAAGGAGCACGCAGCGGTGAGCCAGGCTGTAACGGAAGACGAGTAGAAGACGGGAGGCTAAGAACCTCGCGAAGCACGGAGCCAGGCGGTGGCAGAGACGAAGGTGACGGCTGAGCGAAGAACAGTCGCGGCGGTGCAGTGCCACCAGCACCAGTAGCTCCAGCACCTCCTGCAGCTCCAGAACCTCCAGCGCCAGCACCCGTAGGAGCTCTAGAACCTCCAGCTCCGGCGCCACCAGCGCCAGCACCTCCAACAGCTCTAGAACCTCCAGCGCCAGCACCCGCAGCAGCTCCAGAACCTCCTACTTAAGCGCCACTAGCGCTAGCACCTCCAACAGCTCCAGAACCTCTAGCGCGAGCACCAGCAGCAGCTCCGGAACCTCCAGCTCCAGCACCACCAGCAGTAGCCCACCTCCAGCTCCAAGGCCTCCAACCTCAGAGTCGACAGCAGCACCTCTAGGGGTAGCAGGACCTCCAGTCCCTGCAGCTCTTGTACCTCCAGTACGAGCACCTCCGCGACCAGCTGCTCCAGGAACTCCAGTAGAAACAACTCCAGTAGCAGAGTCACCAGCTCCAGCGCCTCCCGCAGCAGGGCCCCTAGCTCCAGCAGCGCGACCCTGACGGCTAATGTACCACTCACGCAGCTGGTGTGGGGAGAGAGGGACAGCGCCGGCTCCAGCGCCTCCCGCAGCAGGGCCCCTAGTTCCAGCAGCTCGACCTTGACGGCTAACGTACCACTCACGCAGCTACTGTGGGGAGAGAGGGAGACGACGACGACAGTGCAGCGGCGAGGCACCAGCGGAGCGACTACGGAGACGGCCGCTCCAGGGAGACTGCTCACCAGACGCCTCAGCGCCCCCAGGTGCAGCACCCCCAGACTCAGTACCCCCAGGCTCAGCACCCCCAGACTCCTCACACCCAGGCTCAGCACCTCCAGCCTCCGCACCCCCAGGCTCAGCACCCCCAGGCTCCGCACCCCCAGGCTCAGCACCCCCAGAAGCAGCACCCCGAGCAGGACCACACTCAGCAGGAACTGAGTCACTAGTGACCTCAACCGGCGCAGTCAAGGGAGGAGGGTCTACCTGAAACACACCTGAAGGAGCAGGACCGGGAGCGGGGAGGGGGTCTACCTGGGGAGCACCTGGAGCGAGGAAGAGCGGCGGGGGGGGGAGAGGGGCAGTGCGGTAGGGGAAGAGACGGTAAAAGGGAACCGAATGGTCGAATGTGACGTCCTGAGAGGGGAAGACACGGTGCGAGGTGGGGTGGTAAAACTGCCAATCAGGCGCGTCAGGGACAAAGCCAAGGAAGACACAGGGAACAGCGCGGGCGGAGAGCTTGTTCGCGGTGGTATCGCGGACAAAGGCACGAGAACCCCAGACCCGGAACACAGACACATCGCCAACCTCACCCGTCCACCGCAGTGTGGGCGAGGTCTCCGGCAAGGAGACACGGGTCCAGAGGTTGAGCTGATGCGGGCGTAGCGGACCGTAAACGGCCACAGAAAATGGGGGGCAGCCGCATGGACCATGGAGGTACGAGCGACCTCCATGACCAAGCCAATGCGGCGCTCAGCAACCCCATTCTGCTGCGGAGAGGCCGGAAGCGTGAACGTCTGGCGAATGCCCTCCCCACGACAAAAGCTCTGCAGAAGGTCGGAGGAAAAATCCCCACCTCTTTCAGAGTGCAGACGCAGGACGGGAAACTCCGTCCCGAACCGCTCGCGGAGCTGGAGACGGGCAGCGCGGATCCAAGGGATCAAAACATCAGGGACCTCACCCTTGGTGCGCAAGGGGAAGACCGTGGTGTAACGCGAGTAGTCGTCAACAACCAGCCGGAAGTACTGCTCGCGGTCCTGCCCACTGACGCGGGCTGGGCCCCACACGTCCATGTGCAGAGTCTGCAGGGGAGCAGTTGTTGGGGGAGACGAGGAGGAGTGAGGAGCGGCGCGCTGCCGCCCCTCGACACAGGGAAGACAGGGAGGAGCAGGCGAGGGTGGGAGGGGAGGGAGAACCCTGAGAAGACCAGAGACAAGGACACGACGATGCATGCTACGAAGGCGCTGCACCGAGGGGTGACCAAGACGGTGGTGCCAAAGGAGGGTCTGGTGCGACAAAGCGCGACACGAGCAGGGGGCCGCTAGCTGACCTGACGCAAACGCAAACGCAGCGACCTGAGGGGACACAGTAGTCAGTGTGTACAGACTCGATCCAGGCGCACGGGTAAACGTGGACAGGTGCCAGCTTGTCCGGGAGCACGTACAGTGGGTCACGCGCTGACCTCCAGGAGTGAACTGGTCAACCCACTGGTCCTGGAGGTCAGCAACACTCACCAAGTTCGTAGAGAACGAGGGGAGGTGAAGACCTGACAGGGAGCCAGACGGGACCGCCGGACACGGCAGGACCGTGGAGGAGTGCGCAAGGACTGGATCCCCAGAGGGGTCTGCCAGGGAGACTGCAACCGGCCGACTGAGTGGCGTGAGGGTGGTGTTGTCACGAAAGAAGGAGCGGGAAGCACCTGAGTCAAGTGTGAAGGTGTATAAGGGTTCAGCAGGCGCAGTACCAGAGAGAGCAGACTCACCAGCACCTGGAGCAGCAGCCTCACCAACACCTAGAGCAGGAGACGCACTAGCACCTAGAGCAGCAGCCTCACCAGCACCTAGAGCAGCAGGCTCTATTCCTGGGTCAGGCGGTACGCACAGGTAACAGGCACCGTTAGCACTAGTAGGCAATGCAAACATGGCAGTGAGAATAGCATCATAGTCAAGAGCAAAGATATCTACCCTCTGCCTAAGCAGCTCCAGCCAGGTGGGGAGCTCAGCCTCGTCGCCAAACTCGGTACGCCAGGCGTCGCTCAGACGGGCGAAGCAGCGAGACTGTGTGTGACCAAGCGTCCTGCAAGCCTGACCAGCCCAATCACCTGTGCGAATGACGTACGGGCAACGAGCGGTACTCCGAGACCCTCTTCTCTGAGCGTACCACTCACGAAGCTGCTGGGGCGTAAGTGTCTCGTGCGGACGCCGCTGCAGCTACAGGTGGCCACTGCCAGACTCTCCCGACTGACCAGCTCCAGGGCGACAGCCACGACGGCTATCGCCACAACCCCAACTAGCGTACCACTCACGAAGCTGCTGGGGCTTGAGAGACTCGCGCGGACGTCGCTGGAGCTGCATCTGGCCACCGCCAGTAGCAGTAGCAGCAATAGCAGTAGTAGCAGCAGTAGCAGCAGCAGCAGCCTAGGAGCAGGAATAGAAATAGCAGCAGTAGCAGCGCGGGCAGGGCAGGCGCGGTAGGCAGGCATGCAGACAGATGGCACGGCAGCACGCTAACAAGGTAGGCGCGCGGGAAGCGCGGGTAGGGCAGGTGCTCACCAGTGGCGGGAAGGGTAGGCGCTCGGCGGGCGGCGGCAGGGTAGGCGCACGACGGCGGCGACGGCGGGGCCGCAACATCGGCTGCAGAGTAGGGCCGCGTCACGACGGCAGGGCAGGGCCAGGTGTGGCCGCGTCGGCGGCAGGGCGGGGCTGCGACAGCGGCAAGGCGGGGCCGCGTCGGCGGCAGGGCGGGGCCGCGACAGCGGCAGGGCGGGGCCGCGTTGGCGGCAGGGCGGGGCCGCGACAGCGGCAGGGCGAGGCCGCGTCAGCGGCAGGGCGGGGCCGCGACAGCGACCTGGCAGGGCCGCGTCGGCGGCAGGGCGGGGCCGCGACAGCGGCAGGGCGGGGCCGTGACAGCGACCTGGCGGGGCCGCGTCGGCGGCAGGGCGGGGCCGCGTCATATAGGTCAGGGTTTGGTACAAATATGAAACCCTAATAGGGTTGTACCCCATATTGGCTACCCCACTACAGCCTACATCTATATAACATGCATATAATTTGACATAGATCTCTGGTAGGTCAAGTGAGATGACATTTTTATTGTTCAGTTATCCATGCAATATGGTACTCTAAACATTCTCAACGCACTGGAGTTTTTGCAGACACTTGGCAACAATATCACCTTTGATATGCGTGTGGTGAACAATCGCATACAACATCCATTGCTTGCATTTCCCGTCCCATATCATGTGAAAAGAGAATTTCATTCAACCATGTGTACGTGGTGTTGAAACCTTCGCAAATAAGGAATACAATACATCTCGACCAGTATGAGCTGATGTTTTCATGCATAAAAGAACACCAATAGCTGAAACATGGTGTTAGGGTAAGGATCTTGGATGTGATAGGAGTGCCTTAGAAGAGTTTGGTAGCGGAAGTCTTTGTTGTAGGAACTCTGTGACAAAACATATATGCTGTAGTCTTTGTAGGCTATAGTGGGGTAGATACTATGGGGTACAACACTTTTAGGTTTCATACTTGTACCCAACTCTTCCTTAGTCATTTCATTCCTCGCTAGTTTTCTCACATGGTATAGAGCGGGTTCCCTAGTGGGACTGTTTTCCTTAGGGCCCACCACTTCAACATTTTTTTTTCCTGCCCTGCCCGAAGCGCGCATCGCGCTCGGGCCTTCCTTGCCGTCGCGGCCCCTAGCGGCCTGCCCCTGCCGTCGCGGCCCTTAGCGGCCGGCCGTCGCCGCCCTTAGCGGCCGGCCGTCGCGGCCCTTAGAGACCTGCCGCCGCCGCCCTTAGCGGCCGGCAGTCGCGGCCCTTAGCGGCCTGCCGCCGCCGCCTCTGACGCGGCCCCGACCCTGCCGCTCGTCGCGGCCCGCCCGCCCCGTCGTCGCGGCCCACCAGGCCGCTCGTCGCGGCCCGCCTGCTCGTCGCCGCGACCCGCCTGCTCGTCGTCGCGGCCCGCCTGCCCGTCGTCACGGCCCCTGACCTCCCTCCTTGCGCCGCCGCCCCTTCCCCTTCGGCGGCTGTCCCGGCCCTGCCCTGCCGCCTCGTCGCGGCCCCTCTTTGTGGCGGCCCCCTGCACTTTCGACGCGCCCCGGCCCTGCCCCACCAGTAGCGGCCCTTCCCTCCCGCCCCTGGTAAGAGCACCGCCACTCCCGCGCGCCGCTGCACCCGTGCCGCCTGGCTGAGCCGCGCCGCCCGGCCGAGCCGCGCCGCCCTACCGAGCCGCGCCGCCCTGCCGAGCCGCGCCGCCCTGCCGAGCCGCGCCGCCCTGCCGAGCCGAACCGCCCTGCCGAGTCGCGCTACTACTACTGCTGCTGCTGCTGCTGCTAGGCCGCTACTACTGCTCCTACTGTTATGGCTACCCCTACCGTCCTTACCTTTGATGCTGAGGGTCGAGCAGTAGATTTCGAGGTCTGGGTCGATGATCTGCAACTTTTCCTGCAGTGCAATTCTAACGACGGACTCTCCCTATTTGATCTCGCGTCTGGCACCTCTGCTGTACCTGCTGCCGATGCTGACAGTACTGTTCGCTTGCAGTGGACCACGCGCGATGCTGCTGCTCGTCTTGCCATTCGCAGTCACTTGCCATCTGTTGAGCGCGCGCACTTTAGCCAGTACAAGACCGCTAGGACTCTGTACGACGCTGTTCTTGCGCGTTACTCCTCCCCTGCCACTGCTGCCCTTAGCCGCCTTACGCTGCCGTACCTGTTCCCTGACCTCGCTGCTTTTCCCACAGTCGCTGACCTCGTTACGCACCTCCGCACTAGTGACACCTGCTACCGCGCGGCGCTTCCCGCTGAGTTCTGCGCCGCGAACGCCCCCCCTGTGTACATCACTCTCTACTACCTAGTCACCCGGCTCCCTGACTCCCTTCGCTCGATCAGGGACCACTTCCTCTCCCTTTGCCCCACCACACTCACCGTTGACCTCCTCGAGGAGCGCCTCCTGGCAGCAGAGAAGAGCATAGTCGATGTAGGAGCCTCTCGTGGTGACCCTCGTGCCCCTTTCTTTGAGGGGTGCTCTCCCCAGTCCCTCTCTTGCCCTCTGTTGCCTCTGCTGCTGCTGTCGACCTCGTTGGCGCCGAGTCGGTCGGCGCTGCGTCTGCTCCCAGTGGGAGGCGCCGCACCGGCAGGTACAAGGGGGGCAAGGGTGCTGGCGGGGATGGCGGGGGCGGCGGTGGTGGCGGTGGAGGCGGCGGAGGGGGTGGGGGTGGAGGTGGGGGTGGTGGGGGTGGGGGCTTCGGTAGCGGTAGTGGAGGTGGGGGCGGTAGCGGCAGTGGCGGTGGGGCCTTCCACACCTTCACCTTTGACTCGGGTGCTTCCCGCTCCTTCTTTCGAGACTGCACCACACTCACGCCGCTTAGTCGGCCAGTGGCGGTCTCCCTAGCTGACCCCTCTGGGGGTCCTGTCCTTGCCCACTTCTCCACTGTCTTACCGTGTCCGGCGGCCCCCTCTAGCACCCTGTCAGGTCTTTACCTCCCCTCGTTCTCTACGAACTTGGTGAGTGGTGCTGACCTACAGGATGGAGGGGTTCACCAGTTCACTCCTGCGAGTCAGCGAGTGACCCACTGTACGTGTGCTCGGACGGGCCGACACTTGGCCACGTTTACCCGTCAGCCGGGGTCGAGCCTGTACACACTGACTACTGAGTCTCCTCCGGTCGCTGAGTCTAGTCAGGTAGCTGCGTCGGGTCAGGTGTTTGCTGCAGCGTCCAGGTCTGGTCCTGAGTCTGCCCCCTGCTCGTGTCGTCTCCTGTCTCACCAGACTCTCCTCTGGCACCACCGCCTTGGTCACCCCTCCCTGCCTCGTCTCCGAGGCATGGCCTCCCGTGTCCTTGTCTCTGGTCTCCCCCGGTGCCTCCCTCCCCTTCCTCCGGGGCCTGCCCCTACCTGCGTTCCCTGCTTCGAGGGGCGGCAGTGCGCCGCTCCTCACTCCTCCGAGTTTCCTCCGACAGAGGCTCCGCTGCAGACGCTTCACATGGACGTGTGGGGCCCAGCCCGCGTCCGTGGACAGGGTCACGAGCGTTACTTCCTGCTGGTGGTTGACGACTACTCGCGTTACACCACAGTCTTCCCCTTGCGCAGCAAGGGTGAGGTCACTGAGGTGTTGATTGACTGGATCCGCGCAGCTCGTCTCCAGCTCAGAGAGAGTTTCAGCTCGGACTTTCCTGTTCTGCGTCTGCACTCCGACAGAGGCGGAGAGTTTCCTCTGACCTTCTGCGAGCTTTCTGTCGTGCACGAGGCATCCGCCAGACGTTCACGCTTCCGGCCTCTCCACAGCAAAATGGGATTGCTGAGCGCCGCATTGGCATGGTCATGGACGTCGCTCGTACGTCCATGATCCATGCGGCTGCTCCCCATTTTCTGTGGCCGTTCGCGGTTCAGTACGCGGCGCATCAGATCAACCTTCAGCCCCGGGTCTCCATGCTGGAGACCTCCCCTGCTCTGCGGTGGACGGGGAAGGTTGGCGATGCATCTGCGTTCCGTGTCTGGGAATCTCGGGCGTTTGTTCGCGACTTGTCTGCGGACAAGCTGTCCCCCCGTGCTGTTCCCTGCGTCTTCCTTGGCTTCCCCCCTGACGCGCCTGGTTGGCAGTTTTACCACCCCACCTCGCGCCGTGTTCTGTCCTCCCAGGACGTCACGTTTGACGAGTCGGTTCCCTACTACCGTCTCTTCCCCTACCGCACTGCACCCCTCCCCCCGCCGCCGCTCTTCCTCGCGCCAGGTCCCCCCCTGGTAGACCCCCTCCCCCCTCAGGGTCCTGCCCCCTCAGGTGTGTCCCAGGTAGACGCAGTCGAGCCTGTCGAGGTAGCTGTTGACTCTGGTGCTGCTAGGGGTGCTGAGCCTGCGGGTGAGGGGTTTGGGGGTGCTGAGCCTGGGGGTGCTGACTCTGGGGGTGCTGAGACTGGGGGTGCGGAGCCTGAGGGTGCTGGGCCTGCTCGTGTGGAGTCTGGCGGTACTGGGTCTGGAGGTCCTTCGGGTGCTTCGTCTCGGCGGGAGCTACTCTCTCCACGGGAGCTGCGCGAGTGGTTTGCTCGGCGCTGGAGCCGTGCTGCTGGAGCTGGAGGTGCTGCTGGTGTTGGAGGTTCTACTGCTGCTGAGGGTGCTGGTGCCACGGGTCCCGGAGGTGCTCGTACTGGAGGTACTGGAGCTGCTGGGCCTGGGGGTGCTCCTTGTGCTGGAGCTCCTAGCGGTGCTGGAGCTGGCGGTGCTGCTGGAGTAGGTGCTGCTGGAGGTGCTAGAGCTGGAGCTGCTGCGTCTTCTGGTGGTCCGGCTGGAGCTGGAGCTGCTGGGGGTGTTGGCGCTGGAGGTGCTGCTGGTGCTGGTGCTTTTGAGGGTGCTGGTGTTGGCGCTGCTGGAGCTGGGGGTGCTACTGGAGCTGGTGCTGCCGTTGGGGGTGCTGGTGCTGTTCCTGCTGGTTCTGGGGGCGCTGCGCGGCCGCGGCCGTACTTCGTTCCGCTCCTTGAGCAGGTTCTTGGTCTTCCGTCCTCTCTTGGTCCTGCTCCTCCCTTAGTGTGTCCGCCGACGGTCCAGTCCGAGTCACAGTTACAGCCAGCCTCCCCACTGCCTGCTCCTTCTCCCTACGCTGGTCCTACTGGAGGTCTTGCTGAGCGTCGTGAGCCTGCGTCTCGTCCTGCGTCGCCTATCCATGCTGCTCGCACTAGTGGTCGTGGTTCGCGTCAGCGTCCTCCCCCTGTCCCCGGCATGCACCGGATGTCTCTGCGTCCTTCCACTGCTCCGCAGCGTGTCCCTTTGCCGTCTCCTCCCGAGTCTTCCCTTCCTGCTCTTGCTGACCCGGAGTCGGACTCCCTTCGTACTGCCACTCCTATTGTCACGCGTCTCCTTGCTACTATTGTCACTGACCCTTCCTTTGAGTCCACTGCTGCGTCTGCCTTGGTTGCTGAGCTTGTCGACTTCGTTGCTCACTGTCGTCTAGACTACGCCGCTAGTCTTGTTGCTGAGTCTGAGTCTGTCTGTCCTCCATCCGTTGGGGGTGAGTGTGCCCTTGGCACGGACGTCCTTGAGGACAGGCAGGAGGAGTTCCAGTGCTTTGCTGCAGCTTTACCTCATCTCGTGTACATGCTGCTTGCCCCTGAGGGAGACCCGGATGCACCAGACATCCCGACTCCGCGCTCTTACGCAGAGGCGATAGAGGGTCCCTACTCCTCTCAGTCGCAGGCAGCCATGGACGCACAGATGGCTTCCTGGAAGTCCACAGGCACCTACGTCGACGAGGTTCCCCCGCCTGGGGCGAACATCGTCAGTGGCATGTGGATTTTCAGGGTGAAGCGGCCGCCGGGTTCTCCGCCTGTCTTCAAGGCACATTACGTGGCTCGAGGCTTCAGTCAGCGGCAGGGAGTTGACTACTTTCAGACCTTCTCTCCCACCCCAAAGATGACCACTCTTCGGGTGCTACTGCACATAGCCGCTCACCGCGACTACGAGCTTCACTCTCTTGACTTCAGCACTGCTTTCCTACAGGGCAGCCTGCACGAGGAGATCTGGCTGCGCCGCCCACCTGGCTTCACTGGGTCGTTTCCTCCTGGTATCCAGTGGAGCCTCCGGCGGCCAGTCTATGGTCTCCGCCAGGCGCCCCATGAGTGGCACGACACACTGAGGACTACACTTGCGGCTCTTGGGTTTGCTCCTTCTACTGCCGACCCGTCGCTGTTTCTGCGCACCGACACCTCTTTGCCGCCGTTCTACATCCTCGTGTACGTCGACGACTTGGTCTTTGCCACAGCTGACACTGCTGGACTCGCCTACGTGAAGTCGGAGCTGCAGAAGAGACACACGTGCACAGACCTGGGTGAACTGCACCTTGGCTTGCAGATCAACCGGGACAGAGCACGGCGCACCATTACCCTGACTCAGTCACACATGGTGCAGCAGGTCCTTCAGCGCTTTGACTTCACGTACTCCTCGCCTCAGGCCACTCCTCTGTCTACTCGCCACTCGCTCTCAGCTCTGCCTTCGGATGAGTCCGTAGAGCCGAGTGGCCCGTACCCAGAGCTTGTTGGCTGCCTCATGTACCTGATGACCTGCACTCGACCTGACCTGGCATACCCTCTTAGCATCTTGGCACGCTATGTTGCTCCTGGGAGACACCGACCAGAGCACATGGCTGCAGCGAAGAGGGTGTTGCGCTACTTGTGCAGTACGTCGGGCATGGGGCTCGTGCTTGGAGGGCGGAGTCCAGTAGTCCTCACTGGTCACGCAGACGCGTCTTGGGTTGACGACTTGGCTACGCAGCGGTCGTCGCAGGGTTACACCTTCAGCCTTGGTTCCGGCTCTGTTTCGTGGCGGTCTACCCGCTCGTCTTCTGTTCTCAGCTCTAGCTGTGAGGCTGAGATCTACGCAGGGGCCATGGCTGCACAGGAGTTACGCTGGCTCACCTACCTGCTGACTGACCTCAAAGAGCCGCCTCGTTCTCCTCCAGTCCTGTACGTAGACAACAAGGCCATGCTGGCCTTGTGTCGGGAGCACAGACTGGAGCACAGAACGAAGCACATTGCTCTTCGCTACTTCCTTGCTCGTGAGCTGCAGCAGCGTGGTCACCTGCGCCTTGCCTACGTGGCCTCTAGGGCCAACACTGCTGATATCTTTACCAAGGCACTTCAGCCTTGTGATCATCAGCGTTTTTGTACGATGCTAGGTCTTGTGCCTACTTGGCCTCACTTGCTCACTTCTTGACCTTGCTTGTACTGTGATCTGTCTATACCTGCACTTGCTTGTTTCCTTTTATATATAATCATGCATATGAACTGGCCTTGTGGCCTTGAACTTGTGCTCGGAATGTGTGGTGACGTTGTGATCCACCCTGAGCTTGCCTTGCTTGACTGATCTTGTGACCCCTTGTTCTCCCCCACTTTGCCTATGGGGGTGTGTCAAACTTATATGCTATAGTCTATGTAGGCTGTAGTGGGGTAGACAATATAGGGTACAACACTTTTAGGGTTTCCTACTTGTACCCACCTCTTTCCTAGTGCATTCACTCCTCATTTCTTCACAGGCGGCGGCGGCGGCGGCGCTTGGGGTGGCGGGGGCGGTGGTGCTGGTCGGGGTGGAGCTGGGCAGCGCGGAGGCTCTGGTGGTGGTCACCGTCAGCAGCAGTAGCAGCGCCCTCGTGCGACCCTGTCGCCCCAGCAGCTTCGTGAGTGGTACGCTGGCCGTGGGAGGTCTGAGGGTGCTGGTCCTTGTGCTTACGTTCCCCGCACCGGTGAGCGCAGTGGGGAGACGTGCGGAGGGCCGCATGCCACGCAGCGCTGTTTTGGCCGCCTGACTGACGCCTGGCGTGCACAGTTTCCAGACGCCACGGAGCTCCCTCGCTGGGGTGATCTGTTTAGGTCGGGGGTTCCTATCTTTGATCTTGACTACGATGCTATCATTGCTGCTATGTATGCTATGAATATTAGTGCTGAGGGTGACTGTTACCTGTGTGTTCTGCCCGACCCGGGCATTGGGGCTACTGCTATAGGTGCTCGTGAGTCTGCTACTCCAGGTGCTAGTGCGTCTGCTCTCTCAGGTACAGCGTCGGCTCAGGTCTTGCACACTTTCACCCTTGACTTGGGTGCTTCCCGCTCCTTCTTTCGCGACGGCACCACACTCACGCCGCTCAGTTGGCCAGTGACATTCTCCCTGGCTGACCCCTCTGGGGGTCCGGTCCTTGCACACTCCTCCACGGTTCTGCCGTGTCCGGCGGTCCCGTCTGGCTCTTTGTCTGGCCTCCACCTTGTCAACGGGAGTTGTGTGTTGGCCCCGTTCTCGCTTGGGCGGAGCCGACTTCGTGGTCGGGTGTGAGGGGAGCAGCCGACCTGCAGCAGTGGGCGAGCTGGTTGACGAGGAGGTCGACCTGCACGGGGGCCACTGCACGGGCGCCGACTTCAGGGTGGCACCGACTTCAGGGAGGTCGACCTGGGAAGTCGACCTGCGGAGGACGTCAACTTGTTGACGTCAACTTGGGGAAGCCGACTTCGGTGGTCGCCTGACGGACTGCTTGTCGACCTGCTGGTGGTCGACCTGACCTGGTGGTCGACGAAGGAGGGGCCGACGTCGACCTCGACTCAGGACACCGAGTAGATGGGCGTCGAGTAGCAGGGCGTCAACTTGGTGACGCCGACTTCCGGCAGCCGACTTGGGAGGTCGGCTGACAACTGAGCTGGTCGACCAGGGGCGTGGTCGACCTGGTGAGGTCGACTTGGAGGTGGCCGTCGACTTGGGAGGTTGACGGGCACGTACGGGAGCAGCTGGTCGACGTGGTTGCCCGGTCGACCAGGTTACCTGGGTGACGAGGTTCTGCGGAGGAGTGCGACGGTCGCCCAGGCGAAGTTGGCGAGCCCGACCTTGGGGGTGGTATCCCGAGGTCGACATGGCAGATCATGTGGAGTCGTCAGCGCCAGGTTGACTTGGAGTGTGCGTTGTGCAGGTGACGAGGCTCAGCCCGCCAATCATCTGCGAGCACCTGCGAAGCAGGTGCGCTGCTGTTCTGCGTGAGCAGCGCTGGCACGCCGTCGACTTTGCACTGCTGGAGCGAAGTCGACCAAGTCGTGCTGGAACGCGGTCGACCATGCTGCGCTGGCAGTCGACCGACCTGAATGCTAGCTCTGATGTAGTCTTGCCATGCCAACTTCATTGTACCATTGTTGTCAACTTTCTCTAGTGAAACTCTTGCCAATCTGCTCCGTGAACTAGCAAGCAGTGTATGCACTAGGAAAACGACTAAGGACCAACAAGCACCCGTGCCTAGCCCGTAGTCTAGCTTCCGTTGTAGTAGTTATCTCCGCACACCTCCCCTCGTTCTCCACGAACTTGGTGAGTGGAGCTGACCTTCAGGACGCGTGGGTTGACCAGTTCACTCCTGGAGGTCAGCGGGTGACCCACTGTTCGTGTACTCGGACGGGCCGACACCTGGCCACGTTCACCCGTCAGCCTGGGTCGAGCCTGTACACTCTTTCTACCGTGTCTCCTCAGGTCGCTGAGTCTGGTGAGGTAGCAGCGTCGGGTCAGGTGTTTGCTGCAGCGTCCCGGTCTGGTCCTGAGTCTGCCCCCTGCTCGTGTCGCCTCCTGTCTCACCAGACTCTCCTCTGGCACCACCGCCTTGGTCACCCCTCCCTTCCTCGTCTCCGAGGCATGGCCTCCCGTGTCCTTGTCACTGGTCTTCCCCGGTCTCTCCCTCCCCTCCCCCCGGGGCCTGCCCCTACCTGCGTTCCTTGCGTCGAGGGGCGGCAGCGCGCCTCTCCTCACTCATCCGAGTTCCCTCCGACGGAGGCTCCCCTGCAGACTCTTCACATGGACGTATGGGGCCCCGCCCGTGTCCGTGGAGAGGGTCACGAGTGCTACTTTCTGCTGGTGGTTGACGACTACTCGCGTTACACCACAGTCTTCCCTTTGCGCAGCAAGGGTGAGATCACTGAGGTGCTGATCGACTGGATCCGCGCTTCTCGTCGTCAACTCAGCGAGAGTTTCGGCTCGGACCTTCCTGTGCTGCGTCTGCACTCCGACAGAGGTGGAGAGTTTTCCTCCGGCCTTCTGCGAGCCTTCTGTCGTGCGGAGGGCATCCGCCAGATGTTCACGCTTCCGGCCTCTCCACAGCAGAATGGGATTGCTGAGCGCCGCATTGGCATGGTCATGGATGTCGCTCGTACGTCCATGATCCATGCGGTTGCTCCCCATTTTCTGTGGCCGTTCGCGGTTCAGTACGCGGCGCATCAGCTCAACCTCCAGCCCCGGGTCTCCGTGCCCGAGACCACCCCCACTCTGCGGTGGACGGGGAAGATTGGCGATGCGTCTGCGTTCCGTGTCTGGGGATCTCGAGCTTTCGTCCGCGACTTGTCTGCGGACCAGCTGTCCTCCCGTGCTGTTCCCTGCGTCTTCCTTGGCTTCCCCCCTGACGCGCCTGGTTGGCAGTTTTACCACCCCACCTCGCGACGTGTTCTGTCCTCTCAGGACGTCACGTTTGACGAGTCGGTCCCCTACTACCGTCTTTTCCCCTACCGCGCTGCCCCCCTCCCTCCACTCTTCCTCGCGCCAGGTCCTCCCCCGGTAGACCCCCTCCCTCCTCAGGGTCCTGCTCCCTCAGGTGTGTCCAAGGTAGACGCAGTCGAGCCTGTCGAGGTAGCTGTTGACTCTGGTGCTGCTAGGGGTGCTGAGCCTGCGGGTGCCGGGTCTGGGGGTGCTGAGCTTGAGCGTGTGGAGCCTGGGGGTGCTGCGTCTGGGGGTGCTGAGTGTGAGGGTGCTGAGCCTGAACGTGTGGAGCCTGGGGGTGCTGAGCCTGGGGGTGCTGAATCTGATGGTGCTGAGCGTGGGGGTGCTGAGTCTGGGGGTGTGGAGCCTGAGGGTGCTGAGCGTGCGCGTGTGGAGTCTGGAGGTGTTTTGCCTGGCGGTCCTTCGGGTGCGTTGTCCCGTCGGGAGCCGCTCTCTCCTCAGCAGCTGCGCGAGTGGTTTACTCGGCGCTGGAGCCGTGCTGCTGGAGCATGTGGTGCTACGCGCGATGGAGGTCCTACTGCTGCTGGAGCTGCTAGGGGTTCTGGAGCCACTCGTCTTGGAGGTGCTGGAGCTTCTGGGCCTGGTGGTGCCACTGTTGCTGGAGCTACTGGTGTTGCTGGACCTGCTGGAGCTGCTGGTGGTGCTGCTGGGGCTGGAGCTACTGGAGGTGCTTTTGAAGCTGCAGGTGGTGTTACTGGTGCTGGTGCTATTCCTTCTGGTTCTGGCGGTGATGAGCGGCCGCAGCCGTACTTTGTTCCGCTCCTTGAGCAGGTTCTTGGTCTCCCGCCTTCTGCTGGTCCTGCCCCTTCCTCAGAATGTCCACCGCCTGTCCTGTCGCAGTCACAGCTACAGCCTGCCTCCCCACTGCCTGCTCCTCCTTACGCTGGTCCGACAAGAGGTCTTGCTGAGCGTCGTAAGCCTGCGTCTCGTCCTGCGTCGCCCATTCGTGCTGCTCGCACTAGTGGTCGTGGTTTGCATCAGCGTCCTCCTCCTGTCCCTGGCACGCATCGAATGACGCTGCGTCCTTCCACTGCTCCACAGCATGTCCCTCTGCCGTCTCCTCCTGAGTCCTCTCTTCCTGCCCTTTCTGACCCGGATCGTGCTGCTAGTCCTACTGTCACGCGTCTCCTTGCCACTGTTGTCACTGACCCTTCCTTTGAGTCTGCTGCTGCGTCTGCTCTTGTTGCTGAGCTTGTCGACTTTGCTGCTCGCTCTCGTCTACACTACGCTGCTAGTCTTGTTGCTGAGTCTGAGTCTGTCTGTCCTCCGTCCGTTGGGGGTAAGTGTGCCCTTGGCACGGACGTCCTTGAGGACAGGCAGGAGGAGTTCCAGTGTTTTGCTGCTGCTTCACCACATCTCGTGTCCATGCTGCTTACCCCTGAGGGAGACCCGGATGCACTAGACATCCCGACTCCGCGCTCTTACGCAGAGGCGGTTGAGGGTCCCTACTCCTCTCAGTGGCAGGCAGCCATGGACGCAGAGATGGCTTCCTGAAAGTCCACAGGCACCTACGTCGACGAGGTTCCCCCACCTGGGGCGAACATTGTCGATGGCATGTGGATCTTCAGGGTGAAGCGGCCGCCGGGTTCTCCGCCTGTCTTCAAGGCGCGTTACGTGGCTCGTGGCTTCAGTCAGCGGCAGGGAGTTGACTACTTTCAAACCTTCTCTCCCACCCCGAAGATGACCACTCTTTGGGTACTGCTGCACGTTGCTGCTCAGCGTGACTACGAGCTTCACTCTCTTGACTTCAGCATAGCCTTTCTACAGGGCAGCCAGCACGAGGAGATCTGGCTGCGTCGCCCACTTGGCTTCACTGGGTTGTTTCCTCCTGGTACCCAGTGGAGCCTCCGGCGGCCAGTCTACGGTCTCCGCCAGGCACCTCGTGAGTGGCACGACACACTGAGGACTACACTGGCGGTTCTTGGGTTTGCTCCTTCTACTGCTGACCCGTCGCTGTTTCTACGCATCGACACTTCGCTGCCGCCGTTCTACATCCTCGTGTACGTCGACGACTTGGTTTTTGCCACTGCTGACACTGAGGCACTGACTCTAGTGAAGTCGGAGCTATAGAAGAGACACACGTGGACAGACCTGGGTGAGCTGCGCAGCTATCTTGGCTTGCTGATCACTCGGGACAGAGCACGCCGCACCATCACTCTGACCCAGTCACACATGGTGCAGCAGGTCCTTCAGCGCTTCGACTTCCAGTACTCCTCGCCACAGTCCACCCCTCTTCCTACCGGTCATTCGCTCTCAATTCTGCCTTCGGATGATTCCGTAGAGCCGAGTGGCCCGTATCCAGAGCTTGTGGGCTGCCTCATGTACCTGATGACCTGCACTCGTCCTGACCTTGCTTACCCTCTTAGCATCTTGGCACGCTACGTTGCGCCCGGGAGACACCGTCCAGAGCACTAGAAGGCAGCTAAGAGGGTGATGCGCTACTTGTGCAGTACGTCGGGCATGGGGCTCGTGCTTGGGGAACGGGGTCCAATTGTTCTCATTGGTCACGCAGACGCTTCTTGGGTGGATGACTTGGCTACGCAGCGGTCGTCGCAGGGTTACACCTTCAGCCTTGGCTCCGGTTCTGTCTCTTGGCGGTCTACCCGCTCGTCTTCTGTTCTCAGCTCCAGTTGTGAGGCTGAGATCTACGCAGGGGCCATGGCTGCACAGGAGCTGCGTTGGCTCACCTACCTGCTGACCGACCTGTGCGAGGCTCCTCGTTCTCCTCCAGTTCTATTCGTCGATAACAAGGCAATGCTTGCCTTGTGTCGCGAGCAGAGAATGGAGCACAGAACGAAGCACATCGCTCTTCGCTACTTTCTTGCTCGAGAGTTGCAGCAGCGTGGTCATCTTCGTCTTGTCTACGTGGCCTCTCAGGCCAACACTGCTGATATCTTCACCAAGGCACTTCAGCCTTGTGATCATCAGCGGTTCTGTACTGTTTTAGGGCTTGTTCCCACTTTGCCTCACTTGCTCACTTCTTGAATTTACTTTTACTGTGATCTCTATATATACCTACCTGCTTACACTTGCTAGGTTGTGATCATTGTCTTGCTTGTTCACCTTGATTTATAATCGTGCATGTGAACTGGCCTTTTGGCCTCTTGCTTGTGCTCAGAATGTGTGGTGACGTCGTGATCCACCCTGAGCTTGCTTTGCTCCTCTTGACTGGTCTTGTGACCTCTTGTTCTCCCCCACTTTGCCTATGGGGGTGTGTCAAAACATATATGCTGTAGTCTTTGCAGGCTATAGTGGGGTAGATACTATGGGGTTCAACACTTTTAGGTTTCATACTTGTACCCAACTCTTCCTTAGTCATTTCATTCCTCGCTAGTTTTCTCACACTCTGATCATAGTGAATGTAGATGACAAAGTTGATTAAACACAGATTACACACATATTAGATAGTTCTAACTAGCCATGTACTCTGAGGGGTACATTCCCTTCTTCTAACTGCTTTACAGACATTTCTATAGTGACTCTGACTGTTGCACTTCTTTCTTGTTACCGAGTCACTGCATGTAACCTGTACGTACGGTTATGCCTGTTGCCATTCCTTGATAGTAAGTCAATCGTCGGTCTAGATGGTCAACAGTCGCGATAGTTGACTCTTGCATTTGTTGACCTTCCTGCCCTTGATACGGGCTGATCCGATACTGCTGCTAGCGTTGCTTCGATAATGACGGGTGCGATACTGCTGCACCTACGGAAGTATAATTCCATTCATACTCCAACACATAGGTTGGTGGGATTATGTATAACGAACTTATGTACTTTTTGGTTGAGGTTGTTTTCCTAACTGGTGGTATGAATATGTAGTTGTAAGAAATTTTCTCGACATTCCTTACCGCGACCGACAACATCGCGTACGGCAGCAGCCGTTGTGCGCCTATTACTGCTAACGGGGCTTCGCCAACTTTGCGCACACTGTTTTACCAAACCTCGCACTGCTGGAGCAACCGAGTCGGCCTACACTTCGGGACTAGCCCGAACCTCGCGCCAGCTTAGCATTAGCTAGCTCGCACGTGCCGCGTTACCGTTTGCATGTTTCGCGTATAAATGTTCGCTCATGCCTTCGCTCACATTTCAGACTCTAAATCAGAGCCACTACTCTTTCGGACCGCGCATCTCCGCACCCCAGGAAATCAACTTTTGATTTTTCACTCGAAGGGACTTACGCCCCTTAGCACCTAGGAGCCGTTGTCCTCACGTTCTCTCGTAAACGCGTGCAGCCACGACTTCGCCTAGACTACGCTAAGCCGACGCCCTTTGTTATGGCTGAACATATTGACGTCACGACACTCACGCAGGACCGTCTGCACGAGCTGCTGCGGCAACTGCAGAAAGCTCTGAAGAAATTGCAGCGCTGACGGCGGAACGCACATCCCTGCAGAATGACGTCGCACGAGCACAATAACAAGCACCTGGCACTCCAGGACAACTTGCACCACAGGCATCGCAGCACGGAAGTGTGGGGCAAGCCGCGAGCGCGGCCAGTGATGGCTTCGTCCGCCACGACGGAGACGATGACCATGGCACGACACACCCCGAAGCGACTAATGTGGCCAGGAGCCAGCCTCGCGTCACGATTTCGGCACCAACCAACGATTTGGCACTGCCGTCACCTGCCGCTGAAGCCGCAGCGTCCACCATGCTTTGACCTGAGTCAACGGGGTGGTCCTACCGTTCAGGTGTGGTTGTTCACGTTGAACGTTTTCTTCGACGCCAACTACGTCTCGGAGGATACGGCGAAGATTTGCTACGCCGTGTCGCTGCTGCGAGGACCCGCCATGGACTGGTGATGCATCATCGTCACGAAGCCGATGGACTACGCGACTCTACCGACACGGGAAGGACAAACCGGACCCTGGGCACCGTCGTATTTCGTGGAGGTGCCCCAATATCGCACGTGGGACGCGTAGTGCGTGGGTCTGCGCGCTCGATTTGAGCCAATCGCGGCGCGTCAGAAGCTCCGCACTTGGCGCCAACTCGGTTCCATACAAGACTACACCAGCAAGTTTCTGGCGTTGTGCGAGCAGGTGGGCTACATGCACAAATATGAGCGCATTGACCGCTACATCGGCGGCCTTAAGCATGACATCGCTCAGGAAATCCAGCTCCGCGGCGTCACTGATTTTCGCCATGGCAGAGAAGCTCGACTTTTTCCGCCGACCGAGACTGGGGTCCTACGGAAGCAACAGCAACTGGGGACATCGATCTCGTGGGACAAACGAGGGCGCTACGATACGTGCCGTCGCCGCGAATGCCGCTGCCGCACCGTTCAAAGGGCGTTGCTTTGCGTGCAATCGGCCGGGACACCGTAAGAGCGAATGCCTGGAAAACGCTAAGGGAAAGGGGGAAGTTGAGCAGCAGAAAAAGACCAAGCAGCTAGGAAACGCTGGGAGTCAGTAGCAGACAGGCCCTCTACTAGCAGGTCATGCCGCTCGCCCGACCCAACCGACCCTCACCGAGAGATTGTGCCAGTTCACGCAATCGACCACACCCAGCCGAATAAGGAGGGTACTACGGTAGACAGCCCCATGTCAGACTATAATGCTTGTCTAGCCTGCAGTGGGGTACTCTATAGTGAGTACAGCCCCTTAGGGTTTCCCATTTGTATCCACCTGCTTGCTAGTGCAACCACTTCTCTGCCCATTTTCTCTTGCCTAGCAAGGGTTTACCTAGCTATGGCTCCTCGTTCTGCCACCTACTTCAACATGCTATCAGAGCGGTTACGCTCCTGGCCTGTGGGCCCACCTGCTTCCTCTGCCCTACTGTGTGTCGCGCGCCCCGTGGCGCGCGATCTTCCATTTTTCTTCCAGTGAAGAAATGAGGAATGATTGCATTGAGCAGCATGAGGAGTACAAGTAGGAAACCCTAAAGTGTTGTACCCCATATGAGCTACCCCACTACAGCCTACACAGACTATAGCATATAAGTTTGACACACCCCCATAGGCAAAGTGGGGGAGAACAAGAGGTCACAAGACCAGTCAAGAGAAGCAAGGCAAGCTCAGGGTGGATCACAACGTCACCACACAATCTGAGCACAAGCACAAGGCCACAAGGCCAGTTCACATGCAGAGTTATATATCAAGATGAACAAACAAGGCAGTGATCTCAACCTAGCAAGGGTAAGCATGCAAGTGCAGGTATATATAGATCACAGTACAAGCAAAGTCAAGAAGTGAGCAAGTGAGGCCAAGTAGGCACAAGACCTAGCATAGTACAAAAGCGCTGATGATCACAAGGCGGAAGTGCCTTGGTAAAGATATCAGCAGTGTTGGCCTCAGAGGCCACGTAAGCAAGGCGCAGCTGACCGCGCTGCTGCAGCTCACGAGCAAGGAAGTAGCGAAGAGCAATGTGCTTCGTTCTGTGCTCCAGTCTGTGCTCCCGACACAAGGCCAGCATGGCCTTGTTGTCTACGTACAGAACTGGAGGAGAACGAGGCGGCTCTCCTAGGTCAGTCAGCAGGTAGGTGAGCCAGCGTAGCTCCTGTGCAGCCATGGCCCCCGCGTAGATCTCAGCCTCACAGCTGGAGCCGAGAACAGAAGACGAGCGGGTAGACCGCCACGAAACAGAGCCGGAGCCAAGGCTGAAGGTGTAACCCTGTGACGACCGCTGCGTAGCCTGGTCGTCAGCCCAAGAAGCGTCTGCGTGACCTGTGAGGACCACTGGACGTCGCCCTCCAAGCACTAGCCCCATGCCCGACGTACTGCACAAGTAGCGCAACACCCTCTTCGCTGCAGCCATGTGCTCTGGTCGGTGTCTCCCAGGAGCAACATAGCGTGCCAAGATGCTAAGAGGGTATGCCAGGTCAGGTCGAGTGCAGGTCATCAGGTACATGAGGCAGCCAACAAGCTCTGGGTACGGGCCACTCGGCTCTACGGACTCATCCAAAGGCAGAGCTGAGAGCGAGTGGCGAGTAGACAGAGGAGTGGCCTGAGGCGAGGAGTACGTGAAGTCGAAGCGCTGAAGGACCTGCTGCACCATGTGTGACTGAGTCAGGGTAATGGTGCGCTGTGCTCTGTCCCGGGTGATCTGCAAGCCAAGGTAGCTGCGCAGTTCACCCAGGTCTGTGCACGTGTGTCTCTTCTGCAGCTCGGACTTCACGTGGGCGAGTCCAGCAGTGTCAGCAGTGGCAAAGACCAGGTCGTCGACGTACACGAGGATGTAGAACGGCGGCAAAGAGGTGTCGGTGCGCAGAAACAGCGACGGGTCGGCAGTAGAAGGAGCAAACCCAAGAGCCGCAAGTGTAGTCCTCAGTGTGTCGTGCCACTCACGGGGCGCCTGGCGGAGACCGTAGACTGGCTGCCGGAGGCTCCACTGGGTACCAGGAGGAAACGACCCAGTGAAGCCAGGTGGGCGGCGCAGCCAGATCTCCTCGTGCAGGCTGCCCTGCAAGAAAGCTGTGCTGAAGTCAAGAGAGTGAAGCTCGTAGTCGCGCTGAGCGGCTATGTGCAGCAGCACCCGAAGAGTGGTCATCTTCGGGGTGGGAGAGAAGGTCTGAAAGTAGTCAACTCCCTGCCGCTAACTGAAGCCTCGAGCCACGTAACGCGCCTTGAAGACAGGCAGAGAACCCGGCGGCCTCTTCACTCTGAAAATCCACATGCCACTGACGATGTTCGCCCCAGGTGGGGGAACCTCGTCGACGTAGGTGCCTGTGGACTTCCAGGAAGCCATCTCTGCGTCCATGGCTGACTGCCACTGTGAGGAGTAGGGACCCTCGATCGCCTCAGCGTACAATCGAGGAGTCGGGATGTCTGGTGCATCCGGGTCTCCCTCAGGGGCAATCAGCGTGGACACGAGATGAGGCAAAGCAGCAGCAAAACACTGGAACTCCTCCTGCCTGTCCTCAAAGACGTCCGTGCTAAGAGCACACTCACCCCCGACGGACGGAGGACAGACAGACTCAGACTCAGGAACAAGACTAGCAGCGTAGTCTAGACGAGAGCGAGCAGCAAAGTCGACAAGCTCAGCAACTAAGGCAGACGCAGCAGTGGACTCAAAAGAAGGGTCAGTGACAACTGTAGCCAGGAGACGCGTGACAGTAGGACTGGCAGCACGAAGAGAGTCAGACTCAGGGTCAGCAAGAGTAGGAAGAGAGGACTCTGGAGTAGACGGCAACGGGACACGCAGAGGAGCAGTGGAAGGGCGCAGTGCCATCTGGTGTGTGCCGGGGACCGCAGGAGGACGCGGACGCGGAGCACGACCACTAGTGCGAGCAGCACGAACAGGCGACGCAGGACGAGACGCAGGCTCACGACGCTCAGCAAGACCTCCAGTAGGACCAGTGTAGGGAGAAGGAGCAGGCAGGGGGGAGGCGGGCTGTAACTGTGACCGCGACTGGACAGGCTGTGGACACGCTAAGGGAGGAGCAGGACCAGTAGAGGGCGGGAGACCAAGAACCTGCTCAAGGAGCGGAACGAAGTACGGCCTCGGCCGCGCAGCGCCTCCAGAACCAGCAGGGACAGCACCAGTACCCCCAGCGGCAGCACCAGCGCCAGCAGCACCTCCAGCTCCAACAGCGCCAACTCCAGCACCCTCAGAAGCACCAGCGCCAGCAGAACCACCAGCGCCAACACCCCCAGCAGCTCCAGCTCCAGCAGCTCCCGCAGCTCCAGCAGCACCAACTCCAGCAGGACCGTCAGCTCCAGTACCGCCAGCAGCTCCAGCAGTACCTCCAGCAGGACTCCCAGTCCCAGCAGCTCCAGAACCGCCAGGACGAGCACCTCCAGGACCAGCAGCAACAGTAGTACCTCCAGCTCCAGCAGCACGGCTCCAGCGCCGGGCAAACCACTCGCGCAGCTCCTGCGGAGAGAGTAGCTCTGATACCATGTGAAGAAATGAGGAATGATTGCATTGAGCAGCATGAGGAGTACAAGTAGGAAACCCTAAAGTGTTGTACCCCATATGAGCTACCCCACTACAGCCTACACAGACTATAGCATATAAGTTTGACACTTCCCGCCACGCGCTCAGGGCGCGTGGCGGTTTTCTGCCCGACGTGCGCCCCGAGGCGCGCGGCGGTTTCCTGCTTCGTGCGGCGCCCTGGGGGCCCGCGCGTCGCCCTCCTCCCGTCGCCTCGTCGCGGCGCCCTGGGGGCCCGCGCGCCGGCCCCTCCCGTCACTTCGTCGCGGCGCCTTGGGGGACCGCGCGCCGGCCCCTCCCATCGCCTCGTCGCGGCGCTTTGGGGGCCCGCGCGCCGGCCCCTTCCGTCGCCTCGTCGCGGCGCCTTGGGGGCCCGCGTGCCGGCCCCTCCCGTCGCCTCGTCGCGGCGCCTTGGGGGCCCGCGCGCCGGCCCCACCCGTCGCCTCGTCGCGGCGCCTTGGGGGCCCGCGCGCGGCCCCTCCCGTCGCCCGTCGAGCCGCCCACGTGGGCCCGTGCGCGGCCCCCCTCCCGTCACCCGCTGTGGCGCCCTCGGGGGGCCCGCGCCCTGCTCCTTCTTGGCGCCCTGGAGACCCCCCGCCGCCTCCCTTTCCCTCCGTGACCCGCCCCTGCTGCTTCCCGCGCTCCTACCTAGCTCCTACCTGCGTTAGGATTTGGGGGTGGCGGGTGTGGGGGTGGCGGTTGTGAGTTCCTCCCCTTGCTCCTCCTCCTCCCTCGTCTCCCACTGCTGTGTCAAATTATATATGTGCTATATATGTTTAGGCTGTAGTGGGGTAGCCAATATGGGGTACAGCCCCTTCTAGGGTTTCATATTTGTACCCAACTCTTTCATAGTTCATCCATTCCTGCCTAGTATTCTACCCAACTCTGTGGGCCCACCGTCCCTTTTTTTCCGCCGCGTCGGGCCCTACTGTCGCCCCTAGCGGGCCCCTACTGCTGCGTCGCGCCCTGCTTCTGCGTCGCGCCCTTCTGCAGCGTCGCGCCCTGCGGCCGCGTCGCGCCCTGCTGCCGCGTCGCGCCTTGCTGCCGCGTCGCGCGCACTGCTGCTGCGTCGCGCGCCCTTCAGCCGCGTCGCCCGCCCTGCTGCGTCGCGCGCGCTGCTGCCGCGACGCCCGGCCTGCTGCGCCGGCCGCGCCCTGCTGCGCCGCCCGCGCCCTGCTGCGCCGCCCGCGCCCTGCTGCGCCGCCCGTGCCCTGCTGCGCCGCCCGCGCCCTGCTGCACCGCCCGCGCCCTGCTGCGCCGCCCGCGCCTTGCTGCGCCGGCCGCGCCCTGCTGCGCCGGCCGCACCCTGCTGCGCCGCTCGCGCCCTGCTGCACCGCCCGCGCCCTGCTGCGCCGCCCACGCCTTGCTGCGCCGGCCGCGCCCTGCTGCGCCGCCCGCGCCCTGCTGCGCCGGCCGCACCCTGCTGCGCCGCCCGCGCCCTGCTGCGCCGCCCGCGCCCTGCTGCGCCGCCCGCGCCCTACTGTGCCGCCAGCGCCTTGCTAGCGCCCTCCTGCCACGCGCCCTACCTGAGTCTGACTCCTGCTGCTCGTCACCGCCCAGCACTATGGCCACCCTTCGTGTTCTTTCCTTCGACACTGAGGGCCGCCCTGTAGAGTTCGACGCCTGGCTCGATGACTTGCAGCTCTACCTCATTAGCACCAGCAAAGACGAGATCTCCCTCTTTGATCACACCTCCGATGCTCTAGCCTCTCCTGCTGACACAGCTGCCCTTAGCAAGCGCTCTCAGTGGCTGACACGCGATGCTGCTGCCCGCCTTGCTATTCGCAACCACCTGCCTCTCCCGGAACTTAAGCACTTTGGCGAGCACAAAACCGCTAAGGCCCTGTACGACGCTGTAGTTGCTCGCTACTCCTCCCCTGCCACTGCTGCGCTCAGCCGCCTCATGCTGCCGTACCTGTTCCCCGAGCTATCGAGCTTTGCCACCGTAGCCGACCTCATCACTCACCTTCGCTCTAGTGACGCTCGTGTCCGTGCCGCACTCCGCAAGGAGTTTGTTGCCCAGCACCCCCCTCCGATGTACTGGACGCTCCACTTTATAGTGACCCGCCTCCCTGACACCCTTCGCTCCGTCAGGGACCACTTCCTAGCGCGCTGTCCCTCCGACCTCACCATAGACCTCCTAGAGGAGCACCTCTTAGCCGCTGAGAGCAGCATTGTTAGTGTGGCTGCTGCTCGTGGCGCTCCTCGCACCCCCATCTTTGAGGGGTGCGCTCCTTCCCCTCTTGCCCCCTCCTACGCCACTGCTGCCGCCGTAGACTTCCTCGGAGCCGACTCGGTTGGTGCTGCCTCCACTTCTACCGGGCGGCGCCGCACCGGCAAGGGCAAGGGGGGCAAGGGCGGTGGTGGCGGTGGCGGCGGAGGAGGAGGTGGAGGAGGTGGGGGTGGCGGTGGGAGTGGAGGCAGTGGTGGCGGGAGTGCTGGTGGGAGTGGTAGCGGCGGTGGTGGAGGTGGTGGTGGTGGCGGCGGTGGGAGTGGCGGTGGTGGCGGTAGCGGCGGTGGTGGCGGTAGCGGCGGTGGTGGAGGCAGCGGAGGCGGTGGCGGTCGTGGTGGAGGCGCTGGTCAGAGACAGCAGCAGCAGCGGTCCCTTACGCCTCAGCAGCTTCGTGAGTGGTTGGCTCAGAGGGGTACGTCTGGGGGTACTCGCTGTACGTATGTCATTCGCACCGGTGAGCGTGCTGGTCAGACATGCGGCAAGCCCCACCCCCAGCAGCGTTGCTTCTCCCGCCTTGACGACGCCTGGCGTGAGGAGATGGGTGCAGAGGTTGAGACCCCTCGCTGGTTTGATCTGCTTAAGAAGGGTGTAGACATCTTTGCTCTTGACTATGATGCTATTCTTGCTGCCATGTATGCATTGTCTGTTAGTGCTGAGGGTGACTGCTACCTGTGTCTGCCGCCTGATCCATGTATAGAGCCTGCAGCTCTTGGTGCTTGCGAGTCTGAGCTCTCAGGTACCGCGTCCGCTGCCTTAGGTGCGGGTGAGTCTGCGCTGTCAGGTACTGCGGCTTCTACTGCCTTGCACACCTTCACTCTTGACTCAGGTGCTTCCAGGTGTTTCTTCCGTGACAGCACAGCCCTCACACCGCTCCCTGCACCAGTTGCAGTCTCCCTGGCTGACCCCTCGGGGGGTCCAGTCCTTGCACGGACTACCACTGTGCTTCCTTGCCCAGCGGTCCCGTCTGGTTCGCTGTCAGGTCTCCACCTCCCCTCGTTCTCTATGAACTTGGTGAGCAACGCTGTCCTTCAGGACCACTGGGTTGATACCTTCACCCCTAGAGGACAGCGTGTGGCGATCTGTACGTGCTCCAGGACTGGGTGACACCTGGCCACGTTCACGCGTGCGCCAGGGTCGAGCCTTTACACACTGACCACTGTGTCTCCCCAGGTAGCTGCTGTCGGTCAGGCGTCTGCGTCAGGTCAGCTGGACTCCCCCTGCTCGTGTCGCTCCCTGTCGCACCAGACCGTTCTCTGGCACCACCGTCTGGGCCACCCCTCCCTGCCCCGTCTTCGTGACATGCACCGTCGCGTCCTTGTGTCTGGTCTTCCCCGGACCCTGCCTCCCCTCCCTGCTTCGCCTGCCCCGGCCTGCCTTCCTTGCGTCGAGGGGCGGCAGCGCGCCGCTCCTCACTCCTCCTCGTTTCCTCCGACAGAGGCTCCGCTGCAGACTCTACACATGGACGTGTGGGGCCCCGCCCGTGTCAGCGGACGGGGTGGAGAGCGGTACTTCCTGCTGGTAGTTGACGACTAGTCGCGTTACACCACGGTCTTCCCCTTGCGCACCAAGGGTGAGGTCCCTGCTGTCCTGATCCCTTGGATCCGAGCGGTTCGTCTACAGCTACGCAGGAGGTTTCAGACCGACCTCCCTGTTCTGCGTCTGCACTCTGACAGGGGCGGAGAGTTTGCCTCCGACCTCTTACGCGGCTTCTGTCAGGAGGAGGGCATCACCCAGTCTTACACGCTTCCGGGCTCACCGCAGCAAAATGGGGTTGCTGAGCGCCGCATTGGCCTGGTCATGGAGATCGCTCGTACCTCCTTGATCCATGCGGCGGCTCCCCATTTTCTGTGGCCGTTTGCGGTCAGGTACGCCGCACAGCAGCTCAACCTCTGGCCCCGTGTCTCCGTTCCGGAGACCTCGCCCACACTGCGGTGGACGGGGGAGGTTGGAGATGCGTCGGTGTTCCGGGTCTGGGGTACCCGTGCTCTTGTTCGCGATACGTCCGCGGACAAGCTCTCCTCCCGCACCCTTCCCTGTGTCTTCCTCGGCTTTCCGACTGACGCGCCTGGCTGGCAGTTTTACCACCCCGCCTCGCGAACTGTCCTGTCCTCTCAGGATGTCACTTTTGACGAGTCAGTCCCTTTCTACCGCCTCTTTCCCTACCGCACTGCTCCTCTCCCTCCCCCGCCGCTCTTCCTCGCTCCAGGCCCCCCTCCGGTAGACCCCCTTCCCCCCCAGGGTCCTGCTCCTTCAGGTGTGTCTCAGGTAGACCCACCCCCTTTAGCTGAGCCTTTAGAGGTCACTAGCGTCTCAGGTGCTGCTGAGGGTGGTACTGCTCGAGGTGCTGCGTCTGGAGGTGCTGAGCCACGGCGTGAGGTTGAGGAGGGTGGGGTGCTTGAGGGTGCTGAGCCGGTGCGTGAGGTGCTGGAGGGTGCGGAGCCTGGGGGTGCTGAGCCGGTGCGTGAGGTGCTGGAGGGTGCGGAGCCTGGGGGTGCTGTGCCGGTGCGTGAGGTCCTGGAGGGTGCAGAGCCCGGGCGCGCTGAGACTGAGGGTCCTGGACCGGTTTCTCGCCGGCCCCTTACACCAGCGGAGCTGCGAGAGTGGTTTGCAGTTCGTCAGCGACTGAGGAGGCGTCCTGGAGTTAGCGGTACTGCTGCTGGTACTGGAGCTGCTGGTGGTGCTGCTGTTGGCTCTGGGGGTGCTAGAGCTGCTGGAGGTGCAGCTGGAGCTGCTGGTGGTGCTGCTGTTGGTGCTGCTGGTGCTGGAGCTGCTGGTGGAGCTGCTGTTGGCTCTGGGGGTGCTGGAGCTGCTGGAGGTGCTGCTGGAGCTGCTGGTGGTGCTGCTGTTGGTGCTGCTGGTGCTAGAGCTGTTGGTGGTGCTGCTGTTGTCTCTGGGGGTGCTGGAGCTGCTGGAGGTGCTGCTGGAGCTGCTGGTGGTGCTGCTGTTGGCTCTGGGGGTGCTGAGCAGGTCCGTACTTCGTTTCGCTCCTTGAGCAGGTTCTTGGTCTCCCGCCTTCTCCTGCTCCACCCCCTTCCTTAGAGTGTCCACCGCCTGTCCTGTCGCCGTCACAGCTACAGCCCACCTCCCCACTGCCTGCTCCGTCTCCGTACGCTGGTCCGACAGGAGGTCTTGCTGAGCGTCGTGAGCCTGCGTCTCGTCCTGCGTCGCCTGTTCGTGCTGCTCGCACTAGTCGTCGTAGTCCGCGTCCTCCTCCTGTCGCTGGCACGCATCGGATGACTCTGCGTCCTTCCACTGCTCCACAGCGTGTCCCTCTGCCGTCACCTCCTGAGTCCTCTCTTCCTGCCATTGCTGACCCGGAGTCTGACTCCCTTCGTGCTGCTAGTCCCACTGTCACGCGTCTCCTGGCTACTGTTGTCACTGACCCTTCCTTTGAGTCTGCTGCTGCGTCTGCTCTGGTTGCCGAGCTTGTCGACTTTGCTGCTCGCTGTCGTCTAGACTACGCTGCTAGTCTTGTTGCTGAGTCTGAGTCTGTCTGTCTTCCGTCCATCGGGGGTGAGTGTGCCCTTGGCACGGACGTCCTTGAGGACAGGCAGGAGGAGTTCCAGTGTTTGGCTACTGCTTCACCGCATCTCGTGTCCATGCTGCTTGCCCCTGAGGGAGACCCGAATGCACTTGACATCCCGACTCCGCGCTCTTATGCAGAGGCGGTTGAGGGTCCCTACTCCTCTCAGTGGCAGGCAGCCATGGATGCAGAGATGGCTTCCTGGAAGTCCACAGGCACCTACGTCGACGAGGTTCCCCCACCTGGGGCGAACATTGTTGATGGCATGTGGATCTTCAGGGTGAAGCGGCCGCCGGGTTCTCCGCCTGTCTTCAAGGCGCGTTACGTGGCTCGTGGCTTCAGTTAGCGACAGGGAGTTGACTACTTTCAGACCTTCTCTCCCACCCCGAAGATGACCACTCTTCGGGTACTACTGCACGTCGCTGCTTAGCGTGACTACGAGCTTCACTCTCTTGACTTCAGCACAGCCTTTCTACAGGGCAGCCTGCACGAGGAGATCTGGCTGCGCCGCCCACCTGGCTTCACTGGGTCGTTTTCCCCTGGTACCTAGTGGAGCCTCCGGCGGCCAGTCTACGGTCTCCGCCAGGCACCTCGTGAGTGGCACGACACACTGAGGACTACACTCGCGGCTCTTGGGTTTGCGCCTTCTACTGCTGACCCGTCGCTGTTTCTACGCACCGACACTTCTCTGCCGCCGTTCTACATCATCGTGTACGTCGACGACTTGGTCTTCGCTACTGCTGACACTGAGGCACTGACTCTAGTGAAGTCGGAGCTGCAGAAGAGACACACGTGCACAGACCCGGGTGAGCTGCGCAGCTATCTTGGCTTGCAGATCACTCGGGACAGAGCACGCCGCACCATCACTCTGACCCAGTCACACATGGTGCAGCAGGTCCTTCAGCGCTTCGACTTCCAGTTCTCTTCGCCACAGTCCACTCCTCTGCCTACCGGTCACTTGCTCTCAGCTCTGCCTTCGGATGAGTCCGTAGAGCCGAGTGGCCCGTATCCAGAGCTTGTGGGCTGCCTCATGTACCTGATGACCTGCACTCGCCCTGACCTTGCTTACCCTCTTAGCATCCTGGCACGCTACGTTGCGCCCGGGAGACACCATCCAGAGCACTGGAAGGCAGCTAAGAGGGTGATGCGTTACTTGTGCAGTACGTCAGGCATGGGGCTCGTGCTTGGAGGACGGGGTCCAGTTGTCCTCACTGGTCACGCAGACGCTTCTTGGGTTGACGACTTGGCTACGCAGCGGTCGTCACAGGGTTACACCTTCAGCCTTGGCTCCGGTTCTGTTTCTTGGCGGTCTACCCGCTCTTCTTCCGTTCTCAGCTCCAGCTGTGAGGCTGAGATCTACGCAGGGGCCATGGCTGCACAGGAGCTGCGTTGGCTCACCTACCTGCTGACCGACTTGGGCGAGGTGCCTCGTTCTCCTCCAATTCTGTACGTCGATAACAAGGCAATGCTTGCCTTGTGTCGTGAACAGAGATTGGAGCACAGAACGAAGCACATCGCTCTTCGCTACTTCCTTGCTAGGGAGCTGCAGCAGCGTGGTCAGCTTCGCCTTGCCTACGTGGCCTCTCAGGCCAACACTGCTGATGTGTTCACCAAGGCACTTCCGCCTCGTGACCATCAGCGTTTCTGTACTGCACTTGGCCTTGTTCCTGTGTCTTCTCACTTACTTACTTCTTGACCTTGCCTGTACTGTGATCTATATTGTATACCTGCACTTGTTAGGTAGTGATCACTGTACTGTAGCTTCTGGATATATATATACCTCTGCATGCGGACTGGCCTTGTGGCCCTTTGCTTGTGCTCAGATTGTGTGGTGACGTTGTGATCCACCCTGAGCTTGCTTTGCTTCTCTTGACTGGTCTTGTGACCCCTTGTTCTCCCCCACTTTGCCTATGGGGGTGTGTCAAATTATATATGTGCTATATATGTTTAAGCTGTAGTGGGGTAGCCAATATGGGGTACAGCCCCTTCTAGGGTTTCATATTTGTACCCAACTCTTTCATAGTTCATCCATCCCTGCCTAGTATTCTAACATGCTGCAGCTGTCGCTGAGGGGGGTGGGTGTGTGGGAGCCTAGGGTTTAGGGTTTAAGGGGGGTGCCGTAGGAGTGGAGCTAGGGTTTCAGCAGGGGGTGTGTGAGAGGGGCGTGGGGCAGCTGGGGGAGGTTGAGTGGAGGCAGCCGTCGTGTCGCCAGCAGCACCAGTAGTCCGGAGGCTACAATCTCCGGTAGTCGCCAGTCGCCTGTGGGTCAGTTGCTCCGGTTAGGAGGCTACAATCTCCGCGGAGCCAGTTACTCCTGTAGTCCGGGCCTTTGCTTCGGTAGCCACTGAGCCAGCAGCTCCTGTGTGTCTGCAGCTTCAGCAGTCGCCTCCCATCTTCTCTCCCCCACAGTCTCTCCTCCTCCTCACTTGCCCTCTGTGATAGCCTCTAGCTTTGCTTATCATTGTGAACTATTGCTCTATGCCTGCTTGCTGTGCTGATTATACCCCACTTTGACTATGGGGGTGTGTCAGAATATAATGCTTGTCTAGCCTGCAGTGGGGTACTCTATAGTGAGTACAGCCCCTTAGGGTTTCCCATTTGTATCCACCAGCTTGCTAGTGCAACCACTTCTCTGCCCATTTTCTCTTGCCTCGCAAGGGTTTACCTAGCTATGGCTCCTCGTTCTGCCACCTACTTCAACACCCCATACTGCTTAGTGGGAAAATTGGGACAGACTTAGTTAAAATATTTGTAGACAGGGGAGCCAGCCACAGCCTGATCAATACCGCCATAGCACGGAAACTAAGACTGACACTGGACAGATGCTTACCTGAGATCGACACAAGAATGGTTGACGGCACGCCACTGGCGATACGGGAACGCGTAGACCGGGTTCGGATTCGATGCGGGGGTAACTTCACGTTTAGCCAGGAAATGCTCGCGACAACCCTCGACGGAACCAACATTTTACTCGGTCGTGATTGGCTGCGACGACACAATCCGCGAATCGACTGGACGACGGGTGAGTGCACTGTGCGAGTGAACGGTAACAACATCGCCTTACCTCGCTGGGGCTCGCCTGAGTCTTCATCGGTGCATGTCAATGCAATCACAATGAAACGCACCGTAGTGGCAGGAGCTGACGTGTACACGGTCGACATTTAGGAAGCCGAGGCAGCAGACAAAGGGGGGGATTTACAGAAACTGCTAGCCAACGTACCGGATGACTTGGCAGCACTACTGAAACAGTACAGTGGGATTTTCCCGGATGACTTGCCGACAGGACTGCCACCTCAGCGACCGCACGACCACAGGATAGAAGTAGAACCGGGGGCACAGCCGACAGTACAGCGACAGTTCCGACTGACCCAACCCGAACTGGACGAACTGAGGAAGCAGCTGGATTATCTGCTTGAGAAAGAGTTTATTCGCCCGAGTTCGTCACCCTTCGCGGCACCGATATTGTTCACATTGAAAAAGGACGGGGGTTTCCGCATGTGCATCGACTACCGCGCACTGAACAAGGTTACCATCAAATCCCGTTACCCCATACCACAAGCCGACAAACTGATCGACCAACTGCGAACAGCCCGGGTTTTCTCGAAAATCGACCTTTAGGGAGGCTACCATCAGATCCGAGTCAACCCACCCGACTACCCGAAAACAGCTTTCCGAACACGATACGGATCCTTCGAATACACCTTCATGCCCTTCGGACTGACCAACGCCCCCACCACTTTCAAAATGACCATGAACGAAGCCCTCCGCCCGCTTTTAGATAAGTGAGTACACGTGGGGGAAGAAAGAGCAAGCTGCCTTCTCGGCCCTCAAACAAATTTTGTGCTCGCCGCCCGTACTTCACATCGCAGATCTGCACCGTCCGTTCGAGCTCGTCACCGATGCTAGCGACATCGCCGTAGGAGCAGTACTGTTGTAGGATTTCGGGAACGACCTCCAGCCAATCGCGTACGAGTCCCGCAAGCTTCACCCGCCTGAACGCAACTACCCGATACACGACCGCGAGATGATGGCGATCGTGTCAGAATCCCAACCACTAGACCATTGGGATAAAAGGGCTTATTTCAGTAGCGGGTCAGTGCGCCCATAACCCCCCAGGCTAACATGCCTGTAACCCCCCTAGGATCATTCGGGGATCTCACGGTGCAGCTCTACTGACACTCCCCCACACTGGGAGGCCCAGCACTGAGCACAGCGGCAACGGCTTGCATGTGCATACACCGGGATTCGAACCCGAGACCGCTCTGATACCATGTTAGAATCCCAACCACTAGACCATTGGGATAAAAGGGCTTATTTCAGTAGCGGGCCAGTGCGCCCATAACCCCCCAAGCTGACATGCCTGTAACCCCCTTAAGATCATTTGGGGATCTCACAGTGCAGCTTTACTGACAGATCGTGCACGCGTTCAAGGTGTGGCGATGTTACCTCACGGCAGCAGACGTGACGGAACGGACAGATCACGGATCACTACAGTACCTTCGCGCCCAACCGAATCTCAACCCGCGACAGATCCGCTGGCTGGACTATCTGGAGTCCAACTTCCACCATACAGTAACGTACAAGAAAGGCGCATCAAATATCGCCGACGCACTCACACGCCCCACTGCCCAACTCCACGCCATCCTACTCGCCCAAACCAACTCACTGTTAACAGGCCTATTCACCCACGGATACAGTACCGACCCACTCTTCACGACCGGAAATTCGCAGCAAATGGCAGAAGCTAAAGGAGTCTATTAAGTAAAAACAGGCACCAACCGCATCTGGGTACCCGCGTACTCACTACTGAGAGGAACTGTTACTACAGGAGGCACACGACGGAATTACCTCTGAACATTTTGGGGTAGAAAAAACGCGACAGCAACTGCAGCGGTACTACTACTGGCCGGAGCTGTTGACCGACGTATAGCACCACGTGGGCTCGTGTCCTACGTGTCAGGTGATGAAGAGCTCGCGCAAAAAAAAAGGCGGGTCAATTGCAGTCGATTCCACCGCCCGAGCGCGCCTGGCAGCAGGTTACCATGGATTTCGTCACAGGGTTACCTTCGAACCCTGGGGGTAACGACGCGGATATGGTCGTCGTTGACAGACTGACAAAAATGGCTCACTTCGCTGCGTGCAAGAAATCGATCTCAACCGAAGAAACCGCTCGCTTGTTCATCGCAGGCGTCGTTCGACTACACGGGATACCAGGCGCGATAATCAGCGACCGCGACACGAAGTTCACCAGCAACTTCTGGAAGAACCTTTGGGAGCAGTTCGGGACCAGGCTACAGTTCGGCTCATCATACCACCCGAGACCGACGGTCAAACGGAGCGAACCAATCAGACGATGGAGCAGTTGATTCGGGCCACGTGCGACGACCCGACAACTTGGTAGCAGCAGCTGCCGCTGATCGAGTTCGCCTACAACAACGCCACGTCAGCAACGACGCAGCAATCCCCGTTCTACCTGAACTATGGGCAAAACCCTACAGTTCCCATGACGCCGAGTCCGGACAACCCAACGCCACATGCATAGCAATTTGCCGAGATTCTGCAAGCTGCCCGCATCAGATCCGCCGAAGCAATTAAAAAAGCCAATGTCATCGTTAAACGCAACGCTGACCGCCACCGCCGGCCAGTCACGTACCAGTCAGGAGATTACGTACTGCTGGACACACGGAACTTAAGACTGCCCATCGTGCCAAAATTACGACCGCGCTACTGTGGACCCTTCCAAATCAGCCACATGATCAACCCAGTGACATCAAGCTTACAGTTGCCGACAGAATGATACATCAACCCATCATTCCACGTCAGCCTGCTTCGCCCCTACATCCCAACCACTAGCCAACTGCCTCGTCACCGCCCGCCATCCATGACTCGCCCTTCATCAGAACCGATAATCGAGCCCGAAAAAATTCGGAGCCACCGAATTCGACACCCTACGGGAATCAGGAGGATCGAGTTCCTCGTTCGTTGGAAGGACCGCACGCCAACTGAGGATAGCTGGGTGCCCTTGGCCAACATTTAAAACCACCCTGCCCTGCACGTGTACCTGAGGAGCCGGGGTTTCCGCGATATACACACACTCGCGTAGCGGAGGGGGCTTCTTGAGGGGGGGGGGGGGGGGGGGGGGGGGTAGTGTAAGGAATTTTCTCGAAATTCCTTACAACATCGCGACCTACAACATCGCGTACGGCAGCAGCTGTTGTTCGCCCGTTACTGCTAACGGGGTTTTGCCAACTTCGCGCGCACTGTTTCACCAAACCTCGCATTCCTGGAGCAGCCGAGTCGGCCTACGCTTCGGGACTAGCCCGAACCTCGCGCCAGCATAGCGCTAGCTAGCTCGCACGCGCCGCGTTACCGTTTGCATGTTTCGCGTATAAATGTTCGCTCATGCCTTAGCTCACATTTTGTACTCGTTGGACACCTTAGTGCAATCCTCGCTACCTAGATTCATTGCACCCGTAACAGTAGTATTGTTTTGAGTTCCAGAATTACAGATAGAAACGAATTCGCACTGTACAGCTCTCAATATGCTTCTGTTCCTTTGTATCCATACATCCGTGAACCTTTGTCGTTGCTGGAGAAGCGAATCTTCGCGAACGTACAACCGTTCTCGTCAACTGCAGAAATTGGTTACAGGGATATTGGAGCCGAGACCCCAGGCCCCAGGCCCCAGGCCCCACCATTGCACCGTTGCCCTCCCCCACCTCATCATCATCCTCATCCCCATCACTTCGGTTGCAATCTTCAGAATTCTTCACCTCAATTCTCCTTCCCTTCGATCATCTGAAACCCTAAACTAGTTCTGTCGGTAACATTCCAGATTTGGTGACAGAGCATCGTCCTTCGCTGTAGTCGCCATGGATCGGCGTAGCTATCCGCCCGGTCCGTCTGGCTGGGATCCTAATGTAAGTTTTGTTTTCCGTCATGTGCTCGTAAATGTGAACATGGCTTGTTCTTGGGGGTCAAGTGCTTAGATTGTTCTGCTGAATCACCACGCTGCGTAACCTTTTTTTCGACTCGCGTTTGATCCTTAGCCTTACGTTTCCACTCATATTCCATCTCCCTCATCCGTTCGTTGATCCTTGGCAAGTCCTCCGCCTTTCATCTTCGTCGTTTTTCGTGGTGTTTGATTCCTCTGCAATAGTCCCTCGGCTGTGTTTCCTTTTCTATATCTCCTGCTGGAACCTCCATCCGTTGTCTGTCTCGAGTTTTACGTACCCTTTTTTTTTAACACTCTAGTTCTTCTCTCAAGATTCTGCCTCTCCCGCTTCCATAGATGTTGAATTGTAGGTTGCGTGAGGCCTTCCCTTCGTGCGCTTTTTAGTTCGTTTCCGCCTGATCTACCTTTTCTTCCCTTGCGTGTCCCCTTTTCTCCCATTCCAGGCACCACCTCCCATGGATCAGCGATACAACCAACCCCCGCCGTCTCAGCAGTATCCACCTCCTCAGCAGCAGCAGCAGCCGCCGCCGCCGCAGCAGCAGCAGTTTCAGCAGCAACCCTCTTATCCTCCATACAGTCAGGGTCCGCCTCAGGTTCCGCCGTACAGCCAGGGTCCGCCTCCCCCTTACGGCGGAGGTCCCCCACCGGCATCTTATAACGAGCCGCCGCAACAACCTTATAGCGCGCCGCCACCACAGTACCAGCCTTACGGAGGCGGTGCACCGTACGCCGGCGCGCCTCCCCCGCAGACAAGCTACAGCCCGCACCCACCCGCGTATGGCGGGCCGGCACCTGGTTACCCCCCGCCGCAGCAGCATCAGCAGCCGCCGCCGCATCTCCCGCCGCAACAGCCGCCGGCCGGGTACGCCCCTCCGCCGTGGCAGGCGCAGGGACAGCCGCCAGCTCAGGGGCAGTATCCGCCAGCTCAGCAGATGCCAGGTGGCATGCGTCCTCCTGAGGGGCGACCCGATCCGTCCGCGGCAGCCCCGTGGAAGCAACGTCAGCAGCAGCAGCCGGAGGAGGAGAGGGGGAGAGACAGGGACGAACGTGGCCGCGACCACGATAGGGACCGGGATAGGGATCGCGATCGCGATCGTGATCGGGATCGGGATCGCGATAGTTCGTCGAAGCCGTCACTTAATCGCTACCCGCCGCCGCAGAGCTTATACAACGATCCGCTTAAGCCGACTCCAAGCTCGATCTACGAAGACGAGTCGCCGCGCAAATCGAAGCCCAAGGTGGAGATGGTAATGGGAAAGGCGGCCGGTGCGGATGCTAAGACCGGAGCTGCTACTTCCGCTATGTCTCAAATCCTTGCTGCCAGATCCGCCGTTTCTGCGCTTCTCGCGGCGACGAACCCGCAACTGGCGGCGGCGCAGCAGCGCGCCGCGGCAGTCTCCGCCGCGATCACCGGATCGACGGGATCCGGCGGCGCGAGCTCTGCCGCGGCGGCGATTGCGGCGGCCGCTGCGGCGAAGAACCCGCTGCTGGCGAGTAACCCGATTCTTGCGGCGCAGGTCGCGGCTCTTGGCGGTTCAAACGCCGCGTCTGCCGCTGTAACGAAGGCCGCGTTACTAGCCGCCGCCGCGAACAGCGCTAAGGTGGGCGCCGTCAACCCCGGGCTCGCAATGGCTTTGGCTATGGCTGCCGCGAAGCAAGCGGAAGCGGCGCGCGCGGAAGGGGTGCCCGCAGAGGGGGACAAGGACACGAAGGCGGAGGACCGCGCGGGGGAGAAGCGCCGGCGCTCCCGCTCCCGCTCCCGCTCGCCGTACTTCCGCCGTCGGGGGAGGGGGAGGTCCCTGTCCCGCTCCCCTCCCCGCCGCCGATCCAGGTCCCCAGTCCGGGAGAGGAAGCCTGGGTCCGCGTCGCCCACGCGCAGGAGCCCGTCGCCCAGGATTCGCAGGCGACGGTCGCGATCACGGTCGCGGTCGCCCGTGCGACGCAGGCGGGGGAGATCGGCGTCGCGCTCGCGGTCGCCGTACGGGCGGGGGAGGTTCGGCGGGTGGCGCGGGCGCGGGAGGGAGAGCAGTCCGGAGCAGCCGACGAGCACGGTGCTCATTCGCGGGATTGCGCCGTGGGCTGTGGAGGCGGATATCTTTGCACTTCTGGTGAGTCCTGCTGCCGTGTATGCATGTGACGTCTTAAAAAGCAGCCGACGAGCACGGTGCTCATTCGCGGGATTGCGCCGTGGGCTGTGGAGGCGGATATCTTCGCGCTGCTGGTAAGACCTGCTTTTGAGACGTCAAAAAAATCATCATCCGCTGCCGGGTTCGCCTGTTTTGGACTCGGCGTTTGCATCTGCGAAATTGATTGAACCACTCGCTCTGTTTGTTTGGAGGTATGTAGTTCTTGCTCGCAAGCTGGAGCATATCCCGCCTGTGTTTGTACTTAGCTGCGATGGCAGGGCGAGTGGGGTCCGTTGAAGGAGGTGCGGGTGATCAAGGAGCGCGCCGGGATCTAAGAAGGGCTTGTGCTGATCAACACGTGTGTTTGTTGCATCGCCTGTGTCTGTTCTGTGTTTCCATGGCAGGGCGAGTGGGGGCCGTTGAAGGAGGTGCGGGTTATCAAGGAGCGCGCAACGGGGTTCAACAAGGGCTTCTGTTTCGTTGACCTCGAGACCGTGGTGCGTCTCCGCGGCTTCCTTGCCTCTCGTGCTTGCTTGTTGCTGTAGACGCAACGCATCATTTGTTTCTCCACTATTCCACCCACGCATGCTTGTTCCAGCTCGTTCTCGTGACAGTTCGCTCAGGTTTTGGCATGCTCGAAACCCTTATGTCATTCACGAAAGCAGGAGTGGCTTAGCGAAGTTTTCACTCTCTCCCTTCCCGATTCCAGAAGCAAAGCAAGGCTTGCTGGTCATCAGTGCGGTTCCGTGCGGTTCCTGCTTGCTCTTGCCGTATTCTCCTCACGTGGCCCTTATTACCTTGATTCAACCCGTTCTCCTCACGTTTGCTCCTTTCACGTCCTCCCTCCGTCCATCCCTCCCCTTTTCTCCCTCCCTCCCTCTCCTTCCGTCCCTGCGTTCCCGCACGCCGCTGCCCTCTCCCCGCTATTCCCCTTGGCCATGACACTTCCGCGGTCTCACTTGCGTTCCCTCCTTTCTCCACCCGTGTTTCGCGGTACCCCAACCTCGCCTCTTCTTTCTCATCACTCTCCACCCCAACCTTGCTCCCCCTCTCGTTGTTCAAGTGCGACCGTTCTTTGTCACCCCCCTTCCCGGTTATCCTTTCTTATCCCCTCCGTCCTTTTTTTTCCTCCCCTTCCCTCCCGCCCCCTCCCCCTCTTGCCCCCTCCCCCTCTCGCCCCTGTCCCGTCCCATACCGTAACGCCTCTCCTCTTTCCAGGAGGCGGCAAAGGCGCTGGTGGAGGGTGGAAGGGCGAAGGAGCTAAAGATGGATGACCGCTTGCTCTTGTTCCACTACAGGTGGAGATTAAGGACTTTAATAAGCACTCTGACACGGGTCTGGCTGGGCTGGGTTGTTGTGAGCAAATCGGACTGCTCACTCACACGTGTTAGTTGCGTAGTCATTGCTCTCACAGCTCTTGGTTTCGCACTGCCTCGTGCCTGCCTCGTGCCAAGGCTGTGACGCGGGCGCGGGGCGTTGTCGCAACAGGAGGAAGTGCGGATGGAGAGCTGGCGGCTCGTTCGAATGTGGAGATTCGCTGGTGTTTCCAATACACGTGACTCTTTTCTTTTGGGTGCAATCGGTGTGAGACATACAATACAAGTCAGGAGACAAAAGAGACTTACGCTCCATGGAGGCTTGGGAAACTATTGAGGAGGTTTTTGGAGGGGCGTCATGCCACTTGGGGGGGCGTCATGCCACTTGGAGGGGCGTCATGCCACTTGGAGGGGCGTCATGCCACTTGGAGGGGCGTCATGCCACTTGGAGGGGCGTCATGCCACTTGGAGGGGCGTCATGCCACTTGGAGGGGCGTCATGCCACTTGGAGGGGCGTCATGCCACTTGGAGGGGCGTCATGCCACTTGGAGGGGCGTCATGCCACTTGGAGGGGCGTCATGCCACTTGGAGGGGCGTCATGCCACTTGGAGGGGCGTCATGCCACTTGGAGGGGCGTCATGCCACTTGGAGGGGCGTCATGCCACTTGGAGGGGCGTCATGCCACTTGGAGGGGCGTCATGCCACTTGGAGGGGCGTCATGCCACTTGGAGGGGCGTCATGCCACTTGGAGGGGCGTCATGCCACTTGGAGGGGCGTCATGCCACTTGGAGGGGCGTCATGCCACTTGTGCAAGAGAGGCTGGGTTCCGAGGCTTCGCTCAGTTGTTGGAGCAAACGGTTTCTCGTTTAACCCCTTCCAAACTTACTCCCGCGTATCACCCTCTCAGATTGTCCCACCTACCTAGTGCTCGCCCCAGCAATTGCTGCCATTCGTCTCCTGCTCTGCTGCGCTCAGGACTTAACATTGCACACGCGTCTCATTATTCCTCTCCTTTCGCGCCTCCACGTCCTCCCCCCCTCCCCCTTTCCCCTGCATCTCTCCGCCTCCCCCTGTGCCTCCTCCGCCCTCCCGCGCCCCTCGTCTCTTCCACTCCTTCCTCTCCCTCTCCCTCTTCGCCTCTCTGTTCCCTTCTCCCCTCGCCTCTCCCGTCGTCGTCCCTCTCCTCCCTCCTCTTCCCTGCTCTCTTTCAACCCCCTACAGCAAGCCGCTGCAAGGGGCGGAGGACGGGGGCGCGCTTGCGGACAGCAGCTCGGGGAAGCCGCTCGACTGGGTGTGCCCCTCCTGCGGTGTCAATAACTTCGCCCGCCGCTCCGAGTGCTTCAAGGTGAGCTGTGTTCTTGTCTTGTCCGTATTTAGGCACCCCCTCCCCCCCCTTCTAAAAGCCCCTTTCAGATGCCCCTCAACTAGGTCTGCCCCTCCTGCAGTGTCAATAACTTCGCCCGCCGCTCCGAGTGCTTCAAGGTGGGTGCTTTTTGCCCAGCTTTAGAATCCCCTTGTTAAAGCCCCTTCAGGGCAGGAAAAGTTGTGGGGGCACGAGAGGGAACCATCTTATGTGGTTCTTACTCAACGTATCGCATCACATGGTTTCCACTCAACCTCCTTTTTCCTCCTTCTGCTGCGTACTCTCCCCTTTCCTTTCCCGTGAGCAGTGTGTCACCCGCAGGCCCGCCAATCCCGTCACTGTTGCTGACAGGGTCGACGTGGGAGGAGGCGAATATGGGGCGCGAGGCAGAGGAGGCGGCGAGTGGGAGGGCCGAGGAGGCGGGAGGGCGGCGGCGGTTGCTGTGGCCATGGGTCCAGATGCGTCGAACGTGCTTATAGTGAGGGGTCTGGACGACAGCGTGCATGAGGAGAGCCTGAGGCAGGAGTTCTCCCAGCATGGCTCCGTGACTGTAAGTGGCGATAGAGTGACTTTGAGTCTAGTGTGACTGTAAGTGGTTCAAGTGTGACACTAAGCGGATGTGAGATCTTAAGTACACCCCTCTCCTCCGCCCGCCCTCTCCCTCTCCTCCGCCCGCCCTCTCTCTGGCCCCCCGCGCCTTACACCACGCGCGTAAGAGCACACTCCAAGTATTGGTCTCCCAAGTCTCACGCATCTTTCCATCTGGCCCCCATCCCGCCCTCTGTGCGCCCGTCTCTTCCCCTCTGCGCCCCACACTGGGACGTGCGCATGATGCGTGATAGGATCACTCTCAAATTGACTTTTGAGTCGACTCAAAAGTAGTGTTATCTTATATCTTACTGTTCCCTCCGTGCCCGCATGACCCAGCACACACCAGAACGTGCGTATGATGCGTGATAAGATCACTATAATCTGAACCCTCTACCCTTTTGCCTATGTCTCTCTGCCCTCTCTCTCCTCGCGCGCCACCAGGATGTGCGTATGATGCGCGATAAGATCACACTCAAGTCACGCGGATTCGCCTTTGTCACTCTCGCCAATGTGAGTTCCTGTGCCGCTTCTTGCGCTCGGCATGTATTGGTTGGTCCCTTGTTATCTTCTGAAGATTCGCCTCCGTCACGCTCGGCAAATTAAGTTCCCGCGCTGCTTCTTGTGCTACGTCTGACGTGTCACAAGAAGCACCTCTTCAAGGGAGGGCCGGTCATGCGGGTGGCGTATGCCGCTCACCTCATTCTCTCCCCCCACTACCCTCCCTCGTCCTTCCCTTCTGTTTTCCTCCAGGTGGATCAAGCCACGCGCGCCATGCTCACGTGTCACAAGAAGCGACTCTTCAAGGGAGGGCCGGGCCGGTCATGCGGGTGGCGCTCACCTCATTCGCTTCCCCCCATGTGAAATGAGTCGTGTTTTGAGTCGACTCAACTGAACAACTACTCATTTCACGCAGGCCACGTGAGTGGCGTATGCCCCTCACCTCATTCTCTTCTCCCCACTTCCCTCTCTCGTACTTGCCCTTACTACTCCCAGGTGGATCAAGCAACGCGCGCCATGCTCACATGTCACAACAAGCGCCTCTTCAAGGGAGGGCCGGTCATGCGAGTGGCGTATGCACGTGGCCCCAACCACGGAGTGCCCTCCACGCCGCTCGCTGATGCCGCCGCCGCTGCCTACGCCGCTGCCACTGGCGGTGGCGCTGCTGAGGATACTGACGTCATGGCTCAGGTGTGTTGACTTGGGTCTGGTTTGGGTCTGATTGGGTCTGTTTTGGGTCTGATTGGGTCTGGTTTGGGTCTGATTGGGTCTGGTTTGGTTCTGATTGGGTCTGGTTTGGGTCTGATTGGGTCTGGTTTGGTTCTGATTGGGTCTGGTTTGGGTCTGGTTTGGGTCTGATTTAGGTATGGTTTGGGTCTGGTTTGGGTCTGGATTGGGTCTTTTTTGGTGAAAGGCCAAGAGTGTTGATTTCAAGGAAAGGGTCAGTGATGCGAGTGGCGAATGCGCGTGGCAGGCACCAACCGCGTAGTGTCCAACGAGTATGACGAGGCCGTAGCTGCACTCCCTTCCGCCTTTCCGTTCCTTTTACCGTCTGTGCTTCACCCACCTCTCAACTGCTGCCCCGATCTTGCAGATGGAGGCGGCAGGGTGGATGCCCAAGGAGTACGACGAGGGGGCAGCAGCGCCTCGCAACCTTCATTGCCGTGTTTCTGCCCCCTCTTCGCCTTCATTGCCCCTTCCCAGATGGAGGCGTCTGGGTGGATGCCCAAGGAGTATGACGAGGGGGCAGCAGCAACACTCACGCCCTTGATCATCGTCTGTGCTTTACCCTCCTGCTTTACCCTCCTCTCGTTTCCATTCCACAGATGGAGGCGTCTGGGTGGATGCCCAAGGAGTATGACGAGGGGGCAGCAGCAACACTCACGCCCTTGATCATCGTCTGTGCTTTACCCTCCTGCTTTACCCTCCTCTCGTTTCCATTCCACAGATGGAGGCGTCTGGGTGGATGCCCAAGGAGTATGACGAGGGGGCAGCAGCAACACTCACGCCCTTGATCATCGTCTGTGCTTTACCCTCCTGCTTTACCCTCCTCTCGTTTCCATTCCACAGATGGAGGCGTCTGGGTGGATGCCCAAGGAGTATGACGAGGGGGCAGCAGCAACACTCACGCCCTTGATCATCGTCTGTGCTTTACCCTCCTGCTTTACCCTCCTCTCGTTTCCATTCCACAGATGGAGGCGTCTGGGTGGATGCCCAAGGAGTATGACGAGGGGGCAGCAGGGGGCGAGCAGCAGGCCCAGGCGGGCAGTGGCTTCGTGTGGGACGAAGCGTCGGGGTATTACTACGACAGCACCACCAGCTTCTATTATGACAGCGCCTCAGGTGGGGTTTGTTAAGTGGTTGCTGAGTGGACCGTGTGTGTGTTGCCGTGAGGGATGTGCGTTGTGTGTGGGATGAGGCGTCAGGGGTATTACGTGGGACCATGTTATTATGACAGCACCACCAGGTTCTAGCACGACAGCGCCTCAGGTGCGGTTCATGTATGGGGACCATGTATGTGCCTATGCGCTTCAATGGCTTTGTGTGGGACGAGGCGTTGGGTTATTACTACGACAGCACCACCAGCTCCTATTACGACAGTTCCTCAGGTGCGGTTCATGTATGGGGACCATGTATGTGCGCCTCAGGTGCGGTTCATGAATGGGGACCATGTATGTGCCTATGCGCTTCTAGTGCTTCGGGTGGCAGAGTAGCTAGTAGCCAATAGCTTTGAACCTGTTACCCTCTTTGCCTCTTTCCCCCCCCACCCTTCCTCCATCCCCCCTACCAGACCTCTACTACCACTCGGACTCGCGCCAGTGGTTCCGTTACAATGTTACCACCGGGGAGTACAAGCAGTGCTCAACTGAAGGGCTCGGCGCACCAAGATACTCCATTTGCCCTTACCCCTTCGTTTACCCCTCCCTTCTCTTCCTCTCCACCCCCCCTCCAAACCCCGAACCCTCCCCTCCCCACCTCCCTATCAGACCTGTATTACCACTCTGACTCGCGTCAGTGGTTCCGCTACAACGTTACCACCCGGGAGTACAAGCAGTGCTGTGCAGGGGAGCTAATACCTCTGAACCTGCTGCTTTCTTTCCCTCTCACCCCCTCTCCTTTTGTTCCCCACCTATCAGACCTCTACTACCACTCGGACTCGCGCCAGTGGTTCCGTTACGACGTTACCACCGGGGAGTACAAGCAGTGCTGGGCTGAAGGGCTCGGCACACCAAGATACTCCATTTGCCCTTACCCCTTCGTTTACCCATCCCCTCCCTTCCTCCCCTCCCTCTTCCTCCTCCCCCCCCTCCCCCCCCCCACAACCCCCTCCAACCCATCTCAGACCTGTATTACCACTCGGACTCGCGCCAGTGGTTCCGTTACGATGTTACCACCGGGGAGTACAAGCAGTGCTCGGCTGAGGAGCTGGAGGCGGCGGGTAGCGCCCCTGCCGCCATGGCTGTCGCTGCCGCCACTGCTGCAACTAAACGCGACGCTGCCGCTGCAGCCGGTGCTGCTGCTGGTGCTGGTGGTGGTGATGCGTTGGGGAGTGAGCCAAAAAACGAGGTGACGGCTGAGGCAGTGGGGAAGGAGGGGCAGGCGAAGTGGGTGAAAGAGGAGCAGCAGGGGGAGAAGAGGAAGAAATCGTTTGCTGAATCCGTGGCTGCAGCTGCTGCGTCTGCGTTTCAGGCGGAGAAAGAGAGGGAAGCTGCGAGGAAGAAGCAGCAGGAGAAGGAAAAAGAAGCCGCTGCTGCCGCCGCTGCTGCCGCTGCTGCTGCTGCCAGTGCTGCTGGTGGTGCTGGTGGGGAGAGTGCTGCTGCTGCTTCTGGTGGTGCTGCTATGGAGGGCAAGATTCGGACGTATGTGCCGTCTGCCGCCCTCGCGTCTCAGGTGGCAAAAGAAGGTGAGGCGGGGCAGGTAGCGGGCGGGCAGATGGACGGGCAGGAAGACGGGCAGAAGAAAGCTGAGGGGGGTGTGAAGGAGGAGGTGAAGGATGGTGAGGGGGAGGGGAAGGGAGGTGGGAGTGGTAAGTCCTCTACTGCTTCTGCTCTGGCTGCTGCTGCTGCTAAGGCGGCTCAAGCCAGGCTTGCTGCTGCTGCTATGAGTAAGGAGAGTAAGGAGAGGGATAAGGAGCGGGAGGAGAGGCAGAAGGAGCGGGAGAAGGAGCGGGAGAAGGAGCGGGAGAGGGAGAAGGAGAAGGAGAAGGATCGGAGCAAGGATAGGGAGAGGGAGAGGGAGCGGGATAGGCACAGGGATCGAGAGCGGGAGAGGGTGCGAGAGAGGGACAGGGACAGGCGCGATCGGGACCGCAGGGACGACCGGGATTGCCGAGATAGGCGTGACGACAGAGACAGAGACAGGGACAGAGACAGGGATAGGGATCGAGACCGGGAAAGGGAGCGTGAACGCGACAGGGAGCACAGGAGGAGGGACGAGAAGGATGGGCGTGGGGCGGAAGGAGGGGCAGGAGGAGGAGCAGCAGGGGGAGAAGGCGGTGGGGGGCCACCGCAGGGGTACTCTGGGGCTGCACCGGAGGGGTATGGGGGATACGGTCAGGCGTATGGGCAACAGCCGCCTCCTCCCTATGGCCAGCCGCCCCCTTACGGCCAGTACCCCCTGCCACAGCCGGGCCCGTATGGGGCACCGTACGGCCAAGAGCAGCAGCAGCAGCCTGCTTACGGGCAGCAGCAGCAGCCTTACAACCCGCAGCAGCCGCAGCAGCAGCAGGCACAGGGCCAGTATCCTCCTGCCACTGCTCCTGCTGCTGCGCCGGCCTATCCCTCTGCCGCGCCCTCCTACTCACCTGCTCCTAGCTATCCCCCATCTACTGGTTACATGGGTTACCAGCCTCCGCCATATGACCCGTATTCAGCTGCTGGTGGTGCCACTGCCCCTGCTGGCTCTGCTGTTAATGCCGCTCCTGCTGGTGCAAGTGTTGGGGCTGGTGCTGCTGCTGGTGCTGCTGCTGGCGCTGCCCCTGCTGGTGCTGGCCCTTCTCCTCCTGCTCCTATGCCTCCCACCACCTCTCCTTCCTCCTCCTCTGCTGCTCCTCCCCCCCTCTCGTCGCCCTACAACCCTTACTCTCTAGCTCCCTCCTCTGCTCCCCCGGTCGCCCCTTCCTCTGCTGCGCCCCTCACCGCCTCTTCTACACCCCCCTCCTCGTACGATCCCTTCGCAGCTGCTGCGAGCATGAGGGGAGGAGCAGCGGGGGGAGCAGGGGGAGCGGGGGGAGCGGCAGGAGACGGTGCGTATGATCCCATTGCTGCAGCGCTGGAGGCGGGGGGAGGGATGCCGGATTGGGTCACTGCGCCCATACCTGCTGCGCCTGCCCCTGCTGGAGGTGAGGCAGTTGCTGCTGTTGAAGGTGAGATAGGTGCAGCGCTGGAGGCGGGGGAAGGGATGCCGGATTGGGTCACTGCTCCTGTGCGTGTGCCTACTGCTCTCGCTCCTGGCGGAGGTGAGATTGCTGCTCCTGTTGCTGCTGGAGGTAAGATTGGTGCGTATGAACCGATAGGTGCAGCGCTGGAGGTGGGGGGAGGGATGTCGGATTGGGTCACTGCTCCTGCGCCCGCGCGTGCTGCTCCTGCCCCTGCTGGAGGTGAGATTGCTGCTCCTCTTGCTGCTGCTGTTGCTGCTCCTCTTGCTGCTCCTGTTGCTGCTCCTGATGCTGCTCTTGTTACTCCTGTTGCCGCTTGATTTCATGTATCTGTATTCTAGACAGATTGCACCTGTCGCTGCTGCCACTGCTGGTGGCGCTGCTGTTGGTGCTGCTGCTGGTCCTTCGATCCACATCTGCCCTTCCACACCCTCCACTGATCACACACCCCTCCCCTATCACACACCCCTGTGTCCGTTTCCCCCACCTTGTCCTGCCTTGTGTGTGTGTGCAGCCCCCGCCCCTCTGCCATACTCGCCTGGCCTCCTGCCGCGCCCTGCTGCTGCTTGGCAGCCACCCCCGCCCCCCAACTACTAGCTGTGTGCCGTTGGGGGGGCGGCTGGGGGCGGGTAGTCGAGCAAGGGCCTGAGAGCGTGGCAGCTGCTGGCGCTTTGCGGCTACCCGACCTCCCAATTACTATTGGGGGTTCGGCAGTTGGAGCAAGGGCCTGAGAGTGTGTGAGAGATGCTGTGCTGCCGCCCACCGCTGTTGCTGCCGCCCACCGCTGTTGCTGCCATCACCGTAGCTGCCAACTGCCTTCGCCACTTGCGCTTCCTCTTAGCACTGCCAGTTGGCGCTGTCGTTACAGCTGTGTGGCCGTTATGAGGGTAGCAGTGAGCTTGTTTCGTCGCATGTGCGGAGCAGGAGTTTGCAATGATTGGGAGCGATTTTTCTGACACTGGTGGTGTTCCAGACTGTTGGGGAAAGTTGACCGTGCTGTTGTGATTTGTGACTCGGAATTATCCCTCACCTCCTGTTTCTCTTTTAGGAGTGAAACATCCATGTCATATTATGTAATGAAACCGTTATTTGTTCTAATAGGTTTTATCGCCTCGTGGATTTTCTGTACCACTTGTATGAATCGCTACACTCGCTTCCCGAAAACCCTCGAACTTCCCAAACCTCCCAAACCTCAGAGCCCAGAACCATCAGAATCGTGTCGCTCACACCGCGCTACTGACCTGCTGCAAAAGCCCAGTCGAAAGGTTATGCAGTCGAATTGCCTGGCATAAACCGCAGAAGCCGCAGCTGAACAGAAGCGGCAGTGGCAACAGCGGCTGCTGGGGCTCGCGTGTTTTCCCAGGACAATCCACCTCCGTGATTACCACAGGTGCATTGTGCGACACTCATCGTCAGTTGTCGCAAGGACGTCGGGAGCATACGACTTTCGAATAGACCCAGTCGGACGGCCAAGACCGAAAATACAACTGAAAAAAAGAAATCACAGAAAAGGCGTGTGAATATTTCTGAAGGCGTCGAAGTAAATTTAGGCGTCTACTACAGTTGCCGTAGAGGGACTTTTTATCGTGTCGCGAAGAAGTTACCCCCGCACACACTTACGAGCATACATGTTCGATTTATTTGACGGAAAAGCTACGTCAAGTCGTTAGAATCTGCAACATGAAAAAACCCCTTACCCCGTCTTCAGCCGCGCGGGGCGGAGGCGGAGGGGGAAGGGGCGGAGGCGCGAGGGGGCGAGGGGGAAGCGGAAGGGGGGGAAGCGGAAGGGGAAGGGGAGGCGGTGGAGTGTTGCGGCTAGGCGTGTTGGAGAAGTATGTTCCGCGCGCGGACGGGGGAGTGCGGAAGGGTTTCCGCGGGCGGAAGAGATACATGGCGCCGCAGCGGACGCATCTTTCCGCCAATGAGCTCCGTGCGTTGCATTCCCCCGCCGCCCTTCCCTCCTTCCCCGGTCTTCGCCTCCGCTTCTTCCCCCTTCCCCCGCATCCCCTGCTCCCTTCCCCCGCTTCCCCTGCCCCCTTCCCCCGCTTCCCCTGCCCCCTTCCCCCGCTTCCCCTGCCCCCTTCCCCCGCTTCCCCTGTCCCCTTCCCCCGCACCCCCTTCCCTATTCTGGTTAAGGCACACAACTTGGTCGACCTGAAATTTGCCGTTTCAAGTACTTATTTGACTTCCACGAAGCATTTAACAAAGTGTTGTGCCTCCTGTCCTTTGTTTCTACCATTTGCATTCCTTAGTGTGCACAGACTCTAACCAATTTCTTAACCCGTAAACCTTGAACCCTGTACCCAATCCCTTGGCTTTTGAGATTTCTCAAAAAGCGTGCACAGACTTTCAACTCAAAAGCCCTGAACCTTGTACCCTATCTGCTCTTGTCGGCAGGGAAACGACGAAAAGTGTTAAACGATGCGAGAACTGTGCAGAAATACCGAAAGATGATTGGGCGGGAGAGAAAGGCGTCAGGGACCGACCGGACGAACGGACTGGCGGGGGGCGATGGGAGGACGGAAGAGGAGGGAGAAGAGGGGAAACGGGAAGAGGAGGAAGAGGAGGAGGAGGAAGAGGAAGTAGAGCGGGAGGATGGGGAAGAGGAGAAAGAGGAGGAGGAAGAGGAAGCGGGTCAGGATGACGTTTCTAGTGATGAACAGGAGGAGGAAGGAGCAGGGGTAGAGGACCAAGAGGTTGGTGGCCTGGGAATGGGATCAAAACGGGAGGAGGGCGCACAGGAGTGGGAGAGGGGCGGTGTGGGCAAAGGGAGGGGACGAGGCCGGGGACTGGGAGGGGGGAGAGGAGGAGAGAGAGGGATGGCGGGTGAAAATGCAAGGGGTGTTGAGGGTGGGAGAGGAGGAGAGGGTGTGAGCCAGAGGCCGTTGAATCGGCTGGAAAGGATATGGAAGAAGAGAGAAGAGGAGGCTGCAAGGCAGGCGGCAGAGAGGGAGGCGAGGAGGAGGGAGATGGAGGAGGGGAGGAGGAAGAGGGAGGAGGTGGAGAGGAGGAGGAGGGAGTTGAGAGGGCAGATGAGGAAGAGGACGAAAAGCGGGCAGGTGGTGATGAAAGTGAGGATGGAGCATCTACTGGAGTCGATTCAACGCAGTCAGGGGAAATAATTAGGGTACATCCCTACTGCGCAAACAAAAAGCCTGCATCACAAAAGGAGAGATACCATTTGCTAGGGTTAATGTGGTGCAGTACGGTATTATGCGTTTTGCGGTACGCGGATAGGACTGCACCCTTGTGGGTCTGTTTTTGAAGAACATTTAAAAACGGAGCACTGAAACAAGTTATTCAGATGGTGGTTTTCTTCTGTAGCCTGTATTGCATTAGGATATTTTGTTGACATCAGACGTGGCATGCTGGTCTATTGCTGGTTGGCATGCTGGTCTATTGCTGGTTAGCATGGTGTCAGGCAGCCAAGTAACGGGTTGGGATACAAGTTGCATTTGTCAGCAATATTGCTAATAGTGACGTGAAAGGTTTTCAATTCAAGCGCGACAATATCGTTTGACGTGATAGGTATTAGCACCATCTGGGATGTCCTATAACGATTACATCACCCCCGTTCTCCGAGAAGAAAATGTCAAGGACGCACGCCCTATGGGAAATGACCAGCCCTTTCCACACCCAGTACCGTTCCAGTTCGAGAATTTTAGGGAAGCTCGGTCTGGTGGAGAACTAGAAGCCTGATTGCGCGCAATATGAACATAGATTGAGGTGTACGACCTCAGTTCTGCTACGCGCTGAATCTTTGGGGTTGTGTCATTCTGGCCTGGTCCAGGACCTGCGATTCGAGGCGGGACTACTTCGTGAGATTCAAAAAGGTTTCAATCGGTTGAAATCGACTTCTGATTCTCTTCAGGGCGGTTCATTTTCGTTCGTTCACTATTGATTGTGAAAGGTACATGCTGGTGCGCAATGGTTTAGAACGGTGACTATCGAGAACCGTCTGTAAAAGCCATAGATCGTTTCCGTTGTCAATCAAGCAAGCCCATCAAGCGTCCTGTGCACCTATTTCTTCCCCTTACAGTACCATCCTGCCAACCGCTCGCAGTTCACTCCCAAATCGGCCACTGGGAGAGTGAGAAATAGTCAATCAGTTTAGAAGACTTTATGGGGTCAAGTGGTCAAGTTGATGCTCGTCCGTAGACATGGAAAGAGACGTCCAGACTCTTTAGAGCAGACTAGAGAACATGGAGAACGTGCAAGCTTTACATTGTGTCGCATCGTGAAGTAGACATTTACAGCAGTAAAGAGCTTTGCCGGCCAAACCGTACGTTTGTGACATTCACGCTCGTCGTTGACGACCTTGCCATCAGCCGTCGTTATTCCGATGGGATAAACGAGACCTCACCGGGCGATGATATGAATCTTTCTTTCTTCTTGAAGTGGTCATTCTCCTCCGAGAGTCTGAAACGATTTCTTTCTGAGGCGAAAGGCGCAGGCAAGAAGTCACTCCCATATCCAACCTTCCTCGCCACGCCGATTATCACCGCGAGTCAAAAGGTTAGAATAGAGGAGCTCTTGCCCTGGAAAATTGACTCACTTCCAAGGTCTGGTAACCTGGTTCTTAAACATTTGGCGAGAATCGTCTTCGTCGCAAAAGCGCTTGACCCTGGATCCGCTCGACGAGACATGATGTTGACATTGTTTCACCGTAACCGATGTCTCGGACGTAACTCCGTCGCACCCGCTCCTGCAGCAACAGCCGTACGATTCGTCATCGCGATCCTGCTCTTCATCATCCAGCACGTCCATTCCGTTCGCATTGAGAAAAGCCAAGATGGCATCTTGGTTAAAACCCCGCGGATCCGCGTGCATAACGTGGTCCCCTGCGCGGATCGATCCGAGAACATGATCACGAGCAACATCGCCACTAGCGCCGAATCCGCCGCCGCCGCCGCCGCCGCCGCCGCCGACGCCGCCGACGCCGCCGACGCCGCTGCTGACGCCGTCGGTGGCGGCGAGACAGGCGGAAAAACTGGCGCGGATGACGGGAGCGACTGTGTGATCAAGGCGCACCACGCAGGAATGCTTCGCCCGCATCCCGCGTTCGTCCGCCTACACCAAGCGGCCGTGCGGAAGGCGCTGGATGCAGCTAGGCGGAAACCGAAGGAAGATCCTCGCGCGCTTCCCCCGCATCGGCGGAGAGTAAGGGGCGCGGAGGACCTGAACTTACGCTCGGCGGAAGACTTGGACTCCCTGGTGTTCGTGCAAGTGATGGCGGGCGATTCGTCCGATGAAAAGCGGCCGGGGGAAAGCGTTCACGTTACTATGTAGTGCATGTGTTTCTTAACTTCAGGTTTCATGGCCACTTTTTAGTCAGAAGCAACGTTTGTGAAGGTGGTAAGGACTGATTATCAGAAGCATCAGACTCACTGATGATGCTAAGCGCCGCTTAGCATGAGACGGACGGGACCTGGTGATGTGCCACCGGAGGTGACGATTTGAGTGGCCAACATACGTTTCTTCAGTTACTGCTGTATATTGGATATTTCGTATCAGGTGGGCTGTGATTGCCAAAAGTGGGTGTTTGTATGTGGTACGGTTTGCACTTGTTTTTGCTTGTTCACATTGCGCCCATGTAGCGTGAGAGTATTCTTGCAAAAATATTTCTGAATCGTTGTTAACTCCATTTCACAAGGTCCACTGCTTCACAATAGCGTGCGCCTTACAAACGCGTGCAAGATCGTGCGCCTCACGAGAGCGAGCGCCTCACAAGAAAGGCTGGTAAACCAGCGCAGCACTATTTTTTAGCTCATTGGACCCGTGTTGTGTACCACGAACCAGCTTGGTGCGCAGCGCAATGGTGCGATGCGGTGCACCACGTTTGAAAGCTAATGGCAGGCTACGGAGTGCAAAAGCCTTATCGTCAAGCATGATACTTACTACGATGCTTCTCCCTGCTTCTCCTTCTCCGTTACAAGGAGAAGCAGGGAGTAGGAACGGTTGTGGTCCGCACGCAAGCGTCCCAACCGCGTCCTGAGTCCTGACTCATGATTTAGAAACACTGCACCGCACAGGATCGGTAGCGACACAACATTTGCTCTTCCCTCACAGCCCAAGCAGGCCGTGTAATTTTCGTCCCATGCGAGGGGTGAATCCCGCCAGGAGGATGCGAGGTTTGAATCGCGCCAGGAGGATGTGAGGGGTGAATCCCGCGAGGAGGGTGCTGCTTGACGGTACTGTACAGTTCTATACAGCATCACTGCTGGACCTTGGGCAGACAGGCCACTGCTCAATGGCTCAATTGACGGGTCGCGAATCGCGATACATTTCAGATGCCCTTGTTCACATTTGCGATGCGGATAGTCAATTTCTTGAACACTGAACATTTCAGATTTCCGTTGCGGTCTTGGCGCCAAGAATTCCGACCACTCGCAGGTAGCGACAACCGCAAAATTGGTTTCGCGAATAGTGTGTGGCAGCCAGTCGGGTCGCGAAACCAAACGCTAGCGAAAACGGCTACGTGTTCTCGTGAAATTGGTTCTCGTGTTCTAAACTTCCAAAAAGAAAGTGGTCTCTACGCCTACAATTCTCTTTTCAAAATGCACATCTTCATATGATCTGAATCCCCTTAGAAATTGCACAGCATCATCTACAAGACAGATACACTCACTCAACTATGCCTAAAAGAGCATTGCCGACGAGTGAGCACCTCAGAGCAAACCATGAGAGAACGGGGACACTAACAAAATTTGAAGGTCAGATCTACAATCCAACCCAGTATGAGCGGCCGTTAGGGTTATGAACGGGCGACATGGAAGGTGCAGTGACTGCCCATTCGTACCACACCTGTCCGGGAATACGGGGCAAGGCGATTGGAACGCCATGCACACACAGAGAGTAATACATGGCATTCAAACATTAGCGCAAAATAGGGGACAGATGGAGAGCAGGGGGGGTGCAGGGGAGGGGGGAGATGGCAAGAGGGAGAAAGGAAGGGGAATGGAACGACAGAGAGAGTGTAATTTAGTGGCCTCGGGCTTTGCGCGCCTTGATCGCACATGACTCGGGGACCAGCCCAGCACATGACTATCAACCGATAGAGAAACCCAAAGCACTGGAATCACCTCAGTGGAACCAACCAACCCCACACACGTGAACAATACCTGATTGGGGGACCAGCTCATTAAGTATTGCCTCGGTGGGCCCAACACACAAGCAACACCTGATAGAGGAACCAACTCTTTAGTATCACCTGCTATGGGACCAGCACATCACACCACCACCTTTTGTAGGACAAACGCATCGCCAGAAGTTCACTTGTGGCTTCCGGTGCGGCGCGTGTGAGTTGTAAGAGCCTCACGTGTAAGAAACATGACACCAGACGTTCACTTGATGACCATTTCTGTGTGCCGTACAAGAACCTTAACAGGAACACACCTTGGTGGGTCCAACACATCGCCAGAAGTGCACTTCTAGCTTCTCCCCTGCTGGCACGTATACGGGGAAGCGTAGCGGGAAGAATATGGGGAACCTGGTGCAGAGGGAGGAAAGGTGGGGGTGATGGGGATGGAATGCGGGTGGGGGTGATGGGGATGGAATGCGGGTGGGGGTGATGGGGATGGAATGCGGGTGGGGGTGATGGGGATGGAATGCGGGTGGGGGTGATGGGGATGGAATGCGGGTGGGGGTGATGGGGATGGAATGCGGGTGAGGAAGGAAAAGGGGAAGGGGAGAGCAGTGAGCAACACAAGAGCACTTCTAGCTTCTCCCCCGCTGGCACGTATACAGGGAAGCGTATAGAGGGAAGAATATGGGGAACCTGGGGGAGGGAGGAGGGAGGGGCGAAAGAATGGATGGGGAAGGGGGAAGGGAGCGCAGTCAGGAGCACAAGTGCACTTCTAGCGCCTCCCCAGCCGGCACGTGTAGAGGGAAGCGCAGAGGGAAGAATATGGGGAATCTGGAGGAAGGAGGAAGGGGAGAACAGGGATGGAGTGCGGGTGAGGAAGGAGAAGGGGACGGGAAGAGCAGTGAGCACCAGAAGAGCATTTCTTGCCTCTCCCCCGCTGGCACGTACACAGGGAAGCGCAGTGGGAAGAATATGGGAAACCTGGCGCGGAGGGGGGGGAGAGGGAGGGGGAGGGGAGGGCCGCGGAAGGGGAAAGAACGGATGGGAAATGGGTAGGGAAATGAGAGAGAAGGGGGGTTTGATGCCAAGATACAGGGGGAAAAGAAGGGTATGGGGGACAAGCAGAAGAAACAGTGTAACGTACTCGGCTATGTTGGTGTTGCTTTTGAGAATTCACGAAGGCAACAGTGTGACAGACTCAGTTCGTAACGGGGGAGAAGCAAGGCCCACCAGCTGAACATAGAAGGAGTGGCAGTGGAGGGCTCGATGCCGAGATGCACGTCACCGTACAGCACCGCGTCAAAGTACCCTCCAAACCCTGCAGGCCAAAGGAAGGAGAGGGAGGGAGGGAGGGAGGGAGGGAGACGCCTTAGAACTTGTCACCATACAGCAAACAGCATCGAAGCACTTTGAACCTGTCTTGTTTTGGTTTGGTGCATCGAAGCACTTACAACCTGATCGCATACCAAATGAACTTGTTCTCTCGCGAAGCATGTGCGGGGCAATAACACCCACCCACCCACCCACCCACCCACCCACCATGGACGAGAGCAGAGCCAGTGTCAGGAGGTAGGTCGAAGAGCAGACGCTTGTATCTGGTGTTGTCGATGGGTTCTTGGCGGTTGGGATGGGTGAACGTGAATACCTGTGGAGGCAAGACGAGGGAAGGGAACAAGAGGGAGGATGAAAGCCAGTAGGCAAAAGATGGAAAGGATTAGAGACTTCACTCAATCTCATTGGGACAAGACCCAATCCATTCCAACCATATCAATCTCTTAAGAGGTGCCTCTCTCCCTTTATTTTGGGATAGACAAGATAGTCGCAGTGCACCATCTATTTTGAGGAGAGAGGCACGCACTGAGGTGAGTTTCTTTGAGGCGCCTCAAAACGCATTCCAACCATCTCTAATGTACATGAGAGGCTCGCACTGCACTGCACCATCTCTTTTGAGGAGACAGGCACCTCATACAAGCCTTGCACTGCAGTGCACTATCTTGTCTCGTCAATAATTTCGGCTCAGCTGCTTCGCGCCTAGCACTAAGCACCATGCTCACCTACCTAACCACCCCTCTCACCTCCTTGGGCTCTGTCAGCCGCGCTGCACTGTGCAGCTTCACCACATAGGCCGTCTCGAAGTGAGCCAGGTCGTTGTAGCCCTTCACCTGGGGGAGAGGGAGAGGGGGCAGGCAAGGAGAGTGAGGGACAAGACAGGGAGAGTGGGGAAAAAGGAGTGAGCATGTCACCACATAGGCCGTCTCAAAGTGAGCCTGGTCGTTGTAGCCCTTCACCTGGGGAAAGAAGAAGAAGCGACAATAACTGGAATGAGAGGGGAATAGGGGGTGCAAAGGGGCATGCCACCACATAGGCCGTCGCAAAGTGAACCAGGTCGTTGTAGCCCTTGACCTGGGGGGAGAGGGAGAGGGGGCAACCGGGGGAGACAGGGGAGATAGGTGAGGGAAGTGATGTGTGAGGAGGGTTTGAACCTCACATAGGCCATCTAAAATTGAGCCAAGTGTTTGTAGCCATTCACCTGGCTGGCAGGAAGGGGGGGTCATTGGCGAAGGGCGAGGGGGTGAGAAAGCTGAGGCGACTTTTGAGTCGACTCAAAAGTCACCTCGTTACAATGGCACACGACAATTCACCTGGCTGGCAGGAGGGGGGGCTCATTGGTGAAGGGCGAGGGGGTCATTGGTGAAGGGCGAGGGGGTGAACAAAACGAGGCGCGCAAAGAGGACAATTGCTGTGCCAAAGGTTGACGAAAGAAAGAGTCGCATCGAACAGAGAGGGGACGACAGAGAGAAGCACTTTGTACCAAGGGGGACGACAGAGAGGAAAACAAAGGGGAACAAAGGGGAACACGGCACAGAGAGTCAAGGACCGAAACAAAGCAGCCAGTGACGTTTCAACATGTATGCAAGAGCGAGCACCTTCTGAGAAACCTCTCTCAACGTACATCGTTGTGCAGCTTGGACGAGGTGATGGGGCCGATGTAGCTCGTGTACCTGCCGGGATGAAAACAGACGAGGGAGTATTCAGCACGAGGGGGGGAGGGATGGGAACGCATGAGGTAGGGATGGGACGGCACACATAAGGCAGGATTGGGCATGAGGGCAGGATTCGGTAGGATTCGGGATGGATAGATACTAGTCAGACAGGCAGTCAGCACGCACGAGGCGGGGATGGAGGGATGGGAACGCACGCGGCGGGGATGGCTGGATACTACTATTGTTTCAGTACGCACGAGGCGGGGATGGAGATGCCGTCGGGTTTGAGGAAGCGCTGGGCCCCGTCGAGGCACTCGGGCGACAGCTCGTTGTCTCCAAACGACCCCAGCAGCTCGCTCACTAGAATGTCCGCTAGCTCTGGTGCTTTCCAGCTGATGGTGATAGGGTGGGACAAGGAGAGGAGCAGGCAAGTGGGGGACGGAAGAGGAGGGGAATAGTGACGTTGGGATGGGGCAACTCGTTGTCTCCAAACGACCCCCCAGCCGCTTGAGGAGGAAATGGATGACGGTCGGGGTGGCTTGAGAGTCAACTCGTTGTCGCCGAATGATCCCAGAAGCTCGCTCGCTCACCGCGCCACGATGTCCGCCAGCTCAGGCGCTTTCCGGGTTGACTTTTGAGTCGACTCAAAAGTCAACTCTCCGCGCCACGATGTCCGCCAGCTCATGCGCTTTCCAGCCAGGTGATGGTGGGGATAAAGGGTGGGAGACGGAGAGGGGGAGGATGGGATGGGTGGAGTGGGTGGGGTGGAAGGTGGGACAGGGACGCCCATGCTCACCGCTCGTGATCACCTGCTGTGTCGGAGTGGTGATCGCCCATGCTCACCACTCGTGACCACACACACACTCATGCTACATTGGTACGACTTTTGAGAATTCCCACATGCGCATGTCGGATGAAACGATGGTGACTACTACGCGCTGCGATTGCTGTGCTGTGGAATGAAATGAAACGCACAGCGCAAAGGGAATTGCACTGCCCGCTCATGCTCCCCTTCAGCACGCAGCACACAAATGCATGCACCAACCCACCAACGCACCAATCCACCAACCCACCAACCCACCAACTCACCTGCACATGTCCGAGGAGACGATGGTGACCATGTCCTGCCACCCCTCCCTCCATCGGGCCATGGAATGGAACGCACACAGCATGCGGCAAGCAACACGTAAGCCCACCAACCAACCCACCAACCCACCAACCCACCAACCCACCAACCCACCAATCCACCAACCTACCTGCGCATGTCAGACGAGACAATGGTGACCATATCCTGCCATCCCTCCAACGCCACCAGACTCTGTTGCAGCGAAGGGGAGGGGCGCGTGTGTGTGGATAGCACGAGAGACGGATGAGAGAGATGAGAGAGAGGTGAGAGACACATGAGAGACACATGAGAGACACACGGTGCGTTTCCCACAAGGTATTTGCACTCCGAGCGAGTTTGGCTTGCTACAAGGATACAGGAGGCACGAGCAATGTGCTAATACGTGGAACATGTGACACGGAGAGGGCGTTCTCAAATGCAGAGTGATTATAGCGAGTGCTCAAATGCAGAGCGATCATAACGAGTGCTCAAATGCAGAGTGATCATAACGAGTGCTCAAATGCAGAGTGATCATAACGAGTGCTCAAATGCAGAGTGATCATAACGAGTGCTCAAATGCAGAGTGGTTATAACGAGTGCTCAAATGCAGTGTGACTACAACGAGCGCTCACATGCAGTGTGACGACAGCGTTGGGGTTCTTCTCCACCGCATACACCTTCAGCTTGCGCCCCGCCTCCGCTGCTGCCTGTTGTATGGATGACGTGGAATAGATGATGTGGAATAGATGATGTGGAATAGATGGCGTGGAATAGATGGCGTGGAATAGATGGCGTGGAATGGATGACATGGAATGGTATGGCTGATGTGGCACACGAATATCACGAGGATACATTCACACCATCTCTGCACCACCACAAGAGGGCATTCAGCTTGCTTGCACCCCACCTCTGTTTGTCGCTTGGAATTCGATTAAAAGCAGGCATACGTTGCCCCACAGCATGCATCGTAATTTGCACACGGACCCAACAACAGCCACTCTCAAACGCGGGTGGTGAATGGTGGCAGCGGCGGCCACTGCGTGTGATGAGTCGGTTTTTTAGTCGATTCAAAAACCGAATCGACTCAAAAACCGACTTGCACACGGACCCAACAACAGCCACTCTCAAACGCGGGTGGTGAATGGTGGCAACGGCGGCCACCGCAGCAGCAGCAGCGTGCGGTGCGTACCTGCGGCGCGTACAGCAGCAGCAGCAGCAGCAGAAGCAGAAGCAGCCCTCACCTGCAGCGATGCTCTGACCAGCGGCCCTCGCCCCGCTCCCACCACCATGAGCACCTGAGAGGGGTGATATGAGTGAGGACGCAGCGACCATATAAGACACATGCTCAGAGAGGCGGGATAGTAAAAGCAGCGAGCAACGCACGGTGAGCTGCAAGGCACAGGAGCTGGCAAATGATGCGGAGAATAGGCACTCACCACGGTGCTGCTCTCTGCCTCACTACCCGGCACACGGTCCATCAATGCAGCGCCAGAACCAGCTATAAATAACTAGGACCAAACAACTATGGTGACAATGAGTAAGAGATACATGGAACGGAGGTTTTAAACTCACCACGGTGCTGCTCTCTGCCTCACTACCCGGCACACGGTCCATCAATGCAGCGTACACTGCCTTTTGATACTGTTGGTGTATTGGCACAAGGGAAGGGAGCATGGAGTGGGGTGGAGTGGAGTGGAGTGGAGTGGAAAAGAGAGCAGCAACGGTCCATCAGTGCAGCGTACACAGCCTTTTGGTACTGTTACGGCATGGGGTGGGTGGGTGGGCACAAGGGGGAGGGGAGCATGAGAGGAGGATAATGAGAGGTTAGAGTGTATGCATTAAGATGTGATTGTTTAGTCAAGGAACACAGGAGGGGAGAACGAGAGAAGAGAAGACGAGAGCACTACATCCCACCCACCTGCGTGCACTTGTGGGCTGCACCGCATTCCACCGCATCTCACCTGCGAGTATTTTGTAGCATCCTTCTCAAACGTCTCGTAAGTCTGTGCCTCAAGATTATCCATTAGTGGCTGTGAAAGGAAGGAGAAGAGGGGAGGGGGGGAAGATAAGATAGCATTAGGCAGGGAGTGAGTGGTGGGAAGGGAGAGGGGGTGTGTGGAGGAGGGGATGACATTGGGGCAGCTAAGAGCATGGCGAGAGTGAGTTGATTCAAAAGCGAATGAGAACAAAGGTAGCGGGGGTGTGTGGAGGAGAGGGCTGGCGAGGGGTGTGTGGAGAAGAGGGAATTGACCTTGGGGCGGCTAAGAACATAGCAAAAAGTGCTTGGAGAGGGATGAGATGAGATGAGATGAGATGATGGTTGGTGCAGGAGATGAAGCTCTGGAATACGAAACGATTCTCATGCTCACCTGCAGTGGGGCTTGTAGGAAGTCCCGATAGCCGATCTGGCGTTGGGTGGTGGGAAGGGGGGAGTGGAAGAGGGGAGGAAGAGGAAGAGAGGAGGGAGCGGAGGAGGGGAAGGGGAGGTAGAAGGACCAGGATGGAGGAAAGGAGCAAACGAGGAGACGGGAAGCACAGCAGAAGCGGAGGGGAGGAGAGGGCGTGAGGAGAGAAACGGGAGCACGAATTCATTCATCTGTGGGAGAGAAACGGGGTGCTCACCAGCTGTGGGAGCGAGCGAGCGAGCATGGAGCAACACTCACAAGCACCTTCAAGAGATTGTGATGATACCCAAGGTATGTCAAATAAACGGACTCAGCTCACCTCTCAAAGCGCTCCTGCTCATCTCGAACCTCTCCTGCTCTGTCACGCTGGATCCAGCTTGCGATAGAGGTGGGCGATGTACTTGTTTTGAGTCGACTCAAAAAAAGGCGATGTACTCTAGGTAGGGGAGGGAGAGGATAAGACTCACAGCAGACACATGGCTTATTACTCACGGCTGTCCCTAGCTCACCTCAAAGCGCTCCTGCTCTGTGAGCGGGTCCAGCTTGCGGTAGAGATGCGCGATGTACTCTAGGTAGAGGCGCAGAGGATGCTTGGGGATGACTGTCTCGCCTGTGAGAGAGTGGGAGGGGAGACAAAGCGGGAAAAGGGGGGGAAGGAGGGGGGCCGTGTTGGGAAAAGCCGCCAAGTGTACTCTAGGTAGAGGCGCAGTGGATGCTTGGGGATGACTGTGTCGCCTGTGAGAGAAGAGAGAAAAGGGTGCCGAGGGGGGGGAAGGGAGGGAGGGGAGAGGGATGGCATAGCTGCTATGTGAACTCTAGGTAGAGGCGCAGTGGATGCTTGGGGATGACTGTGTCGCCTGTGAGAGAGGAAGCAGGGGGGGAAGGAGGGGCCCGAGAGGGTGGGTGGGTGGGTGTGGGTGTGGGTGTGGGTGTGGGGCACAGATGCTGTGTGTACTCCAGGTACAGGGACAAGTTTTGAGACGTCTCAAAGTCACAGATGCTGTGTGTACTCGAGGTACAGGGACAAGGGATTCTTGGGGGAGGGAATGACTGGGCCGCCTGTGAGAGAGGAGAGATGGGGGAGAAAGGGAACGGGACAAGGGGAGGGGGGAAGGGGGGAAAAGAGGGTTGGCAATAGTATGACAGAGAGTCTAGTCATATATAGAACACAACACATGATGCCATATGCCAGATCAGCTACACGTCACAGGAGGGCAATATTCTTGGGTTCGGTTGGTACACACCATATGCACTGCATTCCACCACCACTCACCGCCATCACTGCCCTCGTTGCCGCTGTCACCACTGCTGCCTGACGATGCCTCCATGGCAGCGGCGTCAGAGGGGCCGTGCAGGGGCTGCCCGCATATCACTATCTGAGCGGATGGAAGGGTAGAAGGGAGAGATAGGAGGGGAGAGAAGGGAAATGGAGACACAGACAGAGAAGGAAGGGAATCAGGGGGGCCGTGCAGGCAGTTGGAAAGATGGGAACGGCGGAAGAGGGGATGGGGAAGAGAAAGGCGGGGAGGGCGAGAGAGCACGAGAGCCTGCTTTTGAGTCGACTCAAAGGGAGGGCGAGAGAGCACGAGAGCCTGCTTTTGAGTCGACTCAAAGGGAGGGCGAGAGAGCACGAGAGCCTGCTTTTGAGTCGACTCAAAGGGAGGGCGAGAGAGCACGAGAGCCTGCTTTTGAGTCGACTCAAAGGGAGGGCGAGAGAGCACGAGAGCCTGCTTTTGAGTCGACTCAAAGGGAGGGCGAGAGAGCACGAGAGCCTGCTTTTGAGTCGACTCAAAGGGAGGGCGAGAGAGCACGAGAGCCTGCTTTTGAGTCGACTCAAAGGGAGGGCGAGAGAGCACGAGAGCCTGCTTTTGAGTCGACTCAAAGGGAGGGCGAGAGAGCACGAGAGCCTGCTTTTGAGTCGACTCAAAGGGAGGGCGAGAGAGCACGAGAGCCTGCTTTTGAGTCGACTCAAAGGGAGGGCGAGAGAGCACGAGAGCCTGCTTTTGAGTCGACTCAAAGGGAGGGCGAGAGAGCACGAGAGCCTGCTTTTGAGTCGACTCAAAGGGAGGGCGAGAGAGCACGAGAGCCTGCTTTTGAGTCGACTCAAAGGGAGGGCGAGAGAGCACGAGAGCCTGCTTTTGAGTCGACTCAAAGGGAGGGCGAGAGAGCACGAGAGCCTGCTTTTGAGTCGACTCAAAGGGAGGGCGAGAGAGCACGAGAGCCTGCTTTTGAGTCGACTCAAAGGGAGGGCGAGAGAGCACGAGAGCCTGCTTTTGAGTCGACTCAAAGGGAGGGCGAGAGAGCACGAGAGCCTGCTTTTGAGTCGACTCAAAGGGAGGGCGAGAGAGCACGAGAGCCTGCTTTTGAGTCGACTCAAAGGGAGGGCGAGAGAGCACGAGAGCCTGCTTTTGAGTCGACTCAAAGGGAGGGCGAGAGAGCACGAGAGCCTGCTTTTGAGTCGACTCAAAGGGAGGGCGAGAGAGCACGAGAGCCTGCTTTTGAGTCGACTCAAAGGGAGGGCGAGAGAGCACGAGAGCCTGCTTTTGAGTCGACTCAAAGGGAGGGCGAGAGAGCACGAGAGCCTGCTTTTGAGTCGACTCAAAGGGAGGGCGAGAGAGCACGAGAGCCTGCTTTTGAGTCGACTCAAAGGGAGGGCGAGAGAGCACGAGAGCCTGCTTTTGAGTCGACTCAAAGGGAGGGCGAGAGAGCACGAGAGCCTGCTTTTGAGTCGACTCAAAGGGAGGGCGAGAGAGCACGAGAGCCTGCTTTTGAGTCGACTCAAAGGGAGGGCGAGAGAGCACGAGAGCCTGCTTTTGAGTCGACTCAAAGGGAGGGCGAGAGAGCACGAGAGCCTGCTTTTGAGTCGACTCAAAGGGAGGGCGAGAGAGCACGAGAGCCTGCTTTTGAGTCGACTCAAAGGGAGGGCGAGAGAGCACGAGAGCCTGCTTTTGAGTCGACTCAAAGGGAGGGCGAGAGAGCACGAGAGCCTGCTTTTGAGTCGACTCAAAGGGAGGGCGAGAGAGCTCTCAGAAAAGCTCGGTCGTGGTTGAAGAGTGTGTGGTGAGTGTGTGCTCCGTTCCGTGGCTCCTGAGGCGAATCACAAGTCGTCACAACACAAGAGCTCTCACTCACTTGCAAAGTACTCAAAGGCCCTCACATGCACTCACTTGCACGGAGTGGTTGAAGAGAGTGTGGATGAGCGCTTGATGCTTCTTGGACAGACAAGGATAGCCCTTCTTGTTTGTGAGGAAGGCCTGTGGGGCAGCAGAACATGAGGGGAAACGTTTTTTAGTTGACCCAAACAACGCCTGTGAGGCAGCAAATGACGGAAACAGAGCAAGAAAAGGCGTTGAAAAAACGGGTAACGGCAAAACGACCTTGCATCAATCTTAGCCCACACCACAGGCGCGAGATACGGGAGGACGGAGAAGTGGAGGAGGGAGGAAAGAAGGGTGAGGGAGAAGGGAGTAGGTGAAACGAAAGGGCAATATAGCGAAATTGCATTACGGGAAGACTGGCATTCACTGCAATTGACTGGCGTTGTCTGCCGTTGGCTGGAGTTGACTGGCGTTGACTGGGATTGACTGGCTTACAGATGTGTGCAGAATGGCTGCTCTGACTGGCTCTCCCAGCCACCGGTGCAGGGCAGATGGCGAGGGGAGTGACCCGCTGGGGGGAAGGAGGAGGAAGGGCCAGGGGCAGGGGCAGGGGCGGGGGCAGGGGCAGGGGCAGGGGCAGGGGCAGGGGGGACAGAATTAGAACCAGTTGTGAGAATTTTCAAAGATGACTGCTGCTCTGACTGGCTCTCCCAACCACAGGTGCAGGGCAGATGGCGATGGGAGTGACCCACTAAGCACGGCGAGAGAGTAGGCAGGGGGGAGAGGAGGGGTAAGGGAGGGGAAGGAAGGGAGAGAGACGAGGAGCAAGAAGGGAGTGCAGGGAGGAAGGCGAGGCAGGCGCTTCAATGCAGCTGAAGAGCGGCGCTTCAACCAACCAACGAATCATGCGTGCACCACGGTTGACGGGTGGTGAGTGGTGAGTGGTGGGTGGTGGGGAGTGGTGGGGAGTGGTGGATGGGGAGTGGCGCCCTCATCTCCCACCCTGCTCCCCCTGAAGGCGAGGCAGGCGCTTCAATGCAGCTGAACAGCGGCGCTTCAATGCAGCTGAACAGCAGCGCTTCAACCAACCAACGAACAATGGGTGAGCGACAAGGGGCGAGGGGTGAGGGCGAAGCACACAGACAGGGGGGGAACTCACGTGATGTCAAGGGCGACAGAGAGGTGCCCGTGGTGCTCACACAGGCAGCGAAACGCGTTCCACCACTCCCAGTTGCCTGTCACTCACCAAGCTCTCAGTGTCTGATCTCGTGTGTTTGCGCTTCACACAGCCACCGCCAAGAGAGGCAGGCAGGAAACTCACGTGATGTCGAGCGCGACAGAGAGGTGCCCGTGGTGCTCACACAGGCAGCGGAAGGCGTTCCACCACTCCCAGCTGTCGTTCACCATTCGGTTCGTGTTGGGGTCGCGCTGCTGTGATAAGGACAGAGACAAAGGGGTTATGGGGAGAGGGGGGATAGAGACGAGGCAGGGTTCAGGGAGGGTAAAGGGCAGCGGAAAGCATTCCACCACTCCCACCTGTCGTTCACCATTCGGCTGGTGTTGGGGTCGCGCTGCTGTGATGGGGAGAGGGTAGGTAGGAGGATAAGAAAAGGGGTAAAGGTAAAGGGCATTAAAAGCTCGTTTCACCACTCCCAGCTGTCGTTCGTTCACCATGCGGTTTGTGTTGGGGCCAAGCTGCTGTGATGGGGAGAGAGGAGGGGAGGTGGGGGAAGGAAAGAGGTGTGGTGGAGACAGGGGGGAAGGGGCAGCGGAGGCTTCCCCCCTCCCTCTATGGTAGCAGGCAGCATCACCCCCACCCCACTCACCATCACCCCCACCCCACTCACCATCATCCTCCTCCGGGCTGCCCTCTGCTGCCTGCCTGCACGCCCTCCTAGGTTCCTCTGTACTACTACTGCCATAATGCCCCCCCCGCCACCCTTCCACCACCCCCCCGCCACCCTTCCACCACCCCCCCGCCACCCTTCCACCACCCCCCCCCCCACCCTTCCACCACCCCCCTCACCAGCGTCACAGTGTCCTCCTCCGCGCTGCCTCTGTTTCCTCAACTCAACACGCCCACAAACTCCCCTCACCACCGCACCCACCCCTCTCCCTCTCTCACCCCTCTCAACCCCTTCCCATCCCTCTCACCAGCATCACAGCGTCCTCCTCCGCGCTGCCCTCTGCTGCCTGCAGCTCCGGTGCCACTATGGGGATGCGCATCCACAGCTGCAGTGGGTAGGGGGGATGAGGGGGGAGAGGAGGCCAGTGAGGGGACGCAGAAAAGAAAAGGAGCAAGCAGGGCGGGAGGGACTGCATTGGACTGCCCTCTGCTGCCTGCAGCTCCGGTGCCGCTATGGGGATGCGCATCCACAGCTGCATGGGATTTTGAGGGGGGGGGGGGGGGTGGTGGTGGGGTTTGAATTATTGCCGGGTGAGGAAGTGCACTAGAGTCTATTCTTGAGTCGACTCAAAAACAGGAGGGAGTGCACTAGAGTGCCGTGCCCTCTGCTGCTCTAGCGCCACCGGGGGGGGGGTGGGGGGGGGGGATGCGCAACCACAGCTGCGTCAGAGTGGGGGGACAGAGGGAGAGGGGAAGTTTGAGTCGACTCAAAAGTCACCTCTGGCGCCACCAGGGGGGATAGGATATGACGCAGCCACAGCTGCGCCAGAGCGGGGGGGGACAGAGGGAGAGGGGAAGAGGGGAGGACGGAGGGGAAACGACAAAGAGAAAAGGCTTTTCAGCGCTGATCTCTGCTGCCTGCCGCTCTTGCGTCACCAAGAGGGGGATGTGCAGTCACAGCTGCGGCGGGAAGGGGGAAAAGGGGGGTGGGGGGAGTAAGCGGAGGGGGATGTGAGTGAGGGGTTGGGATGGTACAAGAGGGAAAGGGGAGGGTGAGGATGGGGGAGACAAGGGGATGGGGTGGGTGGGGGTGGGCGAGAGAAGGGGGTTAGGGTGGGGAAGTTGAGAGACGGGGGTTCCATTAAGAAGATGCGCAACCACAGCTGTTGTATAGCTGTGGCTGCCACAGCTGTTGTATAGCTGTGGCTGCCACAGCTGTTGTATAGCTGTGGCTGCCACAGCTGTTGTATAGCTGTGGCTGCCACAGCTGTTGTATAGCTGTGGCTGCCACAGCTGTTGTATAGCTGTGGCTGCCACAGCTGTTGTATAGCTGTGGCTGCCACAGCTGTTGTATAGCTGTGGCTGCCACAGCTGTTGTATAGCTGTGGCTGCCACAGCTGTTGTATAGCTGTGGCTGCCACAGCTGTTGTATAGCTGTGGCTGCCACAGCTGTTGTATAGCTGTGGCTGCCACAGCTGTTGTATAGCTGTGGCTGCCACAGCTGTTGTATAGCTGTGGCTGCCACAGCTGTTGTATAGCTGTGGCTGCCACAGCTGTTGTATAGCTGTGGCTGCCACAGCTGTTGTATAGCTGTGGCTGCCACAGCTGTTGTATAGCTGTGGCTGCCACAGCTGTTGTATAGCTGTGGCTGCCACAGCTGTTGTATAGCTGTGGCTGCCACAGCTGTTGTATAGCTGTGGCTGCCACAGCTGTTGTATAGCTGTGGCTGCCACAGCTGTTGTATAGCTGTGGCTGCCACAGCTGTTGTATAGCTGTGGCTGCCACAGCTGTTGTATAGCTGTGGCTGCCACAGCTGTTGTATAGCTGTGGCTGCCACAGCTGTTGTATAGCTGTGGCTCCCACAGCTGTTGTATAGCTGTGGCTGCCACAGCTGTTGTATAGCTGTGGCTGCCACAGCTGTTGTATAGCTGTGGCTGCCACAGCTGTTGTATAGCTGTGGCTGCCACAGCTGTTGTATAGCTGTGGCTGCCACAGCTGTTGTATAGCTGTGGCTGCCACAGCTGTTGTATAGCTGTGGCTGCCACAGCTGTTGTATAGCTGTGGCTGCCACAGCTGTTGTATAGCTGTGGCTGCCACAGCTGTTGTATAGCTGTGGCAACCACAGCTGTTGTATAGCTGTGGCAACCACAGCTGTTGTATAGCTGTGGCTGCCACAGCTGTTGTATAGCTGTGGCTGCCACAGCTGTTGTATAGCTGTGGCAACCACAGCTGTTGTATAGCTGTGGCAACCACAGCTGTTGTATAGCTGTGGCAACCACAGCTGTTGTATAGCTGTGGCAACCACAGCTGTTGTATAGCTGTGGCAACCACAGCTGTTGTATAGCTGTGGCAACCACAGCTGTTGTATAGCTGTGGCAACCACAGCTGTTGTATAGCTGTGGCAACCACAGCTGTTGTATAGCTGTGGCAACCACAGCTGTTGTATAGCTGTGGCAACCACAGCTGTTGTATAGCTGTGGCAACCACAGCTGTTGTATAGCTGTGGCTGCCACAGCTGTTGTATAGCTGTGGCTGCCACAGCTGTTGTATAGCTGTGGCTGCCACAGCTGTTGTATAGCTGTGGCTGCCACAGCTGTTGTATAGCTGTGGCTGCCACAGCTGTTGTATAGCTGTGGCTGCCACAGCTGTTGTATAGCTGTGGCTGCCACAGCTGTTGTATAGCTGTGGCTGCCACAGCTGTTGTATAGCTGTGGCTGCCACAGCTGTTGTATAGCTGTGGCTGCCACAGCTGTTGTATAGCTGTGGCTGCCACAGCTGTTGTATAGCTGTGGCTGCCACAGCTGTTGTATAGCTGTGGCTGCCACAGCTGTTGTATAGCTGTGGCTGCCACAGCTGTTGTATAGCTGTGGCTGCCAGAGCTGTTGTATAGCTGTGGCTGCCACAGCTGTTGTATAGCTGTGGCTGCCACAGCTGTTGTATAGCTGTGGCTGCCACAGCTGTTGTATAGCTGTGGCTGCCACAGCTGTTGTATAGCTGTGGCTGCCACAGCTGTTGTATAGCTGTGGCTGCCACAGCTGTTGTATAGCTGTGGCTGCCACAGCTGTTGTATAGCTGTGGCTGCCACAGCTGTTGTATAGCTGTGGCAACCACAGCTGTTGTATAGCTGTGGCAACCACAGCTGTTGTATAGCTGTGGCTGCCACAGCTGTTGTATAGCTGTGGCTGCCACAGCTGTTGTATAGCTGTGGCAACCACAGCTGTTGTATAGCTGTGGCAACCACAGCTGTTGTATAGCTGTGGCAACCACAGCTGTTGTATAGCTGTGGCAACCACAGCTGTTGTATAGCTGTGGCAACCACAGCTGTTGTATAGCTGTGGCAACCACAGCTGTTGTATAGCTGTGGCAACCACAGCTGTTGTATAGCTGTGGCAACCACAGCTGTTGTATAGCTGTGGCAACCACAGCTGTTGTATAGCTGTGGCTGCCACAGCTGTTGTATAGCTGTGGCTGCCACAGCTGTTGTATAGCTGTGGCAACCACAGCTGTTGTATAGCTGTGGCAACCACAGCTGTTGTATAGCTGTGGCTGCCACAGCTGTTGTATAGCTGTGGCTGCCACAGCTGTTGTATAGCTGTGGCAACCACAGCTGTTGTATAGCTGTGGCAACCACAGCTGTTGTATAGCTGTGGCAACCACAGCTGTTGTATAGCTGTGGCAACCACAGCTGTTGTATAGCTGTGGCAACCACAGCTGTTGTATAGCTGTGGCAACCACAGCTGTTGTATAGCTGTGGCAACCACAGCTGTTGTATAGCTGTGGCAACCACAGCTGTTGTATAGCTGTGGCAACCACAGCTGTTGTATAGCTGTGGCAACCACAGCTGTTGTATAGCTGTGGCAACCACAGCTGTTGTATAGCTGTGGCAACCACAGCTGTTGTATAGCTGTGGCAACCACAGCTGTTGTATAGCTGTGGCAACCACAGCTGTTGTATAGCTGTGGCAACCACAGCTGTTGTATAGCTGTGGCTGCCACAGCTGTTGTATAGCTGTGGCTGCCACAGCTGTTGTATAGGCAACCACAGCTGTTGTATAGCTGTGGCAACCACAGCTGTTGTATAGCTGTGGCAACCACAGCTGTTGTATAGCTGTGGCAACCACAGCTGTTGTATAGCTGTGGCAACCACAGCTGTTGTATAGCTGTGGCAACCACAGCTGTTGTATAGCTGTGGCAACCACAGCTGTTGTATAGCTGTGGCAACCACAGCTGTTGTATAGCTGTGGCAACCACAGCTGTTGTATAGCTGTGGCTGCCACAGCTGTTGTATAGCTGTGGCTGCCACAGCTGTTGTATAGCTGTGGCTGCCACAGCTGTTGTATAGCTGTGGCTGCCACAGCTGTTGTATAGCTGTGGCAACCACAGCTGTTGTATAGCTGTGGCAACCACAGCTGTTGTATAGCTGTGGCAACCACAGCTGTTGTATAGCTGTGGCAACCACAGCTGTTGTATAGCTGTGGCAACCACAGCTGTTGTATAGCTGTGGCAACCACAGCTGTTGTATAGCTGTGGCAACCACAGCTGTTGTATAGCTGTGGCAACCACAGCTGTTGTATAGCTGTGGCAACCACAGCTGTTGTATAGCTGTGGCAACCACAGCTGTTGTATAGCTGTGGCAACCACAGCTGTTGTATAGCTGTGGCTGCCACAGCTGTTGTATAGCTGTGGCTGCCACAGCTGTTGTATAGCTGTGGCTGCCACAGCTGTTGTATAGCTGTGGCTGCCACAGCTGTTGTATAGCTGTGGCTGCCACAGCTGTTGTATAGCTGTGGCTGCCACAGCTGTTGTATAGCTGTGGCTGCCACAGCTGTTGTATAGCTGTGGCTGCCACAGCTGTTGTATAGCTGTGGCTGCCACAGCTGTTGTATAGCTGTGGCTGCCACAGCTGTTGTATAGCTGTGGCTGCCACAGCTGTTGTATAGCTGTGGCTGCCACAGCTGTTGTATAGCTGTGGCTGCCACAGCTGTTGTATAGCTGTGGCTGCCACAGCTGTTGTATAGCTGTGGCTGCCACAGCTGTTGTATAGCTGTGGCTGCCACAGCTGTTGTATAGCTGTGGCTGCCACAGCTGTTGTATAGCTGTGGCTGCCACAGCTGTTGTATAGCTGTGGCTGCCACAGCTGTTGTATAGCTGTGGCTGCCACAGCTGTTGTATAGCTGTGGCTGCCACAGCTGTTGTATAGCTGTGGCTGCCACAGCTGTTGTATAGCTGTGGCAACCACAGCTGTTGTATAGCTGTGGCAACCACAGCTGTTGTATAGCTGTGGCTGCCACAGCTGTTGTATAGCTGTGGCTGCCACAGCTGTTGTATAGCTGTGGCAACCACAGCTGTTGTATAGCTGTGGCAACCACAGCTGTTGTATAGCTGTGGCAACCACAGCTGTTGTATAGCTGTGGCAACCACAGCTGTTGTATAGCTGTGGCAACCACAGCTGTTGTATAGCTGTGGCAACCACAGCTGTTGTATAGCTGTGGCAACCACAGCTGTTGTATAGCTGTGGCAACCACAGCTGTTGTATAGCTGTGGCAACCACAGCTGTTGTATAGCTGTGGCTGCCACAGCTGTTGTATAGCTGTGGCAACCACAGCTGTTGTATAGCTGTGGCAACCACAGCTGTTGTATAGCTGTGGCTGCCACAGCTGTTGTATAGCTGTGGCTGCCACAGCTGTTGTATAGCTGTGGCAACCACAGCTGTTGTATAGCTGTGGCAACCACAGCTGTTGTATAGCTGTGGCAACCACAGCTGTTGTATAGCTGTGGCAACCACAGCTGTTGTATAGCTGTGGCAACCACAGCTGTTGTATAGCTGTGGCAACCACAGCTGTTGTATAGCTGTGGCTGCCACAGCTGTTGTATAGCTGTGGCAACCACAGCTGTTGTATAGCTGTGGCAACCACAGCTGTTGTATAGCTGTGGCTGCCACAGCTGTTGTATAGCTGTGGCTGCCACAGCTGTTGTATAGCTGTGGCAACCACAGCTGTTGTATAGCTGTGGCAACCACAGCTGTTGTATAGCTGTGGCAACCACAGCTGTTGTATAGCTGTGGCAACCACAGCTGTTGTATAGCTGTGGCAACCACAGCTGTTGTATAGCTGTGGCAACCACAGCTGTTGTATAGCTGTGGCAACCACAGCTGTTGTATAGCTGTGGCAACCACAGCTGTTGTATAGCTGTGGCTGCCACAGCTGTTGTATAGCTGTGGCAACCACAGCTGTTGTATAGCTGTGGCAACCACAGCTGTTGTATAGCTGTGGCAACCACAGCTGTTGTATAGCTGTGGCAACCACAGCTGTTGTATAGCTGTGGCAACCACAGCTGTTGTATAGCTGTGGCAACCACAGCTGTTGTATAGCTGTGGCAACCACAGCTGTTGTATAGCTGTGGCAACCACAGCTGTTGTATAGCTGTGGCAACCACAGCTGTTGTATAGCTGTGGCAACCACAGCTGTTGTATAGCTGTGGCAACCACAGCTGTTGTATAGCTGTGGCAACCACAGCTGTTGTATAGCTGTGGCAACCACAGCTGTTGTATAGCTGTGGCAACCACAGCTGTTGTATAGCTGTGGCTGCCACAGCTGTTGTATAGCTGTGGCTGCCACAGCTGTTGTATAGCTGTGGCAACCACAGCTGTTGTATAGCTGTGGCAACCACAGCTGTTGTATAGCTGTGGCAACCACAGCTGTTGTATAGCTGTGGCAACCACAGCTGTTGTATAGCTGTGGCAACCACAGCTGTTGTATAGCTGTGGCAACCACAGCTGTTGTATAGCTGTGGCAACCACAGCTGTTGTATAGCTGTGGCAACCACAGCTGTTGTATAGCTGTGGCAACCACAGCTGTTGTATAGCTGTGGCTGCCACAGCTGTTGTATAGCTGTGGCTGCCACAGCTGTTGTATAGCTGTGGCTGCCACAGCTGTTGTATAGCTGTGGCTGCCACAGCTGTTGTATAGCTGTGGCAACCACAGCTGTTGTATAGCTGTGGCAACCACAGCTGTTGTATAGCTGTGGCAACCACAGCTGTTGTATAGCTGTGGCAACCACAGCTGTTGTATAGCTGTGGCAACCACAGCTGTTGTATAGCTGTGGCAACCACAGCTGTTGTATAGCTGTGGCAACCACAGCTGTTGTATAGCTGTGGCAACCACAGCTGTTGTATAGCTGTGGCAACCACAGCTGTTGTATAGCTGTGGCAACCACAGCTGTTGTATAGCTGTGGCTGCCACAGCTGTTGTATAGCTGTGGCTGCCACAGCTGTTGTATAGCTGTGGCAACCACAGCTGTTGTATAGCTGTGGCAACCACAGCTGTTGTATAGCTGTGGCTGCCACAGCTGTTGTATAGCTGTGGCTGCCACAGCTGTTGTATAGCTGTGGCAACCACAGCTGTTGTATAGCTGTGGCAACCACAGCTGTTGTATAGCTGTGGCAACCACAGCTGTTGTATAGCTGTGGCAACCACAGCTGTTGTATAGCTGTGGCAACCACAGCTGTTGTATAGCTGTGGCAACCACAGCTGTTGTATAGCTGTGGCAACCACAGCTGTTGTATAGCTGTGGCAACCACAGCTGTTGTATAGCTGTGGCAACCACAGCTGTTGTATAGCTGTGGCAACCACAGCTGTTGTATAGCTGTGGCAACCACAGCTGTTGTATAGCTGTGGCAACCACAGCTGTTGTATAGCTGTGGCAACCACAGCTGTTGTATAGCTGTGGCAACCACAGCTGTTGTATAGCTGTGGCAACCACAGCTGTTGTATAGCTGTGGCTGCCACAGCTGTTGTATAGCTGTGGCTGCCACAGCTGTTGTATAGCTGTGGCAACCACAGCTGTTGTATAGCTGTGGCAACCACAGCTGTTGTATAGCTGTGGCAACCACAGCTGTTGTATAGCTGTGGCAACCACAGCTGTTGTATAGCTGTGGCAACCACAGCTGTTGTATAGCTGTGGCAACCACAGCTGTTGTATAGCTGTGGCAACCACAGCTGTTGTATAGCTGTGGCAACCACAGCTGTTGTATAGCTGTGGCAACCACAGCTGTTGTATAGCTGTGGCTGCCACAGCTGTTGTATAGCTGTGGCTGCCACAGCTGTTGTATAGCTGTGGCTGCCACAGCTGTTGTATAGCTGTGGCTGCCACAGCTGTTGTATAGCTGTGGCAACCACAGCTGTTGTATAGCTGTGGCAACCACAGCTGTTGTATAGCTGTGGCAACCACAGCTGTTGTATAGCTGTGGCAACCACAGCTGTTGTATAGCTGTGGCAACCACAGCTGTTGTATAGCTGTGGCAACCACAGCTGTTGTATAGCTGTGGCAACCACAGCTGTTGTATAGCTGTGGCAACCACAGCTGTTGTATAGCTGTGGCAACCACAGCTGTTGTATAGCTGTGGCAACCACAGCTGTTGTATAGCTGTGGCTGCCACAGCTGTTGTATAGCTGTGGCTGCCACAGCTGTTGTATAGCTGTGGCTGCCACAGCTGTTGTATAGCTGTGGCTGCCACAGCTGTTGTATAGCTGTGGCTGCCACAGCTGTTGTATAGCTGTGGCTGCCACAGCTGTTGTATAGCTGTGGCTGCCACAGCTGTTGTATAGCTGTGGCTGCCACAGCTGTTGTATAGCTGTGGCTGCCACAGCTGTTGTATAGCTGTGGCTGCCACAGCTGTTGTATAGCTGTGGCTGCCACAGCTGTTGTATAGCTGTGGCTGCCACAGCTGTTGTATAGCTGTGGCTGCCACAGCTGTTGTATAGCTGTGGCTGCCACAGCTGTTGTATAGCTGTGGCTGCCACAGCTGTTGTATAGCTGTGGCTGCCACAGCTGTTGTATAGCTGTGGCTGCCACAGCTGTTGTATAGCTGTGGCTGCCACAGCTGTTGTATAGCTGTGGCTGCCACAGCTGTTGTATAGCTGTGGCTGCCACAGCTGTTGTATAGCTGTGGCTGCCACAGCTGTTGTTTAGCTGTGGCAACCACAGCTGTTGTATAGCTGTGGCAACCACAGCTGTTGTATAGCTGTGGCTGCCACAGCTGTTGTATAGCTGTGGCTGCCACAGCTGTTGTATAGCTGTGGCAACCACAGCTGTTGTATAGCTGTGGCAACCACAGCTGTTGTATAGCTGTGGCAACCACAGCTGTTGTATAGCTGTGGCAACCACAGCTGTTGTATAGCTGTGGCAACCACAGCTGTTGTATAGCTGTGGCAACCACAGCTGTTGTATAGCTGTGGCAACCACAGCTGTTGTATAGCTGTGGCAACCACAGCTGTTGTATAGCTGTGGCAACCACAGCTGTTGTATAGCTGTGGCTGCCACAGCTGTTGTATAGCTGTGGCAACCACAGCTGTTGTATAGCTGTGGCAACCACAGCTGTTGTATAGCTGTGGCTGCCACAGCTGTTGTATAGCTGTGGCTGCCACAGCTGTTGTATAGCTGTGGCAACCACAGCTGTTGTATAGCTGTGGCAACCACAGCTGTTGTATAGCTGTGGCAACCACAGCTGTTGTATAGCTGTGGCAACCACAGCTGTTGTATAGCTGTGGCAACCACAGCTGTTGTATAGCTGTGGCAACCACAGCTGTTGTATAGCTGTGGCAACCACAGCTGTTGTATAGCTGTGGCAACCACAGCTGTTGTATAGCTGTGGCAACCACAGCTGTTGTATAGCTGTGGCAACCACAGCTGTTGTATAGCTGTGGCAACCACAGCTGTTGTATAGCTGTGGCAACCACAGCTGTTGTATAGCTGTGGCAACCACAGCTGTTGTATAGCTGTGGCAACCACAGCTGTTGTATAGCTGTGGCAACCACAGCTGTTGTATAGCTGTGGCTGCCACAGCTGTTGTATAGCTGTGGCAACCACAGCTGTTGTATAGCTGTGGCAACCACAGCTGTTGTATAGCTGTGGCAACCACAGCTGTTGTATAGCTGTGGCTGCCACAGCTGTTGTATAGCTGTGGCTGCCACAGCTGTTGTATAGCTGTGGCAACCACAGCTGTTGTATAGCTGTGGCAACCACAGCTGTTGTATAGCTGTGGCAACCACAGCTGTTGTATAGCTGTGGCAACCACAGCTGTTGTATAGCTGTGGCAACCACAGCTGTTGTATAGCTGTGGCAACCACAGCTGTTGTATAGCTGTGGCAACCACAGCTGTTGTATAGCTGTGGCAACCACAGCTGTTGTATAGCTGTGGCAACCACAGCTGTTGTATAGCTGTGGCAACCACAGCTGTTGTATAGCTGTGGCAACCACAGCTGTTGTATAGCTGTGGCAACCACAGCTGTTGTATAGCTGTGGCTGCCACAGCTGTTGTATAGCTGTGGCAACCACAGCTGTTGTATAGCTGTGGCAACCACAGCTGTTGTATAGCTGTGGCAACCACAGCTGTTGTATAGCTGTGGCTGCCACAGCTGTTGTATAGCTGTGGCTGCCACAGCTGTTGTATAGCTGTGGCAACCACAGCTGTTGTATAGCTGTGGCAACCACAGCTGTTGTATAGCTGTGGCAACCACAGCTGTTGTATAGCTGTGGCAACCACAGCTGTTGTATAGCTGTGGCAACCACAGCTGTTGTATAGCTGTGGCAACCACAGCTGTTGTATAGCTGTGGCAACCACAGCTGTTGTATAGCTGTGGCAACCACAGCTGTTGTATAGCTGTGGCAACCACAGCTGTTGTATAGCTGTGGCAACCACAGCTGTTGTATAGCTGTGGCTGCCACAGCTGTTGTATAGCTGTGGCTGCCACAGCTGTTGTATAGCTGTGGCAACCACAGCTGTTGTATAGCTGTGGCAACCACAGCTGTTGTATAGCTGTGGCTGCCACAGCTGTTGTATAGCTGTGGCTGCCACAGCTGTTGTATAGCTGTGGCAACCACAGCTGTTGTATAGCTGTGGCAACCACAGCTGTTGTATAGCTGTGGCAACCACAGCTGTTGTATAGCTGTGGCAACCACAGCTGTTGTATAGCTGTGGCAACCACAGCTGTTGTATAGCTGTGGCAACCACAGCTGTTGTATAGCTGTGGCAACCACAGCTGTTGTATAGCTGTGGCAACCACAGCTGTTGTATAGCTGTGGCAACCACAGCTGTTGTATAGCTGTGGCAACCACAGCTGTTGTATAGCTGTGGCAACCACAGCTGTTGTATAGCTGTGGCAACCACAGCTGTTGTATAGCTGTGGCTGCCACAGCTGTTGTATAGCTGTGGCTGCCACAGCTGTTGTATAGCTGTGGCAACCACAGCTGTTGTATAGCTGTGGCAACCACAGCTGTTGTATAGCTGTGGCAACCACAGCTGTTGTATAGCTGTGGCAACCACAGCTGTTGTATAGCTGTGGCAACCACAGCTGTTGTATAGCTGTGGCAACCACAGCTGTTGTATAGCTGTGGCAACCACAGCTGTTGTATAGCTGTGGCAACCACAGCTGTTGTATAGCTGTGGCAACCACAGCTGTTGTATAGCTGTGGCTGCCACAGCTGTTGTATAGCTGTGGCAACCACAGCTGTTGTATAGCTGTGGCAACCACAGCTGTTGTATAGCTGTGGCTGCCACAGCTGTTGTATAGCTGTGGCTGCCACAGCTGTTGTATAGCTGTGGCAACCACAGCTGTTGTATAGCTGTGGCAACCACAGCTGTTGTATAGCTGTGGCAACCACAGCTGTTGTATAGCTGTGGCAACCACAGCTGTTGTATAGCTGTGGCAACCACAGCTGTTGTATAGCTGTGGCAACCACAGCTGTTGTATAGCTGTGGCAACCACAGCTGTTGTATAGCTGTGGCAACCACAGCTGTTGTATAGCTGTGGCAACCACAGCTGTTGTATAGCTGTGGCAACCACAGCTGTTGTATAGCTGTGGCAACCACAGCTGTTGTATAGCTGTGGCAACCACAGCTGTTGTATAGCTGTGGCAACCACAGCTGTTGTATAGCTGTGGCAACCACAGCTGTTGTATAGCTGTGGCTGCCACAGCTGTTGTATAGCTGTGGCAACCACAGCTGTTGTATAGCTGTGGCAACCACAGCTGTTGTATAGCTGTGGCAACCACAGCTGTTGTATAGCTGTGGCTGCCACAGCTGTTGTATAGCTGTGGCTGCCACAGCTGTTGTATAGCTGTGGCAACCACAGCTGTTGTATAGCTGTGGCAACCACAGCTGTTGTATAGCTGTGGCAACCACAGCTGTTGTATAGCTGTGGCAACCACAGCTGTTGTATAGCTGTGGCAACCACAGCTGTTGTATAGCTGTGGCAACCACAGCTGTTGTATAGCTGTGGCAACCACAGCTGTTGTATAGCTGTGGCAACCACAGCTGTTGTATAGCTGTGGCAACCACAGCTGTTGTATAGCTGTGGCAACCACAGCTGTTGTATAGCTGTGGCAACCACAGCTGTTGTATAGCTGTGGCAACCACAGCTGTTGTATAGCTGTGGCAACCACAGCTGTTGTATAGCTGTGGCTGCCACAGCTGTTGTATAGCTGTGGCAACCACAGCTGTTGTATAGCTGTGGCAACCACAGCTGTTGTATAGCTGTGGCAACCACAGCTGTTGTATAGCTGTGGCTGCCACAGCTGTTGTATAGCTGTGGCTGCCACAGCTGTTGTATAGCTGTGGCAACCACAGCTGTTGTATAGCTGTGGCAACCACAGCTGTTGTATAGCTGTGGCAACCACAGCTGTTGTATAGCTGTGGCAACCACAGCTGTTGTATAGCTGTGGCAACCACAGCTGTTGTATAGCTGTGGCAACCACAGCTGTTGTATAGCTGTGGCAACCACAGCTGTTGTATAGCTGTGGCAACCACAGCTGTTGTATAGCTGTGGCAACCACAGCTGTTGTATAGCTGTGGCAACCACAGCTGTTGTATAGCTGTGGCTGCCACAGCTGTTGTATAGCTGTGGCTGCCACAGCTGTTGTATAGCTGTGGCAACCACAGCTGTTGTATAGCTGTGGCAACCACAGCTGTTGTATAGCTGTGGCTGCCACAGCTGTTGTATAGCTGTGGCTGCCACAGCTGTTGTATAGCTGTGGCAACCACAGCTGTTGTATAGCTGTGGCAACCACAGCTGTTGTATAGCTGTGGCTGCCACAGCTGTTGTATAGCTGTGGCAACCACAGCTGTTGTATAGCTGTGGCAACCACAGCTGTTGTATAGCTGTGGCAACCACAGCTGTTGTATAGCTGTGGCAACCACAGCTGTTGTATAGCTGTGGCAACCACAGCTGTTGTATAGCTGTGGCAACCACAGCTGTTGTATAGCTGTGGCAACCACAGCTGTTGTATAGCTGTGGCAACCACAGCTGTTGTATAGCTGTGGCAACCACAGCTGTTGTATAGCTGTGGCAACCACAGCTGTTGTATAGCTGTGGCAACCACAGCTGTTGTATAGCTGTGGCAACCACAGCTGTTGTATAGCTGTGGCAACCACAGCTGTTGTATAGCTGTGGCAACCACAGCTGTTGTATAGCTGTGGCAACCACAGCTGTTGTATAGCTGTGGCTGCCACAGCTGTTGTATAGCTGTGGCAACCACAGCTGTTGTATAGCTGTGGCAACCACAGCTGTTGTATAGCTGTGGCAACCACAGCTGTTGTATAGCTGTGGCTGCCACAGCTGTTGTATAGCTGTGGCTGCCACAGCTGTTGTATAGCTGTGGCAACCACAGCTGTTGTATAGCTGTGGCAACCACAGCTGTTGTATAGCTGTGGCAACCACAGCTGTTGTATAGCTGTGGCAACCACAGCTGTTGTATAGCTGTGGCAACCACAGCTGTTGTATAGCTGTGGCAACCACAGCTGTTGTATAGCTGTGGCAACCACAGCTGTTGTATAGCTGTGGCAACCACAGCTGTTGTATAGCTGTGGCAACCACAGCTGTTGTATAGCTGTGGCAACCACAGCTGTTGTATAGCTGTGGCTGCCACAGCTGTTGTATAGCTGTGGCTGCCACAGCTGTTGTATAGCTGTGGCAACCACAGCTGTTGTATAGCTGTGGCAACCACAGCTGTTGTATAGCTGTGGCTGCCACAGCTGTTGTATAGCTGTGGCTGCCACAGCTGTTGTATAGCTGTGGCAACCACAGCTGTTGTATAGCTGTGGCAACCACAGCTGTTGTATAGCTGTGGCAACCACAGCTGTTGTATAGCTGTGGCAACCACAGCTGTTGTATAGCTGTGGCAACCACAGCTGTTGTATAGCTGTGGCAACCACAGCTGTTGTATAGCTGTGGCAACCACAGCTGTTGTATAGCTGTGGCAACCACAGCTGTTGTATAGCTGTGGCAACCACAGCTGTTGTATAGCTGTGGCTGCCACAGCTGTAAGCAGTTGAGGGGTTGAGGGAAGAACGGGGGTAGTAGTAGTGGCGTGGCGTCAAAGGAAAGGGGAGGGTAAGGAAGTGGCGAGGGTAAGGGGGCGGTGAGGGTTGGGGGGGGGGGGGGGGGGGGGACAAGGGGAGTGTGTAGCCGAGTTTGTAGTGATTAGGAAAGGACCGACAACAGCAGAGGTGAGAAAAGGGGGGCTACGCTACATAAGCCGACACACATATCACCCAGCCGCCAGCCCATTCACACCCCTCTCTACCGCACCCCACCTGCATGCTGGACAGCCCCTGCATCACTTGGTTGACGCACCGCACATAGTTGCCGCAATCAATAATACCCCATAAATACCCCAACCATCCCATGATCCCACGCACCCATTTCCACCCATTTCCACCCATTCCCACCCATCCCACCCATCCGCACACCCCCTCACCTGCATGCTGGACAGCCCCTGCAACACTTGGTTAATGCACCACGCGTAGTTGCCACTGCAGTGCAAAAATCACCCATTTCCACCCACACCCACACATGCATACCCCGTGTCTCCCCTTTCCCCCACTCCCCACCTTCATGCTGGACAGCCCCTGCACCACTTGATTGATGCTCCGCGCGTAGTTGCCACCTCTGCAGTCCACATGCACACCCACCCAACCCCACCCAACCACACCCAATGCCCCAAACCTCAAACCCTAACCACCTGCATGCTGGACAGCCCCTGCAACACTTGGTTTATGCACCGCGCGTAGTTGCCACAGTCAAGAGCCCTGGGCGTCGGCAGCAGGCACGCCTGATTCACCCATCGAAGGGGGAAGGAAGATGGGGGGAGGGGGAGGGGGAGGGGGGGTGGGGGTGTGTCTATTTTCTGTGGCACTTGGTTGATGCACCACGCATAGCGGCGTAGCTACCAGTCTAGAGCCCTGGGCGTTGGAGGGGGAGCGGGGGAGTGGGAGTGGTTGATGCACCGTGCATAGCGGCGTAGTTACCGCAATCCAGAGCCCTGGGCGACTTTTGAGTCGACTCAAAAGGCAATCCAGAGCCCTGGGCGACATTTGAGTCGACTCAAAAGGCAATCCAGAGCCCTGGGCGACTTTTGAGTCGACTCAAAAGGCAATCCAGAGCCCTGGGCGACATTTGAGTCGACTCAAAAGGCAATCCAGAGCCCTGGGCGACTTTTGAGTCGACTCAAAAGGCAATCCAGAGCCCTGGGGGCGTAGGCAGCAGACATGCCTGAACAGATTTAGGGGGGTGGAATTTGGGGGTTTGGAGGGGGAGAGAGGGAGGGAGAGAGGGGAGATACGTCTATTTCTTATGCACCGCACATAGTCGCCACAGTCAAGAGCCCTAGGCGTCGGTAGCAGACACGCCTGCTCACCGATCAGACAGGGGGAAAAGGGGAAGGAAAAGACAGGTGAGGGTGAAGGGGCGGGAGGCGGGAATGGGGAGGGGGGGAGGGGGGGGAGTGTTTAGGGGGGACCAGCAGAAGTCAAGAAAAAACGGGGATTCAAAGTAGGCACTAGGCACGACCACACGCACAAGGAGGTTGACCATGGGCAACAGGCACACCTGACATGGTTTGTGGGAAGGGGGGTTCGGGGAGACGTGGGAAGGGGGGTTCGGGGAGACGTGGGAAGGGGGGAAAGAGAAGAGGGTGGGGAGCGGAGGAAGGGCTTGGGGGGTAGAAGGGAGTTAAAAAAAAGGTGGGGGTTTTTGACAAGCAAAGGAGTGTTTCTACATAGCGAGTGTATTGAGTCGCTTTTTGAGTCACTCAAAAGGTGGGGGTTTTTGACATCCAATGGGAGTGTGTCTAGATAGCGAGTGTATTTGGCATGGCAGCACAGGGCATTGTCCCTGGGCATGGGCGGCACGCCGCCCGGATTTGAATGAAACTGAAAGTTGAGAAATTCGTGGAAGGCGGAAAAAGGGAAACAAAAACGTCTTTTATTACAAAACCTCCGCAAAACCCTGAAACCCACATCTACCGTCTTTCACCCCCAGCCAGCCTACTTCTACAGTAACTGCTAAATTTGATATATTCTAGTGATCCAATCCGAGCCGCTAACCTGAAGTGACAAATGCGAGGCCCAGCTGATCTCCTGTTTAATCACTGTCTCGCTGTCAGATCGCATAAGCGCATCCGGGGAGTCCACGTCAGCCCACGTGGAGAGCTTGCCGACCACGTGGCTGCTCCATTGCGACGGGCTCAGCACCAGATCCGATCCCGCGAAAGGCGGCACCACCGCTCCGCCTGCCGCGGCGGGCTTAGCTTCGCTCGGCCGGTAGGACGGGTCGGTCTACGGAGGGAAAAGGAAGAGAAATCAAACGGGGAGTGACGGAGTGAGGGATAATAGGCACCACTGTGAGGCGCCTCGAAGGGCTAAGGCGCGTAAACAGGGAAGAACATTTTAAAAGCGGGAGGGCGGAGTGAGGACTACTAGGTCTGGCCCTAGGCGGCACCGCTGCGCCGCCTGAATCCGCTTGTCTCGCCTCGGACGGTCGGGAAGCGGGATCAGCCTGAGGTTTGGTGAGAAGTGGATGGCACGAGCGGCGGATCTAGGGTTTCATGGCTCGGAAGTCTGATCCGCCATACGTGGTTTAGGGGATATCTCAGAAGATCGAAGCCTTCGGTCATAACTAAGAACAACTATTGAGGCTGGTTGTAGCAAGTACTAGCTCAGGGATGGGGTCGGAAGGTGCGCGCAAACGTCCCCCAATATCCATTTTGCGCTCTCAATACTGCTTAGGAAACGATATCGCTGATCTCTGGTTCGGCAGTCCTTCTCCTTCCCGTGGAAAGGATTGGCTCGCTGATCTCAGGTTCGGGAACCCCGAGGTGACTTTTGAGCCGAATTAGAAGTATCCGTTAAGTGCAAAAGATCGCCTCGCTGATCTCAGGTTCGGTAATCCCGGCAATGTACGGTGCAATCTACCAACAAACACTGTGCGATATTGCACCCAAAATCAGGAGAAGAGGAGCGTGTCGTCCGCAAATGGCGGGAGGGAGGGAGGGTGGGAAAGAGCGAAGGAGGGTTTGCGGGTCGCGGCGTACTAGAGGAGCGACGATGAAATCAAAGCCTCCTGCCAAGTTCGCCGCCAATGTGTGATGGATGTCCTCGCTATAAGCGACCTCGGCACCGCAGTATCGCGATTCGCTCGCGTCGCCGGCTCTTTGACCGAGCGGCATGGCTGACGTGGGCGGCGTGATCGCACGAGTCTGGAGAGAGAGATATCGCTGAACTTTGCAGCAGTCAGGCCTGCTTGACTAACGAGCGCTAACGAGGTATCTAGGAAAAATATCACTCGTTACTGATCTCAGTCTTGGGTCTGGGCAACACAAGTGCTGATAGAGGAAGTGACACAAGCCGGGTTTCCACAAAGGAAGTTGGCAACGAAATTAAAGCTCTGATAAGAAAAATATTACGCGGATCGCAATTAGATGTTGTAGCAGCTGGACCTACATTGTACACTATAGCGCGTGTGCTAGAGGGGGCTAATTCTCTCGCAGCTGATGGCACGGAGGTTTGTCTCGTGTGCACGCTTGCAACGAGTGAATGACAACTTTCTGTATCTGACCTCGTATGTATACAGAAACTCCCTTCACCTCATTTCCCACCATCTGACTTCCCAGTTTTAGCACAACCAAACCCTTCCTTTCCCCAGTCGACCTGAAACCATTTCCGTGGCTTGGAGGCGTCAGAACCAACGCGAAAAATGCCCCGCCAGGAACCCTCCGTCTTGAAGCTCTCCGCTTCTCTGCTGCTGGTTGCCCTCGTTTGTACTAGCTCATCCTTCCCTTCTCTAACTGAAGAGCACCACCGTGTTTTTGTTTTCTTGTTTCAGCGTACTTCATGCGGTGTTCTTCAGGAAGGTAAGTGTGACCATTCTCCGTCTAACGAGTTCCCCGGTTGCAGTGTCCCTGGCAGTGGTGGCCACAAGGTTTATGCTCCCAAGACTGTGGAAAAGGTATGTTTTTCGTTGGCCACGGTTGGATCTGACTGTGTAACTGTGCTCGTAATTTCAGGAGGACACCTCAGCTGGACTTTCCCCGTTGGTCTTATCGTCTCCTATCCAGCCCCCAATTACCGGAAGGCCTCCTCCGACCCGGCCAAGTTCCCTTGCGCGAAGCCTTTCTTGTTTGGCTGGGTCACCCTCAGCTGCTCGACTTCATGCAGACCTTGTGCGGCGCTTTTGTGCAACTCTCCAGGTCACCTCTGCCTCCGCTGGAGTCAGCTATTACCCAATTCCGCTGGCCCTTACTCCCGTTCTTCTCCCTCTCCTCATGCTTGGTTCCACGACTCGCTATGCCGATCTGGCACACAGTCCCTTCTGACGGGTTGCTTAGGCCATCGCCGAAGCGCCCAAACCCTTGATCTCAAAAATGCTTCCTTCTCCTGGCGCCTCGGCTCCCCGCCGTGGTGCCTCAACTTCATCCTCCCCTCTTGCTGCACCCCGTCGGTTCCTCGGCGTTGGTATAAACGCCATCCACCGTTAATTCCTCCTTCATCCCCCACCACCATGGCCTCTCACCACAACCCGGACGCCGTCATGGCTGACGAGCAGCTTGCCGTAGGAGATGACACGATCACCGATCTTGGTGATTACGTGCTCGAAGACCTTCCTGATGGCGCCTTGCCGGAGCTTAACGGAGAGCCTGCTGCTAAGAAGCAGTGCGGTGAAGGGACATCCTCTGGCTCTGCCGGCCCCAGCACTTCTACGGCCGCGCCGCCGGCGTCTCAGCCGATGCGGCGCTCTAACTCCTCCGGCAGCTCCGCGACTACGGCCCCCTCGTCCCCCCGTCCGGCGGCCCCACCGAGGCCGAGGTCTGCTCCGCCCTCTCGCCCTCAGCCCCCGGTCCAGGAAGCCGCGGCTGAGCAGCCTCCTTCTGGCTCGGCTTCCAACCTGGCCCTCTCGGTGCGCTATCGTAACCTTCGCTGTCACCGCCCCTCGGTGGGAACTGAGCTCCGGTCCCTGACGCACAACTCGCAGTCGCTAGTGGCGGTAATGTTTCCGAAATGCTCCGAGGAGGTTCGGGAGAGTATCCTCGCCCGGATCGCTGCTGCCCTTCCCGGACCGGCGGCCTTCAATGGCGCCGTTCCGCAATTCGATGCGGCCTCGGGTGAGCCGCTGCGCCTGCCGCGCAAGATGTACTTCTATCATATCTACTCCTGGCCCTCCGATGCTGACGCTCGCACCTTCCGCGAGCTGTTTGCGAATCCTTTCCTGGTGCGAATCCACAACAGCCGCCCGATCGAGGTCAAGATCCACACGGACCCTTACCCTGACTTCTCGGCAGCCAAGGCTCGCGGGGATACGCATGTGGTGGTGCGGAACGTGCCGCTCGGCATCAAGGCCGAGAACCTGCACGAATCGCTGCTTACCGGCAAAACCGAGGACGGTCTTCCATGGCTTGCGGACCTCCTGCATTTTCACCGACTCAAAGACCCCTACGATGGCTCGGCGTACTCGCAGATGCTCGGCCTCCCTGTCGCGGCTGAGGGCGACCCTTCCTTTGAGCGTATCTCGGCTATCCTCTGGATTTCGGACCAGGTGGAACCTGCCTTCCTCAACATCTCCAGCCACTCGTGCTCTCTGTGCTCAAGCAACCATCGGCTCGCGGATCACGCCTGCTTCGCTATCACCCGCCGCAACCGAGTCTCCAACAGGCAGACTATCACCATGTCCGCTCTCCAGGCGGTTAACGGTACTCTTCCCCCCCAGACACTGTCTTTCTTGGCTCCTTGCTGCCTCCCCCACCTGTTGGTCCTGCCTCCCACTAGGCTTCCCCCTGCCCCCCGTTACCCGTCTCTGTTTATCAGTACTTCCCCCACAAGTAGGTTTCTGGTTCCATCCAGCCTGCTGCCTCTGTGGCTGTCAACCGGCTCCGGCCGCACTACCCCCCCTTCCACTCCCCCCTATCTCTGTATACTGCGCCCCCGCCTTCCTCAGGAAAGCTCCTCGGCCAGAATGCTGCTACGGCTGCCTTCAAGAAGGACCCTGGCCTAGTCCTCATTGGGCTGGACCTCGATGTGGAGGTTTGGGCCTGCTCGGTCTGCGACTTCGAGTGTGGCATTGCGCTCGACATCGCGATGTTCCATATCAACTCCGACTCCCACCGCACCAAGTTGCAGGATTCCGCGCACCTGAACGCCACCAAGGACAAATACGGGGCCTGGAAGGCCGAAACCGTGGTGCAGCACCACCGCATCAAGGCTCTTCTGCAGTAGCCATTCCTCCAGGCAGCCGGCCAGAAGACGTGCTGTGGCCTTGCTCTCCTTTCCATGTGGTGCTTAGGCATTCTCTCCTTTGTCTCCTAGTACTGTCATACCACAGTCAAAGGAAGTTTGCCGTACAAACATACCGTCTCCCCCTCCGGCTCCCGTTCCGCCTTTATACCCCGTGGATGCACATGCCAGAGCATGTGGGGGTCCTAGCCGATGAACAATGTTAATTCCCCTAACTATCAGATGCATTAATGTGAACGGGATTAACAAGCAGCAGAAAATCAATGACCTTCGTGGTTGGCATAACAAATGTGACCCTAAAGCTGATATCCTCATTCTTATAGATACTAGACTTACTCTTAATTTCCAAAGACTCATACTGACGCTTAAACCTTCCTCATATGCGCACTGTCCTTCCCCTTTTGTTAACCGAAACAAACCAGGGGGTATCGCAGTCCTTGTCTTCAACAGCCAAATCTCCGTCTCATCCCAAACCCCTTCCCTTGACGGCCGGATCCTCTCCCTGCATATCAACTTTCTCGGCGAGCAACTTCGCCTAATAACCATCTACGCACCCTCCACCCCTTCTCTCAGACGCCCCTGGTGGAGAACTCTCTTCACGTCTGCACTGGAGAGTCCCACCTCCTCGAGCGGTACAATCGTGGCAGGAGATTTCAATGCCGTATGCTCAGCCGAGGATCGGAACAGGCCCCCCCTGGCGCACGAAACCTCGGAAGGAGCACTCCTTGCCACTGCACTCTAGCAACACTCCTTAGTTGACACATTCCGCCTCATCTATCCCACCGAGCCCATGTTCTCCTTCTTCGCCCTACCCAGAGTCTCACAAGGAGACTCCCCCCCCACCGCCTCACGTCTGGACCGCATCTATGTTTCGGACCACCTCAAATATCGGATTATAGACGCCCTGTACGCGTCTGCCTCCAAGGAACTCATCGATCACGACCTCGCTCCCTCCTGCGTTCTCCAATGCAACGCCCCGAACCTCGCCCCCAGACCCTGGCGGCTTCCATATTCCCTTTTACGCCGCCCTTTCACAGCCCAGCTCATCTCCTCGGCATGCCAATCCCTCCCTTCCGAGCTTAATGGTCTCAGCTGGGACGCCTGGAAGCTAGCCCTGTGCAACCAACTCAAAGCGTTCGGCAGACAGGAGAAGATTCGCATCAAAAAGACATCAGACCATCTCCAGAACTTGGTCAGTCACCTCCGTATCGCCCGAGCAGTCAACCCCACGGATAACGGACACACCGAACAACTGCGCATTGTTTCCCAACAATTCGACCAGTACGAAGCATCCCGCGCTGCCGACATTGCCCTCAAAGCGAAGCTAAAGGTCGAAGGCCCCCGCGAAATGGGCATCTCCTCTCTACTGGTTGGTCTCAACTCTCGTATTAAAGCCTCCCTAGTCACCTCTCTCCAGGCCCCCTCTGGCGAAACCATTTCCGATCTTCCCGCAATGAGTGCCTTGTGTACCTCCTTCTTCCAGGACCTTTACAGCGCCTCACACCCCGTGCATCCTGACGACAGCTTCTGGTCCCATGTTCCCCCCTCCCACATCCCCCCGCACATCACCGCACGCCTCGCACTCCCCTTCTCCATGGAGGAGATCTCCTCTGCCATCACCAAGCTCCCGCGGGGGAAAACCCCTGGGCCAGACGGGCTGCCTGGCGAGCTATTCAGCACCTTCAGAGCTAATTTCACCCCAGCTATCCACGCCCTGTTCCTCGCCTCCTCATCCTCCCTTCCTCCCACGATGCTGCAAGGACGCACAGTGCTTATCCCCAAGAAGGGGGATTCCACCGTCCTCGACAACCTCCGGCCGATCACGCTGATGAATTCCGACTATAAGATCCTCGCCATCCGTCTCGCCTCCCGTCTCCAGCCTCTGCTCCCTTCCCTCATACACCACTCTCAGGCTGCGTTTATCAAATCCAGGAAAATAGGCGACACGCTTAACGATACTCTCAACATTTCTTATTGGGCCGCCACTCAGCACATCCCCCTGCTCGCCTTGACGGTAGAAATCCACAAAGCCTACGACTTAGTCGATCGCGAATTCATGCTCTCATGCCTTGCTTTCCTTGGCCTCCCCCCCCCTTTTCTCAATTGGGTACGACTTATGCACTCCAACACCACAACCAGGATCTCTGTGAACAACCGGTGCGGGCCAGCCATCCCCGTCCGCTCCGGCGTCCGTCAAGGCTGCCCCCTTGCCCCCCTCCTTTTTCTCTGCGTTCTTGAAGTGTTTCATCGCTACTCCACCCACTTCCTCCCGGGCTTCCCTATTTCCCACACCCAGCGTCGCCTGATGGCATGCTACGCCGATGACGTGACCATATTCCTCAACTCGGATAAAGAACTTCAGATGGCCTCCCACGTCCTCCTCTCCTTCGCTGCGGTATCAGGGGAATATCCGAACTGGGCTATGTGAAGAAAACAGGAATGGATGCACTAGGAAAGAGGTGGGTACAAGTAGGAAACCCTAAAAGTGTTGTACCCTATATTGTCTACCCCACTACAGCCTACACAGACTATAGCATATAAGTCTGACACACCCCCATAGGCAAACTGGGGGAGAACAAGGGGTCACAAGACCAGTCAAGCAAGGCAAGCTCAGGGTGGATCACAACGTCACCATTTCGCGGACGCGGGAAAGTCCGAGCCGAAACTCTCTCTGAGCTGGAGACGAGCTGCGCGGATCCAGTCGATCAACACCTCAGTGACGTCACCCTTGCTGCGCAAGGGGAACACCGTGGTGTAACGCGAGTACTCGTCAACCACCAACAGGAAGTAACGCTCGTGACCCTGGCCACGGACGCGGGCGGGGCCCCACACGTCCGTGTGAAACGTCTTCAAGGGAGCCTCTGTCGGAGGAAACTCGGAGGAGGGGCGGCGCGCTGCCGCCCCTCGACGCAGGGGACGCAGGTAGGGGCAGGCCCCGGAGGTAGGGGAGGGAGGGACCGGGGCAGACCAGAGACAAGGATACGTGAGGCCATGCCTCGGAGACGAGGCAGGGAGGGGTGACCAAGGCGGTGGTGCCAAAGGAGAGTCTGGTGGGACAGGAGACGACACGAGCAGGGCGCAGACTCAGGACCAGACCTGGACGCTGCAGCAAACACCTGACTCGACGCAGCTACCTGACCAGACTCAGCAACACGAGGAGACTCAGTGGTCAGTGTGTACAGGCTCGACCCGGGCTGACGGGTAAACGTGGCCAAGTGTCGGCCCGTCCGAGCACACGTACAGTGGGTCACCCGCTGACTCGCAGGCGTGAACTGGTCAACCCCCCGATCCTGTAGATCAGCTCCACTCACCAAGTTCGTAGAGAACGAGGGGAGGTAGAGACCTGACAGGGTGCCAGAGGGGGCTGCCGGACACGGTAAGACAGTGGAGAAGCTAGCAAGGACAGGACCCCCAGAAGGGTCCGCCAGGGAGACCGCAACCGGCCGACTAAGCGGCGTAAGCGTGGTGCGGTCTCGAAAGAAGGAGCGGGAAGCACCCGAGTCAAAGGTGAAGGTGAGCAAGGCCTGAGCCGACGTGGTACCTGAGAGAGCAGACTCACCAGCACCTGGGGCAGCAGACGCACTAGCACCTGGAGCAGCAGCCTCACCAGCACCTAGAGCAGCAGCCTCAATGCCCGGGTCAGGCGGAACGCACAGGTAACAGTCACCCTCATCACTAGTAGACACAGCATACATGGCAGCAAGAATAGCATCAAAGTCAAGATCAAAGATAGCAACCCCCGCCAGCTCTCCCCAGCGAGGGATCTCAGTGGCGTCACGGAACTGATGACGCCAAGCGTCCGTCAGGCGGCCGAAGCAGCGCTGGGTGGAGTGCGTGCCCCCGCACTGCTCACCAGCGCGGTCGCCTGTACGGAGGACGTAGGTGCAGGGACCAGTACCCCCACCCCGCTGACGCCCAGCGTACCACTCACGAAGCTGCTGAGGGGACAGGGTCTCACGACTGCGCTGCTGCTGCTGGCGCGGACCACCACCGGAGCCACTCCTCTGCGCAGAGCCGCGACCAGCTCCACCGCTGCCTCCGCCACCTCCGCCACCTCCGCCACCTCCGCCGCCTCCGCTCCCTCCGCCACCACCGCCGCCTCCTCCGCCTCCACTGCTGCCACCGACACCTCCACCCCCGCCACCACTCCCACCACCACCCCCACCTCCTCCACTGCCTCCACCACCACCTCCACCGCCCCCACTAGCCCCTCCAACGCCCTTGCCCCCCTTGCCCTTGCCGGTGCGGCGCTTCCCGCTAGGGGCAGACGCAGCGCCGACCGACTCGAAGCCAACGAGGTCGGCCGCAGCAACAGAAGCAACAGAGGGCAAGAGGGGGGAGGGAGAACACCCCTCAAAGACGGGGTTGCGAGGGTCACCACGAGAGGCTCCTACAGCGACTATGCTCTTCTCTGCTGCTAGGAGGCGCTCCTCGAGGAGGTCAACGGTGAGTGTGGTGGGGCAAACTGAGAGGAAGTGGTCCCTGACTAAGCGAAGGGAGTCAGGGAGCCGGGTGACTATGTAGTAGAGGGTGATGTACATGGGGGGGGGGTTCTTGGCACAGAACTCAGCAGGAAGCGCAGCGCGGTAGCGAGTGTCACTAGTGCGAAGGTGCGTAATGAGGTCAGCGACCGTGGGAAAGGCAGCAAGGTCAGGGAACAGGTACGGTAGCATGAGGCGGCTAAGCGCAGCAGTGGCAGGGGAAGAGTAGCGTGCAACTACAGCGTCGTACAAGGTCTTAGCACTCTTGTACTGGCTAAAGTGCGCACGCTCAGTGGTCGGTAAGTGGCGACGCACAGCAAGACGTGCAGCAGCATCGCGCGTGGCCCACTGTGAGCGAACAGTGCTGTCAGCAGTAGCAGGCGGGGCAGGAGAGACACCAGAGGTGAGATCGAACAGGGAGAGTCCGTCTGCCCTATCGCACTGTAAGAACAGCTGGAGGTCATCGACCCAGACCTCAAAGTCAACAGCACGACCCTCAGTATCAAAGGTAAGGACACTGGGGGTAGCCATGACTGCAGTGGCCTAGCAGGGAGTGAGCTCACCAGTCCAAGGGAGTAGGGCCGGGGCGCGCCGGTAGGAACAGTAGTGGCTCGACGGCAGGGCGGCTCGGCGGCTCGGCTGCTGGGCGGCACGGCGGCTCGGCGGCTCGGCGGCTCGGCGGCTCGGCGGCTCGGCTGTTGGGCGGCTCGGCTGCTGGGCGGCTCGACGGCTCGGTCGCTGGGCGGCGCGGCGGCTCGGCGGCTCGGCTGCTGGGCGGCTCGGCGGCTCGGCTGTCGGGCGCCTCGGCTGCTGGGCGGCTGGCGGCGTGGTGGCTCGGCTGCTCAGCTGCTGGGCGGCTCAGCGGTGAAGGGGCCGGTAGAGGCGGCGACGGGGCCGGTAGAGGCGGCGACGGGGCCGCGAAGAGCGGCGACGGGGCCGCTAGGGGCGGCGACGGGGCCGCTAGGGTCGGCGACGGGGCCGTTAGGGTCGGCGACGGGGCCGCTAAGGGCGGCGAGGTGGCCGCGAAGGGCGACGACGGGGCCTCCAGGGCCGGCGACGGGGCCGCTAGGGTCGGCGACGGGGTCGCAGAGGGGCCGTAAGGGGCCTAGAGGGGGCGGTGACGGGGCCGCTAAGGGCTAGGGGCGCGACGGGAGGGAGGGCACACGGGGCGCGACTCGGGCAGGAGGGAAGCGCGCTCCGGGCAGGAAAAAAAATTCAGTGGTGGGCCCTAGGAAACGTTCCCACTAGGGAACCTGCTCTATACCATGTGAAAGAACAAGGAATGATTGCATTGAACAGCATGAGGAGTACAAGTAGGAAACCCTCAAGTGTTGTACCCCATATGAGCTACCCCACTACAACCTACACTGACTATAGCATATAAGTTTGACACCAAAAACTATGCTATCGCATCCCCTGCCTAGCATGGGGGGGAGCTAATAGCATAATCCTTGAACAATCAGCAGTCACATGAAACAACACAACATGTGAACTCTAAAAAGATGGTCAGCCCTATCATCTCCAGTTCAAGTGGGCTCCCGACAGGCGCGCCAATGAACCTTCTAATGAAATGATAGACCTGATTCACCTTTTTAAAATTCAGACATGCATTGTTATTGCAATGATGGATGAATGCACACTCAGACAAGCAAACACATTCACAACAACCAAACACATGCACAACAAAAAAACGAGCCGCAAACCCACAATAATACATAATAGAGGCAAAACAAAGTAAAAAGGCAATATGGTAAATCCTATAAGTAGCAACTACAAATTCTCCAGATTGTACTCATCTTCCTGAACAGCAAGATTCCTGAGAACAAAAAAGAAAGATAAAGAGAAAGGGTAATTATAGAAACATGTTGAACATGAATGATCATAATACAGAATTATGGATGATGAAAAGGGAAGGCAAGGTAGGGTCAACATAACAGAAAACAGAGCACATCAAACAAAGCAGAAAACAGAAGCAAAAAACCGAAGTATAAAATGGAAGCAGAAAACGGAAGCAGGAAACGGAAGCAGCAAACTAAGCAGTAAACTGAAGCAGTAAACATATTAAAAGTATGGAAGGTAGGAGGGAAGGAAAGATGGAATGACGGACGGAAGGAATGAGAGAGTGAGAGCGAGAGCGAGAGAACGAGAGAGAGAGAACGAGAGAGAGAGAGAGAACGAGAGAGAGAGAACGAGAGAGAGAGAGAACGAGAGAGAGAGAGAGAGAGAGAGAGAGAAGAGAGAGAGAGAGAGAGAGAGAGAGAGAGAGAGAGAGAGAGAACGAGAGAGAGAGAGAGAACGAGAGAGAGAGAGAACGAGAGAGAGAGAGAGAGAGAGAGAGAGAACGAGAGAGAGAGAGAACGAGAGAGAGAGAGAGAACGAGAGAGAGAGAGAGAGAGAGAGAGAGAGAACGAGAGAGAGAGAGAGAGAGAGAGAGAGAGAGAGAACGAGAGAGAGAGAGAACGAGAGAGAGATAATGAGAGAGAGAGAACGAGAGAGAGAGAGAGAGAGAGAGAGAGAGAGAGAGAGAGAGAGAGAGAGAGAGAGAGAGAGAGAACGAGAGAGATAACGGGAAAGAGAGAACGGGAGAGAGAGAACGAGAGAGAGAGAACGAGGGAGAGAGAGACCGAGAGAGAGAGAACGAGAAAGAGAAAACGAGAGAGAACGAACGAGAGTTAGAGAGAGAGAGTTCAAAAACAGAAACTAAGAACGAAGAAACGATGCAGCTACGAATAGAAGGAGTGGCTAATCGAAGAGTCAGAAAAAAGAGAAGGAAGGGCGAAGAAATGATAAAGCAAAACAGGTCACGAAAACCAATACAAACGTCACTAGATGCGGATCTATAAAGGAAGGAACAACTCGATAAAATATTAAGAAACGGAATGAACGCGATCGGTAAGGAACGAACATGGGACTGGAAGGAAAAAAGAAGAAGGAAAGAACAACAACCGGAAAGCATATAACCTATAACCTAAGTATGAACAATTCGCATCCCTTAAAAACGGCCAACACTGGAGTAAACGAGTAGGATAAGATACTAAGAAGTGTTAGACTAATTCGTAACCTAACTTAGATCTAGATGATAGGTAAGGTTAATCTCACCTTGACATAGGTAGGTGGAGCAGCGTGAACATTGTAAGCTCCGACTGGCGAGGAGGGAGAGAAAAAAGGGACGAAACAAACCCTAATCAGTGACAGATTCGTCGCAAATACAATTTACAACTACTTTGCGCTGCACAGAAGGAACAGTGGCGTGTGCACAGTCGACTGAACCGTGTCATAGAATCGAGAGGTCTCGGGTTCATCTCCTGCCTAAGAATGTTTTGGAAATATGTCGAAGGTCGACGTATCGATTTACGCTACGGGACATTCGTAAGGCCATGGTCGTTTTTACTGTATCTTTGAAGTTTAGAACACCAATTTCTTGTTGTCCTTCATGTATGACTATCAACATTTAGTTTGATTTTCCCTTTTCAACACAACACAAAGCATAATACAAGTATGTAGCATGAATTTGAATGGATATGGATAAAGAAACTACGGTATGAAAGCTTAAGTAACACTCATCAATCCAAAAGCTCTGCATGTTTGAAACAACATTTTTGCCTCATGCATTTCATACAATTTGAATTTTACATAGATAATGTAGTTCTGGAAAACGCAAAACGCTTCGCAACCCTAAGACGATTTCGTCGCCTCTTGTTTTTTTTTTTTTTTCCTGCCTGAGGCGCGCCCCGTGTGCCGCCCTCCCGTCGCGTCCCCTGCCCTCAGTGGCCCGTCGCGCCCTCTTAGCGGCCCATCTCACGGCCCCACGCGGCCCCCTTAGCGGCCCCGTCGCCGCCCTTCACGGCCCCTCGCGGCCCCTTCGCGGCCCCGTCGCCGCCCTTAGCGGCCCCGTCGCCGCCCTTCACGGCCCCTCGCGGCCCCTTCGTGGCCCCGTCGCCGCCCTTAGCGGACCCGTCGCCGCCCCTAGCGGCCCCTCGCGGCCCCTTCGCGGCCCCGTCGCCGCCCTTCGCGGCCCAGTCGCCGCCCTCCGCGGCCCCGTCGCCGCCCTTCGCGGCCCCGTCGCCGCCCTTCGCGGCCTCGTCGCCGCCCTCAGCGGCCCCGTCGCCGCCCTTCGCGGCCCCGTCGCCGCCCTCCGCGGCCCTGACGCCGCCCTCAGCGGCCCCGTCACCGCCCTTCGCGGCCCCGTCGCCGCCCTCCGCGGCCCTGTCGCCGCCCTTCGCGCCCCCCCCCCCCCCCGTCGCCGCCCTTCGCGGCCCTTCGCGGCCCCTCGCGGCCCCTCACGGCCCCTTCGCGGCCCCGTCGCCGCCCTTCACGGCCCCTCTCGGCCTCTTGCGGCCCCCCTTTGCCGCCCTTCGCGGCTCCCCCGTCGCCGCCCTTCGCGCCCCCCGTCGCCGTCCTTCGCGGCCCCGTCGCCGCCCCTCTCGGCCCCTTCACAGCCTTGCCGCAGCCGCCACCGCCGCCGCCGACAGCAGCAGCAGCTGCCGCCGCTACCGTGGCGGCCGCCGCCACCGCTACCGGGGCCGCAGCCGCCGTCGCCGCCTACAGCAGCAGCCGCCGCCGCCGCAGCTGTCGACAGCAGCCGCCGCCGCCGCAGCTGCCGAGGCCGCAGCTGCCGTCGCCACCTACAGCAGCAGCCGCCGCCGCCGCCGCTGCCGCCGTCGACAGCAGCCGCCGCCGCCGCCGCCGCTGCCCTGTCGCGGCCCTGTCCCTGCCGACGCGCCTCGGCCCTGCCCCACCACCTGCGGGCCTCTACCCACCCGCCCTGGTAAGAGCACTCCCGAGCAGAGCCTCTGCCACTGGCCTGCCCCTTGCCTACTGCTCTTACTGCTAGCTTGCTGCTGCCGCTGCTGTCATGGCTACCCCTAGTGTTCTTACCTTTGATGCTGAGGTTCGGGCTGTCGACTTTGAGGTCTGGTTCGATGATCTACAGCTTTTCCTACAGTGCGATAGGACAGACGGTCTTTCCCTGTTCGATCTCACGTCTGGTGCCTCTCCTGCCCCTACTGCTGATGCTGACAGCACTGTTCGCTCACTGTGGGCCACTCGCGATGCTGCTGCCCGTCTTGCTGTGCGTCGTCACTTGTCTACCACTGAGCGTGCGCACTTTAGTCATTACAAGAGTGCTAAGACCTTGTACGACGCTGTAGTTGCACGCTACTCTTCCCCTGCCACTGCTGCCCTTAGCCGCCTCATGCTGCCGTACCTGTTCCATGACCTCGCTGCCTTTCTTACAGCGGGAGACGCCGCACCGGCAAGGGCAAGGGGGGCAAGGGCGCTGGTGGAGCTGGCGGGGGCGGTGGAGGTGGCGGTGGAGGCGGTGGAGGGGGTGGGGGTGGTGGTGGGAGTGGTGGCGGGGGTGGGGGCGGCGGTGGAGGCGGAGGCGGCGGCGGCGGTGGCAGTGGGAGCGGAGGAGGTGGCGGTGGCGGTGGTGGCGGAGGTGGCGGCGGCAGCGGCGGAGCTGGTCGGGGTGGCTCTGCGCAGAGGGGCGGCTCCGATGGTGGTCAGCGCCAGCAGCAGCAGCGCGCTCGTGAGACCCCGCCACCAGAGCAGCTTCATGAGTGGTACGCTGCGCGTCAGCGGGGTGGGGGTGCTGGTCCCTGTACTTACGTCCTGCGTACTGGCGACCGCACTGTTGAGCAGTGCGGGGGGCCGCACTCCACCCAGCGCTGCTTCGGCCGCCTGACGGACGCTTGGCGTCTCCAGTTCCCGGATGCCACTGAGATCCCTTGCTGGGGTGAGCTGCTTAGGTCGGGGGTTGCTATCTTTGATCTTGATTATGATGCTATTCTTGCTGCCATGTATGCTGTGTCTACTAGTGATGAGGGTGACTGTTACCTGTGTGTTCCGCCTGACCCGGGCATTGAGGCTGCTGCTCTAGGTGCTAGTGAGGCTGCTCCTCCAGGTGCTAGTGCGTCTGCTGCGTGCTGGTGAGTCTGCTCTCTCAGGTACCACGCCGGCTCAGGCCTTCCACACCTTCACCCTTGACTCGGGTGCTTCCCGATCCTTCTTTAGAGACCGCACCACACTCACGCCGCTTAGTCGGCCATTGGCAGTCTCCCTGGCCGACCCCTCTGGGGGTCCTGTCCTTGCCCACTTCTCCACTGTCTTACCGTGTCCTGCGGCCCCCTCTGGCACCCTGTCAGGTCTTTACCTCCCCTCGTTCTCTATGAACTTGGTGAGTGGTGCTGACCTACAGGATGGAGGGGTTCACCAGTTCACTCCTCCGAGTCAGCGAGTGACCCACTGTACGTGTGCTCGGACGGGCCGACACTTGGCCACGTTTACCCGTCAGCCGGGGTCGAGCCTGTACACACTGACTAATGAGTCTCCTCCAGTTGCTGCGTCTGGTCAGGTAGCTGCGTCGGGTCAGGTGTTTGCTGCAGCGTCCAGGTCTGGTCCTGAGTCTGCCCCCTGCTCGTGTCGTCTCCTGTCTCACCAGACTCTCCTCTGGCACCACCGCCTTGGTCACCCCTCCATGCCTCGTCTCCGAGGCATGGCCTCCCGTGTCCTTGTCTCTGGTCTCCCCCGGTCCCTCCCTCCCCTTCCTCCGGGGCCTGCCCCTACCTGCGTTCCCTGCGTCGAGGGGCGGCAGCGCGCCGCTCCTCACTCCTCCGAGTTTCCTCCGACAGAGGCTCCGCTGCAGACGTTTCACACGGACGTGTAGGGTCTTGCCCACGTCCGTGGACAGGGTCACGAGCGTTACTTCCTGCTGGTGGTTGACGACTACTCGCGTTACACCACAGTCTTCCCCTTGCGCAGCAAGGGTGAGGTCACTGAGCTGTTGATCGACTGGATCCGCGCAGCTCGTCTCCAGCTCAGAGAGAGTTTCGGCTCAGACTTTCCTGTTCTGCGGCTGCACTCCGACAGAGGCGGAGAGTTTTCCTCTGACCTTCTGCGAGCCTTCTGTCGTGCACGAGGCATCCGCCAGACGTTCACGCTTCCGGCCTCTCCACATCAAAATGGGATCGCTGAGCGCCGCATTGGCATGGTCATGGACGTCGCTCGTACGTCCATGATCCATGCGGCTGCTCCCAATTTTCTGTGGCCGTTCGCGGTTCGGTACGCGGCACATCAGATCAAGCTTCAGCCCAGGGTCTCCTTGCTGGAGACCTCCCCTGCTCTGCGGTGGACGGGGAAGGTTGGCGATGCGTCTGTGTTCCGTGTCTGGGGATCACGGGCGTTTGTTTGCGACTTGTCTGCGGACAAGCTGTCCCCCCGTGCTGTTCCCTGCGTCTTCCTTGGCTTCCCCCCTGACGCGCCTGGTTGGCAGTTTTACCACCCCACCTCGCGCCGTGTTCTGTCCTCCCAGGACGTCACGTTTGACGAGTCGGTTCCCTACTACCGTCTCTTCCCCTACCGCACTGCACCCCTTCCCCCGCCGCCGCTCTTCCTCGCGCCAGGTCCCCCCCCGGTAGACCCCCTTCCCCCTCAGGGTCCTGCTCCCTCAGGTGTGTCCCAGGTAGACGCAGTCGAGCCTGTCGAGGTTGCTGTTGACTCTGGTGCTGCTAGGGGTGCTGAGCCTGCGGGTGCGGGGTCTGGGGGTGCTGAGCCTGGGGGTGCTGACTCTGGGGCTGCTGAGCCTGGGGGTGCTGAGCCTGGGGGTGCTGAGCCTGGGGGTGCTGAGCCTGGGGGTGCGGAGCCTGAGGGTGCTGGGCCTACTCGTGTGGGGTCTGGCGGTACTGGGTATGGAGGTCCTTCGGGTGCTTCGTCCCGGCGGGAGCTACTCTCTCCACGGGAGCTGCGCGAGTGGTTTGCTCGGCGCTGGAGCTGTGCTGCTGGAGCTGGAGGTGCTGCTGGTGTTGGAGGTTCTACTGCTGCTGAGGGTGCTGGTGCCACGGGTCCCGGAGGTGCTCGTACTGGAGGTACTGGAGCTCCTGGGCCTGGGGGTGCTCCTTGTTCTGGAGCTGCTGGAGGTACTGGAGCTGGCGGTGCTGCTGGAGTTGGTGCTGCTGGAGGTGCTCGAGCTGGAGCTGCTGCGTCTTCTGGTGGTCCGGCTGGCGCTGGAGCTGCTGGGGGTGTTGGCGCTGGAGGTGCTGCTGGTGCTGGTGCTTCTGGGGGTGCTGGTGTTGGCACTGTTGGAGCTGGGGGTGCTACTGGAGCTGGTGCTGCTGTTGGGGGTGCTGGTGCAGTTCCTGCTGGTTCTGGGGGCGCTGCGCGGCCGCGGCCGTACTTCGTTCCGCTCCTTGAGCAGGTTCTTGGTCTTCCGCCCTCTGCTTGTCCTGCTCCTCCCTTAGAGTGTCCACCGCCTGTCCAGTCCGAGTCACAGTTACAGCCCGCCTCCCCACTGCCTGCTCCTTCTCCCTGCACTGGTCCTACTGGAGGTCTTGCTGAGCGTCGTGAGCCTGCGTCTCCTCTTGCGTCGCCTGTCCGTGCTGCTCGCACTAGTGGTCGTGGTTCGCGTCAGCGTCCTCCCCCTATCCCCGGCACGCACCGGATGTCTCTGCGTCCTTCCACTGCTCCGCAGCGTGTCCCTTTGCCGTCTCCTCCCGAGTCTTCCCTTCCTGCTCTTGCTGACCCGGAGTCGGACTCCCTTCGTACTGCCAGTCCTACTGTCACGCGTCTCCTTGCTACTGTTGTCACTGACCCTTCCTTTGAGTCCACTGCTGCGTCTGCCTTAGTTGCTGAGCTTGTCGACTTCGCTGCTCACTGTCGTCTAGACTACGCCGCTAGTCTTGTTGCTGGGTCTGAGTCTGTCTGTCCTCCGTCCGTCGGTGGTGAGTGTGCTCTTGACACGGACGTCCTTGAGGACAGGCAGGAGGAGTTCCAGTGCTTTGCTGCTGCTTTACCTCATCTCGTGTCCATGCTGCTTGCCCCTGAGGGAGACCCGGATGCACCAGACATCCCGACTCCTCGATTGTACGCTGAGGCGATCGAGGGTCCCTACTCCTCACAGTGGCAGTCAGCCATGGACGCAGAGATGGCTTCCTGGAAGTCCACAGGCACCTACGTCGACGAGGTTCCCCCACCTGGGGCGAACATCGTCAGTGGCATGTGGATTTTCAGAGTGAAGCGGCCGCCGTGTTCTCCGCCTGTCTTCAAGGCGCGTTACGTGGCTCGAGGCTTCAGTCAGCGGCAGGGAGTTGACTACTTTCAGACCTTCTCCCCCACCCCGAAGATGACCACTCTTCGGGTGCTGCTGCACATAGCCGCTCAGCGCGACTACGAGCTTCACTCTCTTGACTTCAGCACAGCTTTCTTGCAGGGCAGCCTGCACGAGGAGATCTGGCTGCGCCGCCCACCTGGCTTCACTGGGTCGTTTCCTCCTGGTACCCAGTGGAGCCTCCGGCGGCCAGTCTACGGTCTCCGCCAGGCGCCCTGTGAGTGGCACGACACACTGAGGACTACACTTGCGGCTCTTGGGTTTGCTCCTTCTACTGCCGACCCGTCGCTGTTTCTGCGCACCGACACCTCTTTGCCACCGTTCTACATCCTCGTGTACGTCGACGACTTGGTCTTTGCCACAGCTGACACTGCTGGACTCGCCTACGTGAAGTCCGAGCTGCAGAAGAGACACACGTGCACAGACCTGGGTGAGCTGCGCAGCTACCTTGGCTTGCAGATCACCCGGGACAGAGCACGGCGCACCATTACCCTGACTCAGTCACACATGGTGCAGCAGGTCCTTCAGCGCTTCGAGTTCACGTACTCCTCACCTCAGGCCACTCCTCTGTCTACTCGCCACTCGCTCTCAGCTCTGCCTTCGGATGAGTCCGTAGAGCCGAGTGGCCCGTACCCAGAGCTTGTTGGCTGCCTCATGTACCTGATGACCTGCACACGACCTGACCTAGCATACCCTCTTAGCATCTTGGCACGCTATGTTGCTCCTGGGAGATACCGACCAGAGCACATGGCTGCAGCGAAGAGGGTGTTGCGCTACTTGTGCAGTACGTCGGGCATGGGGCTCGTGCTTGGAGGGCGGAGTCCAGTAGTCCTCACTGGTCACGCAGACGCGTCTTGGGTTGACGACTTGGCTACGCAGCGGTCGTCACAGGGTTACACCTTCAGCCTTGGTTCCAGCTCTGTTTCGTGGCGGTCTACCCGCTCGTCTTCTGTTCTCAGCTCTAGCTGTGAGGCTGAGATCTACGCAGGGGCCATGGCTGCACAGGAGTTACGCTGGCTCACCTACCTGTTGACTGACCTCGGAGAGCCGCCTCGTTCTCCTCCAGTCCTGTACGTAGACAACAAGGCCATGCTGGCCTTGTGTCGGGAGCACAGACTGGAGCACAGAACGAAGCACATTGCTCTTCGCTACTTCCTTGCTCGTGAGCTGCACCAGCGTGGTCAGCTGCGCCTTGCTTACGTGGCCTCTAGGGCCAACACTGCTGATATCTTTACCAAGGCACTTCAGCCTTGTGATCATCAGCGGTTTTGTACGATGCTAGGTCTTGTGCCTACTTGGACTCACTTGCTCACTTCTTGACCTTGCTTGTACTGTGATCTGTCTATACCTGCACTTGCATGCTTACCCTTGCTAGGTTGAGATCACTGCCTTGTTTGTTCATCTTGATATATAACTCTGCATGTGAACTGGCCTTGTGGCCTTGTGCTTGTGCTCAGATTGTGTGGTGACGTTGTGATCCACCCTGAGCTTGCCTTGCTTCTCTTGACTGGTCTTGTGACCTCTTGTTCTTCCCCACTTTGCCTATGGGGGTGTGTCAAACTTATATGCTATAGTCTGTGTAGGCTGTAGTGGGGTAGCTCATATGGGGTACAACACTTTAGGGTTTCCTACTTGTACTCCTCATGCTGCTCAATGCAATCATTCCTTGTTCTTTCACATTTGGATCGTTAGCTGTCACGCATTTATATCATGTACTATTATGCGTGTATTTCAACATCACGCATTATGCATACTGAAGGATTATTGTCATCATTGCATAATGCATTCATATAATTTGTATCATTATATTCATTAAAGCATGTATCATTACATTCACTCAAGTATGGTTCATTATATTAAGCATGTGTACATTCATAACATATACGCATTTCATGACACTCACATTATTGTCTACCATTCAACATACAAAAATATACTGCGAACGGATAAATCACTACCATCGCATCACAATTGAATTAGACAATACTTACTACAGGTCGCGTAGCTAGCAACTAGTGCATCCAGATTTTTTTATTGTCACATTTTATTTTATATAAATAAAATGTGAAAAAAAAATCTGTCCAAATCGATCGCAATAGGTTGCTTCGCAACCCAAAAAAAAAAACCGGTGGGCCCTAGGAAAAGTTCCCACTAGGGAACCTGCTCTATACCATGTGAAGAAAACAGGAATGGATGCACTAGGAAAGAGGTGGGTACAAGTAGGAAATCCTAAAAGTGTTGTACCCTATATTGTCTACCCCACTACAGCCTACACAGACTATAGCATATAAGTTTGACAGGCTAAATGTGCCATTATCCCTTTTCACACCCCCCCCTCAGCCATCACCCACGCAGGCGCCATCCCCATACGAGGAGAATCCGAATTCGAAAGAATTCTGGGATTGTACGTCGGCCAGACTGGCCGCTCCGATGCCACTTGGGAAAGAGCTCAAGCCCAAATCAAACGGTCCGCCAAGTTCCTCGCCAACCTCCACGCCTCGTCATCATGCCGGAAAAATCTTTCCAACATCTTCCTCAATTCCACATTATCCTATCCCGGTAGATTCCAGCCCCCCCCCACTCCCACCATCAATGCCATCGATGCTGTTGTCGGGAACCTCCTCTCCTCGTCCAAGTACCGAGACGAAGGCCGGACTTCACGCCTCCTCACTCACAACACGATCTATAAGAAAAGCGAACATGGCGGGCTCGGGGCAATACGTCCTTCCACACAAATACTCGCGCTCAATGCCCAGCGCGCACTGCGGCGCTTTTCCCACCTCCCCTCTGCAGCCGTCGCTAGGGAACTCGTGCCCATTCCCTTCGGTCTCCATGGATTCCTGCTTCACAAAGATTTCCTCACGGCTCTCCCTGATTCCGTGCCCACCCAATTGCGCGAAGAGGTTCGGAGCCTCGCTTCCCTCTCCCTCACTATTCTCCCTCCCCGCCCCGAATTCTGGTGCATCTTGGCAGAACCGGCCCCGTTCAACCGCTTCATCTGCAAGCCAGACGGGCGGCCATTTGGCCGTCTCAAAGAAGAGTCCTTCTTGCTTACCGAGGAAGTACGAATAGGTCACTTAGTCTGTCACGATGCCACAGGTGCTCGTCGGATGACCAAGGCTGAAATCATGCTTAAATACCCCCCTCACGATTACCCTTGTAGCCGGCGCATCCTCAAGGAGATTTACGATGCGATGCCGGACGAGTGGTGGGCAGCCCTTTCCTCCTCGCACAGCCTCGTTCCCCTGTCCCCAGGGGACTGGGTACTAAAGGCGGCAGAAATGCACTCTCCTCCTCGCCTGGCTTATGAAGTTAACTACGTGCTCTCAACCGATTCCTTCCAGGCCATCGCCTACCCAGTCGACTCAGTCGGTAGGATCTCGACGGAAGCCGAGGCGCGATGCCTCCTCTCCTTTCAAGATATGGTGCAGGTTCTCGTCACGGATCGGTGGTTGTGCGGCACTTATTGCTCGGGAGCGGGGCTTGCGGCAAGGCTAGAGATTCTGCAGGAAGGCGCCCCGTCACTAGCCGCCATCAGGAAAATGACTTACAAGCAGCATCCACTCCCGCACGCACAGCGCTGGATCAATATCCTCCCGGACCCAGGACCAAGCCTTATCCCCGGTTACATGCACGACTTCCTCTCTGAGCAACCCTCTTCGCATCGCGACGTGCTGTTCCGGTTCTACTCTCGGGCGCTGCCATCTAGATCACGCTTCCTCTATGCAGCCGACAAGGGCATCTGCGGCGGGTGCAATAGAGGAGTTATCGAAGACCTACCACACCTCTTCTTCGAATGTGGTGTAGCCCAGCCCATCACTGCTGCGCTTCAACGAACCGCCCGCTCACACTTGGGAATCTCCACCCATGCGGCCTTGACCCTATTTCCTCTGACCTCAGCCGCAGGACGTGTCGCTCCGTGGGGTTTATTGGTTGGTGCAGCAGCGAAAGTCATCTGGAACTCTCGCTGCAGCCACAGATACAGGCAAACCCCCCATGATTCATTCGAAGCCCTACACACCGTTTTAAACCTCTTCTTACTGGCCTTCAAAATCCTTCTCTGGCGCGCATCCAACGGGTCAAAGAAGAAGAGAGCACGGGCTGCATACCGTGTCAGAATATGTTATTTGTCTAGCGTGCAGTGGGGTACTCATTAGTGAGTACAGCCCTTTAGGGTTTCCTATTTGTACCAACCTGCTTGCTAGTGCAATCATTCCTTCTAATTTCTTCCTGTTCCGTTCACATCCTTGCTAGCCCTAGGGCACAACCTCCTAGTCTTCGTGTGGCCTAGGCTACTTAGCCTAAGCCCTACTCCTACTGATTTTGACATGGTATCTAGAGCGAGCACGTTCCTGCCGCTTCCCTTAACGGGCCCACCAACTGCTTCCGCCATCGTTCTGTGTGTCGCGCGCCCCGTGGTGCGCGACGTGTTATTTTCTTTCCGCCACGCGCTCGGAGCGCGTGGCGGCTTTTTCTGCCCGCCACGCACTCGGGGCGAATGGCAGTTTCACTGCCCGTCGCGGCGCCCTGCGAGGCGCCGCTCCTGCTCGACGCGGCGCCTCTGGGTGCCATCCCTGCTCTTCGCGACGCCCCTGCGGGACCCGCGCGGCGTCGCCCTGCTCGTCGCGACGCCCCTGCTCGACCCGCGCGGCGTCGCCCTTGCTCATTGTGGCGCCCCTGGGCGCCGTCCTTGCTCGTCGCGACGCCCCTGCGGGACCGGCGCGGAGTCGCCCCTGCTCGTCGCGGCGCCCTTTGGACGCCGCCCCTGCTCGACGCGGCGCCCCTGGGCGCCGACCCTGCTCGTGCAGCAGCCGCCCCTGGCCCCTGGAGCAGCCGCCCCTGCAGCAGCCGCCGCCGGCCCCTGGAGAAGCCGCCCCTGCAGCAGCCGCCCCTGGCCCCTGGAGCAGCCGCCACTGCAGCAGCTGCCCCTGGCCCCTGGAGCAGCCGCCACTGCAGCAGCCGCCCCTGCAGCAGCCGCCCCTGGCCTCTGGAGCAGCCGCCCCTGGCCCCTTGAGCATCCGCCATTGCAGCAGCCGCCCCTGGCCCCTGGAGCAGCCGCCCCTGGCCCCTGCAGCAGCCTCCCCTGGCCCCTGGAGCAGCCGCCCCTGGTGCAGCCGCCACTGCAGCAGCCGCCCCTGGCCTCTGGAGCAGTCGCCCCTGCAGCAGCCGCCCCTGGCCCCTGGAGCAGCCGCCACTGCAACGGCTGCCCCTGGCCCCTGGACCAGCCGCCCCTGCAACAGCCGATCCTGCAGCTGCCCGCGATGCCGCTCCTGGACCTTGTGCAGCCACTCTGTCTCATCCGCGCCCTCGTGCGCTCTGCTCTGCCCGCGCCCTCGTGCGCTCTGCTGCTGCCCGCGCCCTTGTGCGCTCTGCTCTGCCCGCGCCCTCGTGCGCTCTGCTGCTGCCCGCGCCCTCGTGCGCTCTGCTACTGCCCGCGCCCTCGTGCGCTCTGTCTCACCCGCGCCCTCGTGCGCTCTGCTCTGCACCCGCCCTCGTGCGCTCTGCTACTGACCGCGCCCTCGTGCGCTCTGTCTCGCCCGCGCCCTCGTGCGCTCTGCGCTGCCCGCGCCCTCGTGCGCTCTGCTGCTGCCCGCGCCTTCGTGCGCTCTGCTCTGCACGTGCCCTCGTGCGCTCTGCTACTGCCCGCGTGCTCGTGCGCTCTGTCTCACCCGCGCTCTCGTGCGCTCTGCTCTACCCGCGCCCTCGTGCGCTCTGTCCTACTCTACCCCCCCTCCCCGCACACCTGAGTTCGCTTTCCGCACACCTGAGTTTGCTTCCCGCACGCTTGTGCACGCTTCGCGCACACCTGAGCTCGCTTACCGCCCACTCAGGGTATGGGGGTGGCGGGTGTGGGGGTGCTTCGTGTGCGTCGTCCCTTCCTCCTCCTCCTCCTCCTTCTTCGTCTCCCACTGCTGCAGCTGTCGCTGAGGGGGGTGGAGGTGTGGGAGCCGAGGGGAGTGGCGCTAGGGGGGTGACGGGGAAGTGGAGCTAGGGGTGCAGCAGGGGGTGTGTGTAAGGGGGGTGGGACTGTTTGGGGAGGCTGAGAGGAGGCTGCCGTCGTGTCGTCCGCAGCGCCAATAGTCCGGAGCCGTCGTGCTCTCGGTAGCCCAGAGAGCCTGCTGTGCCTGTCGCCCGTGGGTCCGTTGCTCCTGCCGCTCCTCGTAGCCGCCGAGCTAGTTACTCCAGTAGTCCGGGGCACTGTCCCGGTAGCCACTGTGTGCGCGCTCCTGTTGCACGTGTGTCTGCAGCTTCAGCCGTCGTCTCCCAACTTCTCTCTCCCTCACAATTCCTCCTCCTCCTCACTTGCCCTTTGTGATAGCCTCTAGCTTTGCTTATATCTGTGAACTATAAACTGCTGCTTGTTGTGCTGATCATACCCCACTTTGACTATGGGGGTGTGTCAGAATATGTTATTTGTCTAGCCTGCAGTGGGGTACTCAATAGTGAGTACAGCCCTTTAGGGTTTCCTATTTGTACCAACCTGCTTGCTAGTGCAATCATTCCTTCTAATTTCTTCCTGTTCCGTTCAAATCCTTGCTAGCCCTAGGGCACAACCTCCTAGTCTTCGTGTGGCCTAGGCTACTTAGCCTAGGCCCTACTCCTACTGATTTTGACACACCGGGTCAAACTCGCCCTCCGACATCGGCTGTTCGTCTTCCCCGAACCCAACTGCCCGGCAATCCACCCTGATCTCAGGGCCACCTGGTTGCTTACCGACCCCTTCCGCCCCCCATAACCGACTGCCCTGCCACATGTCAGCTGGATTTGCACACTTCACAGGTGCCTCCATCCTTCGTGGTGGGAGGATGACGTGTCTCCACGTGCTCCCCTGGCGGGAGCCAGCCTATAGCTTGTATCCTTATCTGGCTGCTAGCATGTTTGTAAACGGTTACGACCTCAATAAAATCTTAAACCTTAAACCTTCACCTCATTCCTTGCCACAACAGTGTGTGGGAATACAGAAGTACAATTGTCGAATCGCCTGCCATCGCCCTTACGAAAATTGGAAAAAATCACGCGACACGACGGTTTTCGGATTTGTGTCAATCCTGTCAACCACTCGTGCACCACGTCAGCACTATTTCGAATTCCAAAAATCCGATCGACACTACAAAAGCTTCCGCGATATGGTTTGAATTTTAGCGGTTGGGAGTGAGTGTGTCAATACAGGTACGTAACTTTCTCGAGAATGGTGTGACTAGTGCTCTGTAACTTCCCGCATGATATGATTTTGTCGTGAAGGTAGTGGTTTAGATATTGCAATTTGGTCCTTCCCGTAGTCAATGCCACCTCTGTTTCTGCTCGTCGCCTTGTTCAAATGCACTGGTACAGAACGGCGTGCCTAATCCCTAACGCAGGAAGAATCTGTCAAAGAGCGTGTGTGAAGAAACTCGATCAGAGGTAGTCGATCCTTGGTAAGGAAGGATCGAAACCACTCTGAACGGTTCATGCATGCGTCCTAAACCGTGGTGAATGCTCGTGAAGTGTTGCTGCTGTGTTATTCGTGGTTGATCTGACAACCGTGAGTAGCGCGAGAAAAACGCCCACAACCCCATCAGAGGGCAACTTGTCCTGAAACGTTCAAGTTGTTGAGGCCAACAGATGTGCGTAATCATTGTAGGCATATCGCACCAACACGCGAAATCATATATGCAAAACGCGACAGAATCTACCACCCACAAACCTACGAATTTCGAGAAACCCTAACGCAGTAATAATACTTGTGACAGGGTGACCAATTGGTGCTTGCAAGTGTAGAAAAAGGGTCGGTCGATCGGATTTTTGGAATTCGAAATAGTGCTGACGTGGTGCACGAGTGGTCGACAGGATTGACACAAATCCCAAAACCGTCGAGCCGCGTGATTATTCCCGAAAATTGGCAAAATTCAGTGCCTCGCCTGAACTTCCGAAAACACCTGCGACTCGTAAAACACTCTCAATTCTGGAATTGGGATTGCAATTTGCGAGTCGAATTGCAAAGCGAGAGAATCGACGCCACTAGAGTCTTGCCCGAGTCCCGACCCGACCCGACTCTTGTCTGTCTCATTTCACACAACACCACTCGTAGGTGCTCCACGAGCATCAGTATAAAGTCACCCGCCAGACCCCATTCATCATCACACAATTTTCCTTTTAAACCCGTCTGTAGTGTTCGTAATTCGCACGTTGCGCTCGTAATTATGGCTTACAAGCCCGCGCTTCTGGCGCTTTCCGTCGTATTGCTCTTCATTCTCAGCGCGGCTGGTGCTACTGCCAAGAGCGCCCCCGTCACGAGCGCCCCCGCCGCCAAACCCGCCCCCATCATGAGCCCCACTGCCAACGCGAAGCCCGACCCCACGTCCAAGAAGGACGATGGGCTCATGACTGAGGTTCCCTCCACCATCGCCAAGCAAGTCGCTGCGGGCACTGCGGCGGGTGTCACGTACATCGACACCGCGCAAGATTCCGTGTTCCTGGCTGCCGTGAGAAAAGCCGGTTGGAACTCGCAGAAATGCCCTAACATGAGGGGTTTGGGGAAGGCCGGTTGCACTCCCTCGAATTGCTCCCTTGGGGGAATCGCCGCCAAGTGGAAGACCTCAAATTTGCAAAAGAGCAGGCTCGGTTACGAGCTGTACGTTCCTGGTAACCCCATGACCCAAACCAAGGCGAATCCCCAGGCGTGCTGTAACACATGCGCGGCCACGCTCCTCTGCTCGTACTGGCAGTACGTCCCCGATATAACCATTGACGGAAAGGGGGGCAAGGGCGCGTGCTTCCTCCTCCACGATAAAATCGACTACACCTGTGGAGAAATGACGGCACAGTTTTCGACGGAAACGAAGCCCGTGCATTTGCAGGTGCGAGTCGGCGGCGAGTGCAACCCGTCGGCGAAAGTTCTCAACGACCCGCATCTGGTGGGCGCGCATGGCACGCACTTCGACTTCAACGGGCGGCCCGACAAGGCGTTCTGCCTGCTCACGGATCGCAACCTGCACATCAACATGCTGCTGCGCGGCTACTACTCAGATAACACGGAGAACGCGGCGCTCGTGGTTGATGGCAAGGCCGTCCACACCTGGATCAAGTGAGTCACCTTCTCTTCGTGCCGCTTCCGCTGTCTGATTTTTTTATTTTTCATGCTCAGAGTGTCAAACATATATATGGCTTAGGTTATTGTCTAGGCTGTAGTGGGGTTGAAAATAAGGGGTACACCAGTTTAGGGTTGCCTTTTTGTACCAAACTCATCCTCTAGTCATTCATTCCTGCCTAGCATTCTGACATGGTTTCAGAGCAGGAGGTCCTTAGGACCTAACTCTGTGGGCCCAACGTACTGATCTGCCCTGCCTGCCCGCGTGCTGCCGCGCGCGGTGCTCTTTTCTTTTAGAGTCGCGCGCCCTGTTGTCGCCCCACGCGGGCCCTACTGCCGCGTCGCGCCCTGCTGCCGCGTCGCGCCCTGCTGCTGCGTCGCGCCCTGCTGCCGCGTCGCGCCCTGCTGCCGCGTCGCGCCCTGCTGCCGCGTCGCGCGCCCTGCTGACGCGTCGCCCGCCCTGCTGCGTCGCGCCCGCTGCTGCCGCGTTGCCCGCCCGCCGCGTCGCGCGCCCTTCAGCCGCGTCGCCCGCCCTGCTGCGTCGCGCGCGCTGCTGCCGCGTCGCCCGCCCTGCTGCATCGCGCGCGCTGCTGCCGCGTCGCCCGCCCTACTGCGTCGCGCGCCCTGCTGCCACCTCGCCCGCCCTGCGGCGTCGCGCGCCCTGCTGCCGCCTCGCCCGCCCTGCTGCGTCGCGCGCCCTGCTGCCGCGCCGCCCACCCTGCTGCACTGCCTGCTGCCGCACTCTTCGCCTGACGCGTTACCTATGCTAGCGCCCTCCTACCGCGCGCCCTACCTCAGCCCTGCTCGCCTGTCGCGCGCCCTGCTTGCACACTACTCCTGCTGCTCGTCACCACCTAGCACTATGGCCAGCCTTCGTGTTCTTTCCTTCGACACTGAGGGCCGCCCTGTAGAGTTCGACTCCTAGCTAGATGACTTGCAGCTCTACCTCATTAGCACTAGCAAAGACGAAATCTCACTCTTTGACCACACCTCTGGGGCCCTAGCCGCTCCTGCTGACACAGCTGCCCTTAGCGAGCGCTCTTAGTGGCTGACGCACGACGCTGCTGCCCGCCTTACTATCCGCAACCACTTGCCACTAGCGGAACTCAAGCACTTTGGCGAGCACAAAACCGCTAAGGCCCTGTACGACGCTGTAGTCGCTCGCTACTCCTCCCCTACCACTGATGCGCTCAGCCGCCTCATGCTGCCGTACCTGTTCCCCGAGCTGTCGAGCTTTGCCACTGTAGCCGACCTCATCACCCACCTTCGCTCTTGTGACGCTCGTGTCCGTGCCGCACTCCGCAAGGAGTTTGTTGCCCAGCACCCCCCTCCGATGTACTGGACGCTCCACTTTATAGTGACCCGCCTCCCTGACACCCTTCGCTCCGTCAGGGACCACTTCCTAGCGCGCTGTCCCTCCGACCTCACCATAGACCTCCTAGAGGAGCACCTCTTAGCCGCTGAGAGCAGCATTGTTAGTGTGGCTGCTGCTCGTGGCGCTCCTCGCACCCCCATCTTTGAGGGGTGCGCTTCTTCCCCTCTTGCCCCCTCCTACGCCACTGCTGCCGCCGTAGACTTCCTCGGAGCCGACTCGGTTGGTGCTGCCTCCACTTCTACCGGGCGGCGCCGCACCGGCAAGGGCAAGGGGGCAAGGGCGGTGGTGGCGGTGGCGGCGGAGGAGGAGGTGGAGGAGGTGGGGGTGGCGGTGGGATTGGAGGCAGTGGAGGCGGGGGTGCTGGTGGGAGTGGCAGCGGCGGTGGGGGAGGTGGTGGTGGTGGCGGCGGCGGTGGGAGTGGCGGTGGTGGCGGTAGCGGCGGTGGTGGAGGCAGCGGAGGCGGTGGCGGTCGTGGTGGAGGCGCTGGTCAGAGACAGCAGCAGCAGCGGTCCCTTACGCCTCAGCAGCTTCGTGAGTGGTTGGCTCAGAGGGGTACGTCTGGGGGTACTCGCTGTCCGTATGTCATTCGCACCGGTGAGCGTGCTGGTCAGACATGCGGCAAGCCCCACCCCCAGCAGCGTTGCTTCTCCCGCCTTGACGACGCCTGGCGTGAGGAGATGGGTGCGGAGGTTGAGACCCCTCGCTGGTTTGATCTGCTTAAGAAGGGTGTAGACATCTTTGCTCTTGACTATGATGCTATTCTTGCTGCCATGTATGCATTGTCTGTTCGTGCTGAGGGTGACTACTACCTGTGTCTGCAGCCTGATCTAGGTATAGCCAGCAGCTCTTGGTGCTTGCGAGTCTGCGCTCTCAGGTACCGCTTCTGCTGCCTTAGGTGCGGGTGAGTCTGCTCTGTCAGGTACTACGCCTTCTACTGCCTTGCACACCTTCACTCTTGACTCAGGTGCTTCCAGGTGTTTCTTCCGTGACAGCACAGCCCTTACACCGCTCCCTGCACCAGTTGCAGTCTCCCTGGCTGACCCCTCGGGGGGTCCAGTCCTTGCACGGTCTACCACTGTGCTTCCTTGCCCAGCGGTCCCATCTGGTTCGCTGTCAGGTCTCCACCTCCCCTCGTTCTCTAGAAACTTGGTGAGCAACGCTGTCCTTCAGGACCACTGGGTTGATACCTTCACCCCTGGAGGACAGCGTGTGGTGATCTGTACGTGCTCCAGGACTTAGCGACACCTGGCCACGTTCACGCGTGCACCAGGGTCGAGCCTTTACACACTGACCACGGTGTCGCCCCAGGTCGCTGCTGTCGGTCAGGCGTCTGCGTCAGGTCAGGTAGACTCCCCTTGCTCGTGTCGCTCCCTGTCGCACCAGACCGTTCTCTGGCACCACCGTCTGGGCCACCCCTCCCTGCCCCGCCTTCGTGACATGCACCGTCGCGTCCTTGTGTCTGGTCTTCCCCGGACCCTGCCTCCCCTCCCTGCTTCGCCTGCCCCGGCCTGCCTTCCTTGCGTCGAGGGGCGGTAGCGCGCCGCTCCTCACTCCTCCTCGTTTCCTCCAGCACCCAGCAGGTCACCTTGTCGTCGCCGACCTTGAAATACAGAGCCTCGTCGACTTGGCTCTTATTCCACCCGGCGCCCACCAACACGTCGTTGAGAGCCGTGTACCACAGCAGCGGCGACTGCTTCAGCCCGTAGAGGCTCTTCAGCAGCTTGCACACCCGGCCGGTCCCGTCGTTGAAGTGGTCCGGCTGGTACATGTACAGCACGCGGTCGAGTTTGCTCTGCAAAAAGGCGTTCTTCATGTCCAGCTGCATCAGGTTGAGGTCGAGGACGGCGACGATGCTGAGGAAAATCCTCAGCGTGACGTAGCTGCTCACCGGCGCGTACGTCTCTTCGTAGTCAGCACCATACACCTGCGTGAAGCCCTTCACGACCAGCCTCGCATTTTCGCGCTCGACAGTGTCGTCGATGCGATACTTCGTTGTCAGCACCCACCGGTTCTTCATTATGTTCACCCCCGGCGGGCGTTCGACCAGCTCCCAAGTGCCCATGTTGATGAGGCTACGAATCTCCTCCTGCATGGCGGCCTTCACCGCCGGGCCCTTCCAGCTTGCCAACGCCTCCTTCACCATCATGGTCGAAATGTCCCAACGGTGTTCGGGATCGGCGTGAATATCGGGGTCGAGCTCCGAAAACTCCTCATCATCCTCGGCGTCATCGTACTCCAGGTCGTTGTCGTCCACATCGTACACCGTGGTGAAGGCAGCAGGGATGAAGAAGTCGGGTGGCCTCCGAATTCGGCCCGACTTCCGAGGTCCGAGCTGCACCTCCACCACGTTGCTCGATGTGCCTTCATCGAACTGCTCCCCTGTCGTCCGCTCCTCTGAAGCGAGCTCCGAGTTCGACGGCTCCCCTGTCGATGACTCCTCTGAAACGCGCTTCCCGTTCGACGACTCCCCTATCGGCGGCTTCTCTGAAAGCTCCCCTGCCAACTGCCCCGTGGTCGGCTTCACTGCTGCATCATCCTCTGTCTGCTGCCCGCTAGCCGCGGTCTCCTCCGCGGTCGGCGAGGCGATCTCCTCCGCGGTTTCCTTCGCGAGCTCCTTCGCGCGTTCCGCGGTTTCCTTCGCGGGTTCCTTCGCGGGTTCCCCCGCGGTGTTTTTCGCGGTTTCCTTCGCGGTCTCATCCGCGGTCCTCTTCTCCCCGACTCGCTGGGCGTCACGTCGGCCACCGGCGATGCTCTTGGCCGGCGCCACAGGCGACGCCCCACGACTCCCCTCATCGCCGGAGGCCGACACCAGAGTCAGGCCACGCAGTTCGACGGGAAGGGAATGGGAAGAAGGGGCAGGAGATGGCGAGGCAGGGGCAACCGCGACATCCTCAACAGCCCGCTCACCGACCTCGGCGAGCAGAGGAAGTGGCGCCGTCGAGGTGCCCGTCGGCGGGGTGGCCCGCGTCCGACCCGATGCAGGCCCGAGGTCCGATTTCCACACCTCTAGCGACAGAGTTTCGTAGAACACCACGTCCGACGTGGTGACCACCCGGTTGGCAGTGATGTCGAGGAGCTCCCAGCCTTTGCTCTCCTCCGACACGCCGAGGTGAAGGCCCCACCGAGCTTCAGCTTCCCACCGCGCTGCTGCTCAGGGACGAGGAATTGCGCCATGTAGCCCCACACCCGCGCCATCGACAAATCGGGCTTATGCCCGGTGAGGAGCTGGTACGGCGTCGTGCCCGCGGGCAGGGACGACCGCTCCAGGCAGTTGCGAACCCAGACGGCCTGCCGCAGAGCGAGATGCCACCAGTGGTGCTGCACGCCCATGTGCAGCAGCATCGTCCGCACCGACTCCACCACCGTCCTCATCTCCCGCTCCGCCATGCCATTCTGTTGCGGGGTGTAAGGGCAGGTCAAGTCGTGGACAATTCCCTTGCTGTCCACGAAGGCAGTGAAGTCCTTCCCGAGGAACTCCCCTCCGCGGTCAGAACGCAGTTGCAGCACCGAATGCTTCGCATGCCGCTCCACCAGCACCAGCCACTTCTGGAACTCCAGCAGCACGTCCGACTTCTTGGCGACCGGCCTCACCCACACATAGCGGGTCTTGCGGTCCTTCAGCAGCAAGAAGTACAGGCTGCCATCCTTAGCAGCCACGCGAAATGGCCCGCAAAAATCGATGTGCACGACGGCCAGGACGTCGTCGGCTTCGGAGCCGTGGTCGGGGAAGGCATGCCGCGCCAGCTTCCCGCCGACGCACGAAACACACGGTGAGTCGGCGCCAGACACCGACTCGAGGTCCAGCCCAGTGGCGACCTCGTGCTTCGCCGAGCTCCGTATGGTGTCCATGCCAACATGCGCCAGCCTCGCGTGCAGCCTGTTCGGGGTTGCTTTCGTCGCTGAAACGATCGCCCGCAAGGCCACCTCCTCTTTCGCGGGTGTCGCCGATTTGACCGCGCATGGGCGCAGGTCAGTGCAGAGGACTCGGCCAGTGTACGTCGCGCGACCGAGCACGTCCCCCTCCGCGGAGACGAGCAGCATCCGGTCACCGTCGTCCTTCAGCGTCACCCCGCTCTCCTTCAGCTGGCCAGCCGAAAGCAAATTCGCCTGCACGCCCGGGACGTAGAGAACGTCGGAGATGAGCACCCGTTTCCCGGCCTCCCCTTGTAGCGCAACTGTGCCACGGCCGCGAACGTCCTGCAGCGCCCCATTGAAGCCACGTACGTGCTTCACATCGCCACTCGGCCCCAAGTCGACGAAGGCCTCCTTCGTCCCCATCAGATGGTGCGAGCAGCCGCTGTCGAGCAGAACCACCGCGAGATTCGCTTGCACGGCCGCCGCCACCGCCTGGAAATCCTCGCCAGCCTCCGGCGCCAGCGAGACGGTCGGCTCCACGATACCGACCAGCGAGCACGACACCTCCTTGTCGCCTCGCCCTTTGCCACCCGCGGAAGAGTCGGCGTCCTTCGCCGAAGTCGACTTTGTCGGCTGCTTCTCTTTTCGCGGCTGGTTTCCTCGACGCGAACGACGGCTGCCAGACCTTCCGCGGCCTCCCTTGGTTTCGTCGTCGTCCGAGTCACTGCGGTCGGGACACTCGAAGGAGAGGTGATCGGGATCGCCACACAGCCAGCATTCCCGGCGTCGACCTCCTCCTCCACGACCGCTATCCTTGGCAGACTTCTGCTTGTCAGCATCCGTCGCCAGCTTCCCGCCACCGCGGTGGCTGCCACCAGACTGCCCGCGCTGTCCCGGTCGACCACCTTGTTTCGCGGGGGCCGCGAAATTCACTTGCGCGAGGAGCTCCTGGGACCGCTCAGCCTCCTGCATCGCCTCGTCTTGCAGGATGTACGAGGTCAATGTGTCCTCGTTGAGCGTCGCTCGCATGCTCGGCGCCATCGACAGCCGCTTCAGCAGGTTATAGCTGCTCGGGAGTCCCTGCATGACATGCGTGACATACGAAGCCGTCGAGTATTCCGCGCCAGCCATACGAATGTTGGCGAGAATTCGCTGAGCGCGGTTGCAGTAGTCAGTCGCGGTCTCCTCGTCGCCCAAACGCAGGTGCGTCAACTGCCCCTCAAGCTGGGCGATGAACAAGTCTTCGGTGACCTGGTAAGTTGACTCGATGAAATGCCACGCCCGGTGGCCAGCGTCGAGGTACTCCCTGCACGACTTCAGGGCGATCTGTACGCCCGGCGAGCAGCACCGCGAAATGACCGTAAAGGTCAGCAACTGCACGGTGCGAAATTCCGCTCGCAGGTCGGGGTAGTGCTCCTCCGGCGTCGCCACGGTCCCGCGGGCGAAGCCCATTAGCCCGGCCATCTCCAGCTGGGGCTCGATGGCTTCCTTCCACGTGAGGATGTCGGGACGACCGACCAGCGGAGGTGAGACCGAGATCCTGTCCGGCGTAAACTTGAAGTAGCCGTAGCTCGGTGCGATTCCTCCCGCGGTCATGTGAGTCGCCGACATCGGCGCCAATTCACTTCGTCTGCCTCCGACGTAGTTTCGCGAGGCCCCTGCAGCCGCCGATGACTGCATCCCTCGCGCCTGAACGCCGCCGACTTCATCGGCGCGAATCACACCTCGCTGCCTCGATGTGCCTCCCGCGCTGCTACCGACTTGGTCACCCGCGGCGTTGACTCCCGCGTCGACGCCGCCTGCGTTGTTCACCGGTCGAGGAGATACAGGCCGAGAAGGGGGGTGCTCCGCTGCCCACAAAGCGCGAATGCCAGCCTCGACCACGGCCAGCGGGAGAGTTCCATACTCGTTCGCCGCATGACGTCTCCTCGCGTCCTCCAGCCGTGCTCCCAAAGTGTCCACGACACCCGCCTCTACTACGGGGTCTACCATGGCGTCTAACACAGCCGTCGATCTACGAACAAACGGGGTGAATGAGAAGTCAGCTAAACCGAAGGTCTCGTCGCGGTGTCGTCCACGCTCACCGCACCATGCGGAGATAAGTGGTGCAACGGGAGATAGACTACGAGCAAGGCACGGATGCTCGTGTGATCTCTGCGTTCGTTGGTTCCTTAGTCGTTTCCAAGTGCTAACACTGCTTGCTAGTTCACGGGGAAAATTGGCAAGAGTTTCACTCGGAAAACATGACAACAAAGGTTCAGAATGATTAGCATCAACATTGGCAACACAGACTACATCAGACCTAGCAAGGCTGCTGGTCGACTGCCAGCGCAGCACGGTCGACCGCGTGCCAGCACGGCTTGGTCGACCGCGCTCCAGCAGAGCAGAGTCGCGGCTTGCCAACGTTGCCCGTCCGCGGTGTGCCAACGCTGCAGTACGTCGGCTGCACAGCGATGCATCCGCGGGACAATGGTGCACCAGTTTCGCAGGTGCATGCTGCTGGTTGGCGCCCAACTCCCCGTCACACGCCCTGCGCAGACACTTCACCCGTGACGGCGCCCACCAGCCACGTCGACCTCGGGATACCACCCCCGAAATCGTACTTGCAGAAACACCCCTAGCGACTTTCGCGCGCGTCGCCCGGGTATCCTGGTTGACCGGGTATTTCGCGGTCCTCCCGCCATTTTGCGGCCACCGCGGTCCACCGCGATTTCGCGGCCACCGCAGTCCTCCCGTGACTTTGCGGCCACCGCGGTCCTCCGTGGTTTCGCGGCTCCCACGGTCCCCCGTGGTTTCGCGGCTCCCACGGCCCTCCGTGGTTTCGCGGCTCCGCCCAAGCGAGGACGGGGCCAAACACAACTCTCGTTGACACTGCTGGAGCTGCTGGAGCTGCTGGTGGAGCTGCTGGAGCTGCTGGTGGAGCTGCTGGAGCTGCTGGTGGTACTGTTGGTGGTCCTGCTGCTGGTGCTGCGGGTGGAGCTGCTGGTGGTACTGCTGGAGTTGGAGCTGGAGCTGGGGGTGCTGGTGCTGTTCCTGCTGGTTCTGGGGGTGCTGAGCGGCCGCGGCCGTACTTCGTTCCGCTCCTTGAGCAGGTTCTTGGTCTCCCGCCTTCTCCTCGTCCACCCCCTTCCTTAGCGTGTCCACCGCCTGTCCTGTCGCCGTCACAGCTACAGCCCACCTCCCCACTGCCTGCTCCGTCTCCTTACACTGGTCCGACAGGAGGTCTTGCTGAGCGTCGTGAGCCTGCGTCTCGTCCTGCATCGCCTGTTCGTGCTGCTCGCGCTTGTCGTCGTAGTTCGCGTCCTCCTCCTGTCCCTTGCACGCACCGGATGACTCTGCGTCCTTCCACTGCTCCACAGCATGTCCCTCTACCGTCTCCTCCTGAGTCCTCTCTTCCTGCCCTTGCTGACCCGGAGTCTGACTCCCTTCGTGCTGCTAGTCCCACTGTCACGAGTCTCCTGGCTACTGTTGTCACCGACCCTTCCTTTGAGTCTACTGCTGCGTCTGCTCTGGTTGCCGAGCTTGTCGACTTTGCTGCTCGCTGTCGTCTAGACTACGCTGCCAGTCTTGTTTCTGAGTCTGAGTCTGTCTGTCCTCCGTCCGTCGGGGGTGAGTGTGCCCTTGGCACGGACGTCCTTGAGGACAGGCAGGAGGAGTTCCAGTGTTTGGCTGCTACTTCACCTCATGTCGTGTCCATGCTGCTTGCCCCTGAGGGAGACCCGGATGCACTAGACATCCCGACTCCGCGCTCTTACGCAGAGGCGGTTGAGGGTCCCTACTCCTCTCAGTGGCAGGCAGCCATGGACGCAGAGATGGCTTCCTGGAAGTCCACAGGCACCTACGTCGACGAGGTTCCCTCACCTGGGGCGAACATTGTCGATGGCATGTGGATCTTCAGGGTGAAGCGGCCGCCGGGTTCTCCGCCTGTCTTCAAGGCGCGTTACGTGGCTCGTGGCTTCAGTCAGCGGCAGGGAGTTGACTACTTTCAGACCTTCTCTCCCACCCCGAAGATGACCACTCGTCAGGTGCTGCTGCACGTCGCTGCTCAGCATGACTACGAGCTTCACTCTCTTGACTTCAGCACAGCCTTTTTACAGGGCAGCCAGCACGAGGAGATCTGGCTGCGCCGCCCACCTGGCTTAACTGGGTCGTTTCCCCCTGGTACCCAGTGGAGCCTCCGGCGGCCAGTCTACGGTCTCTGCCAGGCACCTCGTGAGTGGCACGACACACTGAGGACTACACTTGCGGCTCTTGGGTTTGCTCCTTCTACTGTTGACCCGTCGCTGTTTCTACGCAACGACACTTCACTACCGCCGTTCTACATCCTCGTGTACGTCGACGACTTGGTCTTTGCTACTGCTGACACTGATGCACTGACTCTAGTGAAGTCGGAGCTGCAGAAGAGACACACGTGCACAGACCTGGGTGAGCTGCGCAGATATCTTGGCTTGCAGATCACTCGGGACAGAGCACGCCGCACCATCACTCTGACCCAGTCACACATGGTGCAGCAGGTCCTTCAGCGCTTCGACTTCCAGTTCTCTTTGCCACAGTCCACTCCTCTGCCTACTCGCCACTCGCTCTCAGCTCTGCCTTCGGATGAGTCCGTAGAGCCGAGTGGCCCGTATCCAGAGCTTGTGGGCTGCCTCATGTACCTGATGACCTGCACTCGCCCTGACCTTGCTTACCCCCTTAGCATCCTGGCACGCTACGTTGCGCCCGGGAGACACCATCCAGAGCACTGGAAGGCAGCTAAGAGGGTGATACGTTACTTGTGCAGTACGTCAGGCATGGGGCTCGTGCTTGGAGGACGGGCTCGAGTTGTCCTCACTGGTCACGCAAACGCTTCTTGGGTTGACGACTTGGCTACGCAGCGGTCGTCACAGGGTTACACCTTCAGCCTTGGCTCCGGTTCTGTCTCTTGGCGGTCTACCCGCTCTTCTTCTGTTCTCAGCTCCAGCTGTGAGGCTGAGATCTACGTAGGGGCCATGGCTGCACAGGAGCTGCGTTGGCTCTCCTACCTGCTGACCGACTTGGGCGAGGTGCCTCGTTCTCCTCCAGTTCTGTACGTCGATAACAAGGCAATGCTTGCCTTGTGTCGCGAACAGAGATTGGAGCACAGAACGAAGCACATCGCTCTTCGCTACTTCCTTGCTCGGGAGCTGCAGCAGCGTGGTCAGCTTCGTCTTGCCTACGTGGCCTCTCAGGCCAACACTGCTGATGTGTTCACCAAGGCACTTTCGCCTCGTGACCATCAGCGCTTCTGTACTGCACTTGGCCTTGTTCCTGTGTCTTCTCACTTACTTACTTCTTGACCTTGCCTGTGCTGTGATCTATATTATATACCTGCATGCCTGCGCTTGTTAGGTAGTGATCACTGTACTGTTGCTTTTGCATATATATCTCTGCATGCGGATTGGCCTTGTGGCCCTTTGCTTGTGCTCAGATTGTGTGGTGACGTTGTGATCCACCCTGAGCTTGCTCGTGCTTCCTGACTGTCCTTGTGACCCCTTGTTCTCCCCCACTTTGCCTATGGGGGTGTGTCAAACATATATATGGCTTAGGTTATTGTCTAGGCTGTAGTGGGGTTGACAATAAGGGGTACACCAGTTTAGGGTTGCCTTTTTGTACCAAACTCATCCTCTAGTCATTCATTCCTGCCTAGCATTCTGACACAGAGTGCGACGGCTTTCTCAAAATATGTCTGCTCTATCGAGAATTATGCTAACGCGTTTGTTTCTACCGAACTTTCTCGTTCTTCCGTCGTGCAGGGAGCTCGGGATTATCTGGACTGCCGACGGCGTTGACCACAAACTTCGCCTTGCGGCGCGCGGCGGAAAGCAGCAGGAGCGCTGCGACGGGTTTATGAAGGCCATTGATATCGACGGCAAGATGATCCCCCGCATGTAGCTCGGCGACGTGGTTACCAGCGCTGGTGGACTCGCGATCGAATTTCACGCGCACGAAATGTAGGGGCCGTTCGCCATGGATTACTACCTTCTAACCATCGACGGTCTCGTGGCGCTCGATTTGAGGCTCCGCGTCGCACACCCCAAGCTGCAGACGCCGTCAGACGCGGAGGTGCATCTGAATGTCGGGATCGCGGAGTTGGAGCACACGGACGATATTCACGGCGTGCTCGGGCAGACCTACCGCGAGGACCACGCCCAACGCGCGGCGGATTTCCAACGGCTAATTGCGACGCTTAACCACCCAATTTCCGCGGATGGCGCTGAGGGAGAGGGGTTCCTGGATAGTACTCCGAGGTCGTACGAGGCGAGCAGTGTGCTCGCGGTTGACTGCGCGTACACTGCTTTTGACCGTACACAGTACGTCATGCCCGTGTCTCGGTTTCCGTAATGCGGCGGCGTGCCGCTGAGTGTATTGTATGGTGGGCTGTGTTTGTTGAGGGAATGTCTGGTGTGATGCGCTGAAATGTATGGTATGGTGCTGATTGTGTGGTGCTGTGGCTGCTCTGGTGTGGTGTGCTTGTCCGTCTTGGGCGAATGCCCTGGTGTGCTCTCTCTTGTGGGCTGATTGATATGTTGTAGTCTCTCATGTTGGCCTGAATGTTGTCACCGGCATTCGTTTGGTTATCCCGTTGTGTGTATAGTGTGGTGGGCTTCTTTCTTTCTTGCTAGATTTTAGTCCACTGGTTGCTGTTTATTTTCCTTTTTTCCGGTGGGCTGATACTATTTGTTCATTATTTTGTTATTTGGTGGGCTGTAATAATTCTTTTGATATATGACCTTTCATAATGAACTGTGTGGAAAATGCTACCATCGAATCAAGTCACAACACTTTTGCAATGGTGTCAGCCTTCACAGCGAAACCCAACCATTGGGCTTGCGATGTTCGTGAATGAGTGAGTGCACGATCGCCAACCTTGAATGCACGCTCACACCTCCAAAAACGCAATTGGAAAGCAGATTTAATCTACAGTACCACCTTCAACCCAAGCCAACCTTGAAGCTGTCAAGAAGCGAACAATGCTGACCATCTGCACAGAATTCGTCAGTTTCGCGCGCAGACATGTTGATTTCGTCAACCGGTAACAGGTGTCGCCCGCAGCCTATGCTGCACATGCGTGCGTCACCACAGCATATGCAACTTAGCGAACCCAGGCAGCTGACCACAGCCTCTGCAGCAAACACAGCACATGATGATATTGTTGTGACCCCAAGTACCATCAGCGCTGCTAATTGTCACAGCGCTGATTGTTAAAACCCCACGCTGATGTTGTTACCATCAGCGCTGACAGTTCGGCACATCTTATTCCACAGCAATATCACGTGCTGACTTTTTCGCGTTCGGCACCTTCTCAACGCGACGTCGTTGCGATGCGCGAATGCTCAAGAACCGATGCTTCTGAGCGCAAAAATCCGTAGTGTGCCAACGTTTTTACGCCTCCCGTACGGATTTCGAATTACGTAGTCACCTCGCTATTGACTCAAGGAACGCCTGTAACCCTGTCACTGTCACTACACTGTCACTCTACTCGCGGTTAGCACTGCTGCCGCTCTTCGAACTACGAAAAGCCGGTACGTTACCTGTAATGCCCAAGGCAATGCGTTACTTTACCCGTTCGTTTCTTCCACATCGACCTAAAATCACCTTGCGCTTTTCCCTCCCTGCGCCGTTCCCCACCGTTCCTCACCGCTCCCCATCGCTGACTGGCCTTGCATGTCGTCCTTATTCCAGTGCCAGGTCCGCCTATCCTCTCCTTGCCTTTCCTTCTCTGTGCAGGCACCAGTTGCAATGGATTCATTCAAAGGCGGCTCCAAAGGCGCCACAGCAGCGGCGGAGAGGAGAGGAGGGGATCGCTGAGGCTCACTCCCCATCCGCCATCCCCCTTCCCCTCCTCTGCTTCTCCGTCCCCTTTCCCCCATCACTCTCCTTCCCCCCGCTTTCCCCCCACTTTCCTCACGTCCCCCCATCCTCTCCCCCCCCCCCTTCCCCCCCCTCCTCCCCTTTCCTCCACCCTCTCCGCCAGGCGCAATGGATTCATTTAGAGGCGGGTCCAAAGGCGCAACAGCAGCAGTGGTAGCAGCGGCGGAGAGGAGAGGGTCGCTGAGGCAATGCAAGGCTCGCTCACTCTTCCCTCCTCCCTGTTCCCTCTCCCTCCTCCCTGTTCCCCTTCCCTCCTCCCTGTTCCCCTTCCCTCCTCTGCTTCTCCGTCCCCTTTCCCCCATCACCCTCCTTCCCCCCACTTTCCCCCCACTTTCCTCACGTCCCCCCCTCCTCTCCCCCCCCCTCCTCCCCTTTCCTCCACCCTCTCCGCCAGGCGCAATGGATTCATTCAAAGGCGGGTCCAAAGGCGCGACGGCAGTGGCAGCAGCAGCGGAGAGGAGAGGGTCGCTGAGGCATCGCAAGGTGGCGGCTGATGTGGTGGCTGTGATGCTGGATGAAGGCATGCGGAAGCGAGTGAGTGAGTGAGGAAGTGAGTGAGGGAGGGAGTGAGGGAGGGAGTAAGGGTTTTCGTTGTTTATGACACCCAGGGACGGGGAAAGAATGAGTGGTTTTTAAGTCTGTGGCATGGGAAAATGAGTGAGAATGGAATAAGTGGAATGGAGGGGAGGCGGAGAGGAGAGGGTCGCTGAGGCAACGCAAAGTGGCAGCAGATGTGGTGGCTGTGATGCTGGATGAGGGCACGCGGAAACGAGTGAGTGAGTGATGTGTGTGTGATTGTACGGGACAGGAAACGAGTAAATGGCTGTTATTCAAACTGGCAACGCAAGGTGGCGGCAGATGTGGTGGCTCCGATGCTGGATGAAGGTGCAAGGAAACGAGTGAGTGGTTGATGTGCAAAGTGATTGAGAAGGTCAAGGAGCGAGGGAGTGATTCGTGGGACTGTGTTGCGGAAACGAGTGACTGAGCGCGTGCTGTTTAAAGTGAAACCAAGGGAGGCGAATCATGAAATTGCTCCGAAATTGCTCATAAGACTTGTCAAAAATGGTACAGGGAGTGAGGGGCGAGACTGGAACAAATGGAGTAGAGGGGAAGCGGAGAGACGAGACTCGCTTTCTCTGACATTTCTCTCGCTCACTTCGCTCTCAAACAGGCATCTCATTTGCCTTCCTTGTTGCGTTTCTCCGAGGCAGCAGCACGATTAGATTCTCCTGAGAGTGAATACCTCCTCTTTTTTTTTTCATGCATCCCTCCCTGTTGTGTTTCTCTCTGTCTCCAGTGTACCCACCCACCCACCCAGGCAGCAGCAGCTCAATTAGAGGCTCTGGAGAGTGATTATACCGGGGTGGATGCTGCTGTGGATGAGGATGATGAGATGATACTGGTACAACGTGTACCTTTCCTTTCTCTCACCTGTTCCCCACCCTCTCGCATGCACCCAGGCAGCAGCGGCGCGACTGGAGGCTCTAGAGAGTGACTATACCGGGGTGGATGCTGCTGTGGATGAGGATGATGACGTGTTCAATGCAGAGGAGGAACTGGTGCAAGAAGGTATGCTTATAGCGAGTAATGGACAATAAGGGCATGCTTATAGCGAGGAAAAAGGAGGTGTGCTGAATGGTCGATTCAGTCGGTGCATGGAAAGAAGGGGGTGTGGGACGTGTCTCATAACGAGGAAGCACAGCTTAGGGTACAAGTGGCAACTCACCCCCACCATGCTTCTCCCTCGCTTCCATGCCAGGAGGTGTTACGGGTCGCTACAATGCACAAAGGCACGCATAGTTTGTGGGGCACGAATGCTTGCTAGGGGTACGAATGCTTGCTAGGGGTACGAATGCTTGCTAGGGGTACGAATGCTTGCTAGGGGTACGAATGCTTGCTAGGGGTACGAATGCTTGCTAGGGGTACGAATGCTTGCTAGGGGCACGAATGCTTGCTAGGGGCACGAATGCTTGCTAGGGGCACGAATCACGATATGTTGCGGGAAGCCAACCTGACAACCCTCTGTCTGATGTGCTTGCCAGATATTACCGATTAAATAGTTAGTATGATGGAAGGTATCAGCAACAACCAGAGCTCCGGTTAAGGTGAGGCAAATCGATTTGACTTTTGTGTTTCGTGTTATTCATATTATTTAGACGCCCGCTCTAGTTTAACGACATTCTGTCGCTTTCTTCTTCCTTATTGTGCTCCTCGTTTGTGTGTTTCCTTCCGTCCCCGTTTGATGCGTTCGCCCTTGCTATCTTCCCCTTTCGTTCCCGTCTTCCTTCGACTGCCCACCACGTTTGACTCTGGCCATCCGAGGCAAGAGGTGCACAAGGCAGGCTCTCTGGGAATCAACTTTTGAGTCGACCCTTCAGTCAACTTTTGAGTCAACTCTTGAGTCAAGTCTTGAGTCAACTCTTGAGTCAACTCTTGAGACAAATCTTGAGTCAACTCTTGAGTCAACTCTTGAGTTGAGTCGACTTTTGAGTCGACTGTTGAGTCGACTGTTGAGTCGACTTTTGAGTCAACTTTTGAGTCAACTTTTGAGTCAACTTTTGAGTCGAAACAAAAGTACACTGGCCAAACGAGGCAAGAGGTGCACGAGGCAGGCTCTCCTTCCCTTTCCTGTGTGGTGCATTCCTCTTACTCGCTCCCTTGATCTCTCCATCTCTCCCTGCCATTCCCCTGTTTCCTTGAGTGCCTACCAAGCTTTGCACCGTCCAAACAAGTGAGCCGTCCGGGCAAGAGGTGAACGAGGCAGTCATTTCCTTCCCTCCCATTCCTGTGCGGTCCATTCCTCTTACTCGCTCCCTTGATCGCTCCATCTCTCCCTGCCATTCCCCTGTTCCCTCGAGTGCCTATCAAGCTTTGCACCGTCCAAACAAGTGAGCCGTCCGGGCAAGAGGTGAACGAGGCAGTCATTCCCTTCCCTCCCATGCCTGTGCGGTCCATTCCTCGTACGCGCTCCTTGGAGTGCCCACCAGGCTTCGCACCAGCCAAGCGAGTGAGCCGTCCGGGCAAGAGGCGCACGAGACAGGCTGCTGCTGCCGTGGTGAGCAGAGCGAGCAAGCGAACTCCCAAGACGTTTCCAGAGCTGCTAGAAGAGGTAGGGCATGGGGTGGGTAGGATAGAGGGAGGGAGGGGAGGGGGAAGGAAGGGGTAACACATGGTTGGATAGGAAGTGGATGAGAGTTTGGTTGGTAATTTTTTTTTTTCCCGAGTACTTTTTTGTTTTTTTTTTTTTATTCAAGGGTTTTCTGAGAATTCCCAAAATTACGCATCGGTCGGGTGGGAAGTGGATGACAATTCGGTTGGTAGGTGACATTGACGGATGAAATAAGATGGGTTCTGAGACGTCTCAAAGCCAATCTTTTTTCACGGGTAGGAAGTGGATGAGAGTTGGGTTTATACGTGGCAATGACAGAGCGAGCAAGCGAACGTTGAAGACGTTTTCTTGCAGAGCTGCTAGAGGAGGCAAGTTGTGGGGTTGGTAAGGGCGGGTAAAGAAGTATGGTGGGTAAGACCTGGGGCGGGTAAGACCTGGGGCAGGTGAGGCTGCTTGTGCTCACCCCTTCCATACCCCAAGCGTCATCCATAGTCGAGTCTAGCAGCCCTGTACTTACCCCTCGGACACACACCTCTTTCTTCCACACCCCACCACCCTCTCTCCCCATCGGCGAGTCTAGAAGCCCTGCCACCAGGCACGCCCTCCTTACCTCACAGCAGCAGTGGAGCCCGGCTGCTGCCTCTGTGTATTGTTTGTGTGCTCACCCCTGCCATGCTTCTCCCTCGCTTCCATGCCCCCTCCTCACTCCCCACAGGCGAATCTAGAGACCCTGCCACCAGGCACGCCCTCCTACCTCACAGCAGCAGTGGGCCCTCCAACAGCCGCCTCAGTGCGCCGCTTCTGCTCTGCGTGTGGCAGCCACGCGCCCTACACATGCCCCCGCTGTGCCGCCCGCTTCTGCTGCATCAGCTGCCAAAGACTGCACAACGAAACCCGCTGCCTCAAGTTTGTCATGTAGTGATTTATGATCAGCTAGAATATTGATACGCGTGTTGTGCTGTTTGGGGAATCTGTGTGAATCACTGCTGCTTTGCTGTGTCTAATTTCTTATTTGGAGGTGTCTCAAAACAGTTGTGTTGATTCGCTGTGTACAGAACAGTTAATGATTTGATTTGATCTGATTTTAACAGCTGTCTCGACTTGAAAGAGCTTCCATGTGAAGGAACTGCTGCTGCGGCCATGCTTGTTGTCACTCCAGCACCTGAAGATGGCAAAGCTAGTCCAGCAACCGAGCTTCAGTGATTCAGTGATTTCAATAAAGGGCCTACAGCAAACGGGCTCAATATATTTTGTCCATTTTCTTTTATATATATTTACACATGTTAGCATCCCAAATACATGTTAACATCCATTTTCTGTGCGTAAATTGACAACAAATGGTTATGGAGAGAAAAAGCAATGATTATATATCCTGAAAACATTACAGTTGAAATGTGCATGAATCGCAAACGCGAACCACAATGTGTGGTGAGTGCGAAGGTTTTCGCACTAGGTGTGCAATTATTGCTCGGCCGCACATCCCGCGTTACTTGTACATTATGATCGCCCCACTTACATTCGATCCCCACAACAAAAACCTTGCACCACTCCTGACCGCTGGAAAACTTCTCTTACCCGCTGGTTTTCAATACCCCTCTCACAGAACCCAACCGCGCCAGGAAACCAACCAGCACTATCACATGTTTCATAATTTCGATGTGCGTCACAAACACCAGAGCATTAGCAAACGTGGTGGCCAGTTCCCCAGCGATAGCGATAAGCGCCGCATTCGTCGGTACCATGAGGTCCAGCAATCGAACGAGGCGCTACGAGAGGCATCATGGGGCTGAAACGCCTCCTCTGATGTCGAGCCGCAATATTCCAGCAAAGTCTGCACTCGGCACTCACGCTAGCGTATTTAACGCGGAGGAAGTTGGAAACAACTCATTCACCGCTAGTAACAGCAGCTAAACAAATTCAGTACCAACCCCCTCAGCGGTTCTTTCCCATCTCAGAAGACTGCCATATCGAACTCTATCATGGGCGCGCTTCGTCATCGCTTTCTGCTCGCGCTCGTCCTCGTGGCGTCTCTAAACTTCCTCGCGGTTTTCGCGGCGCAGCCTCCGCCGGATGGGTACTACGGCGCGAGTGAGCCGGCGCTGGAAGAAGCATACGACCAGCGCGCGCTCCTGGAGGCCGAAAGCGATGCCTCGCTTGACTCCGTTGACTCGGTTGACTTGGAGGACCCGCGGGTGCTTCTCTCGGTGGCGGATGCAGCGGCGGACTTGAAGCAGACGTCGGACGACCTCAGCGGCAGCGTGAAGAAAGCTCTCGGGCAGGCGGGGAGGAACGTGCGCAACTCGATCGGCTCCATGGTCGGAGTCCCGCCCAACAAGGGCACGAAGAAGCACCACCGCCGCGGCGGGAAGAAAACTGGGCGCCGCGGCGGAAAGAAAACTGGGCGCCGCGGCGGAAAGAAAACTGGGCTGGCGGGAGCTCGTAAGCGCAAATCGGGCGCGGCAGCCCCCAAGACGTCCGCTGCGGGGGTTCCGAAGAAGCAGGGGGCGGGAGGTAAGCTCAACTCCGGCGCAACCCCCAAGAAGCCCGCTGCTGCCGCTGCTGGCGCGACGGGGGCTCCTAAGAAGCAGGAGGCGGGAGCTAAGGACACCTCGGGCGCAGCACCCGAGTCCCCCGCTGCTCCCGCTGCTGCAAACGAGCCGCGCGCGCTCCTCGAGGCGGCCGACAGTGATGCCGTGATTGACTCCGTTGACTCGGTTGACTTCGACTCCGTTGACTTGGAGGACTCGCGGGTGCTTCTCTCGATGGGGGATGCAGCGGCGGACTTGAAGCAGACGTCGGACGACCTCAGCGGCAGCGTGAAGAAAGCTGTCGGGCAGGCGGGGAGGAACGTGCGCAACTCGATCGGCTCCATGGTCGGAGTCCCGCCCAAGAAGGGCAAGAAGAAGCACCACCGCCGCGGAGGGAAGAAAGCTGGGCGCCGAGGCGGGAAGAAAACTGGCCCCGCGGGAGCTCGTAAGCGCAACTCGGGCGCAGCAGCCCTGAAGACGGCCGCCGCTCCCGGCGCTGCTGGCGGGAAGGCGGTTTCGAAGAATCAGGCGGGAGGTAAGCTCAACTCCGGCGCGCATGCGCTGGGAGCAAAGGGCACCTCGGGCACAGCCCCCAAGCCCACCGCTGCCAGCAGTGCTGCGAGCAGTGCTGCCAGCAGTGCTGCACCCAGCATTTGATTCGAAAAGCAGCCAGCAGACGTGCAATGGAGGGTTGCAGGGCGGCAGGGTGGCTTGGTCCTTCTACACAGGGAGATGCGGCGAATGGCAACCGAATGACCCGGTCTAATGCATGGGGAAGGGGGGGCTCTAGAAGGCCCGTTGCTTGTGATGTGGCGAGCTTGTGGCAGTGGTTCCGCGTGTGTGTGTCTGTGTGCTTGTTTCTCTTTGAAAAAACCTTTGTGAGGGAGGTGTGGTGGGTAGGAAATAGAAGGCAAGAGATGGGCTGCAAGGATACGTAGAAGGGGTTAGGAAAGAAAATTGACGTTTCTGCTTTGCTTGTGCTTTCTTCGCATCTCAGGGTTGATGATGTATTGCATGTGGTGGTGGGCTGTCATGTAGTGCAATTTGTGGTTCAATTCCAATGTTTCAGATTTCTTTACCAACAAGGCTACTACAGTAGAGACGAGGCAACAAAATGTCCCATACCTAAATAGCTTAGCACTGGCTTTATCGGCCAGCTCCAATTTTGTCCTGATATTTTCAAACCAGCCGGTTGTTGCTGCTGCTCCATTGTCACATTATTCGGGGGAAGTTCAGCAATTGTTGGTTGGGTGGGTATGTGTTCGTTGGAGATGGCTGATTTTCCCTTGATGGGAAAGTCCTAGCTCCGCAGGCAACGGTGACGGCAATGTTACAAAAAGGTCCAGAGCGACGACCGACTTCTTTCTTCCTCTAGCCTATGCTCGTCATAACTAAGTTTGTTCTAAAACGTCTAATAACGAGTACAGGCACCGGCTACAGTCACTCTGCCTCTTCAATGACCTCCTTCACCGAATTAACCTGCATCCGGACACACAGGCAGACACGGGCAGACACGGGCAGAGACAAGGGCAGACACGGGCAGGCCAGGGCAAACAAGAGCAGAGATGGGCGGACCAGGCAGTGAGCTGATGTGAGAGAAGCAGGCAAAGTGTAATGCATGAACGTTATTATACACGACAAACACTCAGCATTCATTACAATTATGCCCCTATTCAACACCACATTCGACTCTGAAGCACAGTCCACGAGTATCATTCCCAACCCGCTCTCTAGAGTCACAAATGGGGAGAGGATGAGAAATGGTATGCCTTCATTTCATTCACTGTTATCACATCCGTTCTCCACTCCACTATTTATTGTTACAGATGGGGAAAAACATGGTCCACCATTATTCGCTACAATCACATCCACAAAGCTCACCTCTGGAATGTAGTGTGTGAGCATGCTCTCCACGCCGCTCTTTAGAATCACAGAGGAGCTCGGGCAGCCACTGCAGGCGCCTGTCATGCGCAGATACACGATTCCCGTGGCCCTGGGGGGTGGATGGTTGGCAAGCAAGTGGGGGGTGGGGAGAGCAAACCACACAGGCTTAAATGAAACCGCACACAAGGCTCGGGCAGCCACTGCAGGCACCCTTCATGCGCAGATACACGATTTCCGTGGCCCTGGTGGGTCCGTGGCAGTGAGGGGAGGGGAGAGCGTAACACACAACAGGATGTGAGGGGTTATATGAAGGGCGACGCACAGGGCAGGGGAAGCCACTGCAGGCGCCCTTTCATGCGCAGGTACACGATTCCCGTGGCCCTGCAGGGGTGGGTGGCAGTGAGGAGAGGGAGGGCACAACAATCAGAGCTGGATTAAGAAGGGTGCCATGGCTTGAACAGCCCCTGCAAGCGCCTTTCATGCACAGATGCACGATTCCCGTGGCGTGGATGGTACGCAAGGTGACACGGGCGTGCGATCATGCTTGGTGAGGCATAAGAAAAAGGCCTGGGCAGGCACTGCAAGAGGGTGACGTGGCAAGGTGATGATGTGGCAAGAGGGTGACGTGGCAAGTGTTTGACATGGCAAGCGGGTGACGTGAAGCGCTCAACAAAGTCATTGTCCCCTCTGTCCTCCTGCAATGCCGGTCGACCTTTTAAGACATCTCAAAAGTCAACAATGTGAATCCAAGTCAGACTCACTCGTCAAAGTCAACCAAGTCAGACCCACTAGTCAAAGTCAACCAAGTCAGACTCACTCGTCAAAGTCAACAAAGTCAGACCCACTGGTCAAAGTCAACCAAGTCAGACTCACTCGTCAAAGTCAACAAAGTCAATGTCCCCTCCGTCCTCCTGCACTGCCGGTCGAATGCGCGTCTCCAGCAGCTCCCTTATCATCAGCACAGTCTCACTCTCATCCTGAGAGGGGTGGCAAAGGCGGGAGGGAAAATGCGCACATTCAAATGGGAAAAGAAAGGGCAACCAGAGGAGAGAAGCTACGAAGCATTCTCCAGCAGCTCCCTTATCATTACCACCGTCTCACTCTCCTCCTGAAGGGGAAGCAGCGTTTGGGAGGGGTTGGCGAAGGGGGGAGAAGACACGGGGAGATTGGCTGGGAGCGGGTTGAAAGCGAGTCTCCAGCAACTCGCGTATCATCAACACCGTCTCACTCTCCTCCTGAGAGGGGTGGTCAATGGGGGCGGGGGAAACAGCAGGGGGAGGTGTGAGTTCAGCCCACGACTACTGTATCATCATCAGCACCATCTCACTCTCGATCTGAAGAAAGACAAGGGGGGAGGAGCCGAGTAAAGAAAGAACGAATTTCAGCTCTAGTAACCTCAGCACCGTTTCAGGTTGATGCACACCACCCCACCTCTACTCCTACCCATTGCCACCGCACCTCACCTCATCACACCACTTTCCCCCACTGCGCCTGTACTGATAAGCCATTCCCCCCACCCCACCTTTGCCCTTCATTCCTCCACCCCATCTCTGCCCCTCATTCCCCAACCCCTCTCCCCACTTCATCACTCACCCCACCCCACCTCTGTGGGTTGTTGCTCCCCACCCCACCTCTGCGGGCTGTTGCTCCCCACCCCACCTCTGCGGGTTGTTGCTCCCCACCCCACCTCTGCGGTTTGTTGCTCCCCACCCCACCTCTGCGGGTTATTGCTCCCCACCCCACCTCTGCGGGTTATTGCTCCCCACCCCACCTCTGTGGGTTGTTGCTCCCCACCCCACCTCTGCGGGTTGTTGATCCCCACCCCACCTCTGCAGCTGCTGCTACCTGTGCCTGGGGGTTCAGCACCGCACCTATCCAACTCACCTCTCTACTCCTGCAATTTCCCACCCCACCTCTGTCTCACCTCACCTTCTCTACTCCTATCACTCCCCCCACCCCACCTCTGCCGGTTGTTGCTCCCCACTAGCTGCTGCTGCCTCTGCCTGGGGGTTCAGCACCGGCTGCCCGGAAGCAAAAAAGTCCATCAGGGCAGCAAAAATCTCTGGCATGAGGAGATCCCAGGAGCTCTCCTCCGTTTTAGTCCAGTCACAAAGTCACCCCCCAGGAACACCCGAGCCACACCTGCGAAATGGTGCAGGGATGGTGTGGAGGGATGGTGATGAAATGTTGGTTAAATGGAGAAGCACCAGTGGCAGTGGCAGTGGCAATGGCAGGTCAGGCGAAAAAGATAGTGCGGTTGGGCGCCGAAAAAGAGAAACTGCTTACCATCAATGGGAACAGTGCAATTGCAAGTGGAGATGCTAGGGCAGCTGGAGGAGGTAGGGCATGGAGTGGGTAGGATAGAGGGAGGGAGGGGAGCGGGAAGGAAGGGGATAACACATGGGTCGGATAGGAAGTGGATGAGACTAAGGTTGGTAGGGTTTTTGTGAGAATTCTCAAGGGTTTTTTTTAGTATTCTCAAAATAACACATTTGTCGGGTGGGAAGTGCATGAGAGTTTGGTTTGTACGTGATTTTGACAGATGAATTAAGATTGGTTCTGAGACGTGTCAAAGCCAATCTTCTTTCACGTGTAGGAAGTGGATGAGAGTTTGGTTTATACGTGGCAATGACAGAGCGAGCAAGCGAACGTTCAAGAAGTTTTCTTACAGAGCTGCTAGAGGAGGCAAGTCGTGGGGTTGGTAAGGGCGGGTAAAGAAGTATGGACGGTAAGACCTGGGGTGGGTGAGGCCGCTTGTGCTCACCCCTTCCATACCCGAAGCGCCATCCATAGTCGAGTCTAGAAGCCCTGTACTTACCCCTCGGACACACACCTCTTTCTTCCACACCCCACCCTCTCTCCCCCACAGGTGAGTCTAGAAGCCCCGCGACCAGGTACGCCCTCCTACCTCACCGCAGTGTCAAACTTATATGCTATAGTCTGTGTAGGCTGTAGTGGGGTAGCTCATATGGGGTACAACACTTTAGGGTTTCCTACTTGTACTCCTCATGCTGCTCAATGCAATCATTCCTTGTTCTTTCACATGGTATAGAGCAGGTTCCCTAGTGGGAACGTTTCCTAGGGCCCACCACTGAATTTTTTTTTTTCCTGCCCGGAGCGCGCTTCCCTCCTGCCCGAGTCGCGCCCCGTGTGCCCTCCCTCCCGTCGCGCCCCTAGCCCTTAGCGGCCCGTCGCGCCCTCCTCAGGCCCCTCGCGGCCCCTTTCGCGGCCCCTCACGGCCCCTCACGGCCCCTCTTACGGCCCCGTCGTCGCTGCTCTAGGCCCCGTCACCGCCCCTCTAGGCCCGTCGCGGCCCCTTTGCGGCCCCGTTGCCGCCTCTAGCGGCCTCGTCGCCGCCCCTCTAGGCCCCTCGCGGCCCCTTCGCGGCCCCGTCGCTGCCCCTCCAGGCCCCTCGCGGCCCCTTCGCGGCCCCGTCACCGCCTCTCTAGGCCCCGTCGCCGCCCCTCCAGGCCCCTCGCGGCCCCTTCGCGGCCCCGTCGCCGACCCTTGCGGCCCCGTCGCCGCCCCCTCTAGGCCCCTTACGGCCCCTCTGCGACCCCATCGCCGACCCTAGCGGCCCCTTCGCCGCCCCTGGAGGCCCCGTCGCCGCCCATCGCGGCCACCTCGCCGCCCTAAGCGGCCCCGTCGCCGACCCTAACGGCCCCGTCGCCGACCCTAGCGGGCCCGTCGCCGCCCCTAGTGGCCCCGTCGCCGCCCCTAGCGGCCCCGTCGCCGCTCTTCGCGGCCCCGTCGCCGCCTCTACCGGCCCCTTCACCGCTGAGCCGCCCAGCAGCTGAGCAGCCGAGCCACCACGCCGCCAGCCGCCCAGCAGCCGAGGCGCCCGACAGCCGAGCCGCCGAGCCGCCCAGCAGCCGAGCCGCCGAGCCGCCGCGCCGCCCAGCGACCGAGCCGCCGAGCCGCCCAGCAGCCGAGCCGCCCAACAGCCGAGCCGCCGAGCCACCGAGCCGCCGAGCTGCCGAGCCGCCGTGCCGCCCAGCAGCTGAGCCGCCGAGCCGCCCTGCCGTCGAGCCACTACTGTTCCTACCGGCGCGCCCCGGCCCTACTCCCTTGGACTGGTGAGCTCACTCCCTGCTAGGCCACTGCAGTCATGGCTACCCCCAGTGTCCTTACCTTTGATACTGAGGGTCGTGCTGTTGACTTTGAGGTCTGGGTCAATGACCTCCAGCTGTTCTTACAGTGCGATAGGGCAGACGGACTCTCCCTGTTCGATCTCACCTCTGGTGTCTCTCCTGCCCCGCCTGCTACTGCTGACAGCACTGTTCGCTCACAGTGGGCCACGCGCGATGCTGCTGCACGTCTTGCTGTGCGTCGCCACTTACCGACCACTGAGCGTGCGCACTTTAGCCAGTACAAGAGTGCTAAGACCTTGTACGACGCTGTAGTTGCACGCTACTCTTCCCCTGCCACTGCTGCGCTTAGCCGCCTCATGCTACCGTACCTGTTCCCTGACCTTGCTGCCTTTCCCACGGTCGCTGACCTCATTACGCACCTTCGCACTAGTGACACTCGCTACCGCGCTGCGCTTCCTGCTGAGTTCTGTGCCAAGAACCCCCCCCCCCATGTACATCACCCTCTACTACATAGTCACCCGGCTCCCTGACTCCCTTCGCTTAGTCAGGGACCACTTCCTCTCAGTTTGCCCCACCACACTCACCGTTGACCTCCTCGAGGAGCGCCTCCTAGCAGCAGAGAAGAGCATAGTTGCTGTAGGAGCCTCTCGTGGTGACCCTCGCACCCCCGTCTTTGAGGGGTGTTCTCCCTCCCCACTCTTGCCCTCTATTGCTTCTGCTGCTGCGGCCGACCTCGTTGGCTTCGAGTCGGTCGGCGCTGCGTCTGCCCCTAGCGGGAGACGCCGCACCGGCAAGGGCAAGGGGGGTAAGGGCGTTGGAGGGGCTGGCGGGGGCGGTGGAGGTGGTGGTGGAGGCAGTGGAGGGGGTGGGGGTGGTGGTGGGAGTGGTGGCGGGGGTGGAGGTGTCGGTGGCAGCAGTGGAGGCGGAGGAGGCGGCGGTGGTGGCGGAGGGAGCGGAGGCGGCGGAGGTGGCGGAGGCGGCGGAGGTGGCGGAGGCGGCGGAGGCAGCGGTGGAGCTGGTCACGGCTCTACGCAGAGGAGTGGCTCCGGTGGTGGTCCGCGCCAGCAGCAGCAGCGCAGTCGTGAGACCCTGTCCCCTCAGCAGCTTCGTGAGTGGTACGCTGGGCGTCAGCGGGGTGGGGGTACTGGTCCCTGCACCTACGTCCTCCGTACAGGCGACCGCGCTGGTGAGCAGTGCGGGGGCACGCACTCCACCCAGCGCTGCTTCGGCCGCCTGACGGACGCTTGGCGTCATCAGTTCCCTTACGCCACTGAGATCCCTCGCTGGGGAGAGCTGTCTAGGGGGGGGGGGTTGCTATCTTTGATCTTGACTTTGATGCTATTCTTGCTGCCATGTATGCTGTGTCTACTAGTGATGAGGGTGACTGTTACCTGTGCGTTCCGCCTGACCCGGGCATTGAGGCTGCTGCTCTAGGTGCTGGTGAGGCTGCTGCTCCAGGTGCTAGTGCGTCTGCTGCCCCAGGTGCTGGTGAGTCTGCTCTCTCAGGTACCACGTCGGCTCAGGCCTTGCACACCTTCACCCTTGACTCGGGTGCTTCCCGCTCCTTCTTTTGAGACCGCACCACGCTTACGCCGCTTAGTCGGCCGGTTGCGGTCTCCCTGGCGGACCCTTCTGGGGGTCCTGTCCTTGCTAGCTTCTCCACTGTCTTACCGTGTCCGGCAGCCCCCTCTGGCACCCTGTCAGGTCTCTACCTCCCCTCGTTCTCTACGAACTTGGTGAGTGGAGCTGATCTACAGGATCGGGGGGTTGACCAGTTCACGCCTGCGAGTCAGCGGGTGACCCACTGTACGTGTGCTCGGACGGGCCGACACTTGGCCACGTTTACCCGTCAGCCGGGGTCGAGCCTGTACACACTGACCACTGAGTCTCCTCCTGTTGCTGAGTCTGGTCAGGTAGCTGCGTCGAGTCAGGTGTTTGCTGCAGCGTCCAGGTCTGGTCCTGAGTCTGCGCCCTGCTCGTGTCGTCTCCTGTCCCACCAGACTCTCCTTTGGCACCACCGCCTTGGTCACCCCTCCCTGCCTCGTCTCCGAGGCATGGCCTCACGTGTCCTTGTCTCTGGCCTCCCCCGGTCCCTCCCTCCCCTACCTCCGGGGCCTGCCCCTACCTGCGTCCCCTGCGTCGAGGGGCGGCAGCGCGCCGCCCCTCACTCCTCCGAGTTTCCTCCGACAGAGGCTCCCTTGCAGACTCTTCACATGGACATGTGGGGCCCCGCCCGCGTCCGTGGCCAGGGTCACGAGCGTAACTTCCTGTTGGTGGTTGACGACTACTCGCGTTACACCACAGTGTTCCCCTTGCGCAGCAAGGGTGACGTCACTGAGGTGTTGATCGACTGGATCCGCGCAGCTCGTCTCCAGCTCAGAGAGAGTTTCGGCTCGGACTTTCCTGTTCTGCGTCTGCACTCTGACAGAGGCGGAGAGTTTTCCTCTGCCCGTCTGGGAGCCTTCTGTCGTGCACAGGGCATCCGCCAGACCTTCACGCTTCCGGCCTCTCCTCAGCAAACCGCATTGGCATGGTCATGGACGTCACTCGTACGTCCATGATCCATGCGGCTGCTCCCCATTTTCTGTGGCCGTTTGCGGTTCAGTACGCAGCGCATCAGCTCAACCTTCAGCCCCGGGTCTCCTTGCCAGAGACCTCCCCCACCTTGCGGTGGACGGGGAAGGTTGGCGATGCGTCTGCGTTTCGGGTCTGGGGATCTCGGGCGTTTGTCCGCGACTTGTCTGCGGACAAGCTGTCCCCCCGTGCTGTTCCCTGCGTCTTCCTTGGCTTCCCCCCTGACGCGCCTGGTTGGCAGTTTTACCACCCCACCTCGCGCCGTGTTCTGTCCTCCCAGGACGTCACCTTTGACGAGTCGGTGCCATACTACCGTCTCTTCCCCTACCGCACTGCGCCCCTCCCCCCGCCGCCGCTCTTCCTTGCGCCAGGTCCTCCCCCGGTAGACCCCCTCCCCCCTCAGGGTCCTGCCCCGTCAGGTGTGTCCCAGGTAGACGCAGTTGAGCCTGTCAAGGTAGCTGTTGACTCTGGTGCTGCTAGGGGCGCTGAGCCTGCGGGTGCCGGGTCTGGGGGTGCGGGGCCTGGGGGTGCTGAGTCTAGGGGTGCTGAGCCTGGGGGTGCTGAGTCTGGGGGTGCTGAGCCTGGGGGTGCTGAGTCTGGGGGTGCGGAGCCTGGGGGTGCTGAGCCTGGGGGTGCGGAGCCTGGGGGTGCTGGGTCTGCTCGTGTGGCCTCTGGCGGTGCTTCGTCGAGGCGGGAGCTACTCTCTATGCAGGAGCTGCGCGAGTGGTTTGCCCGGCGCTGGAGCCGTGCTGCTGGAGCTGGAGGTACTACTGTTGCTGCTGGTCCTGGAGGTGCTCGTCCTGGCGGTTCTGGAGCTGCTGGGACTGGGAGTCCTGCTGGAGGCACTGCTGGAGCTGCTGGCGGTGCTGAAGCTGACGGTCCTGCTGGAGTTGGTGCTGCTGGAGCTGCTGGGGGTGTTGGCGCTGGTGGTTCTGCTGGCGCTGGTGCTTCTGAGGGTGCTGGAGTTGGCGCTGTTGGAGCTGGAGGTGCTACTGGCGCTGGTGCTGCCGCTGGGGGTACTGGTGCTGTCCCTGCTGGTTCTGGAGGCGCTGCGCGGCCGAGGCCGTACTTCGTTCCGCTCCTTGAGCAGGTTCTTGGTCTCCCGCCCTCTACTGGTCCTGCTCCTCCCTTAGCGTGTCCACAGCCTGTCCAGTCGCGGTCACAGTTACAGCCTGCCTCCCCCCTGCCTGCTCCTTCTCCCTACACTGGTCCTACTGGAGGTCTTGCTGAGCGTCGTGAGCCTGCGTCTCGTCCTGCGTCGCCTGTTCGTGCTGCTCGCACTAGTGGTCGTGCTCCGCGTCCGCGTCCTCCTGCGGTCCCCGGCACACACCAGATGGCACTGCGCCCTTCCACTGCTCCTCTGCGTGTCCCGTTACCGTCTACTCCAGAGTCCTCTCTTCCTACTCTTGCTGACCCTGAGTCTGACTCTCTTCGTGCTGCCAGTCCTACTGTCACGCGTCTCCTGGCTACTGTTGTCACTGACCCTTCTTTTGAGTCCACTGCTGCGTCTGCCTTAGTTGCTGAGCTTGTCGACTTTGCTGCTCGCTGTCGTCTAGACTACGCTGCTAGTCTTGTTCCTGAGTCTGAGTCTGTCTGTCCTCCGTCCGTCGGGGGTGAGTGTGCTCTTAGCACGGACGTCTTTGAGGACAGGCAGGAGGAGTTCCAGTGTTTTGCTGCTGCTTTGCCTCATCTCGTGTCCACGCTGATTGCCCCTGAGGGAGACCCGGATGCACCAGACATCCCGACTCCTCGATTGTACGCTGAGGCGATCGAGGGTCCCTACTCCTCACAGTGGCAGTCAGCCATGGACGCAGAGATGGCTTCCTGGAAGTCCACAGGCACCTACGTCGACGAGGTTCCCCCACCTGGGGCGAACATCGTCAGTGGCATGTGGATTTTCAGAGTGAAGAGGCCGCCGGGTTCTCCGCCTGTCTTCAAGGCGCGTTACGTGGCTCGAGGCTTCAGTTAGCGGCAGGGAGTTGACTACTTTCAGACCTTCTCTCCCACCCCGAAGATGACCACTCTTCGGGTGCTGCTGCACATAGCCGCTCAGCGCGACTACGAGCTTCACTCTCTTGACTTCAGCACAGCTTTCTTGCAGGGCAGCCTGCACGAGGAGATCTGGCTGCGCCGCCCACCTGGCTTCACTGGGTCGTTTCCTCCTGGTACCCAGTGGAGCCTCCGGCGGCCAGTCTACGGTCTCCGCCAGGCGCCCCGTGAGTGGCACGACACACTGAGGACTACACTTGCGGCTCTTGGGTTTGCTCCTTCTACTGCCGACCCGTCGCTGTTTCTGCACACCGACACCTCTTTGCCGCCGTTCTACATCCTCGTGTACGTCGACGACTTGGTCTTTGCCACTGCTGACACTGCTAGACTCGCCCACGTGAAGTCCGAGCTGCAGAAGAGACACACGTGCACAGACCTGGGTGAACTGCGCAGCTACCTTGGCTTGCAGATCACCCGGGACAGAGCACAGCGCACCATTACCCTGGCTCAGTCACACATGGTGCAGCAGGTCCTTCAGCGCTTCGACTTCACGTACTCCTCGCCTCAGGCCACTCCTCTGTCTACTCGCCACTCGCTCTCAGCTCTGCCTTCGGATGAGTCCGTAGAGCCGAGTGGCCCGTACCAAGAGCTTGTTGGCTGCCTCATGTACCTGATGACCTGCACACGACCTGACCTAGCATACCCTCTTAGCATCTTGGCACGCTATGTTGCTCCTGGGAGACACCGACCAGAGCACATGGCTGCAGCGAAGAGGGTGTTGCGCTACTTGTGCAGTACGTCGGGCATGGGGCTAGTGCTTGGAGGGCGACGTCCAGTGGTCCTCACAGGTCACGCAGACGCTTCTTGGGCTGACGACCAGGCTACGCAGCGGTCGTCACAGGGTTACACCTTCAGCCTTGGCTCCGGCTCTGTTTCGTGACGGTCTACCCGCTCGTCTTCTGTTCTCGGCTCCAGCTGTGAGGCTGAGATCTACGCGGGGGCCATGGCTGCACAGGAGCTACGCTGGCTCACCTACCTGCTGACTGACCTAGGAGAGCCGCCTCGTTCTCCTCCAGTTCTGTACGTAGACAACAAGGCCATGCTGGCCTTGTGTCGGGAGCACAGACTGGAGCACAGAACGAAGCACATTGCTCTTCGCTACTTCCTTGCTCGTGAGCTCCAGCAGCGCGGTCAGCTTCGCCTTGCTTACGTGGCCTCTGAGGCCAACACTGCTGATATCTTTACCAATGCACTTCCGCCTTGTGATCATCAGCGCTTTTGTACTATGCTAGGTCTTGTGCCTACTTGGCCTCACTTGCTCACTTCTTGACTTTGCTTGTACTGTGATCTATATATACCTGCACTTGCATGCTTACCCTTGCTAGGTTGAGTTCACTGCCTTGTTTGTTCATCTTGATATATAACTCTGCATGTGAACTGGCCTTGTGGCCTTGTGCTTGTGCTCAGATTGTGTGGTGACGTTGTGATCCACCCTGAGCTTGCCTTGCTTCTCTTGACTGGTCTTGTGACCTCTTGTTCTCCCCCACTTTGCCTATGGGGGTGTGTCAAACTTATATGCTATAGTCTGTGTAGGCTGTAGTGGGGTAGCTCATATGGGGTACAACACTTTAGGGTTTCCTACTTGTACTCCTCATACTGCTCAATGCAATCATTCCTTGTTCTTTCACACGCAGCAGTGGGGCCCCCCACAGCCACCTCAGTGTGTCGCTGTCAGAAGTCTAGGCAGGAATGAATGGACTAGAACAGAGTTGGGTACAAATATGAAACCCTAATTGGGCTATACCCCATGTTAGCTACCCCACTACAGCCTAGACATATATAGCATATATATCATTTGACACAACCCCATAAGCAAAGTGGGGGAGAGCAAGGGGTCACAAGACCAGTCAATAGAGGCAAAGCAAGCTCAGGGTGGATCACAACGTCACCTTACACACTGAGCACAAGCAAAGGGCCACAAGGCCTGTTCACATGCAGAGGTATATATGCAACAACAACAGCATAGTGATCTCTACCGAGCAAGAACAAGCATGCAGGTATATGTATGTATATATATATATATAGATCACAGTACAAACAAAGCCTACAGCAAGTGAGGAAACGTAGGCACAAGGCCCAACAAGGTACAAAAGAGCTGATGCTCACTAGACGGAAGTGCCTTGGTGAATATTTCAGCAGTGTTGGCCCGAGTGGCCACGTGAGCAAGACGTAGCTGACCACGCTGCTGCAGCTCTCGAGCAAGGAAGTAACGCAGAGCGATGTGCTTCGTTTTGTGCTCCAGTCTGTGCTCCTGACACAAGGCAATGGCGGCCTTGTTGTCTACGTACAGAACTGGAGGAGAACGAGGCCGCTCTCCCAAGTCGGTCAGCAGGTAGGTAAGCCAGCGTAACTCCTGAGCAGCCATGGCTGTAGCGTAGATTTCAGCCTCACAACTGGAGCTGAGAACAGAGGAAGAGCGTGTAGACCGCCAAGAAACAGAGCCAGAGCCAAGGCTGAAGGTGTAACCCTGTGACGACCGCTGCGTAGCCAGGTCGTCAACCCAAGAAGCGTCTGACTGACCAGTGAGGACAACCTCGCCCCGTCCTCCAAGCACGAGCCCCATGCCCGATGTACTGCACAAGTAGCGTAGTACTCTCTTAGCAGCATCCATGTGCACCTTTCGGTGCCGACTAGGAGCCACGTAGCGAGCTAGAAGGCCAAGAGGGTACGCAAGGTCAGGACGAGCGCAGGTCATCAGGTATATGAGGCAGCACACTAGCTCTGGGTAAGGACCACCAGTACCAGCAGCTCCAGCACCACCAGCAGCTCTAGCACCTCCAGCAGCTCCAGAACCTCCAGCTCCAGCTCCTCGAGCGCCAGCACCACCAGCAGCTCCAGAACCTCCAGCGCCAGCACCTCCAGTACCAGCGTCACCAGCAGCTCCAGAACCTCCAGTGTCATCACCTCCGTACCAGCGTCACCAGCAGCCCCAGAACCTCCAGTGCCAGCACCTACAGTACCAGCGTCACCAGCTGCTCCAGAACCTCCAGCGCCAGCACCTCTCGTACCAGCGTTACTCGCAGCAGCACCCCCAGAACCGGCAACTCTGGCCCCAGGGTCTCCAGCCTCAGCGTCTCCAGCAGCGCCACCCCCAGACTCAGTACCGCCAGGCCCAGCAGCTCCATTACCTCCAGTACGAGCACCTCCAGAACTAGCGACTCCACCACCTCCTGTAGACAAAGTACCAGCACCAGTCCCAGCTGCAGAGCCCCGAACTCTAGCAGCGCGACCCTGACGGCTAGCGTACCACTCGTGCAGCTGCTGAGGGGAGAGAGGCGCACGCGGACGAAGGCGGCCTCTCCAAGGAGACCGCGCACCAGCAGTCTCAGTACCCTCAGACGCCGCACCCCCAGACTCAGCACCCCCAGGCTCCTCACGCTCAGGCGCAGCACCCCCAGACGCAGCACCCCCAGGCGTAGTACCTCCAGCCTCCTCACACTCAGGCGCAGCACCTCCAGGCTCCTCACGCTCAGGCTCAGCACCCCCAGGCTCCGAACCCCCAGCGTCAGCACCCCCAGGCTCCTCACACTCAGGCTCCACACCCCCAGGCTCAGCATCCCCAGGCTCCTCACACTCAGGCTCCGCACCCCCAGGCTCAGCACCCCCAGAGACAGCACCCCGAGCAGGACCACCCCCAGCAGGACCTGAGTCACCAGTGACCTTCACAGGCGCAGGCACGGGAGGGTCTACCTGAGAAACACCTGAAGGAGCAGGACCTGGCGCGGGGAGGGGGTCTACCTGGGGAGGACCTGGAGCAAGAAAGAGTGGCGGGGGGGGGCGAGGGGTAGTGCGGTAGGGAAAGAGACGGTAAAAGGGGACTGACTCGTCAAAGGTGACGTCCTGAGACGGAAAGACACGGCGCGAGGCGGGGTCGTAAAACTACCAGCCAGACGCGTCAGGGACAAAGCCAAGGAAGACGCAGGGAATGGCGAGAGGGGAGAGCTTGTCCGCGGTGGTATCGCGGACAAAGACACGGGCAACCCAGACTCGGAAACACGACGCATCGCCAACCTCCCCCGTCCAGCGCAGTGTGGGCGAAGTCTCCGGCACGGAGACACGGGGCCAGAGGTTGAGCTGATGCGCGGTCTGTGTGAGGAAATGAGGAGTGAGGAGCGGCGCGCTGCCGACCCTCGATGCAAGGAATGCAGGGGGGCGCAGGCGAGGGAGGGAGGGCAAGCAGAGACCTAGGAAGACTAGAGACCAGGGAGCGAGAGTGCATGCCACGAAGGCGAGGTAAGGAGGGGTGACCAAGGCGGTGGTGCCAAAGGAGAGTCTGGTGCGACAGGCGACGACACTCACACTGGATAGCTACCTGAGCAGACGCGTACAGCTGAGGAGAAAAAGGGGTAGAGCGCGACACAGTGGTGAGGGTGTACAGACTTGACCCAGGCTCACGGGTGAACGTGGCCAGGTGGCGGCCGGTCCGAGAGCATGTGCAGATCGCCACACGCTGCCCTCCAGGAATAAAGGTGTCAACCCAATGATCCTGAAGGACGTCGTTGCTCACCAAGTTCCGTAGAGAACGAGGGGAGGTGGAGACCAGACAGCTCACCAGACGGGACCGCCGGACACGGAAGCACAGTGGAAGACCGTGCAAGCACTAGGCCCCAAGAAGGGTCAGCCAGTGAGAAAGGGACAGGTGCAGGGAGGGGAGTGACTGTAGTGCTGTCGCGAAAGAAACAGCGGGAAGCACCAGAGTCAAGTGTGAAGGTGTGCAAGGCCTCTGCGGACGCAGTACTAGGGAGAGCAGACTCACGAGCACCTAGAGCTGCAGGCGCTATACCTTGGGCTGTACCAGGGTCAGGCGGCACACACAAGTAGCAGTCACCCTCAGCACTAACAGTCAATGCATACATGGCAACAAGAATAGCATCATAGTCAAGATCAAAGATATGTACATCATGCCTAAGCAGGTCTGCCCAGTTGGGGAACTCAATAGCATCAGGAAACTTGACGCGCCAGGCGTCGCTAAACCGAGCGAAGCAGCGGTACTCAGTGTAAAAGCTGGTGCACTGGCGACCAGCGCGGGGACCTGCGCGAATGATATAGGGGCAGCGACCAGGACCCCCAGACGCCCCACGCCCGGCATACCAATCATGAAGCTGCTGGGAAGTGGGGGTCTGGCGCTAACGTGTCAAACTTATATGCTATAGTCTGTGTAGGCTGTAGTGGGGTAGCTCATATGGGGTACAACACTTTAGGGTTTCCTACTTGTACTCCTCATGCTGCTCAATGCAATCATTCCTCATTTCTCACATGGTATAGAGCAGGTTCCCTAGTGGGAACGTTTCCTAGGGCCCACCACTGAAATTTTTTTTCCTGCCCGGAGCGCGCTTCTCTCCTGCCTGAGTCGCGCCCCGTGTGCCCTCCCTCCCGTCGCGTCCCTAGCCCTTAGCGGCCCGTCGCGCCCTCCTCAGGCCCCTAGTGGCCCCTTTCACGGCCCCTCACGGCCCCTCTCACGGCCCCGTCGTCGCCCCTCTAGGCCCGTCGCGGCCCCTTTGCGGCCCCGTTGCCGCCCCTAGCGGCCCCGTCGCCGCCCCTCTAGGCCCCTCGCGGCCCCTTCGCGGCCCCGTCGCCGCCTCTCTAGGCCCCGTCGCCGCCTCTCCAGGCCCCTCGCGGCCCCTTCGCGGCCCCGTCGCCGCCTCTCTAGGCCCCGTCGCCGCCTCTCCAGGCCCCTCGCGGCCCCTTCGCGGCCCCGTCGCCGCCCCTTGCGGCCCCGTAGCCGCCCCTTGCGGCCCCGTCGTCGCCTCCTCTAGGCCCCTTACGGCCCCTCTGCGACCCGGTCGCCGCCCCTAGCGGCCCCGTCGCCGCCCCTGGAGGCCCCGTCGCCGCCCTTCGCGGCCACCTCGCCGCCCTTAGCGGCCCCGTCGCCGCCCTAATGGCCCCGTCGCCGACCCTAGCGGCCCTGCAGCCGCCCCTAGCGGCCCCGTCGCCGCTCTTCACGGCCCCGTCGCCGCCTCTACCGGCCCCTTCACCGCTGAGCCGCCCAGCAGCTGAGCAGCCGAGCCACCACGCCGCCAGCAGCCCAGCCGCCGAGGCGCCCGACAGCAGAGCCGCCGAGCCGCCCAGTAGCCGAGCCGCCGAGCCGCCGCGCCGCCCAGCAACCGAGCCGCCGAGCCGCCCAGCAGCCGAGCCGCCCACTCGCCGAGCCGCCGAGCCGCCGTGCCGCCCAGCAGCCCAGCCGCCGAGCCGCCCTGCCGCCGAGCCGCCACTGTTCCTTCCGGCGCGCCCCGGCCCTACTTCCTTGGACTGGTGAGCTCACTCCCTGCTAGACCACTGCAGTCATGGCTACCCCCAGTGTCCTTACCTTTGATACTGAGGGTCGTGCTGTTGACTTTGAGGTCTGGGTCGATGACCTCCAGCTGTTCTTACAGTGCGATAGGGCAGACGGACTCTCCCTGTTCGATCTCACCTCTGGTGTCTCTCCTGCCCCACCTGCTACTGCTGACAGCACTGTTCGTTCACAGTGGGCCACGCGCGATGCTGCTGCCCGTCTTGCTGTGCGTCGCCACTTACCGACCACTGAGCGTGCGCACTTTAGCCAGTACAAGAGTGCTAAGACCTTGTACGACGCTGTAGTTGCACGCTACTCTTCCCCTGCCACTGCTGCGCTTAGCCGCCTCATGCTACCGTACCTGTTCCCTGACCTTGCTGCCTTTCCCACAGTCGCTGACCTCATTACGCACCTTCGCACTAGTGACACTCGCTACCGCGCTGCACTTCCTGCTGAGTTCTGTGCCAAGAACCCCCCCCCCCCATGTACATCACCCTCTACTACATAGTCACCCGGCTCCCTGACTCCCTTCGCTTAGTCAGGGACCACTTCCTCTCAGTTTGCCCCACCACACTCACCGTTGACCTCCTCGAGGAGCGCCTCCTAGCAGCAGAGAAGAGCATAGTCGCTGTAGGAGCCTCTCGTGGTGACCCTCGCACCCCCGTCTTTGAGGGGTGTTCTCCCTCCCCCCTCTTGCCCTCTGTTGCTTCTGCTGCTGCGGCCGACCTCGTTGGCTTCGAGTCGGTCGGCGCTGCGTCTGCCCCTAGCGGGAGACGCCGCACCGGCAAGGGCAAGGGGGGCAAGGGCGCTAGGGGGGCTAGTGGGGGCGGTGGAGGTGGTGGTGGAGGCAGTGGTGGGGGTGGGGGTGGTGGTGGGAGTGGTGGCGGGGGTGGAGGTGTCGGTGGCAGCAGTGGAGGCGGAGGAGGCGGCGGTGGTGGCGGAGGGAGCGGAGGCGGCGGAGGTGGCGGAGGCGGCGGAGGTGGCGGAGGCGGCGGAGGCACCGGTGGAGCTGGTCGCGGCTCTGCGCAGAGGAGTGGCTCCGGTGGTGGTCTGCGCCAGCAGCAGCAGCGCGGTCGTGAGACCCTGTCCCCTCAGCAACTTCGTGAGTGGTACGCTGGGCGTCAGCGGGGTGGGGGTACTGGTCCCTGCACCTACGTCCTCCGTACAGGCGACCGCGCTGGTGAGCAGTGCGGGGGCACGCACTCCACCCAGCGCTGCTTCGGCCGCCTGACGGACGCTTGGCGTCATCAGTTCCCTGACACCACTGAGATCCCTCGCTGGGGAGAGCTGTCTAGGGCTGGGGTTGCTATCTTTGATCTTGACTATGATGCTATTCTTCCTGCCATGTATGCTGTGTCTACTAGTGATGAGGGTGACTGTTACCTGTGTGTTCCGCCTGACCCGGGCATTGAGGCTGCTGCTCTAGGTGCTGGTGAGGCTGCTGCTCTAGGTGCTAGTGCGTCTGCTGCCCCAGGTGCTGGTGAGTCTGCTCTCTCAGGTACCACGTCGGCTCAGGCCTTACACACCTTCACCCTTGACTCGGGTGCTTCCCGCTCCTTCTTTCGGGACCGCACCACGCTTACGCCGCTTAGTCGGCCGGTTGCGGTCTCCCTGGCGGACCCCTCTGGGGGTCCTGTCCTTGCTAGCTTCTCCACTGTCTTACCGTGTCCGGCAGCCCCCTCTGGCACCCTGTCAGGTCTGTACCTCCCCTCGTTCTCTACGATCTTGGTGAGTGGAGCTGATCTACAGGATCGGGGGGTTGACCAGTTCACGCCTGCGAGTCAGCGGGTGACCCACTGTACGTGTGCTCGGACGGGCCGACACTTGGCTACGTTTACCCGTCAGCCTGGGTCGAGCCTGTACACACTGACCACTGAGTCTCCTCCTGTTGCTGCGTCTGGTCAGGTAGCTGCGTCGAGTCAGGTGTTTGTTGCAGCGTCCAGGTCTGGCCCTGAGTCTGCGCCCTGCTCGTGTCGTCTCCTGTCCCACCAGACTGTTGGTGCAACCCTACGGTTTGCACTCGGCTTGTTGTCCGTGTGCGTGAATGTGTGTGTGTATGGAATGGTATGAGGGCATGGGATAATATATATTTCATGCTTATAATTGTGTGTGAATGTTGAGTCATGATGTCGAGTGTGTGTGTCGAGTCAATAGCGAGTTATCGCTAGACGCGTGTTACGCGGTCGTTTGTGTCTCGCGCGCGGTTTCTATTTTGTCGTGCGCGGTTTCTATTTTGTCCTGTGTCGAACGTTCGGCGTGTCGCAGGTGTGTGCAGCAGACCCATCAAGAACTCAAGGATGAGTTTGTGATGAAGAGCCCGAGCCTTGGTGTCAAGCCTCAAGTGATTTCGAAGCTCGCCAAAAGGGTACACCTCAAGATATTGAAGATAGTTACATTACTTTGTGTAGTGTAACATTTCACTTGGTGTAGGCCCTAGTGAAGGGTAGTTTCGAGACCCTTCGTGGTTGGGGACAGTGTGGCACTGTTCCACATCACTGTACCTCGGCTCTTGGGGTTTGTAGGAGCTGGGAGTCATTCCCAACTCGTAACTCTTCCTATCTTGTGTTCTAAGACTATAGTGGCTGCCATAGCACCGTTCGTTCAAACCGACGCTGTGTCGTCAATTTTTTATCAAATCGTGCAATCTAAATTGATAATTGTAGACGACGTGAAGACGCTCCAGATCCAATTTGAATCAAGTCATTTGCAGCTATGAGCAGAACGCTATCAACGTTTGAAGCCGCTGTGCAGAAATCCGTCTGTGCTCTCTATCTTTCGTTTTAGGCACATTCAAGCCTATTGTGACTATAACAAGTGGTATCAGAGCCCCTTGGAGCAGTTTCGACAATGTCTGGACCTGAGGAAAGGGGTGGCAGAGGTGCTGGTGGCAGTGGAGAAGCTCAAGCTCAAGGCCAACCCCGTGATTCAGCCATGGCGCCCATGCAACCATGTCTTGGCCCACCTAGGGATGAGCCTAGGGTGTTTGGGCTTGACAAGTTCAACGGTGACAACTTTGCTGAATGGTCCTTCAAGATGGAGAACATCTTTGACCACTATGACCTGCTGGAGGTGATGGAAGGAACGGAGAAGCGCCCCGAGAACGACCCGGAGAAGAGCCCGTGGGTGCGGAAGAGCGCACAAGGCTATCTCTTACTTGGGCAAGCGTTGGGGAGCAGTCAGATCCGTCACATCAAGCCATTCCAGCGTGAACCAGAGAAAGGACCAAAGGCATGGGCTGCTCTCAAGGGTGTACATGCTCCTGCAACAGCGGCGGTAGCGGTGGTGTTGGAACGGCAAATGGCGGCACTACGAATTGAAGAAAACGAAGCGGTTGAAGAAGGGGTGCAGAAATTCTTCGACTTGTTGACGCGGCTTGAGGGAGCTGATTTGAACTACAGTGAGCTCCAAAAGAAGACCAAGTTGCTGGCCTTACTCCCAGAGTCATGGTCCTCGCTCATCATCAACCTTAATCGCGACTTGCCCCGCCTCTCGCTTGAAGACGTGAAGCGAGCTATCCTTCAAGAGGATTTCCGCCGCCGTGAGTTGGCGAGTGCGGATGGCGCTGGGGCAGCGAGCATCGGCCGTGGATATGGTCGAGGAAGAGGCAGAGGACGAGGGGGAGGAAGGTTTGGTGGCAGCAACTTCGGCGGAGGCCGCAGGAGTGGCGGTTACGGCAGCGACGACAAGAGCTACGGACGCGGTCGCGGCCGATTCGACGGCGAGTGTCACTATTGCCACAAGAGCGGACACATGTGGCGCGACTGCTACAAACTCCCTGATGGTTGGACCCCTGCTCAATGCCAAGAGGGTAGAGGAGCAGGAGGAGGGAGAGGACGAGGCCGTGGAGGCCGTGGCGGTCGCGGTGGCGGAGCTGCAAACATGAAGAGCGGAGACAACGACAAGGACCCGAGCGATGATCGATACCCGGGTCTATTCTACTTCGTGTCGACGCAAGTACCGGCTGGTCCAGAGAAGGATGAAGGCTTTGAGGAGCCAGCAGCTGTGGGGAAGGTGACCCTACACCCCCTGGACTATTGGGTGATTGATAGTGGCGCTACCTATAGCATGACACCTCGCCCGGACTTGCTCACCGAACTCGAGCCGTCACCGGTGAAGCATGTCACATCGGCTTTGGGGCAGCGAGCAGAGGTGAAAGGCATGGGCAAGGCCATGTTCAAGGGTGCTGATGGGAAGATGGTGGGCCTCAAGAACGTGCTTTGGGTGCCCAGCCTTGCTGCAAACCTGATTTCCGTGCGGCGGTTGGCAAAGGCCGGCATGGACACGAACTCGAAGGGAGCCAAGACCTACACCGCAAGGCTTGGCGATCGAATTCTTTGGGACCTTCATGAGGACAGGGATGTCTACAACGAGATGTGGCAGATCCCAGTGGTCCCTATGCCTAAGGAGAGGCAAGTGGCAGCAAGCATCAGCACCAAGGATGGAGCGGTCGGTAGCGACGATGGCGCGAACGGTCGCGCTAAGGAGAATGAGCTCAAGAAGAGCAAACTTGGAGGGACCAGCAAGTTCAGTGAACCTAAGGAGAGTGGTGCAGCAACCAAGGAGCAGCAAAAGGGTGAGGAGAACCCAGAGGCAGCAGCGGAGGAGGACTACGGAGAGAGTATGTGGGGCGCTATTGCGAGCGCGGCATTCTCCAATCCAACTTCGGCTACGGGGGAGTGTGATTGGCTCACCTTGCATCGGCGCATGGGGCATGTGGCCCTGCCCATCTTGCAGCAGCTAGTGAAGAATGAGATGGTTGCTGGCATACGTGTGAAGGGGGAGCCCGATGAGGTGCTTGGCTGCCCGACGTGCATTCAAGCCAAGTTCACCCGGTTTCCGTTCCCTAGTTCGGAGGCAACGGCAAAGGCAACGCTTGATGAGGTGGTGATGGACGTGGTGGGCCCCCTGAAGCTTGGAGCTGCTGGAGCTGAGTATTTTCTCACCATTGTCGACGTCTACACCCGCATGACTTGGGTGTACGTGCTGGCCAAGAAGAGCGACGTGGCTGAAACGTTGAAGACGGATTGGTTCCCGATGGTGGAGCGGCAACAAGACCGTCTAGTCAAGTCAATCCGCACCGATCGAGGGGGAGAGTTCCTGAGCAAGGAGTTTGGGTTGTGGCTGAAGAAGAATGGTATTCGGCACTCCCTCACCATGCCATACTCCCCTGCAATGAACGGCATCGCCGAGCGAGCGAACCGCACAATCACGGAGGCGGCACGCGGGTTGCTCATTGAAGCCGGGCTACCCGACTATTTCTGGCCTGATGCGGTGCGGAGCGCGTGTGTGGCCAAGAACAGAGCCTTGACTCATGTGGGAGCAGACAAATGGGTGCCCTATGTGGAGTGGCTAGGAAGGAAGCCAAAGGTGGATATGCTTCGGGTGTTCGGGTGCATGTGCATGGCGCTCGTGCCTAAGCATCTTCGGCACAACAAGCTTGGTGCCAAGGCGGTGTGGGCCGTGCACTTGGGCATGGCTCAAAACAGCAAGGGATGGCTTCTTTGGGACCCATTCACCAAGAAGTTCTTGGTGAGCAGGGACTGCAAGTTCATGGAGAACTTCATGTACAAGGATTGGAAGGCGGAGAATGAGGCGAAGATAGGCGTGCGGTTTGGGGAGGTGAAGAGTTCCGGTTTGGAGCATGTGGAGCTGCCTTTGGAGCTGAGCAGCGGCAGCACAACCACAAGGCAATCCTCCCTTGTGAATGGGGGAGAGGAGGCCAATGATGCAGAGGAAGAAGAGGAGGAGGTGCAGCAAGTGAGCGAGCGTGCACCGTCACTCCCTTCCCGTACTACGAGTGCTCCACGGATTCGAGCCACACCGCAGCAACGCCAAGGCCTTCAAGTCCCTGCAGCTGAGGAGGAAGGAAGGGGGAAGAGGAGAGTTCAACCCCCTAATAGGCTGACCTATGATGCGCCGGGAAAGCAGGGCAAGACAGCCCTGGCCGGAGCGGCAATGATGGTCGGAGACGACGAGGAGAGTGACTACGAGGAGTGTGCCTTCGCGTTCTTCTCTCCGGTGGAGATGCCGGGAGAACCAGCAACTCTCAAGGAGGCTTTGGAGAGTAGTGATGCTGAGGAGTGGAAGAAGGCCATGGAGAGTGAGCTGAAGAGCATCGAGGAGAATGACACGTTTGAATTGGTGGAGCTACCGGAGGGGCGTACGGCGATAACGTCCAAGTGGCTCTTCAAAATCAAGTCGGATGCCGACGGCAAGATCGAGCGCTACAAGTCTAGGCTTGTAGCCAAGGGGTACCAGCAGAAGGAGAAGGTGGACTTCAAGGAGCTGTTTGCCCCTGTGGTGAAGCCGACGACGCTGCGAACCCTATTCGCGGGAGCCGCCATCAAAGGATGGGTAGTAAAGCAAATGGACATCGTAACGGCATTCCTTAACGGCATCCTTGAGGAGGAGATTTTTATGGCGCAGCCAGAGGGGTTTGATGATGGTAGTGGCAGAGTGTGGAAGCTGAAGAAGGCCCTCTATGGGCTGAAGCAGGCCCCTAGGCAATGGTACATGAAGCTGCGCGAAGTGTTGGAGGGGATCGGCTTCACTCCCTCAACGGTCGATCACTCCTTGTTCATGCTTGGCGAGGGGGAGCAGAGGAGTTTCATGGTGGTTTATGTGGATGACATCCTCATTTTCTCACCCTCTTCTGACCTTGTGAAGGAGGTGATGCTGAAGCTTCAAGACAAGTTCAAGTGCAAGGCCCTTGGTGACGTGAGCTTCTACCTTGGGCTCCACATCGAACGAGATGTGGAGAAGCGGTGCATGCGGGTGCATCAACGAAAGTACCTGGAGGCATTGGCTGCCAACTTTGGGCAGAGTGAAGGCCATGTGGCTACACCCTTTCCCTCTGGGTTCAAGTGTGTGAAGGGACCAGAGGAGGAGAGCGTTGGTGAAGAGGAGAGGCGCCGATTTCACTCGTTGGTGGGCAGCCTCATGTATGCGGCGGTAAACACCCGACCGGACGTCGCGTTTGCTACCGGGCAGCTGGCTAGGGTTGTGCAATGCCCTAATGAGGAGCAGGTAGCAGCTGGAATGAGGGTGGCCAAGTATCTTGGCCAAACACCGACCGTTGGGCTGCAATACTCGGCGGCGGCACAAAGGCGCCAAAAGGGCGCGGATGGTGTTGAACCCGGGCGTTTGTTCCTCACCGCCTACTCGGATGCTTCATATGCATCAGAACCAGAGGACATGACAAGTGTGGGAGGCTTCATATGCTGTGTTGGTGGAGGCCCAACTGCTTGGGAGAGCAAGAAGCAGGTTGACCAAGCTTTGAGCTCGGTGGAGTCCGAGTACATGGCACTCTTCCGTGCCGTACGGGAGATTGTGTGGCAGCGGCGTTTGTTGGCTGAATTGGGGGAGGAGCAGCAAGGACCTACCCCACTGTACTGTGACAGCCAGGGTGCCATTGCTCTTGCTAAGAACCCTGTGTTGCATGGACTGACGAAGCACATGAGGGTGAAGTGGCATTGGACGAGGAGCATGGTAACCGCGGGTGAAGTTGAGTTGCGCTACGTGAAGACCACGGGGCAGCCGGCTGACATGATGACCAAGAGGCTGGTGGAGCAGCAGCATTGGAAGTGTTGCAAGCTGGCTGGGATGGCTCTGAACTGAGAGAGCAACATATCCTAAGGCCAACAATCCGAGGGGGAGTTTGTTGGTGCAACCCTACGGTTTGCACTCGGCTTGTTGTCCGTGTGCGTGAATGTGTGTGTATGGAATGGTATGAGGGCATGGGATAATATATATTTCATGCTTATAATTGTGTGTGAATGTTGAGTCATGATGTCGAGTGTGTGTGTCGAGTCAATAGCGAGTTATCGCTAGACGCGTGTTACGCGGTCGTTTGTGTCTCGCGCGCGGTTTCTATTTTGTCGTGCGCGGTTTCTATTTTGTTTTGTGTCGAACGTTCGGCGTGTCGCAGGTGTGTGCAGCAGACCCATCAAGAACTCAAGGATGAGTTTGTGATGAAGAGCCCGAGCCTTGGTGTCAAGCCTAAAGTGATTTCGAAGCTCGCCAAAAGGGTACACCTCAAGATATTGAAGATAGTTACATTACTTTGTGTAGTGTAACATTTCACTTGGTGTAGGCCCTAGTGAAGGGTAGTTTCGAGACCCTTCGTGGTTGGGGACAGTGTGGCACTGTTCCACATCACTGTACCTCGGCTCTTGGGGTTTGTAGGAGCTGGGAGTCATTCCCAACTCGTAACTCTTCCTATCTTGTGTTCTAAGACTATAGTGGCTGCCATAGTACCGTTCGTTCAAACCGACGCTGTGTCGTCAATTCTTTATCAAATCGTGCAATCTAAATTGATAATTGCAGACGACGTGAAGACGCTCCAGATCCAATTTGAATCAAGTAATTTCCAGCTGTGAGCAGAACGCTATCAACGTTTGAAGCCGCTGTGCATAAATCCGTCTGTGCTCTCTATCTTTCGTTTTAGGCACATTCAAGCCTATTGTGACTATAACACAGACTCTCCTTTGGCACCACCGCCTTAGTCACCCCTCCCTGCCTCGTCTCCGAGGCATGGCCTCCCGTGTCCTTGTCTCTGGTCTCCCCCGGTCCCTCCCTCCCCTACCTCCGGGGCCTGCCCCTACCTGCGTCCCCTGCGTCGAGGGGCGGCAGCGCGCCGCCCCTCACTCCTCCGAGTTTCCTCCGACAGAGGCTCCCCTGCAGACTCTTCACATGGACGTGTGGGCCCCCCCCCGCGTCCGTGGCCAGGGTCACGAGCGTTACTTCCTGTTGGTGGTTGACGACTACTCGCGTTACACCACGGTGTTCCCCTTGCGCAGCAAGGGTGACGTCACTGAGGTGTTGATCGACTGGATCCGCGCAGCTCGTCTCCAGCTCAGAGAGAGTTTCGGCTCGGACTTTCCTGTTCTGCGTCTGCACTCTGACAGAGGCGGGGAGTTTTCCTCTGCCCGTCTGGGAGTCTTCTGTCGTGCACAGGGCATCCGCCAGACCTTTACGCTTCCGGCCTCTCCACAGCAAAATGGGATTGCTGAGCGCCGCATTGGCATGGTCATGGACGTCGCTCGTACGTCCATGACCCATGCGGCTGCTCCCCATTTTCAGTGGCCGTTTGCGGTTCAGTACGCGGCGCATCAGCTCAACCTTCAGCCCCGGGTCTCCTTGCCAGAGACCTCCCCCACCTTGCGGTGGACGGGGAAGGTTGGCGATGCGTCTGCGTTTCGGGTCTGGGGATCTCGGGCGTTTGTCCGCGACTTGTCTGCGGACAAGCTGTCCCCCCGTGCTGTTCCCTGAGTCTTCCTTGGCTTCCCCCCTGACGCGCCTGGTTGGCAGTTCTACCACCCCACCTCGCGCCGTGTTCTGTCCTCCCAGGACGTCACCTTTGACGAGTCGGTGCCTTACTACCGTCTCTTCCCCTACCGCACTGCGCCCCTCCCCCCGCCGCCGCTCTTCCTTGCGCCAGGTCCTCCCCCGGTAGACCCCCTCCCCCCTCAGGGTCCTGCCCCGTCAGGTGTGTCCCAGGTAGACGCAGTCGAGCCTGTCGAGGTAGCTGTTGACTCTGGTGCTGCTAGGGGCGCTGCGCCTGCGGGTGCCGGGTCTGGGGGTGCGGAGCCTGGGGGTGCTGAGTCTCGGGGTGCTGAGCCTAGGGGTGCTGCGTCTGGGGGTGCTGAGCCTGGGGGTACTGCGTCTGGGGGTGCTGAGACTGGGGGTGCGGAGCCTGGGGGTGCTGAGCCTGGGGGTGCGGAGCCTAGGGGTGCTGAGCCTGGGGGTGCGGAGCCAGGGGGTGCTGGGTCTACTCGTGTGGCCTCTGGCGGTGCTTCGTCGAGGCGGGAGCCACTCTCTCCGCAGGAGCTGCGCGAGTGGTTTGCCCAGCGCTGGAGCCGTGCTGCTGGAGCTGGAGGTACTACTGTTGCTGCTGGTCCTGGAGGTGCTCGTCTTGGCGGTTCTGGAGCTGCTGGGACTGGGAGTCCTGCTGGAGGTGCTACTGGAGCTGCTGGAGCTGGAGCTGCTGGGGGTGTTGGCGCTGGTGGTTCTGCTGGCGCTGGTGCTTCTGAGGGTGCTGGAGTTGGCGCTGTTGGAGCTGGAGGTGCTGCTGGCGCTGGTGCTGCCGCTGGGGGTACTGGTGCTGTCCCTGCTGGTTCTGGAGGCGCTGCGCGGCCGAGGCGGTTCTTCGTTCCGCTCCTTGAGCAGGTTCTTGGTCTCCCGCCCTCTACTGGTCCTGCTCCTCCCTTAGCGTGTCCACAGCCTGTCCAGTCGCGGTCACAGTTACAGCCTGCCTCCCCCCTGCCTGCTCCTTCTCCCTACACTGGTCCTACTGGAGGTCTTGCTGAGCGTCGTGAGCCTGCGTCTCGTCCTGCGTCGCCTGTTTGTGCTGCTCGCACTAGTGGTCGTGCTCCGCGTCCGCGTCCTCCTGCGGTCCCCGGCACACACCAGATGGCACTGCGTCCTTCCACTGCTCCTCTGCGTGTCCCGTTGCCGTCTCCTCCAGAGTCCTCTCTTCCTACTCTTGCTGACCCTGAGTCTGACTCTCTTCGTGCTGCCAGTCCTACTGTCACGCGTCTCCTGGCTACTGTTGTCACTGACCCTTCTTTTGAGTCCACTGCTGCGTCTGCCTTAGTTGCTGAGCTTGTCGACTTTGCTGCTCGCTGTCGTCTAGACTACGCTGCCAGGCTTGTTGCTGAGTCTGAGTCTGTCTGTCCTCCGTCCGTCGGGGGTGAGTGTGCTCTTAGCACGGACGTCCTTGAGGACAGGCAGGAGGAGTTCCAGTGTTTTGCTGCTGCTTTGCCTCATCTCGTGTCCACGCTGATTGCCCCTGAGGGAGACCCGGATGCACCAGACATCCCGACTCCTCGATCGTACGCTGAGGCGATCGAGGGTCCCTACTCCTCACAGTGGCAGTCAGCCATGGACGCAGAGATGGCTTCCTGGAAGTCCACAGGCACCTACGTCGACGAGGTTCCCCCACCTGGGGCGAACATCGTCAGTGGCATGTGGATTTTCAGGGTGAAGCGGCTGCCGGGTTCTCCGCCTGTCTTCAAGGCGCGTTACGTGGCTCGATGCTTCAGACAGCGGCAGGGAGTTGACTACTTTCAGACCTTCTCCCCCACCCCGAAGATGACCACTCTTCGGGTGCTGCTGCACATAGCCGCTCAGCGCGACTACGAGCTTCACTCTCTTGACTTCAGCACAGCTTTCTTGCAGGGCAGCTTGCACGAGGAGATCTGGCTGCGCCGCCCACCTGGCTTCACTGGGTCGTTTCCTCCTGGTACCCAGTGGAGCCTCCGGCGGCCAGTCTACGGTCTCCGCCAGGCGCCCCGTGAGTGGCACGACACACTGAGGACTACACTTGCGGCTCTTGGGTTTGCTCCTTCTACTGCAGACCCGTCGCTGTTTCTGCGCACCGACACCTCTTTGCCGCCGTTCTACATCCTCGTGTATGTCGACGACTTGGTCTTTGCCACTGCTGACACTGCTGGACTCGCCCACGTGAAGTCCGAGCTGCAGAAGAGACACACGTGCACAGACCTGGGTGAACTGCGCAGCTACCTTGGCTTGCAGATCACCCGGGACAGAGCACAGCGCACCATTACCCTGACTCAGTCACACATGGTGCAGCAGGTCCTTCAGCGCTTCGACTTCACGTACTCCTCGCCTCAGGCCACTCCTCTGTCTACTCGCCACTCGCTCTCAGCTCTGCCTTCGGATGAGTCCGTAGAGCCGAGTGGCCCGTACCCAGAGCTTGTTGGCTGCCTCATGTACCTGATGACCTGCAGACGACCTGACCTAGCATACCCTCTTAGCATCTTGGCACGCTATGTTGCTCCTGGGAGATACCGACCAGAGCACATGGCTGCAGCGAAGAGGGTGTTGCGCTACTTGTGCAGTACGTCGGGCATGGGGCTAGTGCTTGGAGGGCGACGTCCAGTGGTCCTCACAGGTCACGCAGACGCTTCTTGGGCTGACGACCAGGCTACGCAGCTGTCGTCACAGGGTTACACCTTCAGCCTTGGCTCCGGCTCTGTTTCGTGGCTGTCTACCCGCTCGTCTTCTGTTCTCGGCTCCAGCTGTGAGGCTGAGATCTAAGCGGGGGCCATGGCTGCACAGGAGCTACGCTGGCTCACCTACCTGCTGACTGACCTAGGAGAGCCGCCTCGTTCTCCTCCAGTTCTGTACGTAGACAACAAGGCCATGCTGGCCTTGTGTCGGGAGCACAGACTGGAGCACAGAACGAAGCACATTGCTCTTCGCTACTTCCTTGCTCGTGAGCTCCAGCAGCGCGGTCAGCTTCGCCTTGCTTACGTGGCCTCTGAGGCCAACACTGCTGATATCTTTACCAATGCACTTCCGCCTTGTGATCATCAGCGCTTTTGTACTATGCTAGGTCTTGTGCCTACTTGGCCTCACTTGCTCACTTCTTGACTTTGCTTGTACTGTGATCTATATATACCTGCACTTGCATGCTTACCCTTGCTAGGTTGAGTTCACTGCCTTGTTTGTTCATCTTGATATATAACTCTGCATGTGAACTGGCCTTGTGGCCTTGTGCTTGTGCTCAGATTGTGTGGTGACGTTGTGATCCACCCTGAGCTTGCCTTGCTTCTCTTGACTGGTCTTGTGACCTCTTGTTCTCCCCCACTTTGCCTATGGGGGTGTGTCAAACTTATATGCTATAGTCTGTGTAGGCTGTAGTGGGGTAGCTCATATGGGGTACAACACTTTAGGGTTTCCCACTTGTACTCCTCATGCTGCTCAATGCAATCATTCCTTGTTCTTTCACACTGAAGACAAAAGGTCAAAGAACGGATCTCGCTAGTGTTTGCGGATCGTGCTGGCGAGGAAAAGCAGATCCGAAACCGTCAGCGCAATCTGGACCGAATCGAAATTGAAGGACAGCATTGGGCGCGAGATTTGGAGAATCAGGGGCGAAATCCCAAGCCCCGTGACCGAAATTTGTCAGAGGGATTCGCCGAGGAAAAGAAAACCTCCGCGAAAACAGACTCGACCAAGACGGGAACTCTCCAATTCGACCCAGGAAAAAATCAGAACTCGTTAAAGTTATCTTTCAAAGATGCTTTAATGAAGACTGATGATTTTCGCGGGTCCGGAGCCATGAACAAATTCCGGGAAGAACTCCAGAGGAAGCAGACAATTAAAGAAGTGGTATCGGTGCCTACAGAGCTGGGGAAAAAATTAAGGAGTGTGGAAAGGAGCAGGCCTTTTCACGACGTCAACGTCCTCTCCCGGAACCAGCCCAAGACGACTCTCCACTCCATAAGGAAGAAGTCTATGGAGCTGAAGCAGCTGAGGAGGCAGCTGGGAGTTGAAATAAAGCTCCAGAAACTCTGAAAATCCCTCCAGGATGCATCCAGTGGATCGCGAGCATCGACCGGATCCACCCCCTCAGGTTCAACCACTACGGTTACTACCTCTACTCCTGGCGTTGGAGAGGAGCCTTTCTCCACGCAGCCCAGGTCAGCTGTTAGTCCAGGGGCAAACAGTGGAACCACGGTGTGTACTGAATATTGGGATGTACCCTTTGATCCCTCTAATGAGACTATTTTTGGGTACTCCGAGCAACGCTCGCCACTCCTGCTCGAGGTGATCTGCAACGGACAGTGCCTCCAAGCACTCGTGGACAGCGGGGCATCGCACAGCGTCTATGACAAAAAGGCAATCGATCGACTCGGAGGTGAAATCAAGTCCTCAAGCTTCTCTGCAACGATGGTGGATGGCAGTAAGCTACCCATCTACAGGGAAACACGGTTACTACAACAGATTGGACCCCTGTGATGGAAGCCTGCTCTCCTCGTCACAAATATTAAAGGACTCGACGTAATCTTGGGGAGAGAATTTCTTAAAAAATTCAACCCCGAGATCAACAGGGTTAACCGGACGGCCAACATCAACAACAACAGGAGGAAAATCAGCCTTCCCAAATGGGACGACACGGGAAATATTCTAGTCGAGACACTCGCACGCTTTGAAAAGGACGTCAAACGGACCACAGCGGGATTTATGGCGATAGTCAACGAAGCAGACAGCGGAGAGAAGCAGATCCAGGAACTTCCTCCAGCAGTCAAGAAAATTCTTGAAGAGTTCCAGGACGTTCTCCCCGACGATTTACCTGATCAACCACCGCCATACCAAACACACCAACACGAGATCGTAGAAGAGCCGGGGTTTAAGTCGATGTTCCGAGCACCATACCGGCTGAGCCCGACAGAGCTTGCCGATATGAAAAAACAAATAGAGTATCTCCTGGAGAAAGGGCTGATTCGACCTTCGACTTCGCCGTACGTGTTGGATGCACGTCATTCTGAGTGCATGTCATCCTAACGTCCTGCCGAGTGCTCGTGCTATTCATGCGTGCATTGTTTGCATGAGCATATGTCATTGTGCATGGCTGTTGGATATTATCATCTCTGTGTTTTTTCTCCAAGTCTAAATGCTTGATCATGCAGGAGAAATCCAGAGCTTTCCAACGATACCAAGATCGCCTTATTCCGACCAAGATCGCCCAAGTTACAAGATTTCCAAGACTTGGATTTCTTATTACCTTTTGGGGTTATATCTAAATTGGGTGATTACTTGGACATGACTATAAAGGGATCTTTGGTTGGGTGGTTAGGGAAGGCAACTTTGACTTTTGGATTGGGGTGGCTAGAAGTTTCTAGCATGGGTTGCTAATGTTGCAACACCTAGGCAAAATCCAACTAGATTGGATTTTGCATGTGACACCTCAAGGACCTCATGATGAGGGTTGCATCCTTGCTGCTAGGAAGGTTCCTACCATCCTTCCCTAGCTCTTGGAGAACCCCTTCCCTCTCATGGTTCTCTTGGAGGTTCCCAACTCCAACTTCCTATGCCTTAATGTTTGTACTTCCTCCACCATTCTAGTCATGCAGCTGCTGGACGTTTTTACTCGGTTCTCACTCTGTAGACCATCTTAACGACTGATTCAACTTGGAGATGGTAGCTAAGCCTAAGGCGCACAATCCTGTTGAGCGGATTTGTGTTTAGTTGAGTAATGAGTTCGTCGTAAGTTCGCAAAATGATGGATCCTGAACAACAAGTGGTATCAGAGCGGGTAGTCGAGTTTGAGACGACGAATCGTCGTGAATTCTCAACCAATGTTGTCGACTAAGACCATTTTCTAGTAGCTCGGCTCGCGACCTTTCGATTGGTGGTCAAACCGCGTTCTAATTCGAAGTATCCAGTCCGCGACGGCGAGTTTTGTAGAATCGAAATTTCTGGCAGAAATCTCTCTAAACGATTTCTCAAGTTTCCACCGTTCATAATGTTGGTGCAACCCTACGGTTTGCACTCGGCTTGTTGTCCGTGTGCGTGAATGTGTATGTGTATGGAATGGTATGAGGGCATGGGAGAATATATATTTCATGCTTATAATTGTGTGTGAATGTTGAGTCATGATGTCGAGTGTGTGTGTCGAGTCAATAGCGAGTTATCGCTAGACGCGTGTTACGCGGTCGTTTGTGTCTCGCGCGCGGTTTCTATTTTGTCGTGCGCGGTTTCTATTTTGTCCTGTGTCGAACGTTCGGCGTGTCGCAGGTGTGTGCAGCAGACCCATCAAGAACTCAAGGATGAGTTTGTGATGAAGAGCCCGAGCCTTGGTGTCAAGCCTCAAGTGATTTCGAAGCTCGCCAAAAGGCTACACCTCAAGATAATGAAGATAGTTACATTACTTTGTGTAGTGTAACATTTCACTTGGTGTAGGCCCTAGCGAAGGGTAGTTTCGAGACCCTTCGTGGTTGGGGACAGTGTGGCACTGTTCCACATCACTGTACCTCGGCTCTTGGGGTTTGTAGGAGCTGGGAGTCATTCCCAACTCGTAACTCTTCCTATCTTGTGTTCTAAGACTATAGTGGCTGCCATAGTACCGTTCGTTCAAACCGACGCTGTGTCGTCAATTCTTTATCAAATGCAATATAAATTGATAATTGTAGACGACGTGAAGACGCTCCAGATCCAATTTGAATCAAGTCATTTGCAGCTGTGAGCAGAACGCCATCAACGTTTGAAGCCGCTGTGCAGAAATCCGTCTGTGCTCTCTATCTTTCGTTTTAGGCACATTCAAGCCTATTGTGACTATAACACATAAGGCCTCAATATGGTTGGTACGAACTCCGGAGGTGCTAGTGGCGAGATGGATAGAAGTAGAGAGGCTGGAGAGCAAGGGGGAGTTGCTGGTGGAGGAGTGGGGACTCACCAACCAGCCAACCCTACACTACCCTCAACTTCTACTCCATCTCCTACAACCGTGGATCCCGTGAAGGCGTTCTCTATTGAGAAGTTCATGGGGGAGGACTACGAGCACTGGAGCTTCCGCATGAGGCTGATGTACACCCAATACAAGCTATCGGATCTGGTGGAGGGGAAGGAGAAGATGCCGGAGGCCGCGGATCTGAAAGGAGCGTGGATGAAGCGATCGTTCGACGCGTACATGCTCATGGTGCAAGCGGTTGGCGGGCGACAACTTGACCACATCAAGGACCTCTTGGGTGATCCAGAGTGTGGCCCCAAGGCTTGGAGGAAGCTTCTGGATGTGCACTCACCGACACATGCTACCGGCATCGTGCTACTCGCGCGGCGGCTGCGCGACATCAAGTTCGTTGATGGAGAGCCGATGCAACCGGTGTTGGATGAGATGCGGGACATCTTCACGAAGCTCCAAGGCGGCGGTGTGGTGTACCCAGAGCTCGTGCAATGCGTGGAGATTGTGATACGGCTGCCGGAGTCGTGGTCTGCCCTTGCAATCAACCTCAACTCTCAACAGCCCCAGTGGAGCGTGGATTACATTCGCGCGCGCATCCTAGAGGAGGACTTGCGGCGGCGGAGTGTGGAGCGCTCGGAGGAGGGGGCTGGCTATGGAGCTGGAGGTGGAAAGAGTGGCTTCAAGAAGAAGTGGAAGGGCAAAAACAATGACAACCCTAAGGAGGATGGCGGCGGGGGTCAATGGGAGGTGTGCTTCTACTGCAAGAAGCGCGGACATCGTTGGCGGAAGTGCTACCAACGACCCAAGGATTGGACCCCGCCTTCATCAAGCAACCAGCGTGGTGGCACGAGGAGTGGGGGAGTCATGGGAGCTAGTGGAGAGGAGAAGGATGAGGAGAAAGGCGGCAAATCTGAGGAGCGGAAGGCCGGGTTCTTCTTCGTGAACGAAGGCGCAACCGACCTCGCTATGGCTGCCAAGGTTCTCCTACACCCCCTCACCCATTGGGTGATTGACTCCGGGAGCTCTTGGCACATGACTCCTCGTGCGGACCTACTCGATGAGATTCAGCCCGCACCCATCTCTACAGTCACATCCGCGACAGGCGCCAAGGCCAGGGTCATGGGCATGGGATGCGCCAAGTTCATGGGAGCGGATGGAGAGCTCGTGGGGCTGAAGAACGTGCTGTGGGTGCCGGACTTGTGCGCGAACCTGATTTCTACCGGCCGGTTGGGAGATGCGGGTGTGAACACCGAGACGATTGGCTCGGAGCGCTATCGTGCCTACAACGATGAGCGGCTGATTTGGGACCTGCAGTGGAAAGGGGATGTCCACAAGCGGATGTGGCAGATCCCGGTCCTCCCTTGGCGGAAATCGGGCAAGGCGGCAGTGGCGGCATCTATGGAGGAGAGCGTCACCGAGGAGGAGCAGCAAGGTGTGCAAGGAGAGGAGCTGATTGGAGGAAGTGCGGCGGTGAAGGCGTCGGCTACCTCGGGCCAAGCGGATTGGGAGACTTGGCATCAGCGGCTCGCACACGTGGCTGTTTCAACATTGGAGGTGATGCACAAGGAGAAGTGCGTGCACGGCCTGCAACTGCAAGGAGATGGCGCTCACTATGGCAGCTGCGAGGCGTGCATGCAAAACAAGTTTGCGCGGTTCCCGTTTCCACGTGCGGAGGGATCAGCGAAGGCGCCACTGGAGGTGGTGCACATGGACCTGGTGGGTCCTATGAGGACTGAGGGGACTGGGGGAGTGCTGTACTTCCTCACAATGGTGGACGAATGGAGCCGTTTCACATGGGCACGTCCCTTGTCCAAGAAGAGCGATGCTGCAGCGGCAATCAAGGAGGATTGGTTGCCGATGGTGGAGCGGCAAGCGATGCGGCTGGTGAAGGTGCTGAGGAGCGACCGAGGTGGAGAGTTCCTTGGAGCGGAATTCACCAAGTTCCTCAAGAGAAATGGCATCCGACATCAGCTGACCTGCCCTGGAACACCGCAGCAGAACGGCATTGCTGAGCGTGCCAACCGGACCATTGGCGAGGCGGCTAAGACCTTGTTGGGGGCTGCTGGGATGCCCTACAAGTTCTGGCCTGAAGCTGTTCGCCATGTCATCACGGTCAAGAACAGGGTCTTGACACATGTTGGCGACAAGCACTGGGTGCCGTACGAGCGTTGGCTTGGGAAGAAGCCATCCATTGACATGCTGCGGGTGTGGGGCTGCACGGGGCTTGTGATGGTGCCTAAGGAGCAGAGGCACAAGCTGGAAGTTGCTGCTGTGTGGGCTGTCCATCTTGGGATGGCTCCTGACTCGAAGGGGTGGCTGATGTGGGACCCCAAGAGCAAGAAGATGCTGGTCAGCCGTGACGTCAAGTTTGTGGAGGACGTCATGTACAAGGACTGGCAGCAGCAGCAGCAGGTGCAGATTGGCTTGCGTCTGCAGGAGATTGAGCGGTCTGCAGTGGAGGAGGTTCAGCTGCACCTTGAGGATCTTTGGGTCAGAGCTGACTAGTGACCACAGTGAGCAGCAAGTTTCTGGTCCCGCTGCGGAGGAGGGGTTGGAGGATGAGTCGGCACGTATGGACTCACCAACTCAGCCCGAGCCTGCTGCAAACGCCAAGGTCACCAAGAGGAGTGTGCAGAGAGGAGCTTCACCACATGGGCAGCAGACTGCAACCCGCGAGAAGAGAGTGGCAGCAGCACCCTCAAGGCTGAAGTATAGCCGTTTGGGAGGACCCAAGCAAGGTGCTATGGCGGTTCAGGCGGATGAGGGAGAGGATGAAGAGATGGCCTTCTGTTTCTTCACACCCTTGCCTGGAGAACCAGCCACAGTGGAGGAGGCACTGAGTGGACCCCAGAAGGAGGAGTGGAAGGCTGCCATGGATGCGGAGTTCAACAGTCTCATTGAGAATGGGACTTGGGAGCTTGTTGAGTTACCTGAGGGGCGACGGCCGATCAGCAGCAAGTGGGTCTTCAAGGTGAAGAGTGGTGCTGATGGTGCGCTGGAGCGGTTCAAGAGCCGCTTGGTCGCCAAGGGGTTTCAGCAGAAAGAGAAGGTCGACTTTGGGGAGATCTTCGCTCCCGTTGCTAAGCTAGTGACACTGAGGACTTTGATGGCTGGCGCAGCTGTGAAGGGATGGCACGTGAAGCAGATGGATATCACCACTGCGTTCCTCAATGGAGTGCTGCTGGAGGATATCTACATGGTGCAGCCCGACGGCTATGAGGATGGGACCAGCCGGGTGTGCAAGCTTAAAAAGGCCATCTATGGCCTTAAGCAAGCGCCCAGGTGTTGGTACGAGAAGCTGGAGGAGGTGCTGCTGGGTGGAGGCTTCAAGACGTCCCAGGCGGATCACAGCTTGTTTCTGCTTGGAGAGGGGGAGCAGCTGCTTTTGCTGCTGGTGTATGTCGATGACATACTGCTGTTCTCACCTTCCATGGAGCAGATTGAGAGGACACAGAAGCTGCTGATGGACAATTTCAAGTGCAAGATGCTGGGGGATGTCCACTACTACTTGGGGCTGCAGATTGAGAGGGATGTTGAGAGGAGGTGGCTGAAGGTGCATCAGTCACACTACATCTCTGGTGTCATGGAGCGGTATGGTGTGACTGGGGGTCGCACTGCGATGACACCGTTCCCTGCGGGCTTCAAACTGAAGAAGGCAGCTGAGGAGGATGATGTACTCGAGGATGAGCAGCAGAATGAGTACCAGTCACTCATTGGGAGTGTGATGTATGCTGCAGTGCATACGCGACCTGATGCTTCATTCGGAGTGGGGCAGCTGGCCAGAGTTGTGCAGCGGCCCACTGAGGAGCAGTTAGAGGTGGCAAAGCGCTTGGTGCGCTACCTCGGATCAACGGCATCTGCTGGTGTTCAGTTTTCAGCTGGCGGCCAGCTGAAACAGATTGGAGCAGATGGGGTCACGCCTGGAACCTTGAAGCTGTCGTGCTTCACCGATGCCACATGGGCCTCAGAGGATGAGGATCAATCATCGGTTGGCGGCTTTGTGTGCATGGTCGGAGGTGGACCAGTGAGCTGGAGGTCCAAGAAGCAGAGTGAGATTGCTCAGTCTTCCGGAGAGGCAGAGTACATGGCGATGTACCATGCCATCAAGGAGATTGTGCTCCTGAGGAAGCTGCTGGAGGACATGGGAGCTGAACAGCAGGGACCTACACCACTTTTCTCCGACAGCGAGGCTGCTATTGGCATGGCCAATAATCCTATCCTGAATGGGCTGAACAAGCACATGAAGATTAAGTGGCACTGGGTGAGGCAGATGGTGAAGGAGGGAGCTGTTAAGCTTCATCATGTGAAGGCTAGCAAGCAGGCGGCAGATTTTCTCACCAAAAGACTTCCCGAGAGCGCACATTGGAAGTGTGCTAAGATGTGTGGCATGGCATTGCACTAGTGTGGGCAGCAGTGTCATGAGTGCATGTGTGATTGTGTGTGCATGCAGTCCGTTAGTCTGAGGGGGAGTTTGTTGGATGCACGTCATTCTGAGTGCATGTCATCCTAACGTCCTGCCGAGTGCTCGTGCTATTCATGCGTGCATTGTTTGCATGAGCATATGTCATTGTGCATGGCTGTTGGATATTATCATCTCTGTGTTTTTTCTCCAAGTCTAAATGCTTGATCATGCAGGAGAAATCCAGAGCTTTCCAACGATACCAAGATCGCCTTATTCCGACCAAGATCGCCCAAGTTACAAGATTTCCAAGACTTGGATTTCTTATTACCTTTTGGGGTTATATCTAAATTGGGTGATTACTTGGACATGACTATAAAGGGATCTTTGGTTGGGTGGTTAGGGAAGGCAACTTTGACTTTTGGATTGGGGTGGCTAGAAGTTTCTAGCATGGGTTGCAAATGTTGCAACACCTAGGCAAAATCCAACTAGATTGGATTTTGCATGTGACACCTCAAGGACCTCATGATGAGGGTTGCATCCTTGCTGCTAGGAAGGTTCCTACCATCCTTCCCTAGCTCTTGGAGAACCCCTTCCCTCTCATGGTTCTCTTGGAGGTTCCCAACTCCAACTTCCTATGCCTTAATGTTTGTACTTCCTCCACCATTCTAGTCATGCAGCTGCTGGACGTTTTTACTCGGTTCTCACTCTGTAGACCATCTTAACGACTGATTCAACTTGGAGATGGTAGCTAAGCCTAAGGCGCACAATCCTACCGAGCGGATTTGTGTTTAGTTGAGTAATGAGTTCGTCGTAAGTTCGCAAAATGATGGATCCTGAACAACAAGTGGTATCAGAGCGGGTAGTCGAGTTTGAGACGACGAATCGTCGTGAATTCTCAACCAATGTTGTCGAGTAAGACCATTTTCTAGTAGCTCGGCTCGCGACCTTTCGATTGGTGGTCAAACCGCGTTCTAATTCGAAGTATCCAGTCCGCGACGGCGAGTTTTGTAGAATCGAAATTTCTGGCAGAAATCTCTCTAAACGATTTCTCAAGTTTCCACCGTTCATAATGTTGGTGCAACCCTACGGTTTGCACTCGGCTTGTTGTCCGTGTGCGTGAATGTGTATGTGTATGGAATGGTATGAGGGCATGGGAGAATATATATTTCATGCTTATAATTGTGTGTGAATGTTGAGTCATGATGTCGAGTGTGTGTGTCGAGTCAATAGCGAGTTATCGCTAGACGCGTGTTACGCGGTCGTTTGTGTCTCGCGCGCGGTTTCTATTTTGTCGTGCGCGGTTTCTATTTTGTCCTGTGTCGAACGTTCGGCGTGTCGCAGGTGTGTGCAGCAGACCCATCAAGAACTCAAGGATGAGTTTGTGATGAAGAGCCCGAGCCTTGGTGTCAAGCCTCAAGTGATTTCGAAGCTCGCCAAAAGGCTACACCTCAAGATATTGAAGATAGTTACATTACTTTGTGTAGTGTAACATTTCACTTGGTGTAGGCCCTAGCGAAGGGTAGTTTCGAGACCCTTCGTGGTTGGGGACAGTGTGGCACTGTTCCACATCACTGTACCTCGGCTCTTGGGGTTTGTAGGAGCTGGGAGTCATTCCCAACTCGTAACTCTTCCTATCTTGTGTTCTAAGACTATAGTGGCTGCCATAGTACCGTTCGTTCAAACCGACGCTGTGTCGTCAATTCTTTATCAAATGCAATATAAATTGATAATTGTAGACGACGTGAAGACGCTCCAGATCCAATTTGAATCAAGTCATTTGCAGCTGTGAGCAGAACGCCATCAACGTTTGAAGCCGCTGTGCAGAAATCCGTCTGTGCTCTCTATCTTTCGTTTTAGGCACATTCAAGCCTATTGTGACTATAACACATAAGGCCTCAATATGGTTGGTACGAACTCCGGAGGTGCTAGTGGCGAGATGGATAGAAGTAGAGAGGCTGGAGAGCAAGGGGGAGTTGCTGGTGGAGGAGTGGGGACTCACCAACCAGCCAACCCTACACTACCCTCAACTTCTACTCCATCTCCTACAACCGTGGATCCCGTGAAGGCGTTCTCTATTGAGAAGTTCATGGGGGAGGACTACGAGCACTGGAGCTTCCGCATGAGGCTGATGTACACCCAATACAAGCTATCGGATCTGGTGGAGGGGAAGGAGAAGATGCCGGAGGCCGCGGATCTGAAAGGAGCGTGGATGAAGCGATCGTTCGACGCGTACATGCTCATGGTGCAAGCGGTTGGCGGGCGACAACTTGACCACATCAAGGACCTCTTGGGTGATCCAGAGTGTGGCCCCAAGGCTTGGAGGAAGCTTCTGGATGTGCACTCACCGACACATGCTACCGGCATCGTGCTACTCGCGCGGCGGCTGCGCGACATCAAGTTCGTTGATGGAGAGCCGATGCAACCGGTGTTGGATGAGATGCGGGACATCTTCACGAAGCTCCAAGGCGGCGGTGTGGTGTACCCAGAGCTCGTGCAATGCGTGGAGATTGTGATACGGCTGCCGGAGTCGTGGTCTGCCCTTGCAATCAACCTCAACTCTCAACAGCCCCAGTGGAGCGTGGATTACATTCGCGCGCGCATCCTAGAGGAGGACTTGCGGCGGCGGAGTGTGGAGCGCTCGGAGGAGGGGGCTGGCTATGGAGCTGGAGGTGGAAAGAGTGGCTTCAAGAAGAAGTGGAAGGGCAAAAACAATGACAACCCTAAGGAGGATGGCGGCGGGGGTCAATGGGAGGTGTGCTTCTACTGCAAGAAGCGCGGACATCGTTGGCGGAAGTGCTACCAACGACCCAAGGATTGGACCCCGCCTTCATCAAGCAACCAGCGTGGTGGCACGAGGAGTGGGGGAGTCATGGGAGCTAGTGGAGAGGAGAAGGATGAGGAGAAAGGCGGCAAATCTGAGGAGCGGAAGGCCGGGTTCTTCTTCTTCGTGAACGAAGGCGCAACCGACCTCGCTATGGCTGCCAAGGTTCTCCTACACCCCCTCACCCATTGGGTGATTGACTCCGGGAGCTCTTGGCACATGACTCCTCGTGCGGACCTACTCGATGAGATTCAGCCCGCACCCATCTCTACAGTCACATCCGCGACAGGCGCCAAGGCCAGGGTCATGGGCATGGGATGCGCCAAGTTCATGGGAGCGGATGGAGAGCTCGTGGGGCTGAAGAACGTGCTGTGGGTGCCGGACTTGTGCGCGAACCTGATTTCTACCGGCCGGTTGGGAGATGCGGGTGTGAACACCGAGACGATTGGCTCGGAGCGCTATCGTGCCTACAACGATGAGCGGCTGATTTGGGACCTGCAGTGGAAAGGGGATGTCCACAAGCGGATGTGGCAGATCCCGGTCCTCCCTTGGCGGAAATCGGGCAAGGCGGCAGTGGCGGCATCTATGGAGGAGAGCGTCACCGAGGAGGAGCAGCAAGGTGTGCAAGGAGAGGAGCTGATTGGAGGAAGTGCGGCGGTGAAGGCGTCGGCTACCTCGGGCCAAGCGGATTGGGAGACTTGGCATCAGCGGCTCGCACACGTGGCTGTTCCAACATTGGAGGTGATGCACAAGGAGAAGTGCGTGCACGGCCTGCAACTGCAAGGAGATGGCGCTCACTATGGCAGCTGCGAGGCGTGCATGCAAAACAAGTTTGCGCGGTTCCCGTTTCCACGTGCGGAGGGATCAGCGAAGGCGCCACTGGAGGTGGTGCACATGGACCTGGTGGGTCCTATGAGGACTGAGGGGACTGGGGGAGTGCTGTACTTCCTCACAATGGTGGACGAATGGAGCCGTTTCACATGGGCACGTCCCTTGTCCAAGAAGAGCGATGCTGCAGCGGCAATCAAGGAGGATTGGTTGCCGATGGTGGAGCGGCAAGCGATGCGGCTGGTGAAGGTGCTGAGGAGCGACCGAGGTGGAGAGTTCCTTGGAGCGGAGTTCACCAAGTTCCTCAAGAGAAATGGCATCCGACATCAGCTGACCTGCTCTGGAACACCGCAGCAGAACGGCATTGCTGAGCGTGCCAACCGGACCATTGGCGAGGCGGCTAAGACCTTGTTGGGGGCTGCTGGGATGCCCTACAAGTTCTGGCCTGAAGCTGTTCGCCATGTCATCACGGTCAAGAACAGGGTCTTGACACATGTTGGCGACAAGCACTGGGTGCCGTACGAGCGTTGGCTTGGGAAGAAGCCATCCATTGACATGCTGCGGGTGTGGGGCTGCACGGGGCTTGTGATGGTGCCTAAGGAGCAGAGGCACAAGCTGGAAGTTGCTGCTGTGTGGGCTGTCCATCTTGGGATGGCTCCTGACTCGAAGGGGTGGCTGATGTGGGACCCCAAGAGCAAGAAGATGCTGGTCAGCCGTGACGTCAAGTTTGTGGAGGACGTCATGTACAAGGACTGGCAGCAGCAGCAGCAGGTGCAGATTGGCTTGCGTCTGCAGGAGATTGAGCGGTCTGCAGTGGAGGAGGTTCAGCTGCACCTTGAGGATCTCCTTGGGTCAGAGCTGACTAGTGACCACAGTGAGCAGCAAGTTTCTGGTCCCGCTGCGGAGGAGGGGTTGGAGGATAAGTCGGCACGTATGGACTCACCAACTCAGCCCGAGCCTGCTGCAAACGCCAAGGTCACCAAGAGGAGTGTGCAGAGAGGAGCTTCACCACATGGGCAGCAGACTGCAACCCGCGAGAAGAGAGTGGCAGCAGCACCCTCAAGGCTGAAGTATAGCCGTTTGGGAGGACCCAAGCAAGGTGCTATGGCGGTTCAGGCGGATGAGGGAGAGGATGAAGAGATGGCCTTCTGTTTCTTCACACCCTTGCCTGGAGAACCAGCCACAGTGGAGGAGGCACTGAGTGGACCCCAGAAGGAGGAGTGGAAGGCTGCCATGGATGCGGAGTTCAACAGTCTCATTGAGAATGGGACTTGGGAGCTTGTTGAGTTACCTGAGGGGCGACGGCCGATCAGCAGCAAGTGGGTCTTCAAGGTGAAGAGTGGTGCTGATGGTGCGCTGGAGCGGTTCAAGAGCCGCTTGGTCGCCAAGGGGTTTCAGCAGAAAGAGAAGGTCGACTTTGGGGAGATCTTCGCTCCCGTTGCTAAGCTAGTGACACTGAGGACTTTGATGGCTGGCGCAGCTGTGAAGGGATGGCACGTGAAGCAGATGGATATCACCACTGCGTTCCTCAATGGAGTGCTGCTGGAGGATATCTACATGGTGCAGCCCGACGGCTATGAGGATGGGACCAGCCGGGTGTGCAAGCTTAAAAAGGCCATCTATGGCCTTAAGCAAGCGCCCAGGTGTTGGTACGAGAAGCTGGAGGAGGTGCTGCTGGGTGGAGGCTTCAAGACGTCCCAGGCGGATCACAGCTTGTTTCTGCTTGGAGAGGGGGAGCAGCTGCTTTTGCTGCTGGTGTATGTCGATGACATACTGCTGTTCTCACCTTCCATGGAGCAGATTGAGAGGACACAGAAGCTGCTGATGGACAATTTCAAGTGCAAGATGCTGGGGGATGTCCACTACTACTTGGGGCTGCAGATTGAGAGGGATGTTGAGAGGAGGTGGCTGAAGGTGCATCAGTCACACTACATCTCTGGTGTCATGGAGCGGTATGGTGTGACTGGGGGTCGCACTGCGATGACACCGTTCCCTGCGGGCTTCAAACTGAAGAAGGCAGCTGAGGAGGATGATGTACTCGAGGATGAGCAGCAGAATGAGTACCAGTCACTCATTGGGAGTGTGATGTATGCTGCAGTGCATACGCGACCTGATGCTTCATTCGGAGTGGGGCAGCTGGCCAGAGTTGTGCAGCGGCCCACTGAGGAGCAGTTAGAGGTGGCAAAGCGCTTGGTGCGCTACCTCGGATCAACGGCATCTGCTGGTGTTCAGTTTTCAGCTGGCGGCCAGCTGAAACAGATTGGAGCAGATGGGGTCACGCCTGGAACCTTGAAGCTGTCGTGCTTCACCGATGCCACATGGGCCTCAGAGGATGAGGATCAATCATCGGTTGGCGGCTTTGTGTGCATGGTCGGAGGTGGACCAGTGAGCTGGAGGTCCAAGAAGCAGAGTGAGATTGCTCAGTCTTCCGGAGAGGCAGAGTACATGGCGATGTACCATGCCATCAAGGAGATTGTGCTCCTGAGGAAGCTGCTGGAGGACATGGGAGCTGAACAGCAAGGACCTACACCACTTTTCTCCGACAGTGAGGCTGCTATTGGCATGGCCAATAATCCTATCCTGAATGGGCTGAACAAGCACATGAAGATTAAGTGGCACTGGGTGAGGCAGATGGTGAAGGAGGGAGCTGTTAAGCTTCATCATGTGAAGGCTAGCAAGCAGGCGGCAGATTTTCTCACCAAAAGACTTCCCGAGAGCGCACATTGGAAGTGTGCTAAGATGTGTGGCATGGCATTGCACTAGTGTGGGCAGCAGTGTCATGAGTGCATGTGTGATTGTGTGTGCATGCAGTCCGTTAGTCTGAGGGGGAGTTTGTTGGATGCACGTCATTCTGAGTGCATGTCATCCTAACGTCCTGCCGAGTGCTCGTGCTATTCATGCGTGCATTGTTTGCATGAGCATATGTCATTGTGCATGGCTGTTGGATATTATCATCTCTGTGTTTTTTCTCCAAGTCTAAATGCTTGATCATGCAGGAGAAATCCAGAGCTTTCCAACGATACCAAGATCGCCTTATTCCGACCAAGATCGCCCAAGTTACAAGATTTCCAAGACTTGGATTTCTTATTACCTTTTGGGGTTATATCTAAATTGGGTGATTACTTGGACATGACTATAAAGGGATCTTTGGTTGGGTGGTTAGGGAAGGCAACTTTGACTTTTGGATTGGGGTGGCTAGAAGTTTCTAGCATGGGTTGCAAATGTTGCAACACCTAGGCAAAATCCAACTAGATTGGATTTTGCATGTGACACCTCAAGGACCTCATGATGAGGGTTGCATCCTTGCTGCTAGGAAGGTTCCTACCATCCTTCCCTAGCTCTTGGAGAACCCCTTCCCTCTCATGGTTCTCTTGGAGGTTCCCAACTCCAACTTCCTATGCCTTAATGTTTGTACTTCCTCCACCATTCTAGTCATGCAGCTGCTGGACGTTTTTACTCGGTTCTCACTCTGTAGACCATCTTAACGACTGATTCAACTTGGAGATGGTAGCTAAGCCTAAGGCGCACAATCCTACCGAGCGGATTTGTGTTTAGTTGAGTAATGAGTTCGTCGTAAGTTCGCAAAATGATGGATCCTGAACAACAAGTGGTATCAGAGCGGGTAGTCGAGTTTGAGACGACGAATCGTCGTGAATTCTCAACCAATGTTGTCGAGTAAGACCATTTTCTAGTAGCTCGGCTCGCGACCTTTCGATTGGTGGTCAAACCGCGTTCTAATTCGAAGTATCCAGTCCGCGACGGCGAGTTTTGTAGAATCGAAATTTCTGGCAGAAATCTCTCTAAACGATTTCTCAAGTTTCCACCGTTCATAATGTTGGTGCAACCCTACGGTTTGCACTCGGCTTGTTGTCCGTGTGCGTGAATGTGTATGTGTATGGAATGGTATGAGGGCATGGGAGAATATATATTTCATGCTTATAATTGTGTGTGAATGTTGAGTCATGATGTCGAGTGTGTGTGTCGAGTCAATAGCGAGTTATCGCTAGACGCGTGTTACGCGGTCGTTTGTGTCTCGCGCGCGGTTTCTATTTTGTCGTGCGCGGTTTCTATTTTGTCCTGTGTCGAACGTTCGGCGTGTCGCAGGTGTGTGCAGCAGACCCATCAAGAACTCAAGGATGAGTTTGTGATGAAGAGCCCGAGCCTTGGTGTCAAGCCTCAAGTGATTTCGAAGCTCGCCAAAAGGCTACACCTCAAGATAATGAAGATAGTTACATTACTTTGTGTAGTGTAACATTTCACTTGGTGTAGGCCCTAGCGAAGGGTAGTTTCGAGACCCTTCGTGGTTGGGGACAGTGTGGCACTGTTCCACATCACTGTACCTCGGCTCTTGGGGTTTGTAGGAGCTGGGAGTCATTCCCAACTCGTAACTCTTCCTATCTTGTGTTCTAAGACTATAGTGGCTGCCATAGTACCGTTCGTTCAAACCGACGCTGTGTCGTCAATTCTTTATCAAATGCAATATAAATTGATAATTGTAGACGACGTGAAGACGCTCCAGATCCAATTTGAATCAAGTCATTTGCAGCTGTGAGCAGAACGCCATCAACGTTTGAAGCCGCTGTGCAGAAATCCGTCTGTGCTCTCTATCTTTCGTTTTAGGCACATTCAAGCCTATTGTGACTATAACACATAAGGCCTCAATATGGTTGGTACGAACTCCGGAGGTGCTAGTGGCGAGATGGATAGAAGTAGAGAGGCTGGAGAGCAAGGGGGAGTTGCTGGTGGAGGAGTGGGGACTCACCAACCAGCCAACCCTACACTACCCTCAACTTCTACTCCATCTCCTACAACCGTGGATCCCGTGAAGGCGTTCTCTATTGAGAAGTTCATGGGGGAGGACTACGAGCACTGGAGCTTCCGCATGAGGCTGATGTACACCCAATACAAGCTATCGGATCTGGTGGAGGGGAAGGAGAAGATGCCGGAGGCCGCGGATCTGAAAGGAGCGTGGATGAAGCGATCGTTCGACGCGTACATGCTCATGGTGCAAGCGGTTGGCGGGCGACAACTTGACCACATCAAGGACCTCTTGGGTGATCCAGAGTGTGGCCCCAAGGCTTGGAGGAAGCTTCTGGATGTGCACTCACCGACACATGCTACCGGCATCGTGCTACTCGCGCGGCGGCTGCGCGACATCAAGTTCGTTGATGGAGAGCCGATGCAACCGGTGTTGGATGAGATGCGGGACATCTTCACGAAGCTCCAAGGCGGCGGTGTGGTGTACCCAGAGCTCGTGCAATGCGTGGAGATTGTGATACGGCTGCCGGAGTCGTGGTCTGCCCTTGCAATCAACCTCAACTCTCAACAGCCCCAGTGGAGCGTGGATTACATTCGCGCGCGCATCCTAGAGGAGGACTTGCGGCGGCGGAGTGTGGAGCGCTCGGAGGAGGGGGCTGGCTATGGAGCTGGAGGTGGAAAGAGTGGCTTCAAGAAGAAGTGGAAGGGCAAAAACAATGACAACCCTAAGGAGGATGGCGGCGGGGGTCAATGGGAGGTGTGCTTCTACTGCAAGAAGCGCGGACATCGTTGGCGGAAGTGCTACCAACGACCCAAGGATTGGACCCCGCCTTCATCAAGCAACCAACGTGGTGGCACGAGGAGTGGGGGAGTCATGGGAGCTAGTGGAGAGGAGAAGGATGAGGAGAAAGGCGGCAAATCTGAGGAGCGGAAGGCCGGGTTCTTCTTCTTCGTGAACGAAGGCGCAACCGACCTCGCTATGGCTGCCAAGGTTCTCCTACACCCCCTCACCCATTGGGTGATTGACTCCGGGAGCTCTTGGCACATGACTCCTCGTACGGACCTACTCGATGAGATTCAGCCCGCACCCATCTCTACAGTCACATCCGCGACAGGCGCCAAGGCCAGGGTCATGGGCATGGGATGCGCCAAGTTCATGGGAGCGGATGGAGAGCTCGTGGGGCTGAAGAACGTGCTGTGGGTGCCGGACTTGTGCGCGAACCTGATTTCTACCGGCCGGTTGGGAGATGCGGGTGTGAACACCGAGACGATTGGCTCGGAGCGCTATCGTGCCTACAACGATGAGCGGCTGATTTGGGACCTGCAGTGGAAAGGGGATGTCCACAAGCGGATGTGGCAGATCCCGGTCCTCCCTTGGCGGAAATCGGGCAAGGCGGCAGTGGCGGCATCTATGGAGGAGAGCGTCACCGAGGAGGAGCAGCAAGGTGTGCAAGGAGAGGAGCTGATTGGAGGAAGTGCGGCGGTGAAGGCGTCGGCTACCTCGGGCCAAGCGGATTGGGAGACTTGGCATCAGCGGCTCGCACACGTGGCTGTTTCAACATTGGAGGTGATGCACAAGGAGAAGTGCGTGCACGGCCTGCAACTGCAAGGAGATGGCGCTCACTATGGCAGCTGCGAGGCGTGCATGCAAAACAAGTTTGCGCGGTTCCCGTTTCCACGTGCGGAGGGATCAGCGAAGGCGCCACTGGAGGTGGTGCACATGGACCTGGTGGGTCCTATGAGGACTGAGGGGACTGGGGGAGTGCTGTACTTCCTCACAATGGTGGACGAATGGAGCCGTTTCACATGGGCACGTCCCTTGTCCAAGAAGAGCGATGCTGCAGCGGCAATCAAGGAGGATTGGTTGCCGATGGTGGAGCGGCAAGCGATGCGGCTGGTGAAGGTGCTGAGGAGCGACCGAGGTGGAGAGTTCCTTGGAGCGGAATTCACCAAGTTCCTCAAGAGAAATGGCATCCGACATCAGCTGACCTGCCCTGGAACACCGCAGCAGAACGGCATTGCTGAGCGTGCCAACCGGACCATTGGCGAGGCGGCTAAGACCTTGTTGGGGGCTGCTGGGATGCCCTACAAGTTCTGGCCTGAAGCTGTTCGCCATGTCATCACGGTCAAGAACAGGGTCTTGACACATGTTGGCGACAAGCACTGGGTGCCGTACGAGCGTTGGCTTGGGAAGAAGCCATCCATTGACATGCTGCGGGTGTGGGGCTGCATGGGGCTTGTGATGGTGCCTAAGGAGCAGAGGCACAAGCTGGAAGTTGCTGCTGTGTGGGCTGTCCATCTTGGGATGGCTCCTGACTCGAAGGGGTGGCTGATGTGGGACCCCAAGAGCAAGAAGATGCTGGTCAGCCGTGACGTCAAGTTTGTGGAGGACGTCATGTACAAGGACTGGCAGCAGCAGCAGCAGGTGCAGATTGGCTTGCGTCTGCAGGAGATTGAGCGGTCTGCAGTGGAGGAGGTTCAGCTGCACCTTGAGGATCTCCTTGGGTCAGAGCTGACTAGTGACCACAGTGAGCAGCAAGTTTCTGGTCCCGCTGCGGAGGAGGGGTTGGAGGATGAGTCGGCACGTATGGACTCACCAACTCAGCCCGAGCCTGCTGCAAACGCCAAGGTCACCAAGAGGAGTGTGCAGAGAGGAGCTTCACCACATGGGCAGCAGACTGCAACCCGCGAGAAGAGAGTGGCAGCAGCACCCTCAAGGCTGAAGTATAGCCGTTTGGGAGGACCCAAGCAAGGTGCTATGGCGGTTCAGGCGGATGAGGGAGAGGATGAAGAGATGGCCTTCTGTTTCTTCACACCCTTGCCTGGAGAACCAGCCACAGTGGAGGAGGCACTGAGTGGACCCCAGAAGGAGGAGTGGAAGGCTGCCATGGATGCGGAGTTCAACAGTCTCATTGAGAATGGGACTTGGGAGCTTGTTGAGTTACCTGAGGGGCGACGGCCGATCAGCAGCAAGTGGGTCTTCAAGGTGAAGAGTGGTGCTGATGGTGCGCTGGAGCGGTTCAAGAGCCGCTTGGTCGCCAAGGGGTTTCAGCAGAAAGAGAAGGTCGACTTTGGGGAGATCTTCGCTCCCGTTGCTAAGCCAGTGACACTGAGGACTTTGATGGCTGGCGCAGCTGTGAAGGGATGGCACGTGAAGCAGATGGATATCACCACTGCGTTCCTCAATGGAGTGCTGCTGGAGGATATCTACATGGTGCAGCCCGACGGCTATGAGGATGGGACCAGCCGGGTGTGCAAGCTTAAAAAGGCCATCTATGGCCTTAAGCAAGCGCCCAGGTGTTGGTACGAGAAGCTGGAGGAGGTGCTGCTGGGTGGAGGCTTCAAGACGTCCCAGGCGGATCACAGCTTGTTTCTGCTTGGAGAGGGGGAGCAGCTGCTTTTGCTGCTGGTGTATGTCGATGACATACTGCTGTTCTCACCTTCCATGGAGCAGATTGAGAGGACACAGAAGCTGCTGATGGACAATTTCAAGTGCAAGATGCTGGGGGATGTCCACTACTACTTGGGGCTGCAGATTGAGAGGGATGTTGAGAGGAGGTGGCTGAAGGTGCATCAGTCACACTACATCTCTGGTGTCATGGAGCGGTATGGTGTGACTGGGGGTCGCACTGCGATGACACCGTTCCCTGCGGGCTTCAAACTGAAGAAGGCAGCTGAGGAGGATGATGTACTCGAGGATGAGCAGCAGAATGAGTACCAGTCACTCATTGGGAGTGTGATGTATGCTGCAGTGCATACGCGACCTGATGCTTCATTCGGAGTGGGGCAGCTGGCCAGAGTTGTGCAGCGGCCCACTGAGGAGCAGTTAGAGGTGGCAAAGCGCTTGGTGCGCTACCTCGGATCAACGGCATCTGCTGGTGTTCAGTTTTCAGCTGGCGGCCAGCTGAAACAGATTGGAGCAGATGGGGTCACGCCTGGAACCTTGAAGCTGTCGTGCTTCACCGATGCCACATGGGCCTCAGAGGATGAGGATCAATCATCGGTTGGCGGCTTTGTGTGCATGGTCGGAGGTGGACCAGTGAGCTGGAGGTCCAAGAAGCAGAGTGAGATTGCTCAGTCTTCCGGAGAGGCAGAGTACATGGCGATGTACCATGCCATCAAGGAGATTGTGCTCCTGAGGAAGCTGCTGGAGGACATGGGAGCTGAACAGCAGGGACCTACACCACTTTTCTCCGACAGCGAGGCTGCTATTGGCATGGCCAATAATCCTATCCTGAATGGGCTGAACAAGCACATGAAGATTAAGTGGCACTGGGTGAGGCAGATGGTGAAGGAGGGAGCTGTTAAGCTTCATCATGTGAAGGCTAGCAAGCAGGCGGCAGATTTTCTCACCAAAAGACTTCCCGAGAGCGCACATTGGAAGTGTGCTAAGATGTGTGGCATGGCATTGCACTAGTGTGGGCAGCAGTGTCATGAGTGCATGTGTGATTGTGTGTGCATGCAGTCCGTTAGTCTGAGGGGGAGTTTGTTGGATGCACGTCATTCTGAGTGCATGTCATCCTAACGTCCTGCCGAGTGCTCGTGCTATTCATGCGTGCATTGTTTGCATGAGCATATGTCATTGTGCATGGCTGTTGGATATTATCATCTCTGTGTTTTTTCTCCAAGTCTAAATGCTTGATCATGCAGGAGAAATCCAGAGCTTTCCAACGATACCAAGATCGCCTTATTCCGACCAAGATCGCCCAAGTTACAAGATTTCCAAGACTTGGATTTCTTATTACCTTTTGGGGTTATATCTAAATTGGGTGATTACTTGGACATGACTATAAAGGGATCTTTGGTTGGGTGGTTAGGGAAGGCAACTTTGACTTTTGGATTGGGGTGGCTAGAAGTTTCTAGCATGGGTTGCAAATGTTGCAACACCTAGGCAAAATCCAACTAGATTGGATTTTGCATGTGACACCTCAAGGACCTCATGATGAGGGTTGCATCCTTGCTGCTAGGAAGGTTCCTACCATCCTTCCCTAGCTCTTGGAGAACCCCTTCCCTCTCATGGTTCTCTTGGAGGTTCCCAACTCCAACTTCCTATGCCTTAATGTTTGTACTTCCTCCACCATTCTAGTCATGCAGCTGCTGGACGTTTTTACTCGGTTCTCACTCTGTAGACCATCTTAACGACTGATTCAACTTGGAGATGGTAGCTAAGCCTAAGGCGCACAATCCTACCGAGCGGATTTGTGTTTAGTTGAGTAATGAGTTCGTCGTAAGTTCGCAAAGTGATGGATCCTGAACAACAAGTGGTATCAGAGCGGGTAGTCGAGTTTGAGACGACGAATCGTCGTGAATTCTCAACCAATGTTGTCGAGTAAGACCATTTTCTAGTAGCTCGGCTCGCGACCTTTCGATTGGTGGTCAAACCGCGTTCTAATTCGAAGTATCCAGTCCGCGACGGCGAGTTTTGTAGAATCGAAATTTCTGGCAGAAATCTCTCTAAACGATTTCTCAAGTTTCCACCGTTCATAATGTTGGTGCAACCCTACGGTTTGCACTCGGCTTGTTGTCCGTGTGCGTGAATGTGTATGTGTATGGAATGGTATGAGGGCATGGGAGAATATATATTTCATGCTTATAATTGTGTGTGAATGTTGAGTCATGATGTCGAGTGTGTGTGTCGAGTCAATAGCGAGTTATCGCTAGACGCGTGTTACGCGGTCGTTTGTGTCTCGCGCGCGGTTTCTATTTTGTCGTGCGCGGTTTCTATTTTGTCCTGTGTCGAACGTTCGGCGTGTCGCAGGTGTGTGCAGCAGACCCATCAAGAACTCAAGGATTCCTCGACGAGAACGCTTCTACGTGAAACTATCCAAGAGCGAGTTTGCGTTGAAGAAAGTCCAGTTCCTTGGACATATGGTGAGTGCTCAAGGAGTTCACTGTCGAACTTATATGCTATAGTCTTTCTAGGCTGTAGTGGGGTAGACAGTATGGGGTACAGCTTTCTAGGGTTTCATATTTGTACCCAACTCATTTCCTAGCTCATCATTCATTCCTCATTTATTCACATGGTATAGAGCAGGTTCCCTAGTGGGAACTTTTACTTGGGCCCACCACTATTTTTTTTTTTTCTGCCCTGAGATCGAGTCGCCCCTGACCGAGGCGCGCCCTGTGGGCCGCCCTCCCCTTAGCGGCCCGTCGCGCCGCCCTTAGCGGCCCCACTCACGGCCCCCCACTCACGGCCCCGTCGCCACCCTTAGCGGCCCCGTCGCCGCCCCTTGCGGCCCGGCCACCCTCTCGCGGCCCCGTCGCCGCCTCCGCGGCCCACCCGCCGCCCTTTGCGGCCGCGTCGCCGCCCTTTCGCGGCCCCGTTGCCGCCCTCCAAGCGGCCCCATCGCCGTCCTCTAGCGGCCCCGCCGCCGCTCTTCAGCGGCCCCGTCGCCGCCCTACCGCGGCCCCGTCGCCGCCCTCTAGCGGCCCCACCGCCGCCCCTCAGCGGCCCCGTCGCCGCCCTTCCGCGGCCCCGTCGCCGCCCTCTAGCGGCCCCGCCGCCGCCCTTCAGCGGCCCCGTCGCCGCCCTACCGCGGCCCCGTCGTCGCCCTCTAGCGGCCCCGCCGCCGCCCTTCAGCGGCCCCGTCGCCGCCCTACCGCGGCCCCGTCGCCGCCCTCCAGCGGCCCCGCCGCCGCCCTCCAGCGGCCCCGTCGCCGCCCTACAGCGGCCCAGTCGCCGCCCTACAGTGGCCCCGTCGCCGCCCTCCAGCGGCCCCACCTTCGCCGCTCTGTGCGGCCCCTCACCGGCCCTGCCGCCGCCGTCGCTGGGCCGCCGCAGATGCTGCCGAGCCGCCGAGCCGCCACCGAGCCGCCGAGCCGCCGCCGAGCCGCCGGGCCGCCGCCGAGCCGCCACCGAGCCGCCGAGCCGCCGAGCCGCCGCCTAGCCGCCGAGCCGCCGCCGAGCCGCTGCTGATCCACCGAGCCGCCGCCGCCGCAGCTGCGGCCCTGTTATTGTCGGCGCGCCCCGGCCCTCCCCACCCGGACTGGTGAGAGCTTTCCCGAGCAGCGTCTCTGCCACTGCACTACCTCTAGCCTGCCGCTCTCACCACTAGACTGCTTTCTGTCATGGCTACCCCTAGTGTCCTTACCTTTGATGCTGAGGGTCGGGCTGTTGACTTTGAGGTCTGGGTCGATGACTTACAGCTTTTCCTACAGTGCGATAGGGCAGACGGTCTCTCCCTTTTCGATCTCACGTCTGGTGCCTCTCCTGCCCCGCCTGCTGATGCTGACAGCACTGTTCGCTCACAGTGGGCCACACGCGATGCTGCTGCCCGTCTTGCTGTGCGTCGCCACTTACCGACCACTGAGCGTGCGCACTTTAGTCAGTACAAGAGTGCTAAGACCTTGTACGACGCTGTAGTTGCACGCTACTCTTCCCCTGCCACTGCTGCTCTTAGCCGCCTCATGCTGCCGTACCTGTTCCCTGACCTCGCTGCCTTCCCCACAGTCGCTGACCTCATTACGCACCTTCGCACTAGTGACACTCGCTACCGCGCTGCGCTTCCTGCTGAGTTCTGCGCCAAGAACCCCCCCCCCATGTACATCACCCTCTACTACATAGTCACCCGGCTCCCTGACTCCCTTCGCTTAGTCAGGGACCACTTCCTCTCAGTTTGCCCCACCACACTCACCGTTGACCTCCTCGAGGAGCGCCTCCTGGCAGCAGAGAAGAGTATAGTCGCTGTAGGAGCCTCTCGTGGTGACCCTCGCACCCCCGTCTTTGAGGGGTGTTCCCCCTCCCCCCTCTTGCCCTCTGTTGCCTCTGCTGTTGCGGCCGACCTCGTTGGCCTCGAGTCGGTCGGAGCCGCGTCTGCCCCTAGCGGGAGACGCCGCACCGGCAAGGGCAAGGGGGGCAAGGGCGCTGGAGGAGCTGGCGGGGGCGGTGGAGGTGGCGGTGGAGGCGGTGGAGGGGGTGGGGGTGGTGGTGGGAGTGGTGGCGGGGGTGGAGGCGTCGGTGGCAGCAGTGGAGGTGGAGGAGGCGGAGGCGGTGGCGGTGGGAGCGGAGGAGGCGGAGGCGGAGGAGGCGGAGGTGGAGGAGGCGGGGGAGGTGGCGGCGGCGGCGGTGGAGCTGGTCGCGGCACTGCGCAGAGGGGTGGCTCCGGTGGTGGTCAGCGCCAGCAGCAGCAGCGCATTCGTGAGACCCCGTCCCCCCAGCAGCTTCGTGAGTGGTACGCTGGGCGTCAGCGGGGTGGGGGTGCTGGTCCCTGTACCTACGTCCTCCGTACTGGCGACCGCACTGGTGAGCAGTGCGGGGGCCCGCACCCCACCCTGCGCTGCTTCGGCCGCCTGACGGACGCTTGGCGTCATCAGTTCCCTGACGCCACGGAGATCCCTCGCTGGGGCGAGCTGTCTAGGGCGGGTGTTGCTATCTTTGATCTTGACTTTGATGCTATTCTTGCTGCCATGTATGCTGTGTCTACTAGTGATGAGGGTGACTGTTACTTGTGTGTTCCGCCTGACCCGGGCATTGGGACTGCTACTCTAGGTGCTGGTGAGGCCGCTGCTCTAGGTGCTAGTGAGCCCGCTGCCCCAGGTGCTGGTGAGTCTGCTCTCTCAGGTACCACGTCGGCTCAGGCCTCTCACACCTTCACCCTTGACTCGGGTGCTTCCCGCTCCTTCTTTCGAGACCGCACCACACTCACGCCGCTTAGTCGGCCAGTGGCGGTCTCCCTGGCAGACCCCTCTGGGGGTCCTGTCCTTGCCCATTTCTCCACTGTCTTACCGTGTCCGGCGGCCCCCTCTGGCACCCTGTCAGGTCTTTACCTCCCCTCGTTCTCTACGAACTTGGTGACTGGTTCTGATCTACAGGATGGGGGGGTTCACCAGTTCACTCCTGCGAGTCAGCGAGTGACCCACTGCACGTGTGCTCGGATGGGCCGACACTTGGCCACGTTTACCCGTCGTCCGGGGTCGAGCCTGTACACACTGACTACCGGGTCTCCTCGGGTTGCTGCGTCTGGTCAGGTAGCTGCGTCGGGTCAGGTGTCTGCTGCGGCGTCCAGGTCTGGTCCTGCGTCTGCCCCCTGCTCGTGCCGTCTCCTGTCTCACCAGACTCTCCTCTGGCACCACCGCCTTGGTCACCCCTCCCTGCCTCGTCTCCGAGGCATGGCCTCCCGTGTCCTTGTCTCTGGTCTCCCGCGGTCCCTCCCTCCTCTTCCTCCGGGGCCTGCCCCTACCTGTGTCCCCTGCGTCGAGGGGCGGCAGCGCGCTGCTCCTCACTCCTCCGAGTTTTCTCCGACAGAGGTTCCGCTGCAGATGCTGTACATGGACGTGTGGGGACCAGCCCGCGTCCGTGGCCAGGGTCACGAGCGTTACTTCCTGCTGGTGGTTGACGACTACTCGCGTTACACTGCATTCTTCCCCTTGCGCAGCAAGGGTGAGGTCACTGCGGTGTTGATCGACTGGATCCGCGCAGCTCGTCTCCAGCTCAGAGAGAGTTTCGGCTCAGACTTTCCTGTTCTGCGTCTGCACTCCGACAGAGGCGGAGAGTTCTCCTCTGACCTTCTGCGAGCCTTCTGTCGTGCACGAGGCATCCGCCAGACGTTCACGCTTCCGGCCTCTCCACAGCAAAATGGGATTGCTGAGCGCCGCATTGGCATGGTCATGGACGTCGCTCGTATGTCCATGATCCATGCGGCCGCCCCCCATTTTCTGTGGCCGTTTGCGGTTCAGTACGCGGCGCATCAGATCAACCTTCAGCCCCGGGTCTCCATGCCGGAGACCTCCCCTACTCTACGTTGGACGGGGAAGGTTGGCGATGCGTCTGCGTTCCGTGTCTGGGGATCTAGGGCGTTTGTCCGCGACTTGTCTGCGGACAAGCTGTCCCCCCGTGCTGTTCCCTGCGTCTTCCTTGGCTTCCCCCCTGACGCGCCTGGTTGGCAGTTCTACCACCCCACCTCGCGCCGTGTTCTGTCCTCTCAGGACGTCACGTTTGACGAGTCGGTTCCCTACTACCGTCTCTTCCCCTACCGCACTGCGTCCCTCCCCCCGCCGCCGCTCTTCCTCGCGCCAGGTCCCCCCCCGGTAGTCCCCCTTCCCCCTCAGGGTCCTGCCCCCTCAGGTGTGTCCTAGGTAGACGCAGTCGAGCCTGTCGAGGTAGCGGTTGACTCTGGTGCTGCTAGGGGTGCTGAGCTTGCGGGTGCGGGGTCTGGGGGTGCTGAGCCTGGGGGTGCTAACTCTGGGGGTGCTGAGCCTGGGGGTGCTGAGCCTGGGAGTGCTGAGCCTGGGGGTGCGGAGCCTGGGGGTGCTGCGCCTGCTCGTGTGGCGTCTGGCGGGACTGGACCTGGAGGTCTTTCGGGTGCTTCGTCCCGGCGGGAGCTCCTCTCTCCACAGGAGCTGCGCGAGTGGTTTGCTCGGCGCTGGAGCCGTACTGCTGGAGCTGGAGGTGCTGCTGGTGGTGGAGGTTCTACTGCTGCTGAGGGTGCTGGTGCCGCGGGTCCCGGAGGTGCTCGTCCTTAGGGTCCTGGAGCTGCTGGGCCTGCGGGTGCTTCTGCTACTGGAGCTGGTGCTGCTGGTGCTGGGGCTACTGCGTCTTCTGGTGGTCCGGCTGGAGCTGGAGGTGCTGGGGCTGTTGGCGCTGGAGGTGCTGCTGGCGCTGGTGCTTCTGAGGGTACTGGAGGTGCTGGAGTTGACGCTGCTGGAGCTGGTGGTTCTCCTGGTGCGGGTGCTGCCGTTGGGGGTGCTGGTGCTGTTCCTGCTGGTTCTGGTGGCGCTGCGCGGCCGCGGCCGTACTTCGTTCTGCTCCTTCTGCAGGTTCTTGGTCCTACTCCTTCCTTAGAGTGTCCGCCGGCTGTCCAGTCCGAGTCACAGTTACAGCCAGCCTCTCCACTGCCTGCTCCTTCTCCCTACACTGGTCCTACTGGAGGTCTTGCTGAGCGTCGTGAGCCTGCGTCTCGTCCTGCGTCGCCTGTTCGTGCTGCTCGCACTAGTCGTCCTGGTTCGCGTCAGCGTCCTCCCCCTGTCCCCGGCACGCACCGGATGTCTCTACGCCCTTCTATTGCTCCACTGCGTGCCCCTTTGCCTTCTCCTCCTGAGTCCTCTCTTCCTGCTCTTGCTGACCCGGAGTCGGACTCCCTTCGTACTGCCAGTCCTACTGCCACGCGTCTCCTTGCTACTATCGTCACTGACCCTTCCTTTGAGTCCACTGCTGCGTCTGCCTTAGTTGCTGAGCTTGTCGACTTCGCTGCTCGCTGTCGTCTAGACTACGCTGCTAGTCTTGTCGCTAAGTCTGAGTCTGTCTGTCCTCCGTCCGTCGGGGGTGAGTGTGCCCTTGGCACGGACGTCCTTGAGGACAGGCAGGAGGAGTTCCAGTGCTTTGCTGCTGCTTCACCTCATCTCGTGTCCATGCTGCTTGCCCCTGAGGGAGACCCGGATGCACCAGACATCCCGACTCCGCGCTCTTACGCGGAGGCGATAGAGGGTCCCTACTCCTCTCAGTGGCAGGCAGCCATGGATGCAGAGATGGCTTCCTGGAAGTCCACAGGCACCTACGTCGACGAGGTTCCCCCACCTGGGGCGAACATCGTCAGTGGCATGTGGATTTTCAGGGTGAAGCGGCCACCGGGTTCTCCGCCTGTCTTCAAGGCGCGGTACGTGGCTCGAGGCTTCAGTCAGCGGCAGGGAGTTGACTACTTTCAGACCTTCTCTCCCACCCCGAAGATGACCACTCTTCGGGTGCTGCTGCACATAGCCGCTCAGCGCGACTACGAGCTTCACTCTCCTGACTTCAGCACTGCTTTCTTACAGGGCAGCCTGCACGAGGAGATCTGGCTGCGCCGCCCACCTGGCTTCACTGGGTCTTTTCCTCCTGGCACCCAGTGGAGCCTCCGGCGGCCAGTCTACGGTCTCCGCCAGGCACCTCGTGAGTGGCACGACACACTGAGGACTACACTTGCGGCTCCTGGGTTTGCTCCTTCTACTGCCGACCCGTCGCTGTTTCTGCGCACCGACACCTCTTTGCCGCCCTTCTACATCCTCGTGTACGTCGACGACTTTGCCACAGCTGACACTGCTGGACTCGCCCACGTGAAGTCCGAGCTGCAGAAGAGACACACGTGCACAGACCTGGGTGAACTGCGCAGCTACCTTGGCTTGCAGATCACTCGGGACAGAGCACAGCGCACCATTACCCTGACTCAGTCACACATGGTGCAGCAGGTCCTTCAGCACTTCGGCTTCACGTACTCCTCGCCTCAGGCCACTCCTCTCTCTACTCGCCACTCGCTCTCAGCTCTGCCTTCGGATGAGTCCGTAGAGCCGAGTGGCCCGTACCCAGAGCTTGTTGGCTGCCTCATGTACCTGATGACCTGCACACGACCTGACCTTGCATACCCTCTTAGCATTCTGGCACGCTATGTTGCTCCTGGAAGACACCTCCCTGAGCACATGGCTGCAGTGAAGAGGGTGTTGCGCTACTTGTGCAGTACGTCGGGCATGGGGCTAGTGCTTGGAGGGCGGAGTCCAGTGGTCCTCACTGGTCACGCAGACGCGTCTTGGGTTGATGACCTGGCTACGCAGCGGTCGTCACAGGGTTACACCTTCAGCCTTGGTTCCGGTTCTGTTCCGTGGCGGTCTACCCGCTCTTCTTCTGTTCTCAGCTCTAGCTGTGAGGCTGAGATCTACGCAGGGGCCATGGCTGCACAGGAGTTACGCTGGCTCACCTACCTGCTGACTGACCTCGGAGAGCCGCCTCGTTCTCCTCCAGTCCTGTACGTAGACAACAAGGCCATGCTGGCCTTGTGTCGGGAGCATAGACTGGAGCACAGAACAAAGCACATTGCTCTTCGCTACTTCCTTGCTCGTGAGCTGCAGCAGCGTGGTCAGCTGGGCCTTGCTTACGTGGCCTGTAGGGCCAACACTGCTGATATCTTTACCAAGGCACTTCAGCCTTGTGATCATCAGCGTTTTTGTACGATGCTAGGTCTTGTGCCTACTTGGCCTCACTTGCTCACTTCTTGACCTTGCTTGTACTGTGATCTGTTTATACCTGCACTTGCTTGTTTACTTTTATATATAATCATGCATGTGAACTGGCCTTGTGGCCTTGAACTTGTGCTCGGAATGTGTGGTGACGTTGTGATCCACCCTGAGCTTGCCTTGCTTGACTGGTCTTGTGACCACTTGTTCTCCCCACTTTGCCTATGGGGGTGTGTCAAACTTATATGCTATAGTCTGTGTAGGCTGTAGTGGGGTAGACAATATAGGGTACAACACTTTTCGGGTTTCCTACTTGTACCCACCTGTTTGCTAGTGCATTCATTCCTCGTTATTCTCACAGTAACGACACCTTGGAGCTCTTGATTCGTTGGAAAGGCTATGATCCTTCCGAGGATAGCTGAGTACCTGTACACGACATGGATAACGGCCGTCGTCCTCTCCAGGACTACCTTGTCAAGCAGGGTGTTACTTCTACCACCCAACTTTGAAGGGGGGAAGTGTGAGAGGACGTCCCTGTTATAATATTTCTCATTATTATATTTTTCCTTTATCTTATTCTCCCTTTTCTCCTCTTTATTTTGGTCTTTATCTCATCTCAATCGGCCTACTATTCGATTTTCTAGAGCCTTCTCTTTATTTCACTTATTTCCTACTTTTCCCACCGACATATATATTATACGGCACCGACAGCGCCGACAGTGGTGTATACGGTGTAATCTGGGCGTAATCCCAAGTGCCAAAAGCCTTGCGTGCTTGTGCGCACTTGTGATTGTAGTATCGGGAAGGGCGTGTTCCCGAAGGTTCGTTTTATCTCGTTTATCCTTGTATTTTCCGAGTATAAAAACGCCTTGTATTCAGTTTTAGTGACAAGTTTTGATTGAGAATTCGATCCTGTGACACCCAAGCCCCCACCACCGCCGCCACCACCACTCCTGTTGTGCCAACACATTACAGTGGCACGGTCATCGCACTCCCATTCGGCCTACAAGCCTGCTCAGCTTCTGGAATTTTGTGGGGAGGTTGTTCAACACGTGTTCTTCAAACCCTCAAAGTTTCAGAGTTTTTGAAGCAGTTACCAAGGCATGACAACATTTTATGTTTCAAGACTTATGGCATCCCGGAAGTGTGTGTTACTCCTTTTTGGTAACACCCGAGTTCACCATTTCGGCTGCTGACTCGTCTACCGAGATCTGATTGGTCTGAAATTCGGTCTGGAAGTCCTTTGCCCCGCTGTGCAAGTGGTCACCAAGTTTCAGAACGATCCAACATCTGAGCATTGCGTGACAGCTGCCGAAATTCACTGTTCCGTAGTCATGGTGCACTGTTGGCAGCATTTCCCTTGCCACCCTTTCATTGTTGTCATGCCAATGGTGCAGGGACAGAGAATGAGACAAGAAGTACAGGTGGTCAAGTGGGACTCTACAACCCTCCTTTTGAGAAGTGTGGTCTTCCTGGAAGCAACTTGCAAGAGGGTGCAAGTGGGAAGACAAGCTGACTCATGTTGGCTTGACTCACTATTGGTAGCCTTGAGTACAACTCTGAACATCCAAGTGTGGTTGGCTTTGCTGACCTAGCTAGGACGTTTCCCATTCTTCTCTAGCCTTTCTCCCCTAGGACTCAACCTTCTCTGAGTTCCCAGGATGACCCAACCCCTTATGAGTCCCCTAGGCAATGTTGTACTCACCTCTTCCTTGCATCAATGAGAATACACGTTTTTTCAGCCGAGCTTACGTTTTCGTTCACTGCGTAGTGCACACACCTCTGATAATAGCAAGTAATATACCGTTGGAAAGCAGACACCTAAGGCTAACCGCTGTCCAAGTTTCAGCCTCGTATGTTCTCGGAGCTGATCGTCACGGCGTTTTGAACAGAGGCGGTTTGAAGACGTCAGATTCTGCTTAGGCGGTTTCATGGGCATCCGCGACCCCTAAGTGGACTGCAGACTATAACAAGTGGTATCAGAGCTGTTCTACTCTGTTCGTGGGTGAAAATGGAGGCTGAAGGTTCTGCTCCAGCTGGTCCCAGTGGCAGTGGTGGCGTGAGAGGCGCTGGGGAAGCGGGAAGAGGTGTTGCAGGCGGATCTGCGCCAATGGCTTCAGTTTCAACATCAGCTAAGGATGATGTGAAGGCATTCAACCTGGAGAAGTTCTCTGGGGATGATTGGGCATCATGGAGCTTCAGGATGGAGCTCCTCTTCAACCATTATGGGCTGCTTGAAGTGATGGATGGAGAATTCAAGAGGCCTACGAGCGAAGGAGCGACCAAAGAATGGGATCGCCGGTCCAAGGATGGATTCTTCCTTCTCTCCCAATGCCTCTCATCCAACCAGCTGCACCACATCAAGCATCTCATCAAGGAAGCTGAGTGTGGTCCTAAGGCATGGAGGATATTGAAGGATGTCCATGCCCCCAGCAGCGAAGCAATGGTGGTGGTGCTCGAGCGACAACTCCATGCGGTGAAGATCAACGAGGGTGATGCCGTACAAGGAGCGTTCGATCAACTCAGGGACCTCTATGTGAAGCTCTCAGCTGCTGGTGTGGACTACCCTGAGAAAATCAAGTGCTACAAGGCTCTCTCCCTGCTGCCGGAGTCGTGGGGGCCCTTGGTGGTCAACCTTAATGGGATGAAGGACTCGTGGTCCCTTGAGTGGATTCGCGCACAAGTTCTTCAAGAGGAGTTTCGGAGGAAGGAGCTGACCGCCGCTGCCGGTGAAGGTGGAGGCTCTGCCTATGGCATGAAGGGCTTCAAGGGGCGTGGCAGCAAGAAAGGGAAGGCCAAGGAAGGCTCTGGAGGGGAGCAGCATTCGGGAGGGAAGCGTGGCAACAAGGGAGGCAAGCGGTGTGGCGGCAAGTGTTGGTATTGCCATGTGGAAGGGCACCCATGGTTCAAGTGCCGCAAGCTACCTGACGGTTGGAGGCCTGGTCAGCCATCAATTGAGGGCTCCAAGGGTGTTCATGGAGCTATGGGAGAAGGCATGGGCAGTGAGGAGGGCGAAGGAGGTGCTGGCGGATACGGCGGCATGTTCTACCATGTAGGGGAGGCGTGCCCCGAGGACATGGTTGTGCCGGCCAGCAAGATTGCTCTTCACCGCTCCTCCCATTGGGTCATCGATACGGGAGCCTTCATGACCATGACCAACCGAGAGGATCTACTGGATGAAGTTAGGCCATCAAAGGCAGCCACCGTCGTTTCAGCCACCGGCCAAGTTGTACCCGTGCGTGGCGAGGGGAGAGCCATGTTCATGGGTGCGGATGGGAGGCTTGTGGGGCTGAAGCGTGTTCTCCTTGTTCCTGGATTGTGTGCCAACCTCCTCTCTACCAAGGCCCTAAGTGAGGCAGGGATGAAGATGGAGATGTTGGGCACAAAGGTTTTCAAGGCAACTCTGGATGGGCGCGTATTGTGGGACCTCCGAGGCGGCAAGGACATGCACCGGTCCATGTGGGAGATACCGGTGCTGCCATGGAAGGAGGCGGCTGCGCGCTTGGCTGCTGGAGATGTGAGAGGAGGGCGTGTTAACCACGTGGACAATGGAGGGGGTGGTGATGACAGTGATGGTGGGCTCCTTGGGCATGGAGGGGCTGCGCTTCCAAGTGTAACTCCTAGCACGGGTGAGACGGATTGGCTCACCGCACACCGTCGCTTTGGCCACGTGGCGCTACCTCAGTTGCAGCAGCTGTTTAAGGAGGAAAGAGTCAAGGGGCTGAGGATAAAGGGGGAGCCCAAGGAGGTGGGATCTTGTGAGACTTGCTTGACCAGCAAGTTTTCACGGTTTTCCTTCCATTCGGTGGAGGGGGAGTCGAGTGACCCGGTGGAGCTCGTGCATGTGGATCTCGTGGGACCCATGAAGGTGAAGGGAGATGGTGGGGCCCTGTATTCTATGACCATGGTGGATGACAACACAAGGCTCACCTGGTCCTTTCCACTTGCAAAGAAGAGTGATGCTGCAAGGGTCATCATTGAAGAGTGGCTGCCCATGGTGGAGCGAGAGAGCGGCAAGCGGGTGAAGGCGATACGTAGTGACCGTGGTGGGGAGTTCTTGGGAGCGGAGTTCCGGAGCTGGCTGAAGCGGCATGGCATCAAGCAGCAGCTCACCACGGCCTACACCCCTCAATCCAATGGCGTGGCAGAGAGAGCGAACCGGACCATCTTGGAGGGCGGGAGAACGATGTTGGTAGACTCGGGTCTACCCTTACGGTTCTGGCCCCTCGCTATTCGCCATGCCACCGTCATCAAGAACCGAGTATTGACTCATGTGGGAGGGCAGCATTGGGTCCCTATGGAGAAATGGAGGGGCAAGAAGCCTCTGGTGGATATGCTTCGAGTCTTTGGGTGCATGGGACTCGTGCACGTCCCTAAGGAAAAGCGTGACAAGCTTCAAGCGGCGGCGGTGTGGGCTGTTCATTTGGGACTTGCACAAGGGAGCAAGGGGTGGCTCATGTGGGACCCAATAGCCAACACCATCTTCACCACCAGAGATGCCAAGTTCATGGAGGGGCTCATGTTCAAGGAGTGGTTGGAGCGAGGGAGGAGCAAGGTCACCATTCCGCTCGGAATAGAGGTGGGAACGAATGACCCACTCTTCATTCCCATCGAGTTGTCTTCGTCTTCAGAGGTAACGGAGGTGTCACATGACTTGGGAGGTGCTGAAGGGGAGGCAGCAGAGGTGGAGGGAGTGTTGCAGCAACAGAAGGCCCCTGTAGCTGAGAGAGGTGATGCCGAGGAGGAGGTGCAGCAGCCTACACCATCCCCTACTCTTCCACCAAGGCGGACAACCCAAGGGAAGCGTGGTGCTGTCCGTGGTGGAGCTAAGGAGAGTGCAGCCAAGGAGAGGCCCAAAAGAGCTGCTCACCCAAGGGATTTCCTCAAGTATGAAAGGCTTGGGGGTCCCAAGGCATTGCTGGTCCAGGAGGAGGACGATGATGAGGAGAAGGGAGCCGAGGGAGAGATGGAGCAGATTTGTTGCTTCGGTGTCAACTTACCTCATGAACCGGCTTCGATGGAGGAAGCACTTGCTGGAGATGATCAAGAGGCTTGGTTGGCTTCAAGGGAGGATGAGTTTAAGAGCCTCATGGAGAATGGAACGTGGACCCTCACCAATCTGCCCCCGGGAAGAAAGGCATTGGATTGCACGTGGATATTACGTGTGAAGACCGATGCGGAGGGGAAGTTGGAGAGGCGCAAAACAAGACTTGTGATCAAGGGTTTCCAGCAGAGGGAGGGGGTTGACTTTAAGGAGGTGTTTGCTCCTGTTGCCAAGGCTCCTACGCTCCGGGTGTTGCTGGCAGCAGCTGCCGTTTGTGGTTGGAAGGTGGAGCAAATGGATGTGAAGACGGCTTTCCTCTATGGCGTGGTAGATGAGGAGATTTACATGAAGCAGCCAGAGGGGTACGACGATGGGAGCGGACGTGTTTGCAGGCTCAACAAGGCCATCTATGGCCTCAAACAAGCTCCAAGGTGCTGGTATGCAAGGCTGGTGGAGGCGTTGGAGGCTCTTGGCTTCAAAGTTAGCGGGTGCGACGAGAGTCTCTTCATAACCGAGGGGGATGAGGAGAAAGTGTTTCTCCTTGTCTACGTCGATGACATTCTCCTCTTCTCTCCATCCCTGGAGAGGATCAAGGAGGTGCAAGGGAAGCTGAAGGAGACCTTTCAATGCAAGGCCCTTGGACCAGTGGGGTATTACCTTGGTCTTCACGTGGAGCGGGACGAGGTGAAGGGATGGTTGAGGCTTCACCAACACAAGTACCTTGCAGCCATGGGGGAGAGGTATGGGCTGGAGGAAGGGAGGAGTGTAAAGACTCCACTACCCTCAGGATTTCAGCTACACCTTGATGAAGAGGAGGGTGAGGTGTTGGAGCGTCGGTTCCAGTCAATGGTGGGGAGCTTGATGTATGCTTCGGTCAACACTCGCCCCGATATTTCATTCGCGGTTTCGCAGCTGGCTCGTGTGGTGTCTAGGCCCCTTCAAGAGCACCTTGATGCAGCAGAGAGGCTGGTGAGGTACTGCATGGCAACCTCAAGGGTGGGGCTGCAATATTCAGTGCATGGGCAGCTGAAGCAAAAGGGAGTGGAGGAGGTGAGCACGAAGACCGGTGCACCTGCAAGGCGTGGACACTTGTACCTCTCGTGCTTCACCGATGCTACCTGGGCAAGTGACATCAGTGATGCAACATCCCACGGTGGCTATGTATGTTGTGTTGGAGGGAGTCCAGTGAGCTGGAAGTCTAAGAAGCAAGGGGAGATAGCTCACTCATCAACGGAGAGCGAGTACATGGCGTTGTTTCATGGGGTGAAGGAGGTGGTTTGGATGAGGAGGTTGCTTGAGGAGTTGGGGCAGGAGCAAGAGGGTCCTACACCTGTGTTTTGTGACAGCCAAGGAGCAATTGCAATGGCTCGCAATGCTGTGCTCCATGGGCTGAACAAGCACATGCATATCAAATGGCATTGGGTGAGGAAGGAGGTGAAGAAGGGCACGGTCTCCTTGCACTACATCAACACTACCAAGCAACCTGCAGATTTTTTGACGAAGCGGCTTGCAGAGCATCAGCATTGGACCTGCGCCACCTTGTGTGGCATGTCCTTCAACTAAGGGAGGCAGCTTCAGGGAGCAGCTAAGGGATGAATGAGAGCACGATGAGGGGGAGTTTGTTGTGCCAACACATTACAGTGGCACGGTCATCGCACTCCCATTCGGCCTACAAGCCTGCTCAGCTTCTGGAATTTTGTGGGGAGGTTGTTCAACACGTGTATTTCAAACCCTCAAAGTTTCAGAGTTTTTGAAGCAGTTACCAAGGCATGACAACATTTTATGTTTCAAGACTTATGGCATCCCGGAAGTGTGTGTTACTCCTTTTTGGTAACACCCGAGTTCACCATTTCGGCTGCTGACTCGTCTACCGAGATCTGATTGGTCTGAAATTCGGTCTGGAAGTCCTTTGCCCCGCTGTGCAAGTGGTCACCAAGTTTCAGAACGATCCAACATCTGAGCATTGCGTGACAGCTGCCGAAATTCACTGTTCCGTAGTCATGGTGCACTGTTGGCAGCATTTCCCTTGCCACCCTTTCATTGTTGTCATGCCAATGGTGCAGGGACAGAGAATGAGACAAGAAGTACAGGTGGTCAAGTGGGACTCTACAACCCTCCTTTTGAGAAGTGTGGTCTTCCTGGAAGCAACTTGCAAGAGGGTGCAAGTGGGAAGACAAGCTGACTCATGTTGGCTTGACTCACTATTGGTAGCCTTGAGTACAGCTCTGAACATCCAAGTGTGGTTGGCTTTGCTGACCTAGCTAGGACGTTTCCCATTCTTCTCTAGCCTTTCTCCCCTAGGACTCAACCTTCTCTGAGTTCCCAGGATGACCCAACCCCTTATGAGTCCCCTAGGCAATGTTGTACTCACCTCTTCCTTGCATCAATGAGAATACACGTTTTTTCAGCCGAGCTTACGTTTTCGTTCACTGCGTAGTGCACACACCTCTGATAATAGCAAGTAATATACCGTTGGAAAGCAGACACCTAAGGCTAACCGCTGTCCAAGTTTCAGCCTCGTATGTTCTCGGAGCTGATCGTCACGGCGTTTTGAACAGAGGCGGTTTGAAGACGTCAGATTCTGCTTAGGCGGTTTCATGGGCATCCGCGACCCCTAAGTGGACTGCAGACTATAACAACTCCCCCCTCCGCCACCACCGCCGCCGCCACCGCCACTGCTCCCGGCACCACCACCGCCCCCACCACCACCTCCACCCCCACGACCACCCCCACCACCTCCACCTCCCCCACCGCCTCCACCACCGCCCCCTCCACTGCCACGTCCGCCACCTCTGCCACCCCTGCCTCCCCTGGAGCCGCTGCGCTTCCCACTAGGAGCGGAAGCAGCTGCGACCTTCTCAGCACCAAGGAGGTCGACAGCAGCAGCTGCGACCTTCTCAGCAACCAATGTTGCTGCTGCCTTGGGCCTGCTGTCACCACAATGCACCACCTGTGCTGTCCCAAGGCAGCAGCAACCAATGTTGCTGCTGCCTTGGGCCTGTTGTCACCACAATGCTAGCAACTGTGCTAGCATTGTGGCAACAGCAACCAATGTTGCTGCTGCCTTGGGCCTGCTGTCACCACAATGCATGCACCTGTGCTGTCCCAAGGCACATGTCCAACCAATGTTGCTGCTGCCTTGGGCCTGCTGTCACCACAATGCACGCACCTGTGCTATCCCAGGGCAGCAGCAACCGTTGCTGCCACTGCCCCCCTACCCCTGACCACCCACCTCTCCCTCTCTCCTTGGGGTATGTGCTGACATGCTTCCAGATGGCACCAGTGTGTGTAGGGACGGCCGTGCATCCTGCAATACAGGCATGTAAGGATGCCCAGAGAGGGACAGTCAACATTTCGGTCCACATGCGGCCATTTGTGTACACTCTCCGCGTGGGGCTTTCGGCTTTGTACTTTGGGGACACGATGGCGACGACGGATGATGTGATTCATTTTTTTGCGGAGTCAGCACCTGAAGCGACCAACCGACTTATTGAGGCGGGCCTTGCAGCAGGTAAATCTAAAGGATTGGGCGGGCGTTTGAAGTGTGCATAACATGCAGTGCTGGTTGTCTTCCCGTTGGAGATGTTACACCATTGAAATGTATCACATGCCTGTGCATTCTCTGCTTTACAGATCCTGCTGCAAACGACACACATACCGGCGTGATTGTGGAGAGGCACCGAAAGGAGTACGGTCGCATCTTCAAGGAACACGCAAAAGGAAGTTTCGAGCATGTCGCAGACCTGCAGAAGCGGCCCAATCGAGTTCTGGCTGGGCTGAGGTATTCTTTCCCGCTGGTGCAGTATGATACGCGCGGAAAACTGCGACATGTTTCCGGTCGATCGTGGGGAGGCGCTAGACGTGGCGCGGCATTTGCGGGGACACACAATTTGGGTAAGTTGTGGAAGAGGAATATGATGTGTGATTGTATCGTACTTGAGTAATAAACGCCTATCATTCATCTTGCCCAATATGATACAGTGGCCAACCATCTTGGGGGTGGCAACGTCATGGGGACCGAACTGCCACCGACGCCAGACGTGGGGATTGTGGAGGGAGCAGGCATGGATGGTGATGAGGGCGTAGCCAGAGTTCATGGAGATACTGCGGTGGCTGCGCCCACACCGTGCTCGACGACGACTCCAGAACGGCCAGTGCAGGGGTGAGATCAATGCGTGAGGTGGCTATTCATACTTCCCTTCATATCCATTTCGTTGTGCACTATCTTATATGTCATTGTATCCATGTCCCAAATCCCCTTCCTGTGATGTCTAGGCCTGCCAATAGCCACAGACGGGCAGTTGGGCGTGGGAGTGTCCCTAGGCACTGGCCTTCTGCTCCGAGCGTGGATGACATCGACGAGCAGCGGGTATGTCTTGTTGAGCCACGACAGTTGGTTGGGTTCTTCCAAGGGTGTCGATTGGTGTGTTCACATGAGAGCGCGTGTAGTGAGGGGATGACATTACGATCATGGAAGTTCTCATGGGCCTCGGTCGCCATGTTTTGGAGATGTGACGCATGCTCACATGGAGTAGAGTTCTGGTCATGTCCGAGTCGGCGTATAGAAAAAGCCCGGACCGGTGTAGGCGCACATTCTCCGATTCTACAGTCGAAATTTGTCGGTGCATTTGCTTTAGCCGGGATGGGGTATCAGCAAATGTGGGAGTTTTGTCGCAACTTCAGCTTGCCAACACCGGGGAAGGGCACATTTTACAAGTACCTTGGTGACGATAATGGGTTATGGAATGCTATACTGAGAGAGGCTGATAAGTCTATGGCTGCGGTACGAGAAGAGATGATGAAGCGACAAATCCCTACAGAATATGTAGTGGTCGATGGTCGATGGTCACATGTGCGTGAGGGAGAGTGGTGTACAGTATCGTTCTTAGATTTACCATCTAGGAAGATAATGTACTGTGCCACGACACGAAAAGGGGTGGATGACACTTCTGCGGTGCGGCTGGAAAGGGTGGCTTTCGATAGAGGGTTAGATGAACTGGCGCAGAAAGGATTTACGGTGGAAGGGATAATCTCTGACCAAGGGACTACTTTTCGCGGAGCAGCGTCCGAAAGGGGATTGAACCACCAGGTGGACTGGTGGCATGTGAAGCGGACTCTTTACAAGTTGTTTCTGAAAGAACTTCAGGATTCGGTCAGTGCACCGGTGGCTGTGGACAAGGCAAGCTGTATTGAGGATCTATGGCTTGCGACTGTCGAAGGGCTATGGCAATGGTTGACAGCACGGGGGTTGGTGAAAGAGTCGAAGGCTTCTCTCAAAGAGGCTTTGGTGGAAGCAGTTTGTGAAGCCATGGGCACGATTGTTTACAAGAAGATGACCCCAGAAGAGGCGAAATGGAAGTTTCCCGAGCTAAGACAGGTGGTGCGGATGGGGGGGGGGTGTAGTACGGTGGAGGTGCCTGTGAACTACGGTAAGGTGCCTGGTGCTTCTGATGCTGATGTGCGAGAGCGGGATGAGCAAGCTGAGCGGGCTGCCGTGGACGTGCCGACTCCTGAGGAGGGGAACGTTGACGTTCAGTGGGAGGACGTGGAGGAGCTATGGAGTTATGATGTGCACCCGACGCATGGTGCACGGCCGGTATCTTTGGCGAGCACCCTCATCATGCTTGCGCACGCGGGCGCGAACAGAAACTCCCATTTCATCGGTGGATCCACACCTTGGGCCAACACCGACACGGAGACCGGTATGCATACACCCCCTTCCCAAGTTTTGGGCATGATTGATCCAAGTGCAATTCTATACTAAATTCTCATCTTTCATTTTCTTACATCCACAGATGCGCCTGATGGAGGCAGGGCTGATACCGAGGTGCAGAACCCTAATGCGTTCAGCGAGCCCGAGACACTACCTCGCTGGACTGGTCGCCGTAAGCGGAAAAGAGGCAAAGATCAGATCGACTCTGGCAAGGAGGAACAAATTGTGGCACAACGCTTATCCTCTCATTTCTATCATGTGATGGTGCGATGTGGTGCAAAGAAGAAAGAGGGACATCCTATGACCCTGGCCGACGTGGCGAGGGAGCTTGGGAGCCCACCCAACCACTGGGCAGGTGACCACTCCGGCTGCTCTGGGGTAGGAGAGACCCCACCTCGCTGCGTCAGAGAGGGGTGGGGCAAGGACCATGCCATATATGAGTTTGGGTCATCAACACATAAGGCGGTTCGTGCATGGTTCTCCAAGCACTTAAACCCCGAGAAGGTGAAGTCCTTTGTGCATGGCGCATCGAGTTCTCTCAACGAGTCTTTCCATTCTTTGATCATCAAATACGCACCAAAGCGGATTAGGTTTCAGGGCAGCTTCCCGGCGCGAGTTGGTCTCGCGGTTCTTCATTGGAATCACGGCATGGATCGTCTGGTGACCGCCTATCGCACTAGAGTCCGACAGGTGACGAGGATCAGGCGCGGATCCAAGGAGCGCATCTTGACCAAAATGGATTGGGCTTGGGTTGATCGCATCATGGAGGAATGGCAACGAACACTGCGGCATGGAGATAGTGTGGACGTTGCCGAGATGCCTGAAACAACGGCAACAGCTGCGCAGCTGGTCGATGCATCGATCGCACGGCCCACAGCATCTGTTCTTGAGCCCGTGACACCAGTGCGCCAAGGAGGGATCGGTCCGGTGTGCGGCACGTCTCGTGGATCTGCACGCCGTCGTTTGGGTAAGCAACGACAGCGTATCTTGAGTGTTGTTATCGCTTATCTTGGCACATATTCGACGTCAACATTCTAGCCAGCGTAATGTGTTCACAATCCGCGTTTTCCACTCCATCTTTATGTTGCTTATAGGTGATGTGTCGAACCTCCCACGCTAAGCGTCTAAAGGCCACCTCAAGTGAGCTGTCAAACCCGCGCAAGGCTTGCCCGTCATCACGGAAAAGCACCACGATGCCGCCCACAACTATCGACACCCCCAAAGATATTTGGCAAACACCTCACGCCCACCATGCTCTAACTTGGCCTGCTCGGCTCTCCCATTATATCCAAGTCGGCTTTGTATTTTTTCTCGCCTCGATCTTGTCACCTCCCCCTAGGCATGCCACTCCATGCCATGCCATGCTTGGACCCTGCCCTGTCCTGCCCTTGTTTGCTACCACTAAGCATGCCATGCCCTTCCCTGTCCTGTCACGCACCGCCTTTCCCTGCTCCATCTAAACATGCCATGCTATACCAGGAGATGCCCTGCCCTGCCCTGTCATGCCCTGTCATGCTCTTCCCTGCCCTGCCCTGCCTGGCCCTGCCCGGCCCTGCCCTTGTTTGCTACCACCAAGCATGCCATGCCATGCCCCTCCCTGTCCTGCCCCGCACCGCCTTTCCCTCTGCCCTCTAAACAGGCCATGCCACACCAGGAGTTGCCCAGCCCTGCCCTGCCCTGCCCTGTCCTGCCCACTCACCTGCCCTGTCCTGCCCTGCTCTGCCCTGCCCTGTCCTGCCCTGCCCTGAACTTCTGTGCCCTGCCCTGTCCTGCCGTGCCCTGTCCTGCCCTGTCCTCCCCTGCAATGCCATGTCCTGCCCTGTCCTGCCCCGCCCCGCCATTGTCTGCACCCTCTATGCATGCCATGCCATGACTAGAGGGGCCATGCATGCCCTGCTTTGTCATGGCCTGCCCCGCCCTGGTCTGCTCCTTCCGCGACATGCCATGCCATGCCATGCCATGCCATGCCCTGCCCTGCCCTGCCATGGTTCTCCCCTGTCATGCCCCGCTCCGCCCTTCTCCCTTCCCCCCTCCAGGCATGCCCTACCCCTGCCCTGACCTGCCTTGCTCTGCGGATGAGATTATGGATCGCGACAGGCACACCACCCTAAACTCTGGCCTGTCCTCCTTCTCATTGGCTATAGCTGCAGGTTTACCACTGTGAGAGGGATGAGGCTGAAACCCCATCGGATCAAGAGGATGAGGTTGCAAATGCAGTGATAAGAGATGCGGAGGAGTGGAGCGTCGATAGTGATGAGTGGTGGGTAGCAGGCCGCTATGACGGGGAGGAAGTGGATGTGTGGGTGGCAGGTCAAGATGAGTGAGTGGGTTGTGTATCCATCCCCACTTGGTGACATTGCTCTTGAACATGCCATGGACGAGTGTGTTTTCTGGACTTTGCCGTTCTGTCCTAAACCTAATCATGATACTGTATTAGAGTAATAAACTGGCACATATTATATTTGTAGTTGCAATAGACAATGTAGGCAGTTACACGGGCGACTGAAATTAGCCGGGTGGAACTACTCCAGTGCCTCATGCGACAATTTATAATGATGCCAAACCCATTGGCAACCAGTAACATCCAAAGCGGCTCGCCAGTCATGGCGAGCGAAGGAATGGTGTGGGGCAGTCAGGAAAGAGCGGCAGGGCGTCAGGGTGCACCTCCCACAACACCAACACTGTGGTGCTGCTGGCCAGGGCACTCAGATCCTGACAGGGTGGGGCAGGAAGGTGGAGATACGACAGGACACATCTCAACATTCAGCCCAGACGTTCTCGACTCATCGATGCTGTTTGCACTTTTCGAACGTGAGCTTGTTCCTAAGTTTGCTGCCCTGCCCCCTAGTTGCACCTGCGTACCCCCTCCTCCTTCTCGATGTGAATGCAATCCAAAAAGGTCTGCAAGTAGTTGGGTGGAGGCAGGAAGGGGGAGGAGAATGGTCACTGAGCTTGCACACAAATCTGCTGTGCTGCCCCACTGTTGCGCGTGCATCCCCCCTCCTCGCTGCGCAGCCACATGGGGAGAAAATGGAGAGGCACATGGGGAGGGATTGGAGCGGCCTGTATTGAGGGATTGGAGAGGCACATGGGGAGGGAGGGGAGAGGCACATGGGGAGGGACAGGAAAGATGGTGAGATAGAGGGAGAGGAGGGGCATATGGGGTGGTCGAATGCTCACCTGGTGCGTGAGTCTCACTTCTAAGAGGGTGGGGGTAAGCAGGACGGAGGGCGGAGGGAAGCAGGGCAGAGGGATGGGGGAAGCATTGCAGAAGGAGGGTGGGCTACTGGGCGGAGGGAGGGAGGAAGCTGGGCGGAGGGAGGGAGGAAGCTGGGCAGAGGGAGGGAGGAAGCTGGGCGGAAGGAGGGAGGAAGCTGGGCGGAGGGAGGGAGGAAGCTGGGCGTAGGGAGGGAGGAAGCTGGGCGGAGGGAGGGAGGAAGCTGGGCGTAGGGAGGGGGGAAGCTGGGCGGAGGGAGGGAGGAAGCTGGGCGGAGGGAGGGAGGAAGCTGGGCGGAGGGAGGGAGGAAGCTGGGCGGAGGGAGGGAGGAAGCTGGGCGTAGGGAGGGAGGAAGCTGGGCGTAGGGAGGGAGGAAGCTGGGCGGAGGGAGGGAGGAAGCTGGGCGTAGGGAGGGAGGAAGCTGGGCGGAGGGTGAAACGTTGCTGGCAGGGAAGTAGCAGCCTTAGTAGGCTAGGAAAACGAGGATAGAGTGCTCTCTGGAGTTCTCTGGAAATTGCACTATGACTTCACAAATTTCACAGTACAATTTTATAGAGCACATTCAAATATCGAGTCGCACTCCCAAGTCGCGACTCTCTCTGAATTTCTCAATGGTAACCCAACCCCTTTGAAATGAACCTGCCGTGAAATTCAGAGAATTATTGCGGTACGGGATTGGACGGCGAGCTTGGTCACGGGGCTGTAATTTCGTCGGTGTTGTTGGCGAAGTCGGCGAGCGGTCGGAACTTCGGTGTTCTGCGTTTCGTAATTTTCGCGCGAGGGTTTGTGTTGGGCTGCGTGTCAGGACCTGGTCGCCCAGCTGCAGGTTGAGGCGTTTGACCAATACGAACAGTTGGTGAGGTGGCGCTTGACTTCCGCCCACCTGCACTGTACTTGGCAGCATTCGGCTGCCACACTGTTACATTACTTCCCCCTCCAAGTGGCGCCGTCCACGGCGCCAAACCATGGCTGGTCAAATACCGATTCACAGCAGTTGCGGCACGGTCAAGGTGGCTCTCTGGTTCCCATGAGTCGTCACTAGTGGGCTGGTCCTTCCAATGAACAAGAAACTCGCGACCATGAGGTGTGTCGCGATGTGCAGCGATAGATGCAACCTCAAACAGGCCGGGGCTGCCTTCGAACATCGGTGGCAGTTGGCGTGTGGCTGGACGGTCGTGTGAAGGTGCACGGAAAGGGCGGAGGCGCTGGACATGGAAGACGGGGTGAATCTTCATATAGCTGGGCAGTTGGAGACGGTAGGTGACTGGTGAGAGGACTCGGGTGATGGTGAACGGGCCAATAAAGCGAGGGGCGAGTTTTCTGGTTGTCCCTTTGCGTAGGAGAGGTAGGTGGTCAGTGGAGAGTAACACTTGATCGCCAACCTTGAAGCGTATATCTTTGCGGTGGGAGTTGGCATAGTGGGTCTGTTTGGCTTGAGCTTTAAGGATGGAGGTGCGAGCGGCATCAATGGCTGATTCGAGTGAGGTGAGGAACTCAAAGGCTGCTGGTGCGTGGGAGAGGTGGGGGGGTGGGGTCGTGGGGAGGCGGGGGTGCTGTCCGGTTGCGAGGTAGAAGGGTGGCTGGCCGGTGGAAAGGTGGGGTGTGCTGTTGTATGCGAGTTCGATGGCGGTGAGGTGGAGATCCCAATCAGTTTGGCGAGCAGTAACTTGTGCACGGAGGGAGTCTTCAAGCGTGCGGTTCATCCGTTCGGTTTGTCCGTCCGTTTCAGGGTGATACGCGGTAGAAAACTTCAGCCGGGTTCCGTGAAGCTTGAAGAGGCTCTGCCAAAAGTTACTCAAGAAGCGGGGGTCACGGTCTGAAATGATGGCGGATGGGAGACCATGTAGGCGGACTATGTGATCGAAGAAGAGTCGGGCTGTTTTGGGTGCGGTGACGGTTGTGTGGGTAGGAATGAAGTGGCTCATTTTGGAGAGTCGGTCGACGACGACTAGGATAGCGTTGTAGCTGCGGGGTGTGCGGGACAGATCCATGATGAAGTCCATGGTGACTTCATCCCACACTTTGGTAGGTGGAGGGATGGGCTGAAGGAGTCCGGAGCGGTTGGTGGTGCGTGCTTTGAGTTGTTGGCAGGTGCGGCAGGTGCGTATGAAGTCACGCACATCAGCATGCATGCGTGGCCTATGGTAGTCGTTGGAGAGGCGTGCGTAGGTCTTCTCAACACCAAAGTGGCTGCCGGTAACGGTGTCGTGGTATTCGGAGAGTAGCAGCTGTCGTAAGGAGCGATCTGCAGGGACACAAATGGTCTTGGTGACGGTGTTGTACCAAAATGGGTCTTCAAATGAGTAGGCCGGGTCCTCGGGTGCTTGCTTGACAAAAAACAGGTCACGTTTGTAGGCGCGCTGAAATTTCGTGATGAAGGTATCATCCCAAGTGATGCTGCTGATTCCATGGAGTTGCAAGGGTGGGTTCGGAGTGTGAGGTGGAGGTGATGAGGTGGGGCTGGTTGGTGGTTGGTTTGGGCTGGTCGGTGGGTGGTGGGGCTGGTGGTGGTGGTCGGGACAAGAAGTCGGCTGGGTTGAGTTTTCCGGGGCGGTAGATAATCTGAAGTGAGGGTACGAACTGCTCCAAAAACTCAGCCCATCGGGCTTGGCGGCGGCTGAGCACGGGCTGTGTTTTCAAGTGTTGAAGAGGGCGGTGGTCGGTGTAGACGGTGACGGGCTGCAGCTCCACGTAACAGCGCCATGTCTTGATTGCGTGGACAATGGCAAGGAGCTCCCGATCGTGTGTTGCGTAGTTGCGCTCTGCCGGTTGAAGCTTGCGTGACTCGAAAGCGAGTGGCTGCATCCCATGGCCGTGGTCTTGGCAAAGAATGGCACCGACAGCGACATCGGAAGCATCGGTCCATATGAAGTATGGGCGTGAAGGGTCGGCGACGGTGAGGACCGGTGGAGAGGTGAGTGCTGATTTGATTGAGTTGAAAGCGGTCTGCTGCGGTATTCCCCATTGAAAGGCAGCTCCTTGACGGAAGAGATTGGTCAAAGGGGCGCAGATGTGAGAGAAGTTGAAAATGAATTTCCGGTAATACTTGGCGAGGCCGATGAAACTTTGCAGCTCCGCTACCGTGCGTGGGGCTGGCCAATCACCAAGGCACTGGACCTTTGCGGGGTCCATAGCAATGCCTTTGGAGCTGATGACATGGCCGAGAAAGCCGATGCTTGAACGGGCGAAGGTGCACTTGGAGAGCTTGGCGTAGAGGCGGTGTTGGCGAAGCGTGTCGAGGACGATGCGTAGGTGCTGAGCGTGTTCCTCGAGTGACTTGCTGAAAATGAGGATGTCATCGAGGAACACGATGACAAAGCGGTCGAGGAAGGGCCGAAAAATGTCGTTCATGAGTCCCATGAACGTGGCTGGTGCGTTGGTGAGGCCGAACGGAAGTACGCGGAACTCGAAGTGGCCGTAGCGGGTTCGAAACGCCGTCTTGTTGATGTCGTCTTCGGCGAGCCGGATCTGGTGGTAACCGGAGCGTAGGTCAAGCTTGCTGAAAACTGTTGCTTCCCCAAGCATGTCGAACAACTCCTCGACACGGGGCAGCGGGTACTTATTCTTGATTGTGATGGCGTTGAGGGCGCGGTAGTCGATGCAAAGGCGCAGGTCACCTTCCTTCTTGCGGGTGAAAAGCACGGGGGCAGCGTATGGTGAGGTGCTTGGGCGGATGAAACCCTTCTCGAGAAGGTCATCGAGTTGACGTCGGAGCTCCAAAAGTTCAGCAGTGCTCATGCGATAGGTTGGGCGCACGGGCGGTGTAGAACCTGGAATGAGGCGGATGCTATGGTCAATAGCACGCTCGGGTGGAAGTTCGGCGGGAAGATCTTCGGGGAAGACGTCGGTGTAGCCTTGGAGTAACTTCTGTATAGGTGATGGGAGAGAGTTGGGTGATGGTTCAGATTCGGGAGCGGTGAAGATGACTAGGAGATGATGAGGAGGAGGTGGTGATGGAGGGGTGGGGGCTGATGGATTGATAACTTCAAAGGCGGGGCGGATGATGGGACGTCGTGGCTGCTGGGTTGGGTGGGGTGGAGAAGGAGGAGGTGTGTTGATCACTTCGGGGGAGCCGGGTGGTGTTGGCTGCTGCACGGGAGCTATGCGAGGAGGAGGGAGAGGGGGGATATGGGAAGATGGAGATGGGGCAGGTTGGGGTGGATGGGTTGATGAAGCGGAACTGGTTGGGGATGACCATGGTCGGCGAAAGGAGTGGGATAGGAGGTCGTAGTTGCCGACGGTGACAGTTCCGTTGCGCCAATAAATCCGCGGTCCAAACTGGTGCAACCATGATCGACCGATAACGCCTTCGTACCCGCCGAGGTGCAGTTGCTCGAACGTGACCGTCGCCTCCAAGCTTCCAAACATGCAATGCACAGGGAGGAGAGTAGGTCCGCAGCGCCGCCGAGTACCATCTGCCATGATCACGTCCTGCGGGTTGTTGTTGGGATCTTCGTGGAGAGAGAGTTCAGCAGCAATTGAGGGAGAGAGGAAATTTGCTGAAGCGCCGGTATCGAGCAAAAAGTCAACGTAGCGATTCTTTATTTTTGCGTATAGAATGATGGCGGGGAATGGAGCGTTGGATGTGGTGTAGAGTTCAGAGGTGCCGATGAATAATGGAGTCGGGAGAAGCGGGGCATGCGATGCGCCAGAGGTCTGCCCCACTGCTACTGGCGCTGTCCGTTTCCCGGAGACCTTTCGAAGTTGCGGCGGTTCGGGCAATGTCGCTTGATGTGGCCGACTTTCCCGCACGAGTAGCACGTAAGCGTGGACTGGTTGCGTGCACGCTGTTCCACCACACCGAGCTCCGTGGGAGAAGGACCGTTGGTGCGGTAGGTAGGTCCAGCAGTGGTGTGCTGCCCGGTTCGTCCTTGGAATCGCTGGTATGCTGCAAAGTTGATGGTGTCAAAACGCTCGGCGACACAAATCATCTCATCCAACGTCGTAGCGCCGCGGAGTTCGACCTCGGTGCGGATTTTCGGCTTCAGCCCACGCTTGAATTTGTCCATCTGTTCAGCAGCAGGGATGTCAGGGATCTCAAGCATGAGCTCGCGGAAGCGGTTGATGCACTCAGCGACCGAGCGATGTTGGCGTAATTCAGCGAGGTTGTCACGTGCGCGCTCGATGGAGTTGACCGGCTCGAAGTTCATTAATAGGCGATGCAGAAAACTCTTCCCAAGTTGAAATCGTAGCATGGCAACTCTGCCACCAAGTAGCAGCTGCACCCCTCAGCATCATGCCGGCGTGCCGAGCCCACTCCGCCCGGTTGACATGACAAAGGGAGAGGTATTCCTCCACTTGGAAAAGCCACCGTCGCACCGGTAAGTGACGTTTTCCAGGGATGAACGGCTCAGGTTCGGGTGCTTTGGGTCGTGCAGAAACCACAGCAGGTGCTGGCGTCGGCACCTGTGTGCCCAGGAGTCCACGTTCCTGGAGTTCGCCGAGGATCCGGTCACGCACCTCGCGTTCAATTTCTCGGCGCATATTCGCCACAAATTCGTTCCAGAGTTCCGGCGTCATATCAGACGGTCCGGCCATAGGGTCTAGAATATGGTGGGAGCGTGCGAAATAACTAACCAGGCTCTGATTACCAGTGAAACGTTGCTGGCAGGGAAGTAGCAGCCTTAGTAGGCTAGGAAAACGAGGATAGAGTGCTCTCTGGAGTTCTCTGGAAATTGCACTATGACTTCACAAATTTCACAGTACAATTTTATAGAGCACATTCAAATATCGAGTCGCACTCCCAAGTTGCGACTCTCTCTGAATTTCTCAATGGTAACCCAACCCCTTTGAAATGAACCTGCCGTGAAATTCAGAGAATTATTGCGGTACGGGATTGGACGGCGAGCTTGGTTACGGGGCTGTAATTTCGTCAGTGTTGTTGGCGAAGTCGGCGAGCGGTCGGAACTTCGGTGTTCTGCGTTTCGTAATTGTCGCGCGAGGGTCTGTGTTGGGCTGCGTGTCAGGACCTGGTCGCCCAGCTGCAGGTTGAGGCGTTTGACCAATACGAACAGTTGGGGAGGTGGCGCTTGACTTCCGCCCACCTGCACTGTACTTGGCAGCATTCGGCTGCCACATTGTTACAGAGGGAGGGAGGAAGCTGGGAGGTGGGAGGGAGGAAGTTGGGCGGAGGGAGGGAGGAAGCTGGGCGGAGGGAGGGAGGAAGCTGGGCGTAGGGAGGGGGGAAGCTGGGCGGAGGGAGGGAGGAAGCTGGGCGTAGGGAGGGAGGAAGCTGGGCGTAGGGAGGGAGGAAGTACCATCAGCGCTGACAGTTCGGCACATCTGATTCCACAGCAATATCACGTGCTGACTTTTTCGCGTTCGGCACCTTCTCAACGCGACGTCGTTGCGATGCGCGAATGCTCAAGAACAGATGCTTCTGAGCGCAAAAATCCCTAGTGTGCCAACGTTTTTACGCCTCCCATACGGATTTCGAATTACGTAGTCACCTCGCTATTGACTCAAGGAACGCCTGTAACCCTGTCACTGTCACTACACTGTCACTCTACTCGCGGTTAGCACTGCTGCCGCTTTGGAACGATCGAACTACGAAAAGCCGGTACGTTACCTGTAATGCCCAAGGCAATGCGTTACTTTACCCATTCGTTTCTTCCACATCGACCTAAAATCACCTTGCGCTTTTCCCTCCCTGCGCCGTTCCCCACCGTCATCCCAAAAATGCAATCGCTTGGGGGGTATGTTTGTTGGCGATACTTCCAAACATACCCCAGCCCGCGCGTGTGTTGGGTGGGGCCGTTTCGTTGGGGTTACGTGGGGGTATGATTTGGTTTGCGCAGCGCGAGTTCGAAATTGCGCCAAGCTAAATTATATCGCTCGGGCTTCCTTGACCAATCGGAAATTTGCTGCGTGGTTCGGGCATTACGGAGCTTAAATAACCTGAATATGTGCGCCTGGTTTGGTACAGTTTGGAGTGCTGTTATATTTAGCATATGTATATACACAGCTGTATTGATTGAAGTTTACTAGTGATTTTTAACAGATTATGTCATATTAAATCGTTGAAGCAACGAGTGCCCCATGTAATGCTGTGTTGCATTCAAATAAATGGCATACCAATAAATGTATATACGTATAGGTCATGTCCGTACTTTAATTTGTAGCCATCATAGTACGTTACGGATTCTATAACAATATATCGTAATTAGTACTCCGACTATGAATGGTACGCCTAGTTCATATTTACAAATTATTCATATTAATGCAACACTGGCCTCGTCATATTTAGTTCCGATAACAACAAATTTCATGCATCTTTGTCTATGTATAATTGAATCTTTATTGTTTTTCCATGCAAAATAATTAGTATAAGCTCTATTCCAACCATTGTTGAACAAGTTTGGTGCCATTCGCAACATCGGGTGTGAATATACGCGGTTTCAAACAATTGAGCGGGGAACATTGCGCGAGGATAAGCATCTGCAACACGTGATGCCAAAATACCGTCCGTGTGTTTCTTTGAACAAGATTTCTTGTTACCATTCAAGCACTTACTATATTTATAGCACTGCCGAACAAATTTGGTGTCATTCGCAGCATCTGGCTAGAAGATTTGCTGTTTTGAACAATTGAGCAGGAAAAACGGTGCAAGGATAGGCCTGTACGACACTAGGTGCCAAATTATCGTATGTTTGTTATTTTGAGCAAGGTTTCTTGTAACCATTCAAGCATTTAATATAAACATAGCATGCTGGAACAAGTTTGGTGCCATTTGCAGCATCTTGTAGGAAGATATGACGTTTTGAACATTTGAGTAGAAAAACAGTGCAAGGACACGCCAGTGCGACACGTGGTGCCAAATTATGTTCCGTTTTTTATTTTGAGCATTGCTTCTTGTTATCATTCAAGCATTTACTCTATTTATAGCATCCTCAAACAATTTTGGTGCCATTCGCAGCATCTGGTAGGAAGATATGATATTTCAAACAATTTGTCAGGGAACACCTTGCAAGGATGGGCCTGTGCGATGCGTGGTGCCAAATTATTGTCCGTTTGTTATTTTGAACAGTGTTTCTTTTGATTAGTCAAGCATCAACTCTATTTTTAGCATTGTCGAACAAGTTTGGTGCTATTCGCAACATCTGGTAGGTGGATATGACGTTTCAAACAATTGAGCAGGGAAAACTGTGAAGGGTGTCAGATTTATATGACTTAGCTGCTGTAGGCTATAGTGGGGTAGCACATATGGGGTACAGCTTTCTAGGGTTTGTACTTGTACCCAACTTTCCCTTAGTTTTTTCATTCCTCGTTCATTTTCACATGGTATAGAGCAGGTTCCCCTGTGGGAACTGTTCCTAGGGCCCACCAACTTTTTTTTCCTGCCCGGAGCGCGCTCAGCCTCTGCCCGAGTCGCGCTCCCCTCTCTCGGCCCCGTCGCGCCGCCCTTACGACCCCGTCGCGCCGCCTCAGCGGCCCCGTCGCGTCGCGCCTCCCTAGCGGCCCCGTCGCGTCGCCCTTGCGACCCCGTCGCGCCGCCCTCGCGGTCCCGTCGATTCGCGCCGCCCTCGCGGCCTCCTCGAGCCGCCCTCGCGACCCCTCCACGCCGCCCTCGCGGCCCCGTCGCCTACCCTTGCGGCCCCGGCGCCACCCTTCCCGGCCCCGGCGCCGCCCTTCCCGGCCCCGGCGCCGCCCTTCCCGGCCCCGGCGCCGCCTCTGCTGGCCCCGTCGCCCCACCCTTGCGACCCCGCGGCCCCACGCTTAAGGCGCCGGTCGCCACCCTTCGTGGCCCCGCCGCCGCCCTCAGCGGCCTCGTCGCCGCCCCACCCGGCCCCGCCGCCGTCCCCACGCGGCCCCGCCGTCACCACCGAGCCGCCGGCGCCGCTGAGCCGCCGATCTACCGAGCCGCCGCTGCTGCCGAGCCGCCCGAGCCACCCGAGCCGCCCGAGCCGCCGAGCCACCTGAGCCGCCCGAGCCGCCGAGTCGCCGAGCCGCCGAGCTCCAGTTGCTGCCGAGCCGCCGTGCCGCCGAGCCGCCCGAGCCGCCGAGTCGCCGAGCCGCCGAGCTGCAGTTGCTGCCGAGCCGCCGAGCTGCCGAGCCGCCCGAGCCACCCTGTCCGGTAAGAGCGGCACCTCTACCACTGCGCTGCCCTTACCCTACTGCTCTAGCTGCTAGTCTACTGCTGTCATGGCTACCCCCAGTGTCCTCGCTTTTGACGCTGAGGGTCGGGCCATTGACTTTGACGTCTGGGTAGATGACCTGCAGCTTTTCCTATAGTGCGACAGGGCAGACGGTCTCTCTCTCTTTGACCTCACTTCTGGTGCCTCTTCTGCCCCTGCTGCTGATGCTGACGCCACTGTTCGCTCACAGTGGGCCACACGCGACGCTACTGCCCGTCTTGCTGTGCGCCGCCACTTGCCTACCGCTGAGCGTGCACACTTTAGTCAGTACAAGAGTGCTAAGACCTTGTACGACGCTGTAGTTGCACGCTACTCTTCCCCTGCCACTGCTGCTCTTAGCCGCCTCATCCTGCCGTACCTCTTCCCTGACCTCGCCGCTTTTCCCACAGTCGCTGACCTCATTACGCACCTGCGCACTAGTGACACTCGCTACCGCGCTGCCCTTCCTCCTGAGTTCTGTGCCAAGAACCCCCCCCCTATGTACATCACCCTCTACTACGTAGTCACCTGGCTCCCTGACACCCTTCGCCCGGTCAGGGACCACTTTCTCTCTGTTTGCCCCACCACCCTCACCGTTGATCTCCTCGAGGAGCGCCTCCTAGCAGCAGAGAAGAGCATAGTCGTTGTAGGAGCCTCTCGTGGTGACCCTCGTGCCCCTGTCTTTGAGGGGTGCTCCCCCTCTCCTCTCTTGCCCTCTGTTGCCTCTGCTGCTGCGGCCGACCTCGTTGGTCTTGAGTCGGTCGGTGCGGCGTCTGCCCCTAGCGGGAGACGCCGCACTGGCAAGGGCAAGGGGGGCAGGGGCGCTGGAGGAGCTAGCGGGGGCGGTGGAGGCGGCGGTGGAGGCGGCGGAGGGGGTGGGGGTGGCGGTGGGGGTGGTGGCGGGGGTGGGGGCGTCGGTGGCGGCAGTGGAGGCGGAGGCGGCGGCGGCGGTGGCGGTGGGAGCGGAGGTGGCGGAGGTGGCGGCGGTGGAGGAGGCGGCGGCGGAGGAGGTGGAGCTGGTCGGGGTGGCGCTGCGCAGAGGGTCGGCTCCGGTGGTGGTCAGCGCCAGCAGCAGCAGCAGCAGCAGCAGCGCACTCGTGAGATCCCCCCCCCTCAGCAGCTTCGTGAGTGGTACGCTGGGCGTCAGCGGGGTGGGGGTACTGGTCCGTGCACCTACGTCCTACGCACCGGCGACCGCGCGGGTGAGCCGTGCGGAGGTGCGCACTCCACCCAGCGCTGCTTTGGCCGCCTGACGGACGCTTGGCGTCACCAGTTCCCTGAGGCCTCTGAGATCCCTCGCTGGGGTGAGCTGTCTAGGGCGGGAGTAGCTATCTTTGACCTTGACTTTGATGCTATTCTTGCTGCCATGTATGCTGTGACTATTAGTGATGAGGGTGACTGTTACTGGTGTTTTCCGCCCGACCCGGGCATTGGGACTGCTGCTCTAGGTACTGGTGAGGCTGCTGCTCTAGGTGCTAGCGAGGCTGCTGCTCTAGGTGCCAGTGCGTCTGCTTCCTCAGGTGCTGGTGAGTCTTCTCTCTCAGGTACTGCGTCGGCTCCGGCCTCCCACACCTTCACTCTTGACTCAGGGGCTTCTCGCTCCTTCTTTCGAGACCGCACCACACTCACGCCGCTTGGTCGGCCAGTTGCAGTCTCTCTGGCAGACCCCTCTGGGGGTCCTGTCCTTGCTCACTTCTCCACTGTCCTCCCGTGTCCGGCGGCCCCCTCTGGCACCCTGTCTGGTCTTTACCTCCCCTCGTTCTCTACGAACTTGGTGAGTGGTGCTGACCTACAGGATGCGGGGGTTCACCAGTTCACTCCTGCGAGCCAGCGTGTGACCCACTGCACGGACGCTCGGACGGGCCGACACTTGGCCACGTTTACACGTCGGCCGGGGTCGAGCCTGTACACACTGACCACTGAGTCTCCTCCAGTCACTGCGTCTGGTCAGGCAGCTGCGTCGGGTCAGGTGTTTGCTGCAGCGTCCAGGTCTGGTCCTGAGTCTGCCCCCTGCTCGTGTCGCCTCCTGTCTCACGAGACTCTCCTCTGGCACCACCGCCTTGGTCACCCCTCCCTGCCTCGTCTCCGAGGCATGGCCTCCCGTGTCCTTGTCTCTGGTCTTCCCCGCTCCCTCCCTCCCCTTCCTCCGGGGCCTGCCCCTACCTGCGTCCCCTGTGTCGAGGGGCGGCAGCGTGCTGGCCCTCACTCCTCCCAGTTTCCTCCGACAGAGGCCCCGCTGCAGACGCTTCACATGGACGTGTGGGGCCCGGCCCGCGTCCGTGGACAGGGTCACGAGCGCTACTTCCTGCTGGTGGTTGACGACTACTCGCGTTACACCACAGTCTTCCCCTTGCGCAGCAAGGGTGATGTCACTGAGGTGTTGATCGACTGGATCCGCGCAGCTCGTCTCCAGCTCAGAGAGAGTTTCGGCTCGGACTTTCCTGTTCTGCGTCTGCACTCTGACAGAGGCGGAGAGTTCTCCTCTGGCCTTCTCCGAGCCTACTGTCGTGCACGAGGCATCTGCCAGACCTTCACGCTTCCGGACTCTCCACAGCAAAATGGGATTGCTGAGCGCCGCATTGGCATGGTCATGGACGTCGCCCGTACGTCCATGATGCATGCGGCTGCCCCCCATTTTCTGTGGCCGTTTGCGGTTCGGTACGCGGCGCATCAGATCAACCTTCAGCCCAGGGTCTCCATGCCGGAGACCTCCCCAGCTTTGTTGTGGACGGGGAAGGTTGGCGATGCGTCTGCGTTCCGTGTCTGGGGATCTCGAGCGTTTGTCCGCGACTTGTCTGCGGACAAGCTGTCCCCTCGTGCTGCTCCCTACGTCTTCCTTGGCTTCCCCTCTGACGCGCCAGGGTGGCAGTTCTACCACCCCACCTCTCGCCGTGTCTTGTCCTCCCAGGACGTCACGTTTGACGAGTCGGTCCCCTACTACCGTCTCTTCCCCTACCGCACTCCGTCCCTCCCCCCGCCTCCGCTCTTCCTTGTGCCAGGTCCCCCCCCGGTAGACCCCCTTCCCCCTCAGGGTCCTGCCCCTTCAGGTGTGTCCCAGGTAGACGCAGTCGAGCCTGTGGAGGTCGCTGGTGACTCTGGTGCTGCTGGGGGTGCTGAGCCTGGGGGTGCTGACTCTGGGGGTGCTGAGCGTGTGGGTGCTACGCCTGGGGGTGCTGAGCCTGGGGGTGCTGAGCCTGAGGGTGCTACGACTGGGGGTGCTGAGCCTGGGGGTGCTGAGTCTGGGGGTGCTGAGCCTGGGGGTGCTACGACTGGGGGTGCTGAGCCTGGGGGTGCTACGCCTGGAGGTGCTGAGCCTGGGGGTGCGGAGCCTGAGGGAGCTGGGCCTGCTCGTGTGGCGTCTGGCGGTGCTGGGCCTGGAGGTTCTCTGGGTGCTCCGTCTCGACGGGAGCCACTCTCTCCACAGGAGGTGCGTGAGTGGTTTGCCCGGCGCTGGAGGCGTGCTGCTGGAGCTGGAGGTTCTTCGGCTGCTGAGGGTGCTGGTGCCACGGGTCCCGGAGGTGCTCGTACTGGGAATACTGGAGCTGCTGGGCCTGCGGGTACTACTGGAGCTGGAGCTGCTGAGGGTGTTGGCGCTGAGGGTACTGCTGGCGGTACTGGAGGCGGTCCTGCTGGGGGTGCTACTGGTGCTGCTGGGGGTACTGGAGCTGGAGGTGCTGCTGGCGCTGGTGCTACCACTGGGGGTACTGGTGCTGTCCCTGCTGTGTCTGGAGTCGCTGCGCGGCCTCGGCCGTACTTCGTTCCGCTTCTTGAGCAGGTTCTTGGTCTCCCGCCTTCTACTGGTCCTCCTCCTCCCTTAAAGTGTCCACAGCCTGTCCCGTCACAGTTACAGTTACAGCCGGCCTCCCCACTGCCTGCTCCTTCTCCCTACACTGGTCCTACTGGAGGTCTTGCTGAGCGTCGTGAGCCTGCGTCTCGTCCTGCGTCGCCTGTTCGTGCTGCTCGCGCTAGTGGTCGTGGTTCGCGTCAGCGTCCTCCCCCTGTGCCCGGCACGCACCGGATGTCTCTCCGTCCGTCCACTGCTCCTCTGCGTGCCCCTTTGCCTTCTCCTCCTGAGTCCTCTCTTCCTGCTCTTGCTGACCCGGAGTCGGACTCCCTTCGTGCTGCCAGTCCGACTGTCACGCGTCTCCTTACTACTGTTGTCACTGACCCTTCCTTTGAGTCCACTGCTGCGTCTGCCCTAGTTGCTGAGCTCGTCGACTTTGCTGCTCGCTGTCGTCTAGACTACGCTGCTAGTCTTGTTGCTGCGTCTGAGTCTGTCTGTCCTCCGTCCGTCGGGGGTGAGTGTGCCCTTGGCACGGACGTCCTTGAGGACAGACAGGAGGAGTTCCAGTGTTTGGCTGCTGCTTCACCTCATCTCGTGTCCGTACTGCTTACCCCTGAGGGAGACCCGGATGCACTTGACATCCCGACTCCGCGCTCTTACGCGGAGGCGATAGAGGGTCCCTACTCCTCTCAGTGGCAGGCAGCTATGGACGCAGAGATGGCTTCCTGGAAGTCCACAGGCACCTACGTTGACGAGGTTCCCCCGCCTGGGGCGAACATCGTCAGTGGCATGTGGATTTTCAGGGTGAAGCGGCCGCCGGGTTCTCCGCCTGTGATCACCAACACTGCTGATATCTTCACCAAGGCACTTGCGCCTTGTGATCATCAGCGTTTCTGTAATCAGCTGGGCCTTGTGCCTACCTTGCCTCACTTGCTCACCCCTTGATCTTGTTTGTACTGTTGCATATATATATACACCTGCTCTTGTTTGTTTAGCCTTATATATATATGTAATCCTGCATGTGAACTGGCCTTGTGGCCTTGAACTTGTGCTCGGAATGTGTGGTGACGTTGTGATCCACCCTGAGCTTGCTTTGCTTTGCTTGACTGGTCTTGTGACCCCTTGTCCTCCCCCACTTTGCCTATGGGGGTGTGTCAGATTTATATGACTTAGCTGCTGTAGGCTATAGTGGGGTAGCACATATGGGGTACAGCTTTCTAGGGTTTGTACTTGTACCCAACTTTCCCTTAGTTTTTTCATTCCTCGTTCATTTTCACAAAGGGATAGGCCTGTACGATACGAGGTGCCAACTTATCGTCCGTTTGTTATTCTGAATATGGTTTCTTGTATCCATTCAAGCATTTACTATAGTTATAGCATTTTGGAATGAGTTTGGTGCCATTCGCAGCATCTGGTAGGAACATATGATGTTTCAAACATTTGAGCTGAGAAAGCTGTGCATCGAGACGCCAGTGCTACACGTGGTGCCAAATTATCGCCCGTTTGTTATTTTGAACAGGGGTTCTTGTGATCATACAGGCATTTACTCTATTTATTGAAATGTTGAGCAAGCTTGGTGCCATTCGCAGTATCTGGTAGGAAGATATGATGTTTCGAAGAATGCGTAGGGAAAACTGTGCAAGGATAGGCCACTGCGACACGAGGTGCCAAATTATCGTCCGTCCTCTATGTTGCAATCATTCAGGCATTTATCATATTTCTAGCATTGCAGAACTGTCGAACTCATATGTTATAGTCTTTCTAGGCTGTAGTGGGGTAGACAGTATGGGGTACAGCTTTCTAGGGTTTCATATTTGTACCCAACTCATTTCCTAGTTCATCATTCCTTCCTTATTTCTTCACATGGTATAGAGCAGGTTCCCTAGTGGGAACTTCTCCTAGGGCCCACCACTTAAAATCGAGTAATTTTTTTTTTCTTCTGCCTGGAGAACGAGTCGCCCCTGACCGAGGCGCGCCCTGTGTGCCGCCCTCCCCTTAGCGGCCCGTCGCCCCCTCTCGCGGCCCCTCTCACGGCCCCTCGCGGCCTCGTCGCCGCCCTTAGCGGCCCCTCGCGGCCCCACCCTACACGGCCCCGTAGCCGCCCTTAGCGGCCCCGTCGCCACCCCTTGCGGCCCGGCCGCCCTCTCGCGGCCCCGTCGCCGCCTTCGCGGCCCAGTCGCCGCCCTTCGCGGCCGTGTCGCCGCCCTTTGCGGCCCCGTCGCCGCCCTCTAGCGGCCCCGTCGCCGCCCTTTGCGGCTCTGCCGCCGCCCTCTGTCGGCCCCGTCGCCGCCCTCTAGCGGCCCCGTCGCCGCCCTCCAGCGGCCCCGTCGCCGCCCTCTAGCGGCCCCGCCGCCGCCCTCCAGCGGCCCTGTCGCCGCCCGTTGCGGCCCCGTCGCCGCCCTACAGCGGCCCCGTCGCCGCCCTCTAGCGGCCCCGTTGCCGCCCTCCAGCGGCCCCGTCGCCGCCCTCTAGCGGCCCCGCCGCCGCCCTCCAGCGGCCCCGTCGCCACCTTCCAGCGGCCCCGTCGCCGCCCTCTAGCGGCCCCGCCGCCGCCCTCCAGCGGCCCCGTCGCCGCCCTCTGCGGCCCCGTCGCCTCCCTACAGCGGCCCGTCCGAGCACACGTACAGTGGGTCACTCGCTGACTCGCAGGAGTGAACTGGTGAACCCCCCTATCCTGTAGGTCAGCACCACTCACCAAGTTCGTAGAGAACGAGGGGAGGTACAGACCTGACACGGTGCCAGAGGTGGCCGCCGGACACGGTAAGACAGTGGAGAAGTGAGCAAGGACAGGACCCCCAGAGGGGTCTGCCAGTGAGACTGCAACCGGCCGACTAAGCGGCGTGAGAGTGGTGCGGTCTCGAAAGAAGGAGCGGGAAGCACCCGAGTCAAGGGTGAAGGTGTGTACGACCGCAGCAGGCACAGCACCAGAGAGAGCAGACTCGCCAGCACCTGGAGCAGGAGACTCACTAGCACCTAGAGCAGCAGCCTCACCAGCACCTGGAGCAGGAGACTCACTAGCACCTAGAGCAGCAGTCTCACTAGCACCTGGAGCAGGAGACGCACTAGCACCTAGAGCAGCAGCCTCACCAGCACCTGGAGCAGGAGACGCACTAGCACCTAGAGCAGCAGCCTCACCAGCACCCAGAGCAGCAGACTGGATACCTGGGTCAGGCGGCACACACAGGTGACAGGCACCCTCAGCACTAGTAGACAATGCATACATTGCAGTGAGAAGAGCATCATAGTCAAGAGCAAAGATGTCTACCCTCTGCCTAAGTAGCTCCAGCCAGGAGGGGAGCTCAGCGTCGTCGCCAAACACTGTACGCCAAGCGTCGCTCAAACGGGCGAAGCAGCGGGACTCTGTGTGACCAGGAGTCCCGCAAGGCTGACCAGTCCGGACACCCGTGCGAATGACGTACGGGCAGCGAGCAGTACTCAGTGACCCTCTACTCTACGCGTACCACTCGCGAAGCTGCTGGGGCGAAAGGGTCTCGCGTGGACAACGCTGCGGCTGCACCTGGGCACGACAAGAAGCTCCCGAACTACTCACTCCAGGACGACTCCCACTACGGCCTCCCCGACAACCCCAACTAGCGTACCACTTACGAAGCTGCTGGGGCGGGAGGGAATGACGCGGACGTCGCTGGAGCTGCAGCTGGTCACCGCCAGGAGTAGCAGTAGCAGTAGTAGCCGCAGTAGTAGCAGTAACAGCGCGGCTACCCCTATAACTCCAACTAGCGTACCACTCACGAAGCTGTTGGGGCGTGAGAGACTCACGCGGACGGCGCTGGAGCTGCATCTCGCCAAGCCAGGTGCAGCAGTAATAGTAGAAAGAGCAGTAGAAGCAGGAGCAGCAGTAACTGTAGAAAGAGCAGTAGCAGCAGGAGCAGCAGAAACAGTAGAAAGAGCAGTAGCAGCAGGAGTAGCAGTAACAGCAGTACTGGCAGGGCAGTGCTCACCAGTGGCGAGAAGGGAAGAGTCCAGCTGCGGCTTCGGCTCAACGGCGGCGGCACGACGGCGGCGGCGGCTCGACAGCGGCGGCGGCTCGACAGCGGCGGCTCGACAGCGGCGGCGGCTCGGCGGCGGCGACCGACAGCGGCGGCGGCTCGGCGGCGGCGGCTCGACAGCGGCGGCGGCTCGGCAGTGGCGGCGGCTCGGCGGCGGCGGGGCGGCTAAGGGCGGCGACGGGGCCGCTAAGGGGCCGCGAGGGGCCGAGAGGGGCCGCGGAGGGCCGCGAAAGGCGGCGACGGGGCCGCAGCGGGCGGCGACGGGGCCGCAATGGGCGGCGACGGGGCCGCAAGGGGCGGCGACGGGGCCGCTAAGGACGGCGACGGGGCTGCTAAGGGGACGCAAGGGGCCGTGAGAGGGGCCTCTGAGAGGGCGCGACGCGACGGGAGGGCGGCCGACGGGGCGCGCCTCGGGCAGGGGCGACTCGCGCTCCGGGCAGGATTTTTTTTGTTTTTTGAATTTTCAGTGGTGGGCCCTAGGAAAAGTTCCCACTAGGGAACCTGCTCTATACCATGTGAAAATAATGAGGAATGAATGCACTAGGAAACAGGTGGGTACAAGTAGGAAACCCTAAAAGTGTTGTACCCTATATTGTCTACCCCACTATAGCCTACACAGACTAAAGCATATGAGTTTGACAGGTGGTCGACTAGAGCGCTTGATGGTCGACCAAGTCGATCGGATAACCTGCTCGACGAGTTCTACGGAGGCACGCGAACGTCGTCGAGGTCGCGATGGCGAAGGCGACTTCGGGCTGGTATCCCGCAGTCGATGTGGCTTGTCGGGCGCAGACAACAGGCGACGGATGCACAGTAATGCAAGTCGGGCCAATCATCTGCGCGCACCTACGAGCGTGCGCACTGCTGTCTTTTGCGGGCGCAACACAGGACAGCCACTTTGCATGATCAAACATGCATGATCTAATCTATATAATATTGGTTTAGTTAGGTAGGGTGGAGCGGCGCGCTGCCGCCCCTCGACGCAAGGAAGGCAGGCCGGGGCAGTCGAATCAGGGAGGGGAGGCAGGGTTCGGGAAGACCAGACACAAGGACGCGAAGGTGCATGTCACGAAGACGGGGCAGGCAGGGGTGGCCCAGACGGTGGTGCCAGAGAACGGTCTGGTGCGATAGGGAGCGACACGAGCAAGGGGAGTCTACCTGACCTGACGCAGACGCCTGACCGACAGCAGCCACCTGGGGAGACACAGTGGTCAGTGTGTAAAGGCTCGACCCTGGCGCACGCGTGAACGTGGCCAGGTGCCGCCCAGTCCTGGAGCACGTACAGATCGCCACACGCTGTCCTCTAGGGGTGAAGGTATCAACCCAGTGGTCCTGAAGGATAGCGTTGCTCACCAAGTTTGTAGAGAACGAGGGGAGGTGGAGACCTGACAGCGAACCAGACGGGACCGCTGGGCAAGGAAGCATAGTGGTAGACCGTGCAAGGACTGGACCCCCCGAGGGGTCAGCCAGGGAGACTGCAACTGGTGCAGGGAGCGGTGTGAGGGTTGTGCTGTCACGGAAGAAACACCTGGAAGCACCTGAGTCAAGAGTGAAGGTGTGCAAGGCGGTAGAAGGCGCAGTACCTGACAGAGCAGACTCAGCAGCACCTGGAGTAGCAGTCTCACCCGTACCTAGAGCAGGAGACACACTAGCCCCTAGAGCAGCAGCCTCACCAGCACCTAGAGCAGCAGGCTCTATACCTGGGTCAGGCGGTACGCACAGGTAACTGGCACGGTCAGCACTAGAAGACAATGCATACATGGCAGTGAGGATAGCATCATAGTCAAGAGCAAATATATCTACCCTCTGTCGAAGCAGCTCCACCCAGTCGGGGAGCTCAGCCTCGTTACCAAGCTCGGTACGCCAGGCGTCGCTCAGACGGGCGAAGCAGCGGGACTGTGTGTGACTAAGAGTCCCGCAAGCCTGACCAGTCTGAGCACCAGTGCGAATGACGTACGGGCAGCGAACGGTCCTCAGAGACCCTCTACTCTGAGCGTACCACTCACGAAGCTGCCGGGGCGTGAGAGACTCGCGCGGGTGTCGCTGGAGCTGCATCTGGCCACTGCCAGTAGCAGCAGTAGCAGCAGTAACAGCAGTAGCAGCGCGGCCACCCCGACAACCCCAACTAGCGTACCACTCACGAAGCTGCTGGGGCGTGAGGGACTCATGTGGACGCCGCTGGAGCTGCATCTGGCTATCGATGTCGACTTCTGCGCGCAGTCGGCGTAGACTTCTGTGCGCCCCCGACCGCGTAGTCTGCTTCGCCCAGTTGAGGGCGGGGCCATTTCTCGTCAACGCATCTTTTCGACACTATGTGGTTGTTAGCCATTAGTTACTTTCTCTCTACATGGTACAGGACTTTCAGCATACATATATGGCACCCAACTGCTACTAGTCAGAGAGTTCCACTGTACATGTTGTTAGAGTTGCTCTCCATAAGGTAAAAAACTTTCGAGGTACTTATATAGTACCCAACTCCTACTAGTCACAATGTTACACAGTATGTATTATTGAAGATTGGCGCACGAGCTTACATCCTACCACGACACTTATATCTGCGCCTTGCTTATAAAGGTCGAGCAGTGCCATGCTTGAAGACCTAGCAATACAAATGTGTGTACAGGCCCGGTAGGTCCATTGTAGGTTTGGAACCCAACCTACCATGTATGCTCAAACGTGCTGGATTCGTTCAGTGTGCAAAGTCTACACTCAGTAGCCACTGCCAAAGCCTGTACATGCTACCGAGTTTATATCTGAGTAGGTTCGGCACGCATGGTTCGTACAAGGTACAACGAATACGATGCAGGTTCAGTGCATACACATCGCACGCACCACGGCCAAGGGTTGGGAGTCCCTACTTCATGCCACGCTACCCCAACCCCCTCGAAATCAATTTTGGGATGTACAAGGTTTAATGAATCGGCGCATGTCAAGTCAAGCTATGCAAGATCACGCGATATCGCGCTCATTCAAGAAGGTAACCGGATCCCGAGTACCATCAAAAGTTGCAACAACGTGCACTGCTCGCATAATTGTTCGAGCGTGCACAACTTGGAAGGTCGGCTCGTTGGGCGGGGGTGATAATGTTGGTAGCCCTGTAACTGCGTCGGTTGGACCGAGCTCGTAACTCTTGATGAAGGCCAACAGTATCTTACGATTAGCACCGTATGAATGATCCACGACGTGGAAGAGCATTAGCAGCTTAGCATACCGTGTGTTGTCTCTTGGCCTAGAACCTCCACGTCCCGATCCCGTGTGTTGGAGAGCAACATGAGAGAACCATGGATGCCCATGATGTTTGAGCGCTGCACGCATGTAATGGCCTTCCTTCTTTGCGCAAGGCGGAAGTGCTAGGGCGGTATGCACCTGCGTTTGGACAAACGAAGGAGGATTAAAAATGTTGCATTGCATGTCTCGCTCAAAAACATGAAATGGGGCGTTGGTTGTGCCACATACATGGACGATGTGCGTTGAGAAACCCAACGATGAAAGGCAGCCAGGCAGGTGGTCCATGCAGATCCCGTGTTGGCTGACCAAATCAGCCCACAAGGACTGTCCTAGTGGCAAATCTGGTCCAGCAGCTAGTGACATGGTAGTGGCCTGCGTGTTCAAAACTGGCATTTTTAGTTCAGTAGCCTGTTGGAACGCCAATGGGGGCAACCAGGGAGGAACGGAGAGAGGTGTGTGGTGGGATATGCATGGATTGCAATACATAAGCGAGAGGGTCAGGGAAAGAGGCACTGTCCATGAGAGGCGTTGGCTGATAGGCAAACGAGATTGAGATGGGGCGAATAAGGTCATGGAGGGAGAGGCATAATGCATTGTGAGGATTGAGGTGAGATGAAGGGCTGGAGAGGCGTGGTTAAAAAGGTAACCAGCGATGAACGGGGTGCTTGGCATGGGGGGAGAGGCATGGAGGGAGAGGCACGTGGGTTGATGAACCGGTTGAGAGGCAGGGTATGAGAGGCATGGGCTAAAAGAAAACCCGTGCGTAAAGGGGTAATGAGCATTGGGGGGATGTGCATCGAGTGACGTAGTGTGAGGAACGGGGTGAGAGGCAGGGGAGGAGATGTATGGGCTAGAAGGCAATCAGCGATGAATGGGGTGGTGGCATGGGGGGGATAAGCATGGAGGGAGAGGCACGTAGGGTGAGCAATGGGTTGAGAGTCAGGGGAGGAGATGCATGGGCTAGAAGACAACCAGCAAATAATATGGTTTAGACATGGGGGGGATAGGCATGTTGAGCGAGACGAACACAATTTTCAACCGTACGAGCGGCAAGAAAGGATGTGCATGGGCTGAGACATGTTTCCACCAAAGGAAGGAAAACAGTTTCAGCAATTCAGGAACAACTTAGTTGACAGATCGTGCTTTGGTGAATATGCAGATGGGCAAAAATTTTTAGGACAGCACTCACTTTGACTATGGCTGTCTCGTAGTGTGCGCTCTCTGCAAAAACAGAAGGACGTTGAAGTAGGGTTTCCCGAATGCGAGCTCGACGAAGAATGAGATCGTCAAACTGACGATAGTTTGAACCACGAAATGGCTGCTTGCATGTTTTTGAATGAGCGTGCTCCCATACGCTTGTGCAGTACTCTCGTGGATGACCCGCACGGCGAATTGCATCAGGGATGTGTGTAAGAAGGTGAATTTTCACCAACCTCCATTCCTCACCGTCCCGTTTGAACTGTGTGCTTAGTAGACGCACCATCCTGCGGGTAAAAGGTGAGTGGTTAGTCTTGTAACTTGGATTGTTGAGGAGCATGCAAAAAATGTGTGGCCTCCCTACTTATTATCCAGCATGTGGTCTCAACGTACTCTGCGGTGTCTGACACATATTTGCTCAACATGGCGTCATCGTAGTAGTCCGTGCAGAAATAGGTGTCAAACCATGTTAGAAATTTGCGCAACACTTTCATCTCAGCCTCTGTAAAAATTCCTTCCATGATGAATATTATAATCTGCCAAAATGGGGGACGAGGCAAGGAAATGGGCCGAGAAAAAAGGGTTGGTTGCCTCTCAACCCTTCCATGAATATCACCCCGTTCCTCCCTAGCTTCCTATCTGCCCATGCCCCTCATCTCCTGCCTCAGGCCTCATTCCTCTTACCCCATGCCACTCGACTAGTAGACCTATCTGTTCCATGAATATCACCCCGTTCCTCCCTAGCTTCCTCTCTGCCCATGCCCCTCATCTCCTGCCTCAGCCCTCATTCCTCTCACCCCATGCCACTCGACTAGTAGACCTATCCGTTCCATGAATATCACCCCGTTCCTTCCTAGCTTCCTCTCTGCCCATGCCCCTCATCTCCTGCCTCAGCCCTCATTCCTCTCACCCCATGCCACTCGACTAGTAGACCTATCCGTTCCATGAATATCACCCCGTTCCTCCCTAGCTTCCTCTCTGCCCATGCCCCTCATCTCCTGCCTCAGCCCTCATTCCTCTCACCCCATGCCACTTGCTATGTAGACCTTTCCCTTCCATGAATATCACCCCGTTCCTTACTAGCTTCCTCTCTGCCCATGCCCCTCATCTCCTGCCTCAGGCCTCATTCCTCTCACCCCATTCCACTTGCTATGTAGTAGACCTATCCCTTCCATCATCATCACCCCATTCCTCCTTAGCTTCCTATCTGCCGCATGCCACTCGCTGCATGCCTACCTCTCCCCCAGACATACCACCCAGGTTCTAGGAGATGTAGTGGAACGGTCAACCTACCCGCATCATGCCTGCATGCTCCGCAGCCGAATAGTTGGCGCCTCCACTGAAGTAACGTCCGGGGGGGGCAGGCTTGTAGCCTGCCATGACCGCCTCTCGGTATGCGGAACCATGCCTCCTGCCCAGGAATTATCAAAGATGACGTGACATGAGTATCAATTTGCCACTCGTGTAGTTGTAGACGGGCTGTGCAATATTACTTACTCGTTGAATATCTTCACGGATTTCGGGTGTGCAGCCCTTATGTATTCCACAATGTACAACCAGATTCCAAGGAAAATAATGTGTAGGATATCTGGCATTGTGCACAAATATGGATTTCCCCAAGGGCTGCGCAATTCCTCGGGCTTGCCAAAGTCCCACAGAAAGCACTGTACACGTACTAGAGATTTTTCAGCACGGGGTGGCTGGTCATAGGGAAGTTGATACAGAAAATTCAGCAAGGCGTACCTTGACTTGTTGTGTTGAGTTCACTTGGGCAAGAGTCTCGCTCGAAGCTACACCTTGCTGTAAGTCGACGGTCCTCCAATCATTGTTGAGAGGATCCATATGTGCAAGTGCAATCCTGGGGACGTAGCATAGCGAGCACGGTTTCGCGGATGCTTGCTGCATAGTACAGGTGACCTTACATGTTTCCGGGTAATCCGCGACGTATGATAGGAGCTTAGGCCAAACTGTGTACACTTTCCCATACTGGTCGGTTAAGGCAACCGATCTGAAGCAACAACACGACACGGAGGGGTATCGATTAATATATTTCATCGTGCAGCTCCTCAGTAACACACGAATGTGCAACACAGTGATGAAGCGCAACTTGTATAGCCACGCCATTGTACTTACTCTTTCGCTGCCATCTTGAGTGTGTCCAAAATTACATCAACACACTTCTGGAACAGCTCGGTTTTCTGCCAAGACTCCATATTGTGATCGGGCTGCGGCATCAATGCAATCAGTGATCTCCCGTGATCCTTCCATCGGAGCTCTTCCCGGATGTTATAGCAGCTGAGGTACATCGGCCAGGCCTTGCAACGCTTGTTACCGCTAAGTTGTGTTTCGTCACTTGATAGGAGAATCGGGCAAACACATTCCATTTCTCCCATGCCTTTCTGTTTAGACATTTACAAGAAGACACATACGGTAGAAACCCGAAAATAATAATTAGTGGACAAGTTAGATCTGAGTACAATTCCTTCATAGTATAACAACATGAGGCCAATGCAGTCAGCAACTAGCACCTGCGCCTTAAGCCAGTACTCTGCCGTCTCAGGTCCCTTGTAACGGCGAATGCCGTTGACAAAAAGTTTTGCCGCACGAATGATGAAACCATCACCATTCTTCGGGTCTGCCCACATGCGTTCTAGGGCCTGAACAAATGGAAAATCATGAAAACATTTATCAGGCATCTCTGCATCCACTATGCAAGCATCATCAATAAATGCATCATGAAAACAAACACCGTAGTACCTTCAAAGGGTCAAGATACTTCAGCTGAAAAGAAGTTGGCCAGCCTGTGACATAAATCTCAGCCTTCATGTAATGAGACTTTTCAATGCCCAACTGCTCCAAACCATACCTATCCACTGCAGCCTTGGTGGACCATTCCTTCAGATCGTCAACCTTGAATCCTGGGTGTTTAACCAGTCTTAAAAAGTCCGCCACATCAGCTCCACTAAGACCAGTTCCCCTGTTGCACTGGGTAAGAAATCTGAATGCCTCAAATCTGGTGTCCAGAGACTCCTCTTCTTCCTTTGGGATTTCGGCAAACTGGGCCTCACATTCAAAGAAGATGTTGGGCTCATGAGGCTCCCATGCAGGACTCTCAACAGGTGGTGCTAAGGGTTCAAGTACAGGCTGGTTCGTAAAACAAGCAGTCACCCAGGACAAATCTGGACTCTCTGGCACCAACACTCCAGGCCTTCTAACACCCCGAGCTGCATTCTCTGCCTGTCTAGCTTGACATGCTGGACCCTTTTGATGATTGACGAGTGCTGTCTCCGACCGAAACGTATCGTCGCAGTGGCGGCAGACGTGCAACACCATCTCCTGCCAGTGACGAATGCCAAAAAAAATCAGCGAATATGTGTAGGAGACAACATGGAACTCAGTTTCATTGACTAGAAACAATACTCTGCGACCAAATGTCTAGATACATAGTGAGACAATGAGGAAGGGCTTCAGCCTTAGGTAATAAAGACTCCACATCTGAGCAAAGTGCGAATGCACGACTATGGGGAAATGTAAATCACACCCACGAATTTGGTACAGAAAGGAAGGGGAGGAAACGTACGAAGGGATACTAACAATTCCTGGCAGGTAAGAGTTTCCATCAAACAATGAAAGCTTTATGGTGCGGGGAGAGACATTAACCGCGATATTGAATTATTAGGTGATAATAGTGCAAGATCTACACGGTGGGAACACTCACGGATACTGGTATTGACCACAGCGTATACGCGTAATACAGGGAACCCTTCGTGATCTTTTGTTCACTGTCCCTATAAAATGCCACAACGAGAAACAGGAGGAGTACGAAGAACTATGGTAGGCGCCACATGGTTAGTATGACTAGGAACATCGACAAACTCGAGTGTAAAGCCGGATCGTAGATCAACGGTGTTGAAGCGAATGATAGAACATGGGTGGAGCACTGGCAGCGTCTGATATCTAAGGTCCACTCACAATCAATCGAGGCCCAGGGGTGCGATCGCCTTCAGGATGCAATGAAGTGTGCACAGCCCAACGCGCATCAGCAGCTCATTGTGCTGAGATTCCGAAACATGGACTGAGGAACTATTGTCTGGGCACACGAATTAAGCAAAACGGATCACTACTCGGAGTAGCTCAGTCCAAAGCTGGTGAGCGTGTTGCTGCATCCCCCAAAGGCTCAGGTGCGAACAGCAGAGATCATTTTGTCGATACTTGCCCATCTACTTAGTATGCTTGTCTCTTTCCTTGCTTTCCTTGCTTTTCTTGCTTTCCTTGCTTTCCTTGCTTTCCTGGCCTTGCTTGGCTCTGCTAATTACCTTAGACAGGTATTTCAGCGTTGCATCGCTAGAGGTTTGCTCAGGTGCGAGTCTGGGGGGAAACGGTTGAAAGCGGTGAAGAGCACATGCCGCTCAGAACCACTGCCCTGTCGAGGCGACCTCGATTTCCCGTCTGAATTCACATTTCATTGTCGATTGAGTGACGTTGTTTCACTGCCACAAATTCTGCTCTAATGAGGCGCGTGACTTGTGATATTTTGAGGCGCGTCTTTTGCGATCGTTTGAATGCGGTTAAACTGGATGCTTTACGGTTTACAACGTTCAAATGTATTTTTAATTTGGTCGAAATGGGTACTGAGCCGAACTGACAAGAGAGTGACGCGCTCTTATGGCGCACACCGTTAGGACGCATCCCTTCTTTCTAATTCACACGATCGATCTTCAAAGACCCATCGTTCGCCGCACTTTATGCCTGCTTGTAACATAAAAAAACATGTGTACCATTTTCACCTCCGTCAGCCAGTTGATCCTGCGAAGGAAAGATCGTGCAAACACCGAAAGGTCGTGTTGCACTTCGGGTCTGACGACACGCGCGAAAGAGTAACAGTGAGAAGATCGCGCAAACTAGGCCCCATGGTGGACATCGCGACAGCCGAGCTTTCAGAAGAGTATCGCCGCAGGTGTGAGACTGAATTCCCTCAGCCGAGCTTTGTGGTTGGCTATACAGTCAAATTCCTTTAGCCGAGCGTTGTAATTCGCTATTCAGTCAATTTCCTTCCGCCGCGAAAGGAATTCTGTCGACGTGTGCCAAAATCATCCTTGCTGTTAAAAATCTGATCTGACACACAAGCCAGCAGAGAATTTCGGGAACATCTCGGGCGTCCCTGGTGTTTCAAACGCATGAATTTGGCGGAAATCCAGGTTTGCAGGGAATCAGAGATCTTTTTGAAGCAAGGGAGCCAATGAATGCCTCGTGCCTCTCGCCCTCACCTTTTCCCAACCAAAATATCCTACACTCTAATGTACATTGCATTCGCCATTGTATTTTCCCCTATACAAGTATATGGTGCTTTCAGTTTTTTATAACTAGTTGTTACGGGTGCAATGAATCGAGGTAGCGAGGACTGCACTGAGTGTCGAACAAGTACAAAATGTGGGCGAAGGCATGAGCGAACAATAATACGCGAAACGTGCAAACGGTAACGCGGTGCGTGCGAGCTAGCTAGTGCTATGCTGGCAGCGAGGTTCGGACTAGTCCTGAAGCGTGGGCCGACACGGCCGGGCCAGCAGTGCGAGGTTTGGTGAAACAGTGCGTGCGAAGTCGGCGAAGCCCCGTTAGCAGTAACGGGCAAACAACGGCTGCTGCTGTACGCGATATTGCAGGGCGCGCTAAGGAACGTTGAGTAAATTCCTTACACTAGTGCACTTTTAGGGTGCCTTCATGGCTTGAGAAGACCCAAACCACGGATGACCCGAAGCCAAGAATGCACCCTTACAAGGTTACGGAATGTCGTGGCATCGAATTGAGTGTGTTACGGGTGCAATGAATCGAGGCAGCAAGGATTGAGTATGAGCGAAGCCATGAGCGAATACTTATACGCGAAAATAGGCAAACGGTAACGCGGTGTTGGGGTGCTAGCTACTGATACGCTCGCGAGAGGTTCGAGCTAGTCCCGAAGCGTCAGCCGACTCGGATGCTCCACGAGTGCGAGGTTTGGTGAAACGGTGCGCGCAAAGTTGACGAAGCCCCGATAGCAGTGACGGGCGAACAACCGCGGCTGGTTTGTGAGGACTCTGTTGTCGACCGACGACTCTGGATCTCACCAGCGATGACTCTAGCTCTCCACCTTAGTAAAAGGACGGAATCGATCGAGCTGTTCTGGTTGTCGGCGCGTAGTCACTTGACGAAGTGGTCGTTGTGTAGACCTCGGCTGGTCGACGGAGGAAATGGTCGAGCAGGTCTACGAGATTTGGTCAACACCTTGTACGGAAGTCGCTGGCCCACGACAGTGGTCGTCAACGAGTCCGGAGAGGGGTTCTACACGACGAGTCCGGGTGCGAGGTCTGCGCGAAAATGACAAACACTGCTCGACGGAGTAGCGTCGAACCAACCGGATACGGCTTGACTGTGATGGTCGCAAATGTGCGCGAACTTCGCCTCAAGTGGTTTTCGCGAAGTCAACCTACGGAACGTTGACACCGTGCTCGATGGTGCACCGCTTGCGATGTCAGAATAATATATAATTCTATATATTGTACCCTAACTGCCTGTAGTATAGAATACTGTAATCATATAGCTTTCTGTTTGGTTGTCGTAGAACAGTGTGAAGCTGGGTAACTAAGCCAACTTCGCTTCCTCCAAGAGTTCGCGAAGGTACAGTCCTTCCTTGGTGGCTGAGCAGAGTGCGATATATTCTGCTTCAGCTGAGGAGAGAGCGATTAATTCCTGTTTGCTCGACTGCCAGGAGATCGGTCCGATAGGTCCGAGACGGTAGATGTAGCCTGTGCGCGAGCGTCTGTTGTCAGAATCTCCGGCGTGATCGGCGTCGACTTAGCCGATTAGCTTAGGTGTTGTGGTTCCGTTCTTGTAGTAGGTCAGGCCGATCATTGGCGTACTGACGAGGTAGTGAAGAGCGCGGTCGAGCTCCGCCATGTGTTCAGCTTCGGGCCTTTTGATATAGGTGGCAAGTTGACTTGCAGAATATGATAGGTCCGGGGTTATCTTCGTCCATGGGAACATCGACGGAGCAAAACGGAAGAGGTCCGGCTTCTTCTGATGCGTTGTCCACATTTTGCTCGTCCCAGTCAGCTTCGTCTGCTGCCGAGGCGAAGGCTCGGTCACCACAAAAACCACCTATGGGATCTTGGTCTTCTTGCAAGTTGGCAAGGTATGTCTGGAGCGTGAGTCGTTCGTAGAAAATGACATCACGTGCTGCTACTGTTTCCTTGGAGTGGATGTCAAAGATTTTCCACGCGGTGTAGTTCTTTTCGATGCCCAGGTGTAATCCCCACTGTGCGCGTTGAGAAAATCGGCCCGCTCGTGCTGCTGGGGGTCGGTACTGTACCATGCATCCGAAGACTCGTAACATTTTTGTGCTGCCCTGTTTTCCTGTCCACTGCAGATGTGGTGATGCGTTGTTCGGGAGCGATGATGACGAGAGCAAGTTGTGCAGCATGACGGCGTGGTCCATCGCCTCAGGCCACTGGTGATTGGGTAGCCGCATGCCACGTAACAGCTTGCGCATGCTGTTCTGCAAGGTCCTGTTGATTCTTTCTGCTACACCTTGCTGCTGATGGGCGTAGGGAAGGGAGATGAGCCGCTTGATTCCCCTTTCGGCCACGTATTGCTTGAATCGCTGAGAGGTGTATTCTCCTCCTCCGTCTGACTGGAAGCTTTTCAGCTTCATGCCCGATTCTCTCTCTGCTACTGGTAGCCAGGCAACGAAGGCTTCGAAGGCCATGTCGCGGCTAGGGAGGTTTAGGTGCCAGACGTAGCGGGTGGCGGCGTCGATGAAGGTGATCGTAAAGTTGTACGCTCCTTGTCCTGGTTCCCGATTGTACAGGATGTCGCTGTTGATTTCCGCGTGCGTAGGAAGAGCCGTCGAGACTCATGGGTGTCACGTTGTTGTTGTTGTTGTTGCTGTTGTTTGATTGCGCAGGTGCTCCTTGCTGGTGTTGCTCGTAGAAGGACATGAAGGAGAAAAATTTCTCCATCATGCTTGGGTCGAAGCCCGCGCCTTGATTTGCTGGTGTTTCGGTAGACCCAGCTGCCGGTCTCGTTGTTGTGCCCTCCTCTGTCTGTAGGCCAGAGGCAGGGGGTGGAGTAGGGGTAGTACCGGGAGAGCCGTTGGAGGAGCTTCTCTCCTTTCGGGTAGACATGTCTTCTTGATGTCGTAGGTATTAAGAATTGAGTTTAATCCTAACCTGCTCTCATACCATGTTGGGCTGAAAGCCCCTCAGGATCTTTTTGTAGGACTAAATTCGAAGTAGAATGATGTAATAGCGGAAGCGTTGAATAAAGACTTGTGAACCACCTTGCGCTGGTATGTGAGGGCAAAGTAAGTTAATTAGAACAAGCAAGTACAAAGGTTTATATAATATTACAAGGAATACGAAGAGATACGATTGATAACTGTTTTACTGTTTGCTGTTGCGGTTCGATACAGTGCGACTCGGGCAACTGCTCAATATCGAGTAAGTTGTGTGTCCTTGCTGTCGCGCTGCATTTGTCAGGTCAAAGGTCGCCGACCTTTGACTTTCGCGTAACCTCCAACAGTTGTTTCAACCTCCGAGGGTTGACTCGCCGATGCTTCGATATGCTCTGCTTCGCTTCTGACTTGGTGTTTCGACACGACAGATGCGTACTTTGATTATTTGTTCCCAACATATTCGACATTCGAACCTGTTGACATGAGTTCTACCTGACATCTAGTGCAATAAGCCCGGCGACGCGACCGTCTATCTGCACCTACGTGGTCGCACCAACATCGCTGACGCACTCCGGACCTCCGCCTCGACACATCCCAACCTCGGCGCTAGGCCCGTCGCGCACACTATTTCCCACACATTACCATTACCATTGTAATTTTGCTATATATTATTCGCTCATGCCTTTGCTCGTTGTGCTTTTGCTTCGATAGTGCAATTCTCGCTCGCTCGATCAGTTGCACTCGTAACACTTATCCACAACGATCATCAGTTGTAACAGCAGCCAACGAATCGAGTATTAGCCTTTCCAGTGTCGATTAAATCTTTCTTGTAGCGGTATTTATTTTTTTATTATTTATTTATTTATTTCATTCTTTCTTTTCATGGAGGCCATAAGTGAACACTGTGAATCGCATTCATGTGCGCGTCTAAAGTACAAGTCTAGTCAACTCTACACATTCGTACCGCACTCATCGTATGAAGCCAGTTTCGGTCGGCTTGACTACGTTCGTGGGATATGCAAAACACAGCATGTCATACTGCTTTTGGCACCTCATTAAGGTGCAAAAGCATTCTCAAATCTACCTATTACAAATTGCAAAACTGTCCAGGTTGCACAACACTTGTTGTGATAGCGAGGTTGTTTTTATAGACGTAAGTTTTACATCAATCAAAAGCGCACCACATGTTTTCACTATCTACGGCTATGCGGCTGCCCCGCCGAATCGACGGCCGTTTTCGACTGAGGTTTGTCTCTCAAGTGAGTTTGGGAATTCAAATTGACGATGAGGGAAGAACAGTTAGCATCCTAGGGATGACGAACGGTATAGAACGGTTCGAGAGAGAAATAGAACGGTGCAATAGTGTAGACAAACAGCCCCTAACCGCCCGACCTTCCCAACTTCGACATCACACCACTCGTGATGCATGAGTCACAGACTCTGATCAGCTCGTCTGGTCTCTCACTTCCGTTGCTTGTTTTGTCATCGAAATTTTGCGCAGCCTCAAGCACTTCTGTTAGTTTAGATGTGGGGAGTGCCATCTCACGTGATCCTCAGCAGTGCCATTCCTTTAGTATAGCATGACGAAGCCCAAAACGAAAAGCGACGCGCCTGCTTCCAGGGGGAGGAGGCGCGCCTCGTAGAGGTTCAGGCAGCAGCAAGCGCCGAAGAAAATGTAGCGGGAGTGGTACCGCAAACCGCCAATCTGCCAAACGGTAGGCGGAGTGTACAATGAGTGACTCTGGTCAAGGTTTCAAAAATTTTGTTCAGTGCAGCTCCAACCCCCAATGCGTTTATTGACCTGGTTCACTTATTGTGTTCAGGCCGCCTGAAGCTTATGCCGGTCTCCCAACTCTTGCAATCCCCTCTTACCGAGGCCGCGCCTGCGCCTCCTATTGTTCGCGGAAGCGCTCCTGTCATTCCACAAAACGCATCCGTCGCTGTCGCTCAAGCACACGCTGGAAGGCGGTCCGCAGTCGCGGAGGCCAGCGCTGGGCAGAACCAGGGTCTCGTTTTGCTCAGCTGTGGGCAGCAGCAAGAAATAAACTCGCCCGACCCTGGAACTCTATCTTTTTGCGGTGTAGCTCCTGTTCTCCCACAAGGCTCATACGCCGTTGTTGCGCATACCGCTGTTGTTTTGAATACTCTGTCAGAGGTCCACTGGAGATCCCCGATTGATCCTAGAGAAGGGTTACAGGCACGTTGGCCTGGGGGGTTATGGGCGCACTGACCCGCTACTTAACAAGCCCTTTTATCCCAGTGGTCTAGTGGCTGGGATTCTGACATGGTATCAGAGCGAAGGTCTCGGGTTCGAATCCCAGTGTGTGTGTGCACCTCGGGCATCTCAGTGCGGGGGGGTGTCAGAGGTCCACTGGAGATCCCCGATTGATCCTAGAGAAGGGTTACAGGCACGTTGGCCTGGGGGGTTATGGGCGCACTGACCCGCTACTTAACAAGCCCTTTTATCCCAGTGGTCTAGTGGCTGGGATTCTGACATACTCCAGTCGCTCAAGCAGGCTCTGGCCTGCAGCCCGCAGCCGAGCAAGCCAGCTATGGGCAGCACCCCACAGTTGATGCGCACATCGCTGGTCAGCAGCAGGGAAGCGGCTCGCCAAGCTACGGGCTGCAGCAAGGTGTTGGCGCCGCCAGCACTGGTCAGCAGCCGGGAAGCGGCTCGCCAAGCTACGGGCTGCAGCAAGGTGTTGGCGTCGCCAGCACTGGTCAGCAGCAGGGAAGCGGCTCGCCAAGCTACGGGCTGCAGCAAGGTGTTGGCGCCGCCAGCACTGGTCAGCAGCAGGGAAGCGGCTCGCCAAGCTACGGGCTGCAGCAAGGTGTTGGCGCCGCCAGCACTGGCCAGCAGCAGGGAAGCGGCTCGCCAAGCTACGGGCTGCAGCAAGGTGTTGGCGCCGCCAGCACTGGTCAGCAGCAGGGAAGCGGCTCGCCAAGCTACGGGCTGCAGCAAGGTGTTGGCGCCGCCAGCACTGGTCAGCAGCAGGGAAGCGGCTCGCCAAGCTACGGGCTGCAGCAAGGTGTTGGCGCCGCCAGCACTGGCCAGCAGCAGGGTTGCGGCTCGCCAAGCTACGGGCTGCAGCAAGGTGTTGGCGCCGCCAGCACTGGCCAGCAGCAGGGAAGCGGCTCGCCAAGCTACGGGATGCAGCAAGGTGTTGGCGCCGCCAGCACTGGTCAGCAGCAGGGAAGCGGCTCGCCAAGCTACGGGCTGCAGCAAGGTGTTGGCGCCGCCAGCACTGGTCAGCAGCAAGGAAGCGGCTCGCCAAGCTACGGGCTGCAGCAAGGTGTTGGCGCCGCCAGCACTGGTCAGCAGCAGGGAAGCAGCTCGCCAAGCTACGGGCTGCAGCAAGGTGTTGGCGCCGCCAGCACTGGTAAGCAGCAGGGAAGCGGCTCGCCAAGCTACGGGCTGCAGCAAGGTGTTGGCGCCGCCAGCACTGGCCAGCAGCAGGGAAGCGGCTCGCCAAGCTACGGGCTGCAGCAAGGTGTTGGCGCCGCCAGCACTGGTCAGCAGCAGGGAAGCGGCTCGCCAAGCTACGGGCTGCAGCAAGGTGTTGGCGCCGCCAGCACTGGTCAGCAGCAGGGAAGCGGCTCGCCAAGCTACGGGCTGCAGCAAGGTGTTGGCGCCGCCAGCACTGGTCAGCAGCAGGGAAGCGGCTCGCCAAGCTACGGGCTGCAGCAAGGTGTTGGCGCCGCCAGCACTGGTCAGCAGCAGGGAAGCAGCTCGCCAAGCTACGGGCTGCAGCAAGGTGTTGGCGCCGCCAGCACTGGTAAGCAGCAGGGAAGCGGCTCGCCAAGCTACGGGCTGCAGCAAGGTGTTGGCGCCGCCAGCACTGGTCAGCAGCAAGGAAGCGGCTCGCCAAGCTACGGGCTGCAGCAAGGTGTTGGCGCCGCCAGCACTGGTCAGCAGCAGGGAAGCAGCTCGCCAAGCTACGGGCTGCAGCAAGGTGTTGGCGCCGCCAGCACTGGCCAGCAGCAGGGAAGCGGCTCGCCAAGCTACGGGCTGCAGCAAGGTGTTGGCGCCGCCAGCACTGGTCAGCAGCAGGGAAGCGGCTCGCCAAGCTACGGGCTGCAGCAAGGTGTTGGCGTCGCCAGCACTGGTCAGCAGCAAGGAAGCGGCTCGCCAAGCTACGGGCTGCAGCAAGGTGTTGGCGCCGCCAGCACTGGTCAGCAGCAGGGAAGCAGCTCGCCAAGCTACGGGCTGCAGCAAGGTGTTGGCGCCGCCAGCACTGGTAAGCAGCAGGGAAGCGGCTCGCCAAGCTACGGGCTGCAGCAAGGTGTTGGCGCCGCCAGCACTGGTCAGCAGCAAGGAAGCGGCTCGCCAAGCTACGGGCTGCAGCAAGGTGTTGGCGCCGCCAGCACTGGTCAGCAGCAGGGAAGCAGCTCGCCAAGCTACGGGCTGCAGCAAGGTGTTGGCGCTGCCAGCACTGGCCAGCAGCAGGGAAGCGGCTCGCCAAGCTACGGGCTGCAGCAAGGTGTTGGCGCCGCCAGCACTGGTCAGCAGCAGGGAAGCGGCTCGCCAAGCTACGGTCTGCAGCAAGGTGTTAATCAGCCCATTGCCAATGTGCCACCAGGCTATGCTTCAACCAGCGCAGCCATGCACCACGCCAACGCTTTCGAAGAAGTGGTGCTGGAAGAGGCGTACCACCATGTTGGAGCGAATGTACTTGTCCCCAACCCCTTAGCTGATTGTGCCCCTGGCCACGCTGGTGACCTAATCGCAGCATCAGATGACTATATGGCGGAGATCCGCGAGTTGAAGCGAAAATTGAAAGAGAAGGAAAACGAGAACCAGCTCCTTCGTCGGCGTTCTCCTGGATCCTCTAGCGGTGCATACGGAAATGACACCAACCGAGAGGATAGCGTCGGTCGGACCGAGCCAGCTGCCCCTGGACCATTAACGAGTGCCCCACAGCCCCCCCAGGTAAGCCTAGCAGTGAATAGCATGCGATAATATCACCTCCAATATTCGATTCCGCTTGCATCACATGCTAGATGTTGTAAGAGCAACATGCAATACCATGATGGTAACGACGCTGCTCCCTTGTTCACTTGCTGCCTGTTAGATCCTTTCGCAAGCAAAGATCACACCATGCGTTGCCAATCCCTTCTATTTTCCCTACACGTTGACCATGTGTTCTGTCACACATGCAGGCCCCCCCTCAACATGTGGCAGGTCCGTACATGGGTTCTACGGCAGTCTTGAGTCGGGCAGAGATAGCTAAACAGCTATCTGTTGCCAACAAAACTGGTTTGCAGTTCACGATGCACTATGTGGCACCACAGGACCAAGACTGGACCTGCACAGTGGACCGTGCAATGAAGGCCATCCCAAACGTCAGAACTGGACATCGTGTAAGTCTAAACCTAAGCTCAAATAAAACTGCCTATTCCATGTGGTATGTCACCATTGCTGCTTGTATGTGTTGCTTGGAAGTGCTGCTTGCTAGTGTTGCTTGCACCTGCTGCTTGCACATGCTGCTTGCAAGTGCTTCTTGCATGTGCTTCTTGCAGGAAGTGCTTGCATGTGCTGCTTGCATGTGCTGCTTGCATGTGCTGCTTGCACGTGTTGCTTGCATGTGCTGCTTGCACGTGTTGCTTGCATGTGCTGCTTGCACGTGTTGCTTGCATGTGCTGCTTGCACGTGTTTCTTGCATGTGCTGCTTGCACGTGTTGCTTGCATGTGCTGCTTGCACGTGTTGCTTGCATGTGCTGCTTGCACGTGTTTCTTGCATGTGCTGCTTGCACGTGTTGCTTGCATGTGCTGCTACCACGTGCTGCTTGCACGTGGTGCGTGCAGGTTCTGCTTGCACTGGCTGCTTGCCAGTGCATATTGCATGTGCCGCTAGCATGTGCTTCTCGCATGTGCTATCTGCATGTGCTTCTCGCATATGCTCCTCGCATGTGCTGTCTGCATGTGCTTCTTGCATGTGCGTCTTGCATGTACCGAATGTATGTGGTTCTCACATGTGCCGCGTGCATGTGCTTCTTGAATGTGCTGATTGCATGTGCTACTTGCATAAGCTGCTTGCGAGCATGTGCCTGCTCGCATTGCCCTTCCAATGCAATGCAAACCGTTTTAATTTGTTCCCCCCATGCTTGTAGTGGCTACATTTCTCCATGCTTTGTTCTTTATGCCCCTCTCATGACATTTGATCGCAAACTTCACACCCGTAGGGAAAAATGATCCGCACCAGGGATGTACTTTTTTGGGAGAGAGCTGACGTCGACATCACCTTTTACCCAAGTAGGAGAGCATTGCTGCAGGCGATGGGTCAGGCCTTGGGCTTTACCCAGCAATGGCAGTATGATCAGCTTGAGCTGGTCTATGAACTTGACGGGCTTCGGACAAGCTACATCCGCAAATTTTTCCAAGACTATCGCTTCGACATCCTCGCTCCTGCTCGTGTCATTGTGATCAAGGCATTCAACATTGACACCACCGTCGGTGTGCGCGAGCCCGGAGTTAACAACGGGAAGATGGAGATGTCGGCGTTTCGTGGTACCTATCGTGCAGGTATGTAAGCCAACTCGCACCATCTTCCATTTCTTCACCTGCCACCCTGTGTATTTCCACACACACTCCTACATATCCTTATCTCCCATCATCTTGCTAGTTCCTCCCGGGTTTGCGTGCTACCTCTAACTATTTATTGTTTTATCATACATCTCATAAGTCCTTATGTATTTGCTATGCGTACGGTAATTGCAATAATTCGGTTACTCATTTTCACATCCCTATTCGTGTTCCCATGCTAACACACATACATATCCTCTGCTACCCAAAGCATAATTGTATTCATCCCCTCCTTTCCCCCCTCCCTTCAAATCACATCTCCCACCTGGATTCATCCCTTCTTTCCCTCCCTCCCCCTTCAGATCGCACCCGCCCCTGAATTCATCTTTTTTTCCCTCCCTCCCCTTCAGATCGCACCCCCCCCCTTGGATTCATCCCTTCTTTCCCTCCCTCCCCTTCAGATCGCACCTGCCCCTGAATTCATCCCTTCTTTCCCTCCCTCCCCTTCAGATTGCACCCGCCCCTGAATTCATCCCTTCTTTCCCTCCCTCCCCTTCAGATCGCACCCCCCCCTTGGATTCATCCCTTCTTTCCCTCCCTCCCCTTCAGATCGCACCCGCCCCTTCATCCCTTCTTTCCCTCCCTCCCCTTCAGATCGCACCCGCCCCTGAATTCATCCCTTCTTTCCCTCCCTCCCCTTCAGATCGCACCCGCCCCTTCATCCCTTCTTTCCCTCCCTCCCCTTCAGATCGCACCCGCTCCTGAATTCATCCCTTCTTTCCCTCCCTCCCCTTCAGATCGCACCTGCCCCTGAATTCATCCCTTCTTTCCCTCCCTCCCCTTCAGATCGCACCCCCCCTTGGATTCATCCCTTCTTTCCCTCCCTCCCCTTCAGATCGCACCCTCATCCCTTCTTTCCCTCCCTCACCTTCAGATCACACCCGCCCCCTGGATTCATCTCCTCCTTTCCCCCCTCCCCTTCAGATCTCACCCCCCCCGGGATCATCCCCTCCTTTTCTCCCTCGCCTACAGATCGCAAGCCCTCCCCTCCCCCAACTGAATTCATCCCCTCCGTTTTTATTCTCCAGCATACGCCCTCTGTTCTAACACCGCTCATGCTGCTCCCGTCACAGGTGTCGCAACACTCCCATAGACGATCTGTCCATCAAATGCTTTTATATGCACTTTTCATTGCAAATCCCTCACCCTAAACCAGACGCGACATCACATGGCTTGATGACATGGAGCAGGAACAAAGATGGCGTGACTTTCTCTACCGACCTTTTCATTCGAGCCATCACCGCTTCGTTCCTGCGAGAGGGTCACGCAGTCATCATTCTGAAGCTGAACCATATCGCGTACTGGTTAATGGGGGTAAGTTCCCCTTTGTTTTGTAGTTCATGCTCTTTTGTAATGTTTTTTGTTATTGAACAGAGAGGTTTCTGATTTTAAACATTTATTTTGAGCAGGTGGAATTTAAGCTCAGGTTTGAGAAGGATCTACCCAAAAGCCATAATGATAATGGCGATGAAGTCGCAATCTATCATTCCCAAGTGAGAAACTGGGCTCGTGCTGCCATTCGCGCAAGGACAGCAACAACAGGGCCAATTTGGAAGCCCGAGTACAATGCGTGGTCGTTCCATCGTGAAAGTCGAATGGTGTTCATCAGCGATGATGGCATCGGTCTGGGCCATACCGCACAGCCGATGGGTGGTGGTGTGAGTGTTGTTCCGATCTAATTTGCATGAAAATTATTCATGGACCTGTTTCGAAAACCAGAATTAAATTTGTTTTGATATTTTGTTTTTTATTGTGTTTTGTCTGTTTTAATTAACATATTTCAAAAATAATTATTGTGGCAATTCATTATATACCATTTACAAAAACGATTATAGTATGCAATTGTAAATAGGATACTGATAGTGTTACAAATGAATACTAGTAGTAACCCAGTAGCACTGTAATTCGAAACGCGAGGTGGCTTATAGCGCGCGTCTGAGGACCCAGAATCGGTGAACATGTGTCGACGCGTCAGCCGTCGGATGTTGGCGTGGTTACCACTCAACATAAATGTGAGAATCGAATGTCAGATTTATATGACATAGCTACTGTAGGCTATAGTGGGGTAGCACATATGGGGTACAGTTTTCTAGGGTTTGCTTTTGTACCCAACTTTCCCTTAGTTCATTCATTCCTCGTTATTTCACATCGAATGCATTTCTGAAATTGTCTCTTGCTTTGGTGTAGTGAGGAGGCCCGTAACGGGGGTGTCGTAAACTTTTTCAGCTTGCAGGAAGCAGACACGTGGACATGAATAATTTGTTTCGCATCCACACAGACAGAGAGTAACAATCCCCCCCAGATATTTCGCGAACGAATCTCGAGCGTGCCTACTTTTTGGGAGAGCCGCATAGTGTGCTGCAAATTCAGATTCAATCCTACCTCTACGACAACCTGAAACATACGTTTGCCGAACCTAAGAGCACATGCTGAGCTTAAAGCCAGGATCTCAAGTAGTTCAATTGTTTTGCAGTTGGTGAGGGGAGCTGGGCTGCGATTGGTTAGCGAGGTGAACAATCTGACGAGGTGTGAAGCGAGGGGTGCAAAGTAAAGACAAATCGCAAGTTCAGTCCGAACCAAGCAAGGCTCGGAAACTGGTTCGGTGACGAAGCTCCAATGCCTGCAATTTCTCGTCACACACAACAATCTCATGTACCAGCAAAATGTTTTGCATTTGCTCTAGGGGCAAAATCGTGGGTGTGCCGCACGCTCACTTTCCTAACCAGCCAGTCAATTCGCCTACAAAAATAGGGTAACAAGCGCTGCAAGTGTTTTGCAATTGAAAGCCAATTCTCTTACTTGAGATCCTGGCTTTAAACCCCCCTCGAAACGTATGTTTCCCACAGCCCTGAAGATACCCCAACGTAGCTTTCTGAAGCAGCAATTTTTGGGATGGTTCCTCACCGCTCCCCATCGCTGACTGGCCTTGCATGTCGTCCTTATTCCAGTGCCAGCTCCGCCTATCCTCTCCTTGCCTTTCCTTCTCTGTGCAGGCACCAGTTGCAATGGATTCATTCAAAGGCGGCTCCAAAGGCGCCACAGCAGCGGCGGAGAGGAGAGGAGGGGATCGCTGAGGCTCACTCCCCCTCCGCCATCCCCCTTCCCCTCCTCTGCTTCTCCGTCCCCTTTCCCCCATCACATTCCTTCCTCCCGCTTTCCACCCACTTTCCTCACGTCCCCCCCTCCTCTCCCCCCCCCCTTCCCCCCCCCTCCTCCCCTTTCCTCCACCCTCTCCGCCAGGCGCAATGGATTCATTCAAAGGCGGGTCCAAAGGCGCGACGGCAGTGGCAGCAGCAGCGAAGAGGAGAGGGTCGCTGAGGCATCGCAAGGTGGCGGCTGATGTGGTGGCTGTGATGCTGGATGAAGGCATGCGGAAGCGAGTGAGTGAGTGAGGAAGTGAGTGAGGGAGGGAGTGAGGGAGGGAGTAAGGGTTTTCGTTGTTTATGACACCCAGGGACGGGGAAAGAATGAGTGGTTTTTAAGTCTGTGGCATGGGAAAATGAGTGAGAATGGAATAAGTGGAATGGAGGGGAGGCGGAGAGGAGAGGGTCGCTGAGGCAACGCAAAGTGGCAGCAGATGTGGTGGCTGTGATGCTGGATGAGGGCACGCGGAAACGAGTGAGTGAGTGATGTGTGTGTGATTGTACGGGACAGGAAACGAGTAAATGGCTGTTATTCAAACTGGCAACGCAAGGTGGCGGCAGATGTGGTGGCTCCGATGCTGGATGAAGGTGCAAGGAAACGAGTGAGTGGTTGATGTGCAAAGTGATTGAGAAGGTCAAGGAGCGAGGGAGTGATTCGTGGGACTGTGTTGCGGAAACGAGTGACTGAGCGCGTGCTGTTTAAAGTGAAACCAAGGGAGGCGAATCATGAAATTGCTCCGAAATTGCTCATAAGACTTGTCAAAAATGGTACAGGGAGTGAGGGGCGAGACTGGAACAAATGGAGTAGAGGGGAAGCGGAGAGACGAGACTCGCTTTCTCTGACATTTCTCTCGCTCACTTCGCTCTCAAACAGGCATCTCATTTGCCTTCCTTGTTGCGTTTCTCCGAGGCAGCAGCACGATTAGATTCTCCTGAGAGTGAATACCTCCTCTTTTTTTTTTTCATGCATCCCTCCCTGTTGTGTTTCTCTCTGTCTCCAGTGTACCCACCCACCCACCCAGGCAGCAGCAGCTCAATTAGAGGCTCTGGAGAGTGATTATACCGGGGTGGATGCTGCTGTGGATGAGGATGATGAGATGATACTGGTACAACGTGTACCTTTCCTTTCTCTCACCTGTTCCCCACCCTCTCGCATGCACCCAGGCAGCAGCGGCGCGACTGGAGGCTCTAGAGAGTGACTATTCCGGGGTGGATGCTGCTGTGGATGAGGATGATGACGTGTTCAATGCAGAGGAGGAACTGGTGCAAGAAGGTATGCTTATAGCGAGTAATGGACAATAAGGGCATGCTTATAGCGAGGAAAAAGGAGGTGTGCTGAATGGTCGATTCAGTCGGTGCATGGAAAGAAGGGGGTGTGGGACGTGTCTCATAACAAGGAAGCACAGCTTAGGGTACAAGTGGCAACTCACCCCCACCATGCTTCTCCCTCGCTTCCATTCCAGGAGGTGTTACGGGTCGCTACAATGCACAAAGGCACGCATAGTTTGTGGGGCACGAATGCTTGCTAGGGGTACGAATGCTTGCTAGGGGTACGAATGCTTGCTAGGGGCACGAATGCTTGCTAGGGGCACGAATCACGATATGTTGCGTGAAGCCAACCTGACAACCCTCTGTCTGATGTGCTTGCCAGATATTACCGATTAAATAGTTAGTATGATGGAAGGTATCAGCAACAACCAGAGCTCCGGTTAAGGTGAGGCAAATCGATTTGCCTTTTGTGTTTCGTGTTATTCATATTATTTAGACGCCCGCTCTAGTTTAACGACATTCTGTCGCTTTCTTCTTCCTTATTGTGCTCCTCGTTTGTGTGTTTCCTTCCGTCCCCGTTTGATGCGTTCGCCCTTGCTATCTTCCCCTTTCGTTCCCGTCTTCCTTTGACTGCCCACCACGTTTGACTCTGGCCATCCGAGGCAAGAGGTGCACAAGGCAGGCTCTCTGAGAGTCAACTTTTGAGTCGACCCTTCAGTCAACTCTTGAGTCAACTCTTGAGTCAACTCTTGAGACAAATCTTGAGTCAACTCTTGAGTCAACTCTTGAGTTGAGTCGACTTTTGAGTCGACTGTTGAGCAGACTGTTGAGTCGACTTTTGAGTCGACTGTTGAGTCGACTGCTGAGTAGACTTTTGAGTCAACTTTCGAGTCAAATTTTGAGTCAAATTTTGAGTCGACTCAAAAGTATACTGGCCAAACGAGGCAAGAGGTGCACGAGGCAGGCTCTCCTTCCCTTTCCTGTGTGGTGCATTCCTCTTACTCGCTCCGTTGATCTCTCCATCTCTCCCTGCCATTCCCCTGTTCCCTCGAGTGCCTATCAAGCTTTGCACCGTCCAAGCGAGTGAGCCGTCCGGGCAAGAGGTGAACGAGGCAGTCATTCCCTTCCCTCCCATTCCTGTGCGGTCCATTCCTCGTACTCGCTCCTTGGAGTGCCCACCAGGCTTCACACCAGCCAAGCGAGTGAGCCGTCCGGGCAAGAGGTGAACGAGGCAGTCATTCCCTTCACTCCCATTCCTGTGCGGTCCATTCCTCTTACTCGCTCCCTCGAGTGCCCACCAGGCTTCGCACCAGCCAAGCGAGTGAGCCGTCCGGGCAAGAGGTGAACGAGGCAGTCATTCCCTTCCCTCCCATTCCTGTGCGGTCCATTCCTCGTACTCGCTCCTTGGAGTGCCCACCAGGCTTCGCACCAGCCAAGCGAGTGAGCCGTCCGGGCAAGAGGTGAACGAGGCAGTCATTCCCTTCCCTCCCATTCCTGTGCGGTCCATTCCTCGTACTCGCTCCTTGGAGTGCCCACCAGGCTTCACACCAGCCAAGCGAGTGAGCCGTCCGGGCAAGAGGTGAACGAGGCAGTCATTCCCTTCCCTCCCATTCCTGTGTGGTCCATTCCTCGTACTCGCTCCTTGGAGTGCCCACCAGGCTTCGCACCAGCCAAGCGAGTGAGCCGTCCGGGCAAGAGGTGAACGAGGCAGTCATTCCCTTCCCTCCCATTCCTGTGCGGTCCATTCCTCTTACTTGCTCCCTCGAGTGCCCACCAGGCTTTGCACCAGCCAAGCGAGTGAGCCGTCCGGGCAAGAGGTGAACGAGGCAGTCATTCCCTTCACTCCCATTTCTGTGCGGTCCATTCCTCTTACTCGCTCCCTCGAGTGCCCACCAGGCTTCTCACCAGCCAAGCGAGTGAGCCGTCCGGGCAAGAGGTGAACGAGGCAGTCATTCCCTTCCCTCCCATTCCTGTGCGGTCCATTCCTCGTACTCGCTCCTTGGAGTGCCCACCAGGCTTCGCACCAGCCAAGCGAGTGAGCCGTCCGGGCAAGAGGCGCACGAGACAGGCTGCTGCTGCCGTGGTGAGCAGAGCGAGCAAGCGAACTCCCAAGACATTTGCAGAGCTGCTAGAAGAGGTAGGGTATGGGGTGGGTAGGATAGAGGGAGGGAGGGGAGGGGGAAGGAAGGGGTAACACATGGTTGGATAGGAAGTGGATGAGAGTTTGGTTGGTTTTTTTTTTTTTTTTTTCCCAAATACTTTTTTGTTTTTTTTTTTTTTATGCAAGGTTTTTCTGAGAATTCCCAAAATTACGCATCGGTCGGGTGGGAAGTGGATGAGAATTTGGTTGGTAGGTGACATTGACGGATGAAATAAGATGGGTTCTGAGACGTCTCAAAGCCAATCTTTTTTCACGGGTAGGAAGTGGATGAGAGTTGGGTTTATACGTGACAATGACAGAGTGAGCAAGCGAACGTTGAAGACGTTTTCTTGCAGAGCTGCTAGAGGAGGCAAGTTGTGGGGTTGGTAAGGGCGGGTAAAGAAGTATGGTGGGTAAGACCTGGGGCGGGTAAGACCTGGGGCAGGTGAGGCTGCTTGTGCTCACCCCTTCCATACCCCAAGCGTCATGCATAGTCGAGTCTAGCAGCCCTGTACTTACCCCTCGGACACACACCTCTTTCTTCCACACCCCACCACCCTCTCTCCCCATCGGCGAGTCTAGAAGCCCTGCCACCAGGCACGCCCTCCTACTTCACAGCAGCAGTGGAGCCCGGCTGCTGCCTCTGTGTATTGTCTGTGTGCTCACCCCTGCCATGCTTCTCCCTCGCTTCCATGCCCCCTCCTCACTCCCCACAGGCGAATCTAGAGATCCTGCCACTAGGCACGCCCTCCTACCTCACAGCAGCAGTGGGCCCTCCAACAGCCGCCTCAGTGCGCCGCTTCTGCTCTGCGTGTGGCAGCCACGCGCCCTACACATGCCCCCGCTGTGCCGCCCGCTTCTGCTGCATCAGCTGCCAAAGATTGCACAACGAAACCCGCTGCCTCAAGTTTGTCATGTAGTGATTTATGATCAGCTAGAATATTGATAAGCGTGTTGTGCTGTTTGGGGAATCTGTGTGAATCACTGCTGCTTTGCTGTGTCTAATTTCTTATTTGGAGGTTGTCTCAAAACAGTTGTCTTGATTCGCTGTGAACAGAACAGTTTGTGATTTGATTTGATCTGGTTTTAACAGCTGTCTCGACTTGAAAGAGCTTCCATGTGAAGGAACTGCTTCTGCGGCCGTGCTTGTCACTCCAACACCTGAAGATGGCAAAGCTAGTCCAGCAACCAAGCTTCAGCGATTCAGTGATTTCAATCAAGGGCCTACAGCAAACGGGCTCAATATTTTTTGTCCATTTTCTTTTATATATATTTATTCATGTTAGCATCCCAAATACATGTTAACATCCATTTTCTGTGCGTAAATTGACAATAAATGGTTATGGAGAGAAAAAGCAATGATTATATATCCTGAAAATATTACAGTTGAAATGTGCATGAATCGCAAACGCGAACCACAATGTGTGGTAAGCGCGAAGGTTTTCGCACTAGCTGTGCAATTATTGCCTGGCCGCACATCTCGCGTTAGGACGCGTTACCTCTCTCGATTTTGCACGATCAATCGTCATAAACCGATCGCCCACCGCACTTTAAACCTTTTTGGGTTGCGTAGCAACCCTATACAATTGGTTTCACTTTTCGGGGAACTGACGTGAACTGTGATTTTTTTCCAAGATTTCTGGAAGAAAATACTGTTCACGTAAGTTACCCTACAAGTGAAACCAAATGTGTCCAATCATCCATTACCGTCGATAAGTACGGCGAATGGAATAATTGGACAATCTCTCCGCACGAATGACGATACATTTGCACACATAAACGTTCACAATTATGACGATACGAAAGCACATGCACGGCCAACAAAACAAAAGAATGAAAACAAAACAAAACGAAACAAAACAAAACAAAAAGGACGCAATGAAACGCAATCTTGTACGGAACACAATCCATCAATGTTGCAACAAGGATAGATATGGTACGGAAGAGGCTAGCAAAGCTGCCCCACCGACGATGACAACCTCTGTCGCAAACACGATGCACATGGCAGCACAACTCAAAACAAGCACAAACAGACATAATGAAAACGTGTACAAAACGAGAACAAATTGGGCACACACGAAACAGAACAGTAACGAAATGAACACTCAAAACAACACAAAACGAATAAAAAAACAAAAAAAAACAAACAAAACGATCGATGATTTTATACGAATACTATAGTGCCTCGATGTGTAATGGAGATTGATATGGTACGGAAGAGGCTAGCAAAGCTGCCCCACCGACGATCACAACCCCCGTTACATAAACAAGCCACTTAGCACAACACAAATTAACAAGCATGTAAACGTGTAAAACTCGAACACGAAATCATTGTGAACGTTTTGAGACGAGAGTTAGAGTGCATCGTTGCTGCAACAAAGATTGATATGGTGCGGAAGAGGCTACCAAAGTTGCCCCACCGACGATCACAACCTATGTTGCATGCACGAGGCACTCAAACACCACGTCACAAAGTAGACAGGTGTACACGTGATCGTAAAACAGTCGAAAAGGAAAGAAGAAGAAGAAGAACACAGACACAACACCACACCTAAACACAAACATAACCAACACAAACAGCATGCAAACATGTCGGAATCTGCCCCACCTTCCCAGGCCCTTCTCTCCTTGTGCTCCTTCCTCATTCAGAATCGTACCTCCGGCCTCTCTGCTGCCTTTCCTGTCATATTCTCTTGCCCCCTCCTCGGCTCCTAGTTCCTAGGTTAGCCGATGGATCCTGGCGGTTGTTGGCAGGAAAGCTCTCCGCTCCACCGATTCGCCTGGGTCTGGCTGCTGCCACATTGGTGATGTGATCTCTACGCTCCTCCCCCTTGGCTCCCACTAGTACAATCACCCCCGAGTCCTTCACATCCCGCACTTTCCACCTCTCTGTGGTGAGCCCGATGTCCAGCAAGTCCCCCCTCGCCTTCCTGAGGTAGACCTCCCCTCCCGGCTGGATGTCGCCTTCCTTCCCGTCCCTTCCCTTGCTTCCCCTCTGGCGGTACCTCTGCACGTCCCGCAGTTGAGCCACGTGCAGGTTCTCGAGCGCTGCCGGCAGTAGTTCTCGTAGGTATTTCGCCCGAGCCTCGGCCACCGCGACCCATGCTTCCTCGGTCCCCACTAGTACTGTGTCTGTCAGCAGCTTCGGCGCATCAATGGGTAAGATAGGCTCCCTGCCCAGGAGCAGGTAGTACGGCGACATGTCTCTCAGCGCCGCTTGCTTGCTGAACCTGTACCCGGCCGTCACCCAGGGCAGCCTCAAGTCCCAGTCCCTCTTGTACTGTTCGCCGTAGGCCCGCAGCCCCTTCTTTAGAGTCTGCACGAACCTTTCCGTCAAGCCGTCGCTCTGTGGGTGATACCTGGATGTCCTCCTGTGTGTGATGCCTGTCTCTTGCAACAGCTGGTCGAAGTGTCCCTGGAACTCTGTGCCTTGGTCGGTGAGCACTTCCCCACATGCCCCAAACCGCGTCAGCACTTGCTCTTCGAAAGCCTCGGCTATTCGCGCGGAATTCTTGCTCGGCAGCGCTTTCACCTCCACCCACTTACTGCCATGCTCGATCATGATGAGGATGTAGCGTTTGCCTCGTCGGCTCAGCGGCATTTCCCCCGCGAGATCTAGCGACCAGCGGAACCCCAAACCGTATATCGGCAGTGACTGAAGCTCCCTCCTTCCCCGGTCTAGTTCAGCCCTGTTGCGGCTGCACAGCTCGCAGGTCTGGACCCACTCCTTCACTTGTTTCCGCATCCCTGCCCACCACCAGGTCGTCCCTACTGTTATAGTCACAATAGGCTTGAATGTGCCTAAAACGAAAGATAGAGAGCACAGACGGATTTCTGCACAGCGGCTTCAAACGTTGATAGCGTTCTGCTCACAGCTGCAAATGACTTGATTCAAATTGGATCTGGAGCGTCTTCACGTCGTCTACAATTAGCAATTTAGATTGCACGATTTGATAAAGAATTGACGACACAGCGTCGGTTTGAACGAACGGTACTATGGCAGCCACTATAGTCTTAGAACACAAGATAGGAAGAGTTACGAGTTGGGAATGACTCCCAGCTCCTACAAACCCCAAGAGCCGAGGTACAGTGATGTGGAACAGTGCCACACTGTCCCCAACCACGAAGGGTCTCGAAACTACCCTTCACTAGGGCCTACACCAAGTGAAATGTTACACTACACAAAGTAATGTAACTATCTTCAATATCTTGAGGTGTACCCTTTTTGGCGAGCTTCGAAATCACTTGAGGCTTGACACCAAGGCTCGGGCTCTTCATCACAAACTCATCCTTGAGTTCTTGATGGGTCTGCTGCACACACCTGCGACACGCCGAACGTTCGACACAGGACAAAATAGAAACCGCGCACGACAAAATAGAAACCGCGCGCGAGACACAAACGACCGCGTAACACGCGTCTAGCGATAACTCGCTATTGACTCGACACACACACTCGACATCATGACTCGACATTCACACACAATTATAAGCATGAAATATATATTATCCCATGCCCTCATACCATTCCATACACACACACATGCACGCACACGCACAACAAGCCGAGTGCAAACCGTAGGGTTGCACCAACAAACTCCCCCTCGGATTGTTGGCCTTAGGATATGTTGCTCTCTCAGTTCAGAGCCATCCCAGCCAGCTTGCAACACTTCCAATGCTGCTGCTCCACCAGCCTCTTGGTCATCATGTCAGCCGGCTGCCCCGTGGTCTTCACGTAGCGCAACTCAACTTCACCCGCGGTTACCATGCTCCTCGTCCAATGCCACTTCACCCTCATGTGCTTCGTGAGTCCAAGCAACACAGGGTTCTTAGCAAGAGCAATGACACCCTGGCTGTCACAGTACAGTGGGGTAGGTCCTTGCTGCTCCTCCCCCAATTCAGCCAACAAACGCCGCTGCCACACAATCTCCCGTACGGCACGGAAGAGTGCCATGTACTCGGACTCCACCGAGCTCAAAGCTTGGTCAACCTGCTTCTTGCTCTCCCAAGCAGTTGGGCCTCCACCAACACAGCATATGAAGCCTCCCACACTTGTCATGTCCTCTGGTTCTGATGCATATGAAGCATCCGAGTAGGCGGTGAGGAACAGACGCCCGGGTTCAACACCATCCGCGCCCTTTTGGCGCCTTTGTGCCGCCGCCGAGTATTGCAGCCCAACGGTCGATGTTTGGCCAAGATACTTGGCCACCCTCATTCCAGCTGCTACCTGCTCCTCATTAGGGCATTGCACAACCCTAGCCATCTGCCCGGTAGCAAACGCGACGTCCGGTCGGGTGTTTACCGCCGCATACATGAGGCTGCCCACCAACGAGTGAAATCGGCGCCTCTCCTCTTCACCAACGCTCTCCTCCTCTGGTCCCTTCACACACTTGAACCCAGAGGGAAAGGGTGTAGCCACATGGCCTTCACTCTGCCCAAAGTTGGCAGCCAATGCCTCCAGGTACTTTCGTTGATGCACCCGCATGCACCGCTTCTCCACATCTCGTTCGATGTGGAGCCCAAGGTAGAAGCTCACGTCACCAAGGGCCTTGCACTTGAACTTGTCTTGAAGCTTCAGCATCACCTCCTTCACAAGGTCAGAAGAGGGTGAGAAAATGAGGATGTCATCCACATAAACCACCATGAAACTCCTCTGCTCCCCCTCGCCAAGCATGAACAAGGAGTGATCGACCGTTGAGGGAGTGAAGCCGATCCCCTCCAACACTTCGCGCAGCTTCATGTACCATTGCCTAGGGGCCTGCTTCAGCCCATAGAGGGCCTTCTTCAGCTTCCACACTCTGCCACTACCATCATCAAACCCCTCTGGCTGCGCCATAAAAATCTCCTCCTCAAGGATGCCGTTAAGGAATGCCGTTACGATGTCCATTTGCTTTACTACCCATCCTTTGATGGCGGCTCCCGAGAATAGGGTTCGCAGCGTCGTCGGCTTCACCACAGGGGCAAACAGCTCCTTGAAGTCCACCTTCTCCTTCTGCTGGTACCCCTTGGCTACAAGCCTAGACTTGTAGCGCTCGATCTTGCCGTCGGCATCCGACTTGATTTTGAAGAGCCACTTGGACGTTATCGCCGTACGCCCCTCCGGTAGCTCCACCAATTCAAACGTGTCATTCTCCTCGATGCTCTTCAGCTCACTCTCCATGGCCTTCTTCCACTCCTCAGCATCACTACTCTCCAAAGCCTCCTTGAGAGTTGCTGGTTCTCCCGGCATCTCCACCGGAGAGAAGAACGCGAAGGCACACTCCTCGTAGTCACTCTCCTCGTCGTCTCCGACCATCATTGCCGCTCCGGCCAGGGCTGTCTTGCCCTGCTTTCCCGGCGCATCATAGGTCAGCCTATTAGGGGGTTGAACTCTCCTCTTCCCCCTTCCTTCCTCCTCAGCTGCAGGGACTTGAAGGCCTTGGCGTTGCTGCGGTGTGGCTCGAATCCGTGGAGCACTCGTAGTACGGGAAGGGAGTGACGGTGCACGCTCGCTCACTTGCTGCACCTCCTCCTCTTCTTCCTCTGCATCATTGGCCTCCTCTCCCCCATTCACAAGGGAGGATTGCCTTGTGGTTGTGCTGCCGCTGCTCAGCTCCAAAGGCAGCTCCACATGCTCCAAACCGGAACTCTTCACCTCCCCAAACCGCACGCCTATCTTCGCCTCATTCTCCGCCTTCCAATCCTTGTACATGAAGTTCTCCATGAACTTGCAGTCCCTGCTCACCAAGAACTTCTTGGTGAATGGGTCCCAAAGAAGCCATCCCTTGCTGTTTTGAGCCATGCCCAAGTGCACGGCCCACACCGCCTTGGCACCAAGCTTGTTGTGCCGAAGATGCTTAGGCACGAGCGCCATGCACATGCACCCGAACACCCGAAGCATATCCACCTTTGGCTTCCTTCCTAGCCACTCCACATAGGGCACCCATTTGTCTGCTCCCACATGAGTCAAGGCTCTGTTCTTGGCCACACACGCGCTCCGCACCGCATCAGGCCAGAAATAGTCGGGTAGCCCGGCTTCAATGAGCAACCCGCGTGCCGCCTCCGTGATTGTGCGGTTCGCTCGCTCGGCGATGCCGTTCATTGCAGGGGAGTATGGCATGGTGAGGGAGTGCCGAATACCATTCTTCTTCAGCCACAACCCAAACTCCTTGCTCAGGAACTCTCCCCCTCGATCGGTGCGGATTGACTTGACTAGACGGTCTTGTTGCCGCTCCACCATCGGGAACCAATCCGTCTTCAACGTTTCAGCCACGTCGCTCTTCTTGGCCAGCACGTACACCCAAGTCATGCGGGTGTAGACGTCGACAATGGTGAGAAAATACTCAGCTCCAGCAGCTCCAAGCTTCAGGGGGCCCACCACGTCCATCACCACCTCATCAAGCGGTGCCTTTGCCGTTGCCTCCGAACTAGGGAACAGAAACTGGGTGAACTTGGCTTGAATGCACGTCGGGCAGCCAAGCACCTCATCGGGCTCCCCCTTCACACGTATGCCAGCAACCATCTCATTCTTCACTAGCTGCTGCAAGATGGGCAGGGCCACATGCCCCATGCGCCGATGCAAGGTGAGCCAATCACACTCCCCCGTAGCCGAAGTTGGATTGGAGAATGCCGCGCTCGCAATAGCGCCCCACATACTCTCTCCGTAGTCCTCCTCCGCTGCTGCCTTTGGGTTCTCCTCACCCTTTTGCTGCTCCTTGGTTGCTGCACCACTCTCCTTAGGTTCACTGAACTTGCTGGTCCCTCCAGGTTTGCTCTTCTTGAGCTCATTCTCCTTAGCGCGACCGTTCGCGTCATCGTCGCTACCGACCGCTCCATCCTTGGTGCTGATGCTTGCTGCCACTTGCCTCTCCTTAGGCATAGGGACCACTGGGATCTGCCACATCTCGTTGTAGACATCCCTGTCCTCATGAAGGTCCCAAAGAATTCGATCGCCAAGCCTTGCGGTGTAGGTCTTGGCTCCCTTCGAGTTCGTGTCCATGCCGGCCTTTGCCAACCGCCGCACGGAAATCAGGTTTGCAGCAAGGCTGGGCACCCAAAGCACGTTCTTGAGGCCCACCATCTTCCCATCAGCACCCTTGAACATGGCCTTGCCCATGCCTTTCACCTCTGCTCGCTGCCCCAAAGCCGATGTGACATGCTTCACCGGAGACGGCTCGAGTTCGGTGAGCAAGTCCGGGCGAGGTGTCATGCTATAGGTAGCGCCACTATCAATCACCCAATAGTCCAGGGGGTGTAGGGTCACCTTCCTCACAGCTGCTGGCTCCTCAAAGCCTTCATCCTTCTCTGGACCAGCCGGTACTTGCGTCGACACGAAGTAGAATAGACCCGGGTATCGATCGTCGCTCGGGTCCTTGTCGTTGTCTCCGCTCTTCATGTTTGCAGCTCCGCCACCGTGACCGCCACGGCCTCCACGGCCTCGTCCTCTCCCTCCTCCTGCTCCTCTACCCTCTTGGCCTTGAGCAGGGGTCCAACCATCAGGGAGTTTATAGCAGTCGCGCCACATGTGTCCGCTCTTGTGGCAATAGTGACACTCGCCGTCGAATCGGCCGCGACCGCGTCCGTAGCTCTTGTCGTCGCTGCCGTAACCGCCACTCCTGCGGCCTCCGCCGAAGTTGCTGCCACCAAACCTTCCTCCCCCTCGTCCTCTGCCTCTTCCTCGACCATATCCACGGCCGATGCTCGCTGCCCCAGCGCCATCCGCACTCGCCAACTCACGGCGGCGGAAATCCTCTTGAAGGATAGCTCGCTTCACGTCTTCAAGCGAGAGGCGGGGCAAGTCGCGATTAAGGTTGATGATGAGCGAGGACCATGACTCTGGGAGTAAGGCCAGCAACTTGGTCTTCTTTTGGAGCTCACTGTAGTTCAAATCAGCTCCCTCAAGCCGCGTCAACAAGTCGAAGAATTTCTGCACCCCTTCTTCAACCGCTTCGTCTTCTTCAATTCGTAGTGCCGCCATTTGCCGTTCCAACACCACTGCTACCGCCGCTGTTGCAGGAGCATGTACACCCTTGAGAGCAGCCCATGCCTTTGGTCCTTTCTCTGGTTCACGCTGGAATGGCTTGATGTGACGGATCTGACTGCTCCCCAACGCTTGCCCAAGTAAGAGATAGCCTTGTGCGCTCTTCCGCACCCACGGGCTCTTCTCCGGGTCGTTCTCGGGGCGCTTCTCCGTTCCTTCCATCACCTCCAGCAGGTCATAGTGGTCAAAGATGTTCTCCATCTTGAAGGACCATTCAGCAAAGTTGTCACCGTTGAACTTGTCAAGCCCAAACACCCTAGGCTCATCCCTAGGTGGGCCAAGACTTGGTTGCATGGGCGCCATGGCTGAATCACGGGGTTGGCCTTGAGCTTGAGCTTCTCCACTGCCACCAGCACCTCTGCCACCCCTTTCCTCAGGTCCAGACATTGTCGAAACTGCTCCAAGGGGCTCTGATACCACTTGTTATAGTCACAATAGGCTTGAATGTGCCTAAAACGAAAGATAGAGAGCACAGACGGATTTCTGCACAGCGGCTTCAAACGTTGATAGCGTTCTGCTCACAGCTGCAAATGACTTGATTCAAATTGGATCTGGAGCGTCTTCACGTCGTCTACAATTAGCAATTTAGATTGCACGATTTGATAAAGAATTGACGACACAGCGTCGGTTTGAACGAACGGTACTATGGCAGCCACTATAGTCTTAGAACACAAGATAGGAAGAGTTACGAGTTGGGAATGACTCCCAGCTCCTACAAACCCCAAGAGCCGAGGTACAGTGATGTGGAACAGTGCCACACTGTCCCCAACCACGAAGGGTCTCGAAACTACCCTTCACTAGGGCCTACACCAAGTGAAATGTTACACTACACAAAGTAATGTAACTATCTTCAATATCTTGAGGTGTACCCTTTTTTGGCGAGCTTCGAAATCACTTGAGGCTTGACACCAAGGCTCGGGCTCTTCATCACAAACTCATCCTTGAGTTCTTGATGGGTCTGCTGCACACACCTGCGACACGCCGAACGTTCGACACAGGACAAAATAGAAACCGCGCACGACAAAATAGAAACCGCGCGCGAGACACAAACGACCGCGTAACACGCGTCTAGCGATAACTCGCTATTGACTCAACACACACACTCGACATCATGACTCAACATTCACACACAATTATAAGCATGAAATATATATTATCCCATGCCCTCATACCATTCCATACACACACACATTCACGCACACGGACAACCAGCCGAGTGCAAACCGTAGGGTTGCACCAACACCTACCAGCTGCAGCGTCCGTAGCTCCCCGTAATGTCCAAGCTGCCGATGCACCCTGGCTATGATTGCCTCCCGCTGTCCCGGCTCTGGCACCACCTTCCAGCCTTCCTTGGTGTTCACTTGCAGTTGGTCTTGGTACCACCGGTAGTGGGCCCCACGTGCCCTCACCCGTTCGGGCACCGCTCCCGCTTCCCCTGTCTTGCCTTGTACCCACTGCAGCACTTCAGCATCGCCCCACACGTCCTCCGGCCCTCTGGTTTGGTTCTTCCTGGCTCCCTCCCTGTCAATATGGAGTGCCAAGGCTACCAAGCATTCCGACGGTCGGTCCGTCGCGGGGTGCCTCGACAGCCCGTCCACATGTTGCATGCTCTTCCCTGGGCGGTGTTTAATGACGAAGTCATACTCTTGCAGGCGCATGGCCCATCTCGCGTTCCTGCCTGTGAGCGCTTGATTGGTCATTAGCCAGTGAGATATTAGTCAGTTGTATGTGGAGATATTGCGTGGTACTCTCTAGCCCCGCTGACTAACTCGGCTGGCTCTTGCTTGAACTGGCTTCTCTAGCTAGGGTTTGGGAAGATGTTTAGCTAATTAAGAAAACATACAAGCAAGCAGAGGCCTCAGGGCTCTCTGCGCACCTAAGTATCATTCTTAATATTACCGTTGCCTCTTGACTCTCCCTACTTTCGGCTTTCCCGCTACAAGGGCCGTTGCTCTTTGTGTCCTTCCCGCCGATCTCCTATGCTCGCTACGAGATATTCTACACTACCCTGTCACACAATTATATCAAGGTTCCTTATGCTAGCTAATTATCTGATGCCTTTATTAATTGCGTGACAAACACAATATGGATAATGACATAACAACACGCACGTTTCTATGTGATGGCATATTAACTACTCCCTGTATCACGTAGCACACAAACTTAATCAAAAGCTACGCCCAAGTTCAATCACAAGTTTAAATCGATGTAAACCAGTCTTCTTCACACCTTTCCCCTATCCATCTTCTCTCTTCTCCATCTTGCCACACTCTCAATCTCTTTCTTCCTCCAATACTCGTTTCAATTCCGCGGTTCTTGAACATCTTTCTCCGGCCTCCTCCCACTCCTTCCTCCGCTTCATCGCCTCGTTTGTTTCCTTCCTTGTTTCACCTCCAAAGCAAATGATAATCGATCTTACATACGCTGCAAAAGAAAACATATTATGTATGAAGAAAAAAAGCTTAGCACAACTTGGCAAAATAATTTTATAAAAAGACCACAATGAAAGTTGAGGGAATTCAAACATGAAGACAGTATCTTACAAGATCACTACGACGCTGATTGAATTTCACTGGGGTTGCTGGAACACTCGGAGGAGCGGTGGTTGCTGTGCGCTTGTTGTTTTCGTTCAGTCCTCCATCATGCTCCTCCTATTAGAACAAGGGGAAAAAATGAAGGATGAGTATGAAAACTAGGGTACAGTGCTAACAGTACATCAGGAATTTCCAAAAAGCATAATGACCTAGATTGAAAAACAAAACATTGAACTACGAACATGTAAACTAGCAGCTCTGATTGCCACGTTTTAAACATTGTACTTACACTTGAATACACCATCGAGAACGATGTGATCGTCCTATCAAAGTTGTTTCCAGCTGCCTTTGTGACCATCTACAGTCATGGAGAATGCTCGTAATATATTAGGAAAAGCGAAAATAGCAAACAAACAATTCACATCAGAAGCAAACAATACAAGCATTATGAAAATACAACAAAAATACGTACGAGTGTGCAATATTCAGCTTTACACTCATTTTACCTTGATATGACATCGCTTGTTGAGCAAGCCTGCCAAGATCTCATTCTTCGCATCGGCTCCAGCGGCGGTCCATGTTGCAATGCTGAACTACTCCAAGCTACTTTTGAGAGCACTTAAGCTCGCTGTGGCATGAACACCAGTGCGAGCATATTTTCCACCTGTGGGAGGTATATTCCAATTGACATAGTTAGAGAATGAGACAGAATGAGTAGGTGTACAAATTTGTGAAGAAGTTTCAAATATGTGTGGCATGCGTAGAAAATTTGATGCACCATTTGTGTGCTAAGAAATGTGCGTACACGCAGCTATACGCAAGAGAAGGTATAAAGACAGAACATCTGAACCGTGTAAGAAAACTAGAACGAGAATGAATTGACTAAGGAATGAGAGTGATACAAATGTGAAACCCTAGAATTGTGTACCCCTTAGTGTCTAACCCGCTACAGCCTACACAGGCTAGATCATATAAGTTTGACACACCCCCATAGGCAAAGTGGGGGAGAACAAGGGGTCACAAGACCAGTCAAGCAAAGCAAGGCAAAGCAAGCTCAGGGTGGATCACAACGTCACCACACATTCTGAGCACAAGTTCAAGGCCACAAGGCCAGTTCACATGCATGATTACATATATATAACGCTAAACAAGCAAGAGCAGGTATATATATATGTAACAGTACAAGCAAGGTCAAGAAGTGAGCAAGTGAGGCAAGGTAGGCACAAGACCTAACAGAGTACAGAAGCGCTGATGATCACAAGGCGCAAGTGCCTTGGTGAAGATATCAGCAGTGTTGGCCTCAGAGGCCACGTAAGCAAGACGCAGCTGACCACGCTGCTGCAGCTCACGAGCAAGGAAGTAGCGAAGAGCGATGTGCTTCGTTCTGTGCTCCAGTCTGTGCTCCCGACACAAGGCCAGCATGGCCTTGTTGTCTACGTACAGAACTGGAGGAGAACGAGGCGGCTCTCCCAGGTCAGTCAGCAGGTAGGTGAGCCAGCGCAGCTCCTGTGCAGCCATGGCCCCAGCGTAGATCTCAGCCTCACAACTGGAGCCGAGAACGAAAGACGAGCGGGTAGACCGCCACGAAACAGAGCCGGAACCAAGGCTGAAGGTGTAACCCTGTGACAACCGCTGCGTAGCCTGGTCGTCAGCCCAAGAAGCGTCTGCGTGACCAGTGAGGACCACTGGACTCCGCCCTCCAAGCACAAGCCCCATGCCTGACATACTGCACAAGTAGCGCAACACCCTCTTCGCTGCAGCCATGTGCTCTGGTCTGTGTCTCCCAGGAGCAACATAGCGTGCCAGAATGCTAAGAGGGTATGCAAGGTCAGGTCGAGTGCAGGTCATCAGGTACATGAGGCAGCCAACAAGCTCTGGGTACGGGCCACTCGACTCTACGGACTCATCCGAAGGCAGAGCTGAGAGCGAGTGGCGAGTAGACAGAGGAGTGGCCTGAGTCGAGGAGTACGTGAAGCCGAAGCGCTGAAGGACCTGCTGCACCATGTGTGACTGAGTCAGAGTAATGGTGCGCTGTGCTCTGTCCCGGGTGATCTGCAAGCCAAGGTAGCTGTGCAGTGCACCTAGGTCTGTGCACGTGTGTCTCTTCTGCAGCTCGGACTTCATGTAGGCGAGTCCAGCAGTGTCAGCTGTGGCAAAGACCAAGTCGTCGACGTACACGAGGATGTAGAACGGCGGCAAAGAGGTGTCGGTGCGCAGAAACAGCGACGGGTCGGCAGTAGAAGGAGCAAACCCAAGAGCCGCAAGTGTAGTCCTCAGTGTGTCGTGCCACTCACGAGGTGCCTGGCGAAGACCGTAGACTGGCCGCCGGAGGCTCCACTGGGTGCCAGGAGGAAAAGTCCCAGTGAAGCCAGGTGGGCGGCGCAGCCAGATCTCCTCGTGCAGGCTGCCCTGCAAGAAAGCAGTGCTGAAGTCAAGAGAGTGAAGCTCGTAGTCACGGTGAGCGGCTATGTGCAGCAGTACCCGAAGAGTGGTCATCTTCGGGGTGGGAGAGAAGGTCTGAAAGTAGTCAACTCCCTGCCGCTGACTGAAGCCACGAGCCACGTAACGCGCCTTGAAGACAGGCGGAGAACCCGGCGGCCGCTTCACCCTGAAAATCCACATGCCACTGACGATGTTCGCCCCAGGCGGGGGAACCTCGTCAACGTAGGTGCCTGTGGACTTCCAGGAAGCCATCTCTGCGTCCATGGCTGCCTGCCACTGAGAGGAGTAGGGACCCTCTATCGCCTCCGCGTAAGAGCGCGGAGTCGGGATGTCTGGTGCATCCGGGTCTCCCTCAGGGGCAAGTAGCATGGACACGAGATGAGATGAAGCAGCCGCAAGACACTGGAGGTCCTCCTGTCTGTCCTCAAGGACGTCCGTACCAAGAGCACACTCACCCCCGACGGACGGAGGACAGACAGACACAGACTCAGTAACCAGACTAGCAGCGTAGTCTAGACGACAGCGAGCAGCGAAGTCGACAAGCTCAGCAACTAGGGCAGACGCCGCAGTGGACTCAAAGGAAGGGTCAGTGACGATAGTAGCAAGGAGACGCGTGGCAGTAGGACTGGCAGTACGAAGGGAGTCCGACTCCGGGTCAGCAAGAGCAGGAAGAGAGGACTCAGGAGGAGAAGGCAAAGGGGCACGCAGTGGAGCAATAGAAGGGCGTAGAGACATCCGGTGCGTGCCGGGGACAGGGGGAGGACGCTGACGCGAACCACGACCACCAGTGCGAGCAGCACGGACAGGTGACGCAGGACGAGACGTAGGCTCACGCCGCTCAACAAGACCTCCAGTAGGACGAGTGTAGGGAGAAGGAGCAGGCAGAGGAGAGGTAGGCTGTAACTGTGACGCAGACCGGACAGGCGGTGGACACTCTAAGGGAGGAGTCGGACTAGTGGAGGGCGGAAGACCAAGAACCTGCTCAAGGAGCGGAACGAAGTACGGTCGCGGCCGTGCAGCACCCCCAGAACCAGCAGGAACAGCGCGAGCACCACGAACGGCAGCACCAGCGCCAACAGCACCAACGCCAGCACCCTCAGAAGCACCAGCACCAGAAGTGACAGCACCAGCGCCAGCAGCACCCCCAGCTCCAGCAGCGCCAACGCCAGCACCCTCAGGGGCACCAGCACCAGAAGCACCCTCAGCGACAACACCCCCAGCAGATCCAGCTCTAGCCGGACCACCAGAAGACGCAGTAGGTCCACCAGCTCCAGCACTAGACGCACCCGCAGGCCCAGCAGCTCCAGTACTCCCAGTACGAGCACCTCCGGGACCCGCGGCACCAGCACCCTCAGCAGCAGTAGAACCTCCAGCGCCCGCAGTACCTCCAGCTCCAGTAGCACGCCTCCAGCGCCGGGCAAACCACTCACGCAGCTCCTGTGGGGAGAGTAGCTCCCGCCAGGACGAAGCACCCGAAGAACCTCCAGGCCCAGCACCGCCAGACGCCACACGAGCAGGTCCAGTACCCTCAGACTCCGCACCCCTAGACGCAGCACCCCCAGGCTCAGAACCCCCAAGCGTAGCACCCCCAGGCTCAGCACCCCCAGGCGTAGCACCCCCAGGCTCAGCACCCCCAGGCGCAGCACCCCCAGAGTCAGCACCCCCAGGCTCAGCACCCCCAGAGTCAGCACCCCCACGCTCAGCACCCCCAGACCCAGCACCCGCAGGCTCAGCACCCCTAGCAACACCAGAGTCAACAGCTACCTCGACAGGGTCGACTGCGTCTACCTGAGACACACCTGAGGGGGCAGGACCCTGAGGGGGGAGGGGGTCTACCGGAGGGGGACCTGGCGTAAGGAAGAGCGGTGGGGGGGGGGAGGGACGCAGTGCGGTAGGGGAAGAGACGGTAGTAGGGAACCGACTCGTCAAACGTGACGTCCTGGGAGGACAGAACACGGCGCAAGGTGGGGTGGTAGAACTGCCAGCCCGGCGCGTCAGGGGGGAAGCCCGGGATCCCCAGACACGAGGGGACAGCTTGTCCGCAGACAAGTCGCGGACAAACGCCCGGGATCCCCAGACACGGAACGCAGACGCATCGCCAACCTTCCCCGTCCATAGCAAGGCAGGGGAGGTCTCTGGCATGGAGACCCGGGGCTGAAGGTTGATCTGATGCGCCGCGTACCGAACCGCAAACGGCCACAGAAAATGGGGGGCAGCCGCATGAACCATGGACGTACGAGCGACGTCCATGACCATGCCAATGCGGCGCTCAGCAATCCCATTTTGCTGCGGAGAGTCCGGAAGCGTGAAGGTCTGGCGGATGCCTCGTGCACGACAGAAGGCTCACAGAAGGTCAGAGGAGAACTCTCCGCCTCTGTCAGAGTGCAGACGCAGAACAGGAAAGTCCGAGCCGAAACTCTCTCTGAGCTGGAGACGAGCTGCGCGGATCCAGGCGATCAACACCTCAGTGACCTCACCCTTGCTGCGCAAGGGGAAGACTGCAGTGTAACGCGAGTAGTCGTCAACCACCAGCAGGAAGTAACGCTCGTGACCCTGTCCACGGACGCGGGCTGGGCCCCACACGTCCATGTGAAGCGTCTGCAGCGGAGCCTCTGTCGGAGGAAACTCGGAGGAGTGAGGAGCAGCGCGCTGCCGCCCCTCGACGCAGGGAACGCAGGTGGGGGCAGGCCCCGGAGGAAGGGGAGGGAGGGACCGGGGGAGACCAGAGACAAGGACACGGGAGGCCATGCCTCGAAGGCGAGGCAGGGAGGGGTGACCAAGGCGGTGGTGCCAGAGGAGAGTCTGGTGAGACAGGAGGCGACACGAGCAGGGGGCAGACGCAGGACCAGACCTGGACGCCGCAGCAAACACCTGACCCGACGCGGCTACCTGATCAGACTCAGCGACCGGAGGAGACTCAGTAGTCAGTGTGTACAGGCTCGACCCCGGCTGACGGGTAAACGTGGCCAAGTGACGGCCCGTCCGAGCACAGATACAGTGGGTCACTCGCTGACTCGCAGGAGTGAACTGGTGAACCCCTGCATCCTGGAGGTCAGCACCACTCACCAAGTTCGTAGAGAACGAGGGGAGGTAAAGACCTGACAGGGTGCCAGAAGGGGCCGCCGGACACGGTAAGACAGTGGAGAAGTGGGCAAGGACAGGACCCCCAGAGGGGTCTGCCAGGGAGACTGCCACTGGCCGGCGAAGCGGCGTGAGCGTGGTGCGGTCTCGAAAGAAGGAGCGGGAAGCACCCGAGTCAAGGGTGAAGGTGTGGGCGGCCGGAGCCGACGCGGTACCTGAGAGCGCAGACTCACCAGCACCTGGGGCAGCAGACTCACTGGCACCTAGAGCAGCAGCCTCACCAGTACCTAGAGCAGCAGCCTCACCAGTACCTAGAGCAGCAGCCTCACCAGTACCTAGAGCAGCAGCCTCACCAGTACCTAGAGCAGCAGCCTCACCAGCACCTAGAGCAGCATCCCCAATGCCCGGGTCAGGCGGAACACACAGGTAACAGGTACCCCCATACTAGTAAGCAATGCATACATGGCAGTGAGAATGGCATCATAGTCAAGACCATTGATATCTACCCTCTGCCCAAGCAGCTGCACCCAGTCGGGGAGCTCAGCCTCGTCGCCAAACTCCGTACGCCAGGCGTCGCTCAGGCGGGAGAAGCAGCGGGACTCCGTGTGACCAGGCGTCCCGTAGGGCTGGCCAGTCCGAGAACCAGTGCGAATGATATACGGACAGCGAGCAGTACCACGTGACCCTCCAAGCTGAGCGTACCACTCACGAAGCTGCTGGGGCGAAAGGACCGCGCGCGGACGACGCGACACCTGCACCTGGGCACGAGAAGCAGCTCCCGAACTACGCACTCCAGGACGACTCCCACTGCGGTCACCCCGACAACCCCAGGTAGCGTACCACTCACGAAGCTGCTGGGGCGAAAGGACCGCGCGCGGACTACGCTGCAGCTGCACCTGGCCACTACAAGCAGCTCCCGAACCACCCACGTCAGAACGACTCTCACTACGGCCACTCCGACAACCCCAAGTAGAGTACCACTCACGAAGCTGCTGGGGGGTGAGGGACTCACGCGGACGGCGCCGGAGCTGCATCTGGCCAGGCCAGGAGAAGTAGCAGTAGAAGAGAGAGCAGTAGTAGCAATAGTAGTAGTAACAGCAGGAACAGCAGTGCTCACCAGTGGCAAGAAGGGTAGGAGTAAGACAGCGGCAGAGGTGAGGCCGCCACTATCGAAGGGCGAGGGCACCGCAGCTGCTGCAGGGACTGCTGCTCCAGAGACCAGGGGCAGCTGCAGCAGTGGCAGCGGCTCCAGGGTCCAGGGTGCTGCGGCGGACAGGGGCGGCGGCGGTCGAAGGTGTCAGCTGCGGCGGCGGCTGCGGCTGTCGGCTGCGGCGGCTGCTGCTGACGGCGGCGGCGGCTGCCACGGTAGTGGTGGCGGCGGCTGCTACTGTCGGAGGTAGCGGCTGCCGCAGTTGAGGCAGGGGCAGCGGCGGCGGACACGGTAGTGGCGGCGGCAGCTGCTGCCGTCGGCGGTGGCTGCGGCGGCTGCTGTCGGCGGCGGCTGCCGTCGGTGGTGGCGGCTACTGCGGCCGGGGCAGGTGCGGCGGCGGCTGAGGAGGGTCCGCGGCGGGCCACAAAGGGGCCGAGAGAGGGGCTGCGAGGGGCCGCAAGGGTGGGCAGCGAGGCGCCGCGAGGGCGGCGCGACGGGGCCGCGAGGGGCGGCTCAGGGGCCGCGAGGGGCCGCGAGGGCGGCGCGACGGGGCCGTGAGGGCGGCGCGATGGGGCCGCGAGGGCGGCGCGGCGGGGCCGCGAGGGCGGCGCGACGGGGCCGCGAGGGTGGCCGCGAGGGCGGCGTGACAGGGCCGCGAGGGCGGCGCGACGGGGCCGCGAGGGCGGCGCGACGGGGCCGCGAGGGCGGCGCGACGGGGCCGCGAGGGCGGCGCGACGGGGCCGCGAGGGCGGCGCGACGGGGCCGCGAGGGCGGCGCGACGGGGCCGCGAGGGCGGCGCGACGGGGCCGCGAGGGCGGCGCGACGGGGCCGCGAGGGCGGCGCGACGGGGCCGCGAGGGCGGCGCGACGGGGCTGCGAGGGCGGCGCGACGGGGCCGCGAGGGCGGTGCGCCGGGGCCGCGAGGGCGGCGCGACGGGGCCGCTAGGGGCCGTGAGAGGGGCCGTGAGAGGGGCCGTGAGAGGGGCCGTTAGGGGCCTAGGGGGGGCCGTGAGAGGGGCCGCTAGGGGCCGTGAGAGGGGCCGCTAGGGGCCGTAAGAGGGCGCGACTCGGGCAGGGGCTAAGCGCGCTCCGGGCAGGAAAAAAAAAATCGATATTCGGTGGGCCCTAGGAAAAGTTCCCACTAGGGAACCTGCTCGATACCATAAGAAAACTAGAACGAGAATGAATTGACTAAGGAATGAGAGTGATACAAATGTGAAACCCTAGAATTGTGTACCCCTTAGTGTTTAACCCGCTACAGCCTACACAGGCTAGATCATATAAGTTTGACACCGTGGTGTGATCAAATGAAAAGGAAACAGAAAAGTAAAGTTTGATATAGAGATCGCAATAGTAAGAAAAAACTATGCAAGAATAAAAAGAGTACAATGGTAATAATACGAGACCAAACGTAAGTGCAACTTTGTGATACCATGGGCAACTGAGTAGCAAGCCTATGATATGATAAGCTCCGAGTGTTATGTGATAGGCCGGAAGAAAATGATTTGGAAGAAAAGACATGGAGCATTGATGAAAAATAGAGAGGAAGAACGCAATAGCACAACAGCAATGTTGTCCGCATTTACACAAATTGTGCATCACAACATGCATTGAGTTTATGTACCTGTTGTTGTGTCAAACACAACGGCAATGTGATCACGCTCAGTTGCGTTGGGCAAGGCGTGTCCGTTGTCGCAGAGGTACGCATCACTGGAGCAGCACCAACCCACAGGCTTATCGCACACGCTCCTACTATCCTCTGGTGGGCTGAATGAGCAAGTTCGCTCTGTAGTGGTGCGAGCGTCACGGATCTCCACGCAAAGCGTACATGCGACCTCTCGTCCCAATGCAATAACATTGTCCTTGTTACTAATCAAACACACTAAGCTGGCTAATAACAACCTTAGTAATCACTAAAACTCTCTCCTCGGGGTCACCTCCGAGGGTCCTTGGGTGCCTGACCGAGGTCAGCCCCTATCCAAGGGTCCGAGTGTGTAGAGAGAGAGTCGTAGCAACAGCTAAAGTGTAGTAGCAATTGTCGCTTCCTTGGCGTTGTCAAGAGAATCAACTATAGCAGCGTACTTGCAGCAGGCACAGGAGAAATCCTTCACTCAAGTTATATTTTAGAATAGCAAGAACACACAGTTATATACTAGCTCTAATCCTTTCTATTCTACCTTGTTCTATTCTTCAACTTCGCAGCCTCGTTTCTCGTAGCGCGAACCCTTTCGAGTTTCCCTCTCTTTATTTTGTAACTTGGCGGGCTCCCGATTCGTCGCTGAAACAATTCGAAAGTTGAGCGCGAAGAATTCCAACGGTGCCGATTCGAACATTACTATTCGCGCCATCTGCGAACGGTTGCGATGAAGACCGTTCGAACTTTGCGCGAGAGGAAATGTCGGTGGCGATCAGCAGAACTTTCAATCGTCCAACTGCTGCTCGCCACGTGCGTCTCGTTCCGAACGCACCGTCGATCTGAATTGTCAGAGCTGTTAAAAAACGTGGGTAACGTGACTCACTCGAACATCTCGCCGATCTCGCCACCTGCACTGAAAACGATTTGCGAGCATATGACGCTCGCGTTACTGAACACGATAATGAACGCTCTAATGAACACGATATTGAACACGCTAATGAACGCGCTAATGAACACGCTCGCTAATGAACAGTAACCAATCCTGTCGAACTTATATGCTATAGTCTTTCTAGGCTGTAGTGGGGTAGACAGTATGGGGTACAGCTTTCTAGGGTTTCATATTTGTACCCAACTGATTTCCTAGTTCATCATTTCTCGTTCTAAGTTTCACATGATATCAGAGCAGGTTCCCTAGTGGGAACGCTTCCTAGGGCCCACCACTGAAATTCGATCATATTTTTTTTTCCTGCCCGGAGCGCGAGTCGCCCCTGCCCGAGGCGCGCCCCGTGGGCTGCCCTCCCTTCGCGTCGCGCCCTCTTAGAGGCCCCTCTCACGGCCCCTCGCGTCCCCTTAGCGGCCCCGTAGCCGCCCTTAGCGGCCCCGTAGCCGCCCTTAGCGGCCCCGTCGCCACCCTTAGCGGCCCCGTCACCGCCCTTGGCGGCCCCGTCGCCGCCCTTAACGGCCCCGTCGCCGCCCTTAGCGGCCCCGTCGCCGCCCTTAGCGGCCCCGTCGTCGCCCCTCGCGGCCCCGTCGCCGCCCATTGCGGCCCTGTCGCCGCCCTTGCGGCCCCGTCGCCGCCCTCACCGGCCCCGTCGCCGGCCTCAGCGGCCCCGTCGCCGCCCTCAGCGGCCCCGTCGCCGCCCGCAGCGGCCCCGTCGCCGCCCTCGGCGGCCCCGTCGCCGCCCACAGCGGCCCCATCGCCGCCCCTCACGGCCCCGTCGCCGTCCTTGCGGCCCCGTCGCCGCCCTCTATGGCCCCGTCGCCGTCCCTCGCGGCCTCGACGCCGCCCTTACGCGGCCCTGTCGCCGCCCTCTCGCGGCCTCATCGCCGCCCTTTCGCGGCCCCGTCGCCGCCCTCTAGCGGCCCCGCCGCCGCCCCTCAGCGGCCCCGTCGCCGCCCTATCGCGGCCCCGTCGCCGCCCTCCCGCGGCCCCGTCGCCGCCCTCTAGCGGCCCCGCCGCCGTCCTTACGCGGCCCCGTCGCCGCCCTTCAGCGGCCCCTTCGCCGCCCTCAACCGGCCCCGTCGCCGCCCTATAGCGGCCCCGTCGCCGCCCTACAGCGGCCCTGCCGCCACCGTCGCTGGACAGCCGCAGCTGCTGCCGAGCCGCCGAGCCTCCGAGCCGCCTAGCCGCCGCCGAGCCGCCGGGCCGCCGCCGAGCCGCCGAGCAGCCGCCGGGCCGCCGCCGAGCCGCCACCAGCCGCCGAGCCGCCGAGCCGCCACTGAGCCGCCGCCGAGCCGCCGAGCCGCCGCCGAGCCGTCGAGCCGCTGCTGAGCCGCCGAGCCGCCGCCGCCGCAACTGCGGCCCTGTTCCTGCCGGCACGCCCCGGCCCTCCCTACCCGGACTGGTGAGAGCTTTCCCGAGCAGCGTCTCTGCCACTGCACTACCTCTAGCCTGCCGCTCTCCCCACTAGACTGCTGCTATCATGGCTACCCCCAGTGTCCTTACCTTTGATGCTGAGGGTCGGGCTGTTGACTTTGAGGTCTGGGTCGATGACTTACAGCTTTTCCTACAGTGCGATAGGGCAGACGGTCACTCCCTTTTCGATCTCACGTCTGGTGCCTCTCCTGCCCCGCCTGCTGATGCTGACAGCACTGTTCGCTCACAGTGGGCCACACGCGATGCTGCTGCCCGTCTTGCTGTGCGTCGCCACTTACCGACCGCTGAGCTTGCGCACTTTAGTCAGTACAATAGTGCTAAGACCTTGTACGACGCTGTAGTTGCACGCTACTCTTCCCCTGCCACTGCTGCTCTTAGCCGCCTCATCCTGCCGTACCTGTTCCCTGACCTCGCTGCCTTCCCCACAGTCGCTGACCTCATTACGCACCTTCGCACTAGTGACACTCGCTACCGCGCTGCGCTTCCTGCTGAGTTCTGCGCCAAGAACCCCCCCCCCATGTACATCACCCTCTACTACATAGTCACCCGGCTCCCTGACTCCCTTCGCTTAGTCAGGGACCACTTCCTCTCAGTTTGCCCCACCACACTCACCGTTGACCTCCTCGAGGAGCGCCTCCTGGCAGCAGAGAAGAGTATAGTCGCTGTAGGAGCCTCTCGTGGTGACCCTCGCACCCCTGTCTTTGAGGGGTGTTCCCCCTCCCCCCTTTTGCCCTCTGTTGCCTCTGCTGCTGCGGCCGACCTCGTTGGCCTCGAGTCGGTCGGAGCCGCGTCTGCCCCTAGCGGGAGACGCCGCACCGGCAAGGGCAAGGGGGGCAAGGGCGCTGGAGGAGCTGGCGGGGGCGGTGGAGGTGGCGGTGGAGGCGGTGGAGGGGGTGGGGGTGGTGGTGGGAGTGGTGGCGGGGGTGGAGGCGTCGGTGGCAGCAGTGGAGGCGGAGGAGGCGGAGGCGGTGGCGGTGGGAGCGGAGGAGGCGGAGGCGGAGGAGGCGGAGGTGGAGGAGGCGGCGGAGGTGGCGGCGGCGGCGGTGGAGCTGGTCGCAGCACTGCGCAGAGGGGTGGCTCCGGTGGTAGTCAGCGCCAGCAGCAGCAGCGCACTCGTGAGACCCCGTCCCCCCAGTAGCTTCGTGAGTGGTACGCTGGGCGTCAGCGGGGTGGGCTGTACCTACGTCCTCCGTACTGGCGACCGCACTGGTGAGCAGTGCGGGGGCCCGCACCCCACTCTGTGCTGCTTCGGCCGCCTGACGGACGCTTGGCGTCATCAGTTCCCTGACGCCACGGAGATCCCTCGCTGGGCGAGCTGTCTAGGGCGGGAGTTGCTATCTTTGATCTTGACTTTGATGCTATTCTTGCTGCCATGTATGCTGTGTCTACTAGTGATGAGGGTGACTGTTACTTGTGTGTTCCGCCTGACCCGGGCATTGGGACTGCTACTCTAGGTGCCGGTGTGGCTGCTGCTCTAGGTGCTGGTGAGGCCGCTGCTCTAGGTGCTAGTGAGTCCGCTGCCCCAGGGGCTGGTGAGTCTGCTCTCTCAGGTACCACGTCGGCTCAGGCCTCTCACACCTTCACCCTTGACTCGGGTGCTTCCCGCTCCTTTTGAGACCGCACCACACTCACGCCGCTTAGTCGGCCAGTGGCGGTCTCCCTGGCAGACCCCTCTGGGGGTCCTGTCCTTGCCCACTTCTCCACTGTCTTACCGTGTCCGGCGGCCCCCTCTGGCACCCTGTCAGGTCTTTACCTTCCCTCGTTCTCTACGAACTTGGTGAGTGGTTCTGATCTACAGGATGGGGGGGTTCACCAGTTCACTCCTGCGAGTCAGCGAGTGACCCACTGCACGTGTGCTCGGACAGGCCGACACCTGGCCACGTTTACCCGTCGTCCGGGGTCGAGCCTGTACACACTGACTACCGGGTCTCCTCCGGTTGCTGCGTCTGGTCAGGTAGCTGCGTCGGGTCAGGTGTCTGCTGCTGCGTCCAGGTCTGCTCCTGCGTCTGCCCCCTGCTCGTGCCGTCTCCTGTCTCACCAGACTCTCCTCTGGCACCACCGCCTTGGTCACCCCTCCCTGCCTCGTCTCCGAGGCATGGCCTCCCGTGTCCTTGTCTCTGGTCTCCCCCGGTCCCTCCCTCCTCTTCCTCCGGGGCCTGACCCTACCTGTGTCCCCTGCGTCGAGGGGCGGCAGCGCGCTGCTCCTCACTCCTCCGAGTTTCCTCCGACAGAGGCTCCGCTGCAGACGCTGCACATAGACGTGTGGGGCCCAGCCCGCGTCCGTGGCCAGGGTCAGGAGCTTTACTTCCTGCTGGTGGTTGACGACTACTCGCGTTACACCTCAGTCTTCCCCTGGCGCAGCAAGGGTGAGGTCACTGCGGTGTTGATCGACTGGATCCGCGCAGCTCGTCTCCAGCTCAGAGAGAGTTTCGGCTCGGACTTTCCTGTTCTGCGTCTGCACTCCGACAGAGGCGGAGAGTTCTCCTCTGACCTTCTGCGAGCCTTCTATCGTGCACGAGGCATCCGCCAGACGTTCACGCTTCCGGCCTCTCCACAGCAAAATGGGATTGCTGAGCGCCGCATTGGCATGGTCATGGACGTCGCTCGTACGTCCATGGTCCACGCGGCTGCCCCCCATTTTCGGTGGCCGTTCGCGGTTCAGTACGCGGCGCATCAGATCAACCTTCAGCCCTGGGTCTCCATGCCGGAGACCTCCCCTACTCTACGTTGGACGGGGAAGGTTGGCGATGCGTCTGTGTTCCGTGTCTGGGGATCTAGGGCGTTTGTTCGCGACCTGTCTACGGACAAGCTGTCCCCCCGTGCTGTTCCCTGCGTCTTCCTTGGCTTCCCCCCTGACGCGCCTGGTTGGCAGTTCTACCACCCCACCTCGCGCCGTGTTCTGTCCTCTCAGGACGTCATGTTTGACGAGTCGGTTCCCTACTACCGTCTCTTCCCCTAACGCACTGCGTCCCTCCCCCCACCGCCGCTCTTCCTTGCTCCAGGTCCCCCCCGGTAGTCCCCCTTCCCCCTCAGGGTCCTGCCCCCTCAGGTGTGTCCTAGGTAGACGCAGTCGAGCCTGTCGAAGTAGCGGTTGACTTTGGTGCTGCTAGGGGTGCTGAGCCTGCGGGTGCGGGGTCTGGGGGTGCTGAGCCTGCGGGTGCGGGGTCTGGGGGTGCTGAGCCTGGGGGTGCTGAGCCTGGGGGTGCTGAGCCTGGGGGTGCGGAGCCTGGGGGTGCGGAGCCTGGGGGTGCTGCGCCTACTCGTGTGGCGTCTAGCGGGACTGGACCTGGAGTTCTTTCGGGTGCTTCGTCCCGGCGGGAGCTCCTCTCTCCACAGGAGCTGCGCGAGTGGTTTGCTCGGCGCTGGAGCCGTACTGCTGGAGCTGGAGGTGCTGCTGGTGGTGGAGGTTCTACTGCTGCTGAGGGTGCTGGTGCCGCGGGTCCCGGAGGTGCTCGTCCTTAGGGTCCTGGAGCTGCTGGGCCTGCGGGTGCTTCTGCTACTGGAGCTGGTGCTGCTGGTGCTGGGGCTACTGCGTCTTCTGGTGGTCCGGCTGGAGCTGGAGGTGCTGGGGCTGTTGGTGCTGGAGGTGCTGCTGGCGCTGGTGCTTCTGAGGGTACTGGAGGTGCTGGAGTTGACGCTGCTGGAGCTGGTGGTTCTCCTGGTGCGGGTGCTGCCGTTGGGGGTGCTGGTGCTGTTCCTGCTGGTTCTGGTGGCGCTGCGCGGCCGCGGCCGTACTTCGTTCCGCTCCTTCAGCAGGTTCTTGGTCCTACTCCTTCCTTAGAGTGTCCGCCGGCTGTCCAGTCCGACTCACAGTTACAGCCAGCCTCTCCACTGCCTGCTCCTTCTCCCTACACTGGTCCTACTGGAGGTCTTGCTGAGCGTCGTGAGCCTTCGTCTCGTCCTGCGTCGCCTGTTCGTGCTGCTCGCACTAGTCGTCCTGGTTCGCGTCAGCGTCCTCCCCCTGTCCCCGGCACGCACCGGATGTCTCTACGCCCTTCTATTGCTCCACTGCGTGCCCCTTTGCCTTCTCCTCCTGAGTCCTCTCTTCCTGCTCTTGCTGACCCGGAGTCGGACTCCCTTCGTACTGCCAGTCCTACTGTCACGCGTTTTCTTGCTGCTGTCGTCACTGACCCTTTCTTTGAGTCCACTGCTGCGTCTGCCTTAGTTGCTGAGCTTGTCGACTTCGCTGCTCGCTGTCGTCTGGACTACGCTGCTAGTCTTGTCGCTGAGTCTGAGTCTGTCTGTCCTCTGTCCGTCGGGGGTGAGTGTGCCCTTGGCACGGACGTCCTTGAGGACAGGCAGGAGGAGTTCCAGTGCTTTGCTGCTGCTTCACCTCATCTCGTGTCCATGCTGCTTGCCCCTGAGGGAGACCCGGATGCACCAGACATCCCGACTCCGCGCTCTTACGCGGAGGCGATAGAGGGTCCCTACTCCTCTCAGTGGCAGGCAGCCATGGATGCAGAGATGGCTTCCTGGAAGTCCACAGGCACTTACGTCGACGAGGTTCCCCCTCCTGGGGCGAACATCGTCAGTGGCATTTGGATCTTCAGGGTGAAGCGGCCGCCGGGTTCTCCGCCTGTCTTCAAGGCGCGGTACATGGCTCGAGGCTTCAGTCAGCGGCAGGGAGTTGACTACTTTCAGACCTTCTCTCCCACCCCGAAGATGACCACTCTTCGGGTGCTGCTGCACATAGCCGCTCAGCGTGACTAAGAATGTGTGGTGACGTTGTGATCCACCCTGAGCTTGCTGTGCTTTGCTTGACTGGTCTTGTGACCCCTTGTTCTCCCCCACTTTGCCTATGGGGGTGTGTCGAACTTATATGCTATAGTCTTTCTAGGCTGTAGTGGGGTAGACAGTATGGGGTACAGCTTTCTAGGGTTTCATATTTGTACCCAACTGATTTCCTAGTTCATCATTTCTCGTTCTAAGTTTCACAAATCCTGCTCCTCGAACAGTGGCAGCGCGAGCAGCCCCTCGCTCGAACTCATGAGCAACTGCCATTTCGAACAACAGCCAATCAGGACCACCAAAACGGTTCGCTCAAAAACAAAAAGGTCAAACTCACTCTTTGAACACCACCAGCTACTCCCATTGGTCGAGACCAGCTTTTACTTTACCTCGATTGTACCAGAATCGCTTCTCCATTCAGCTGCAGCTAGAAAACCTGAATCATAACCCAGAATCGGCAGATTGAATTACAGAAAAGGTATTCCTGTAATCAACAAACTCCCCCTCAATCTGTCGATTTTATACCATGGCTCATCCGCTGCTCACTTGTCCGCTCTCCCACTTGTGAATAGTTTCTAAACAGCTTTGTCTGTAACCCATTGCTCTCCGCACATGCCTCTCTAGCTTCCTTCAGCATCCGGTGACAACCCCATAATCCTTGTTGCTTCTCCGATCCCTGACTTGCATCCTTTAGCTAACAACAATCAGCTTCTACCCAAAGATAACCCGTTTCAGCTTCATCCCATGCTTGGCAACTCCCAAACTTCCCGTTGTTGCTGTCACACCTTGTGCTGCACCGCTTTTTTTTTTTTTTTTTTTTTTTTTTCAAGCTTAAAAGCACTGCTGCTCCCCTCGTTCCTCCTTCACTGACGCTGCACGTCCAACACCTCTCATCATTTCTCGCACCCACTGCACCAGCTCCTTAAATACGGTGATCAATGCCGATGCATCCTGGTTCCCCACGGCTTGAATCGTGCCGCTCGCCTTTCCTGTGTCAACCTTGCCAGCAACGTGAACATTTCCACAGACAGTTTCTTCTTGCCCCAGACGACTCTGAAATCGCTCCTTGACAACAGTTCCATTCAGCTTCAGCTTGTCCTGAGTTTTCTGCACCCTTGGTACATGTGGTTGTCTTGAGCAACCCATTGCTCTTGTGAAGGCCAGACCTATCAGCAACTTTCATCCCCGCGTTGCCTGGTTTCTTGCTCTTCTGCACTTGACCCGCAGAAACTGCACTACTTGCCTTCTTGCCCTAAGCCCCAGCTTCACACAATTGTAGTGATGGCACAGCTTTGCAGACATTCAACTTGGCGGTAGCCTTACTCCCCCTGAATGCAACTCTTCCCTTAGCCTTGGTTTTCTTCAAACAGGAAGCGATGACCTTCAGCTGCTCGACCAGCTGCACTCTTATCTGTTTCAACTCGTTTATCTCATCCATGGTGACTGTCGTTGACTCCCCCTCGATGATACACCCCTTCTCAGCAGTTTGTGCTGCAACTTTCTTCCATGGCACGACAGGTACTCGCCACAGCTCGTCATCCCAGCTGCATTCATCGCGCAGCTCCCAAAGCACCCTGCTCCCAAACTTTCCCTTGAACCACCCGTCTCTGTTCTCAGTGTTCACTCCTGCAATAGCCAACTTCCTTAGCGATATCAAGTTCGCTGTCATTTCCGGTACAAACAACACCTTCTCAAGCACAATCGGCTTTCCGTCGGCTCCCAAGAATGCCGCCCTTCCTGCACCCATCACCCTCATTGCATGCCCAGATCCGGACTTAACTTCCGAGATGGGTGCTGTATCAATACTTTCCAGCAGCTCCGCACATGGTGTCATTGACCAAGCGGCTCCAGTGTCCAGGATCCAAGCGCGTCGTTCATCTTCGTTTCGTGTTCTTTTCACACGTGTTGTCTCTCCCGCCGTTACATGAAAGAACTGTCCTGCTGCACTTCCCTCATAGTGATTCATTTGTCGTGCATGATCCGCTACCATGTTGACGTCGTCCTTCTCGCCTTCGTCCCTGTCATTGTTCAGGTAACTTGGGTTCCACCAGTCTGGTCGTTTGTGGCACTGAAACCAAGTGTTTCCCGGCTTTTGACAGTACCAGCAGCTTCCCCTAAAACCTCCAAATCCTGCCCTGTAGCTACCTTGTCGTGCAGCTTCACTGTTCCAGCTCTCGTGATTGCGCGCAGTGTTCCCGTTCCCAATGAACTTGTCATGTCCGCTTCCTGGTTTTTCTTCATCAAACTCCCGTTGTCTAGTCACGTTGCCGTAACGCTTATCACCGTGCATGCTCTTAGACCCGTTCCGCTTGTTTTTCCAACCGCTTCCTTGCATGCCGAGGCCACCGTTGCCGTCATCCACATTGTTCATCTGACGCCTTCGAAAATCCTCCTCCAAGATCTTGCTCCTCACCCATTCGAGAGTCCATAGCCCCTGGTTTTGTGGGAGGCTCAGCCCACTCATGAATTGCAGCCATGATTTGGGTAACAGTGACAACATTTTCAAACACTTCGCTTGTTCGGGATACACAACCCCGGCCATCGTCAGCTTCGCGTACGTGTCTCGCATCCTGTTAAGAACAGGCTGTAGCGGCTCTCCTTCATTCACCCGTAATGAAGATAGCTCCCGTTCCAACATTAATGTTGCTGTAATCGATGTTGGGGCGTGCAGGTCCTTGAGGACAGCCCATGCTTTCGGTCCACATTCCGCATCCTCGAGCAGGTGCATGACGTGCGCCCGCTGATTCAACTCCAAGCTTTGTGAAAGTAGGTAGTACCCTACTGACGCTCGCTCATCCCATTCTTCTTGCAATGCTGGATCTGTCGGCCTTTCTTCCTTGCCGCTCATCAACTTGAGGAGTCCCACTTGCCTGAAGTACAGCTGCATTTTCCACGCCCAGTCATCATATCCCGTGCCGTTAAACTTATCAACCGAGAAGTTCTTCAAGACTTCCTTTAGCAGGGACCCCTGGCTGGTTCTCGCCATCCTTGGCGACGACACCCCCGTTGCTTGGCCTCCGCTGCTTTCTTGGCTTGAAGACCCTTCAGCTCCATTCTTGCCCATGGTATTCTAACGGCAACGACGTAGTAACCCAAGCTCTGATACCACTTGTTACTAATCAAACACACTAAGCTGGCTAATAACAACCTTAGTAATCACTAAAACTCTCTCCTCGGGGTCACCTCCGAGGGTCCTTGGGTGCCTGACCGAGGTCAGCCCCTATCCAAGGGTCCGAGTGTGTAGAGAGAGAGTCGTAGCAACAGCTAAAGTGTAGTAGCAATTGTCGCTTCCTTGGCATTGTCAAGAGAATCAACTATAGCAGCGTACTTGCAGCAGGCACAGGAGAAATCCTTCACTCAAGTTATATTTTAGAATAGCAAGAACACACAGTTATATACTAGCTCTAATCCTTTCTATTCTACCTTGTTCTATTCTTCAACTTCGCAGCCTCGTTTCTCGTAGCGCGAACCCTTTCGAGTTTCCCTCTCTTTATTTTGTAACTTGGCGGGCTCCCGATTCGTCGCTGAAACAATTCGAAAGTTGAGCGCGAAGAATTCCAACGGTGCCGATTCGAACATTACTGTTCGCGCCATCTGCGAACGGTTGCGATGAAGACCGTTCGAACTTTGCGCGAGAGGAAATGTCGGTGGCGATCAGCAGAACTTTCGATCGCCCAACTGCTGCTCGCCACGTGCGTCTCGTTCCGAACGCACCGTCGATCTGAATTGTCAGAGCTGTTACAAAACGTGGGTAACGTGACTCACTCGAACATCTCGCCGATCTCGCCACCTGCACTGAAAACGATTCGCGAGCATATGACGCTCGCATTACTGAACACGATAATGAACGCTCTAATGAACACGATATTGAACACGCTAATGAACGCGCTAATGAATACGCTCGCTAATGAACAGTAACCAATCCTGCTCCTCGAACAGTGGCAGCGCGAGCAGCCCCTCGCTCGAACTCATGAGCAACTGCCATTTCGAACAGCAGCCAATCAGGACCACCAAAACGGTTCGCTAAAAAACAAAAAGGTCAAACTCACTCTTTGAACACCACCAGCTACTCCCATTGGTCGAGACCAGCTTTTACTTTACCTCGATTGTACCAGAATCGCTGCTCCATTCAGCTGCAGCTAGAAAACCTGAATCATAACCCAGAATCGGCAGATTGAATTACAGAAAAGGTATTTCTGTAATCAACAGTCCTCTGCTGCTCCCAGACTGCATAGAGTTTGTTATGATAATGATAGTGCAAACTAGATTTAGAAATGAGAAAAAACGAAAAATCAAATACTATAAGAGTACATGCTTTTGTGTACCACATGGAGATATGGGAAAATGCCATGTCGTGCAAGATAGTGAAATATGGACAAGTTAACATTGCATATGAAAGATGAGTTTCACACATTTGATATACATATAAAAAGGACGACGAATGATAATCAAAAGAGAGTATAAGCATTGAAGAGTGTTCCATAGGAGTGTATGGCAGCGAAACAAAAAGAAAGAATGGTAATAGGAAAGCATGTGAATGACGGGTAATGTATGAGAGACTTTATAAGTATCAAAATGAATGTGAACTGAAGGAGAGCAAAAGATCAAGAAATGATAACAATACTATGCGATACTCAACAAGCTAATAAAATTCAACATATTAACTTACGATGTGATAATTCCGAGGTCGACAGGGGTCGTGAGCAAGGGCAGCACTGTCTGAGGGTCGACAGTCGGGGTGATGCGAGCAGTGACAGTGCTATCTGTAACCTTGATGATCCTCGACCTAACATAGACGTATTGGATATGTGATATGATAACTTTTATAAAGATGCATATCAAATAAGAATGCAAATATCATATGATGACGGATTTCAAAGATATACAGAGTACAAATGGTTTGTACAATTGCTTTATACTAAAAAGAGCAGAAATGTATCGCACCTTTTGGTCGTCATGATCTGCGTGTCATCCTTGAAGACCTCAGTGATCCACAAGATGACAGGGGTCTCCGTCTGGAAAGTCTTGGTCAGCTTCTGCTCCTCTTCCACCAACTTCATGATGCTGTCCGCGGAGGTACCCAGTGCTGTCAGGCCGTATGTTCCGCTCGCATCGCTAACCTCACAGACAGCTCGCAGCATGAAACTCGACTCCACCTTGCGAATTTTCAGCTTGACAATAAAGGACGACACCTGTAGTAAATGTTGAAGGGTGTGTTAAAATGACGATAAACATACGTGATTGCAAAACAATGATGGACAATGTGTTTTTACATCCGCAAACGCATGATACAAGCTTGAAAGTATGTGTGAAGAAAATATAAGCAACAAATGTTAGATAAAATGAATGTAGAAATATAGGAAGTGTTTGAGTTGCAGACAGTATGTGCGATAAAGAACGCAAAAATGATAGGCAGTGGCCCAAACATAGACGGAAAATGTAAAACAAGAGTGCGATGAATGTCCAGTACGGATTTGCAAACAAAATAGTTATCGAGTAAACAACTAGAGTGTATGATAGAGAAACAATTAAAACCCGAGGTCCACGTATTTCAAGGGTAGGAAGGTTGGTTAGACCTGGTGACCCAACCAAAGGTAGAAAGCTTGGTTGGACCTGTTGACCCAACCAAAGGTCGGAAGGTTGAAGCAACTTTGGGGAACTTGTGACTCCGGTTTTAAAGGATGGGTTCTTATGTGCGTAAGGCGTAACACAAGTGTGTGCGTCTATGTGTGTGACAAAGAGAGGGAGAGAGAGAGAGAGAGAGAGAGAGAGAGAGAGAGGGAGAGAGAGAGAGAGAGGGAGAAGGATAAAGAGAGAGAGAGAGAGAGAGAGAGAGAGAGAGAGAGAGGGAGACCTTAGCCTTCTTTCCTCAGCCTCTCCCCTCTTCCCTCATCCTTCCTTGCCTATTTAAGGGAGCTGGCTCTCTGGTTCATTCATTATTTCGTGTGTTCGTTTTCGGCGGCTCGCTCGAGAGAGAGCGAGAGAGAGAGAGAGAGAGAGAGAGAGAGAGAGAGAGAGAGAGAGAGAGAGAGAGAGAGAGAGGGAGTCCTTAGCCTTCTTTCCTCAGCCTCTCCCCTCTTCCCTCATCCTTCCTTGCCTATTTAAGGGAGCTGGCTCTCTGGTTCATTCATTATTTCGTGTGTTCGTTTTCGGCGGCTCGCGGCGGCGGCCTTCGGCCGCCGCCGCTCGCAAGCGCGGCCTACGGCCGCGCGCTCCTGGTGGCAAGGCAGCACACAAACGGAAGGCTTATAGAAAGAGCAGACACTGCAAAAGTAGCAAGGGTGACAGGCGAAAACAATTCCTACGGGGATGCAGTACTACACGCGGCGGAAGCCTACATCGTGTTCGGCTCCGCCCCCTCCACCTCAAGCATGGAGCGCATGCACGCCGACATCGCAAGAAGGAGATGCGCCGACGACCGAAGAGTGTCCACTGGGGTCCCGCCTTGAGCAGCCCCAACAAGATCCCCCACGTGGCGGGGGAAGGTACGCGCTAAGGGCGCTACCCCGGCGGGCGCTTCCGACACGGGTGCCAACGGCGACTCGAGAGATTCTGCCAAAGTCACGCAGGATCCTCGGGACCCTGGACCGTAACTGTTCGGAAAGTTCCGCGTGGCCCCACACACCGCCAGCTGCAGGTTCGCCACCACCTCGCACGCCTCCGCCATATTCAAAATCCAGCTCATGGTCAGCATGGGGTCTCTCCCCGAGTGAGTGGGGGGAGGTGCAGTCGGAGCCTCGTGCGGAAACGCCGTCGGCCAGCCAGGAGTCCGGCCAACAGAGAAGCGCTGCGCGGAGAAGCTCGGGACCTGACGGTAGGGGCGAAACTGAGCCCTCCCCTCTCGCGCGGGCAGATATTCGCGCAGCGTCGGAGCGCGTAGAGGAGCCACCTGGCCAGGGTCCGCGGCGAAGGGAGGACCGTTGGTCACGGCAATGTGCACGTGAGTCGGCTCCCCACTCGCGCGCGCCTGACGCACCACTTCCGCGAAGGCATTCGTGGCACGATCGAGGGCAGGATCCTGCCCGCGTCCATTACCGCCACGCCCCCCGCCATTCCGCCGGCCACGACGGCCTCCGGAACCAGCCAAGAGTGGACACGGAGGGGACTGCTCGCGGCGACCCGAATCCCAGCGACGCCCAGGCGACCCCCTCCCCCGCGTCGCCGGAGATCGCCGCGGAGACCGTTGCGCGGGGGATCGCGCTCGGGGTGAGCGCTGGCCTGCCCGACCACGAGGGGATTGGGGGCGAGGAGAGCGATGGCCCGCAGGGGACAGCTGATCGCCAGCGCCGTCCCGGTGATCTCCGCGACGCTCTGGGGAGCGTCGGTGGGGAGATTGCTGACGCGGCTGCTGACGGGGCGGCGAACGCCCACGCTCCTGACGCGGCTGACCGGCAGGTCGACTCGATGCATTCTGAGCAGGGACCCACGAGTACTCCGGTGAATGGGGCTGAGGAAAACGTCGAAGAGGAAGAGACAGCCCGCGATCCAAGCGGGGGACAGGCTCAGACGCGGAGGGGCACGCAGCAGCGTGAGGACGAGGAGCAGCAGGCCCCTGAGCTCGGGGCGGGTCAAGCCGGGCGCTCTCCGCGGTACTCTCTTGCGCGCGATCGCGACCCGCGGTTGGGTCCATTACACCGGAGCACGGAGCCACGGACGCCAGCAGCAGCGGGCCGCCAAAGAAGGGGCCGTGGTTCTACCTCCGCGCCTCAGCCAGCACGCCGCGACGCAGCAGCAAGCACGACGCCGCGAGGTATCCGCGTGGCTAGAGGTGGGAGACGAGGCGGAAGCAGAGGAGGAGGCGTCACAGTTCAACGACGAGGGGCTAGTAGCTTCGCGAGGGCTGCTCACCGGATCCTGCGGGGTAGAGCTGGAGATGGAGAAGAGTCGAGTGATGAAAACAACGTGGGTGACCCACTTTTTAACCCTGAAAGAGAGGGGATTTCTAGTCCCACTCCCCAGGTGGACGAGGCAGAGCAACACGAAGAGTTGGATCGAAACCCAACACATAGCCGAGGCGCATCTGCAATTCGAATTGGGAGGCAGAATCAAGTCGCAGGGGGAAACCGAGCCGCACAAATTGCAGATGGCACCCCGTCCCGAGGCAATCAGCAAGGCGCGGGTGCACCCACCCGCCAGCCAATGTTCAGTGCTGGCGACCTGGCAAAACGCCAGGACCTTTTCGCAGACGTCGCAACTTGGGACCTCAACCCCCTTCGCGACAGCAGGCAACCACCGCTCGCCCGTCACCCACCTCGCACACTTCGCGACTCTTTCACTGCCTGCCTCCTCACCCCGCTGCTACACCTTGCCCGGGACCCTGACTCACCTGCGGGATGGAGGTTACTTATGCTCCTCCCGCGAATCCTTCTGCGCACCTCGTCAGCCAAGCGCCCAGATTGGTCGAAGGTGGGCGCCAGGCTAATTCAGTTCCGCCAGGGCCTCTGGCGGAACCTGTATGACGAGGCGGCTGACGCAGTATCCCAACCGCCCCAACCCCGCCATGCGCCTGACACCACAGGCATCCTAGCAAGGGCTGAGGGATTGGCCAAACGAGGGAACCTCGCAAAATCACTCCAATCCCTCACGGCCACGCCAGTCTCCCCCCCATCCACGGACGTGCTCCAAGCTCTCTCAGCTAGACACCCCCCTGCGTGCCAAGCTATCCCTGACTGGGTACGGGAGTTCACCACAGACACCTCCCCATCAATCCAGCCCCGCGACTTCAGACGCATCCTCGCCAAATGCCCGAACGGAGTGGGCGCTGGCCCCTCAGGCACCACCTTCGAACACCTGAGGGACGCTGCCCTAGGAAACACAGACATCTTCCTACAGTTGCATGCACTTACTAACACTGCGCTGGCTGGGAAACTTAGCTCGGAGGCAGCAGAACTCCTCACAGCTTCACGCTTACTTGCGTTCGCCAAGCCACATGGGGGTACACGGCCGATCGCGGTGGGCGAATGCCTGCTACGTCTAGTCGCCAAAGCGGCTTTATTCTTGGCGGCCGAGAAAGCACGTGAACACTTCGCGCCGCTCCAATTCGGCGTGGCGATAGCGGGAGGCATCGAAGCGGCAGTGCACACAGCCAGAACCTACCTGGAGGAGAATAAAGGGGCGGTGGCGCTTCAAATCGACCTTGCGAACGCCTTTAACGCGGTCGAGCGAGCGGCGGTGTTCGAAGGCCTCAAGGGGACCACCTTGGAGTTCATGGTGCCCCTGGTGCGGCTGAGCTATGGTGCCCCTTCGGCACTACACCTCGACCACGCGTTTCACACTCCCCCCCTGCTGTCCGCGCGCGGCGTTCGCCAAGGGGATCCGCTGGGACCCCTCCTCTTCGCCGCCAGCATTCACCCCTGCTTGGTTGCAGCGGCGGAGGCGCATCCAGAAGTCGTCATCCTCGCGTACGCGGACGACATTACGCTCTTGGGGGAAGCAGCGGCGTGCACACGGGCATTCACCCACCTCACCAGTGCCCTGCTCTCCCTGGGCCTGGAGCACAACCCCGAAAAGTGCGCGGCGTGGTCGGCTGCCCACGTCGACCTCGCCTCCCTGCCCCAGCATGTCCCTTTCTCGGCTGACGGGATCCGCGTCCTGGGGAGCCCAATCGGACCGCAGCCAGGATGCGCGGCGATGGTACAGGAGCGCCTGTCGGCAGCAGCAGAGCCGCTACAGCTCCTTTCACAAATGGACCCGCAGCTGTGCCTGCTACTCCTCACTCGGTGCGTGAGCCGCCGTGCGTCCTACCTCGTTAGAACAACGCCCTTGGACGTCCTGCCAGAGGAAACATGGTCGGCGTGGGGGGAACAGCTGCTGCACACTTACCTGTCAGCTGCACACACGGCGATACCCAGAGAGGAGGCGGAGCGGGTGAGAATCTGGCGGCAAGCAGCCCTACCCGCGACACTGGGCGGCCTTGGCATCACCAACCCAGCAACGGAAGGGGCGTTCGCATACCTGGCCTCGGTCATTTCCTCTGCTCACCTGCTGCACTCGTTCGGCGACGCGGTGCACCCCGCCATCGCCCTTATGCTGCCGCTGATGGACGCGGCTGCGGACTCACCCTCGGTCCTGCCAAGGCGCCTTGCTGCAGCTGAAGCTGAGCTGCCGCCGGACGGTCTTGAAGCTCTGCAGGTCGGCCGGCGCGACCCCGAGGGACCGAAGCTACAGCAAGCCTTGTCGCTAGCCGTCCACACCGCTCGTTATATCGAGTTGCTCGATGCCTCGCGGGAGATGCCCCTGAACCCGCTCTTCGGCCACACACAACGCCTGCAATCTCTCCTCGGCCCTGGGGCAGGAGACTGGCTGCTAGCCATCCCGCTGATCCCGGCCCTTCGGCTAGGCCCGTCGCAGCACTCCACCGCGTCCTCCTTCCGCTTAGGCCTCCCCCTTCCCGTCCCACGGCGTTGCGACTGCCGCTACCGCACGACCTTCCCTGACCACCGCCTTCCCAACCACCTTATGCGTTGCGAGAAGGGCAGGGGGAGGATTGCCACTCACCACGCCCTCCGTGATGAGTGTGCAAAGATCGCAGCAGAGGCAGGCTACACGGTGCACAAGGAGTCTACTGTATACTCACCGGTTGAAAACCTCAAAGCGGATGTTTGCATCCGCCATCCCGACACCGGCGAGGTTCAAATGTGCGACATCACCGTCACGGACCCGGTCTCCCACCAGGATGAGCTTGCGCGGAAGGCGCCAGGGTGGGCTGCAAGAATGCAAGCGGCCAAGAAGGAGGACAAGTACGCGCGGCGGAACGCGTGGGTAGGCTTTCATGCCATGGCAGTCGAGACGTACGGTTACCCCTCCCCGGGAGTGCACGCCTTCCTTCGCAGCTGCGCCGAGCTCGCGGGCAAACGGCAATTCAGCGCTGCGCCGAAATCAAGGGAGGTGGCCAGGCTCCTCACGGAGTACCGGCAGCGCTGGAGTGTGACACTCCAGCGCGCCCAGGCCAACGCCCTCCGCGACAAGACCCACGAGGCCATTGCCGCGGATGAGCTCAGCCTGCAGGGCCCGTTCAGCAGCCTGGGGGAGGAGCAGCTGTACCAGCTGCTGGAAGACCCCACGGGCCAGTAGGGCCATGGGGAAGGAGGGGTAGAGGAGGGATGAGTAGTGGTTCCGTTGTGTGATTGGTTGTTGGTTGTTGGTTTGCTTGTCTACCATGTGATTGTTTAGACTAGCTTAGCACCCATGTCTGTTCCTTGACGATATTAATACGAAGGACCGTTCGAGAGAGAGAGAGAGAGAGAGAGAGAGAGAGAGAGAGAGAGAGAGAGAGAGAGAGAGAGAGAGAGAGAGAGAAAGAGAGAGAGAAACATTCATGATTATGAACATGACTTTGACTTCGTTTGTAGTCACGTACAAGCAAGAATAGATGCAAAGTGACATTATGAAAGAGGCATGATGCTTGTTACAATAGGACAATACAAGCTAAAGTAACAGTCAGAGACATGTACGATATTGATAATCTCATACTAACAGTTGACGTAATGACGTCGAAGCAATATGCGTAATTGATCAAAGTAGACAATGTAGCACAAATAGTGCGATAAAAGATAACATAAAAATCCAAAGCATACTAGATGATGAAATTACACATGAAAATGTGATATCATATTTGTGAGAATCTGACGAAGGAATGATTGCATTGAGCAGCATGAGGAGTACAAGTAGGAAACCCTAAAGTGTTGTACCCCATATTGACTACCCCACTACAGCCTAAACAGACTACAGCATATATAGTTCGACACACCCCCATAGGCAAAGTGGGGGAGAACAAGGGGTCACAGGACCAGTCAAGAGAAGCAAGGCAAGCCCAGGGTGGATCACAACGTCACCACACAATCTGAGCACAAGTACAAGGCCACAGGGCCAGTTCACAAGCAGAGTTATACATCAAGAAGAACAAGCAAGGCAGTGATCACAACCTAGCAAGAGTATGCATGCAAGTGCAGGTATATATAGATCACAGTACAAGCAAAGTCAAGAGGTGAGCAAGTGAGGCCAAGTAGGCACAAGACCTAGCAAAGTACACAAGCGCTGATGATCACAAGGCGGAAGTGCCTTGGTAAAGATATCAGCAGTGTTGGCCTCAGAGGCCACGTAAGCAAGGCGCAGCTGACCCCGCTGCTGCAGCTCACGAGCAAGGAAGTAGCGAAGAGCAATGTGCTTCGTTCTGTGCTCCAGTCTGTGCTCCCGACACAAGGCCAGCATGGCCTTGTTGTCTACGTACACAACTGGAGGAGAACGAGGCTGCTCTCCAAGGTCAGTCAGCAGGTAGGTGAGCCAGCGTAGCTCCTGTGCAGCCATGGCCCCTGCGTAGATCTCGGCCTCACAGCTGGAGCCGAGAACAGAAGACGAGCGGGTAGACCGCCACGAGACAGAGCCAGAACCAAGGCTGAAGGTGTAACCCTGTGACGACCGCTGCGTAGCCTGGTCGTCAGCCCAAGAAGCGTCTGCGTGACCAGTGAGGACCACTGGACGTCGCCCTCCAAGCACTAGCCCCATGCCCGACGTACTGCACAAGTAGCGCAACACCCTCTTCGCTGCAGCCATGTGCTCTGGTCGGTGTCTCCCAGGAGCCACATAGCGTGCCAAGATGCTAAGAGGGTATGCTAGGTCAGGTCGTGTGCAGGTCATCAGGTACATGAGGCAGCCAACAAGCTCTGGGTACGGGCCACTCGGCTCTACGGACTCATCCGAAGGCAGAGCTGAGAGCGAGTGGCGAGTAGACAGAGGAGTGGCCTGAGGCGAGGAGTACGTGAAGTCGAAGCGCTGAAGGACCTGCTGCACCATGTGTGACTGAGTCAGGGTAATGGTGCGCTGTGCTCTGTCCCGGGTGATCTGCAGGCCAAGGTAGCTGCGCAGTTCACCCAGGTCTGTGCACGTGTGTCTCTTCTGCAGCTCGGACTTCACGTGGGCGAGTCCAGCAGTGTCAGCAGTGGCAAAGACCAAGTCGTCGACGTACACGAGGATGTAGAACGGCGGCAAGGAGGTGTCGGTGCGCAGAAACAGCGACGGGTCGGCAGTAGACGGAGCAAACCGAAGAGCCGCAAGTGTAGTCCTCAGTGTGTCGTGCCACTCACGGAGCGCCTGGCGGAGACCGTAGACTGGCCGCCTGAGGCTCCACTGGGTACCAGGAGGAAACGACCCAGTGAAGCCAGGTGGGCGGCGCAGCCAGATCTCCTCGTGCAGGCTGCCCTGCAAGAAAGCTGTGCTGAAGTCAAGAGAGTGAAGCTCGTAGTCGCGCTGAGCGGCTATGTGCAGCAGCACCCGAAGAGTGGTCATCTTCGGGGTGGGGGAGAAGGTCTGAAAGTAGTCAACTCCCTGCCGCTGACTGAAGCCTCGAGCCACGTAACGCGCCTTGAAAACAGGCGGAGAACCCGGCGGCCGCTTCACCCTGAAAATCCACATGCCACTGAGGATGTTCGCCCCAGGTGGGGGAACCTCGTCGACGTAGGTGCCTGTGGACTTCCAGGAAGCCATCTCTGCGTCCATGGCTGACTGCCACTGTGAGGAGTAGGGACCCTCGATCGCCTCAGCGTACGATCGAGGAGTCGGGATGTCTGGTGCATCCGGGTCTCCCTCAGGGGCAATCAGCGTGGACACGAGATGAGGCAAAGCAGCAGCAAAACACTGGAACTCCTCCTGCCTGTCCTCAAGGACGTCCGTGCTAAGAGCACACTCACCCCCGACGGACGGAGGACAGACAGACTCAGACTCAGCAACAAGACTAGCGGCGTAGTCTAGACGACAGCGAGCAGCAAAGTCGACAAGCTCAGCAACTAAGGCAGACGCAGCAGTGGAATCAAAAGAAGGGTCAGTGACAGCAGTAGCCAGGAGACGCGTGACAGTAGGACTGGCAGCACGAAGAGAGTCAGACTCAGGGTCAGCAAGAGTAGGAAGAGAAGACTCTGGAGGAGACAACAACGGGACACGCAGAGGAGCAGTGGAAGGACGCAGTGCCATTTGGTGTGTGCCTGGGACCGCAGGAGGATGCGGACGCGGAGCACGACCACTAGTGCGAGCAGCACGAACAGGCGACGCAGGACGAGACGCAGGCTCACGATGCTCAGCAAGACCTCCAGTAGGACCAGTGTAGGGAGAAGGAGCAGGCAGGGGGGAGGCAGGCTGTAACTGTGACCGCGACTGGACAGGCTGTGGACACACTAAGGGAGGAGCAGGACCAGTAGAGGGCGGGAGACCTAGAACCTGCTCAAGGAGCGGAACGAAGTACGGCCTCGGCCGCGCAGCGCCTCCAGAACCAGCAGGGACAGCACCAGTACCCCCAGCGGCAGCACCAGCGCCAGCAGCACCTCCAGCTCCAACAGTGCCAACTCCAGCACCCTCGGAAGCACCAGCGCCAGCAGAACCACCAGCGCCAACACCCCCAGCAGCTCCAGCTCCAGCAGCTCCAGCTCCAGCAGCTCCAGCTCCAGCAGCTCCAGCTCCAGGAGCACCCCCAGCAGGACTCCCAGTCCCAGCAGCTCCAGAGCCGCCAGGACGAGCACCTCCAGGACCAGCAGCAACAGTAGTACCTCCAGCTCCAGCAGCACGGCTCCAGCGCTGGGCAAACCACTCGCGCAGCTCCTGCGGAGAGAGAGGCTCCCGCCTCGACGAAACACCGCCAGAGGCCACACGAGTAGACCCAGCACCCCCAGGCTCCGCACCCCCAGGCTCAGCACCCCCAGGCTCCGCACCCCCAGGCTCAGCACCCCCAGGCTCAGCACCCCCAGGCTCAGCACCCCGAGACTCAGCACCCCCAGGCTCAGCACCCCGAGACTCAGCACCCCCAGGCTCCGCACCCCCAGACCCGGCACCCGCATGCACAGCGCCCCTAGCAGCACCAGAGTCAACAGCTACCTCGACAGGCTCAACTGCGTCTACCTGGGACACACCTGACGGGGCAGGACCCTGAGGGGGGAGGGGGTCTACCGGGGGAGGACCTGGCGCAAGGAAGAGCGGCGGTGGGGGGAGGGGCGCAGTGCGGTAGGGGAAGAGACGGTAGTAAGGCACCGACTCGTCAAAGGTGACGTCCTGGGAGGACAGAACACGGCGCGAGGTGGGGTGGTAGAACCGCCAACCAGGCGCGTAAGGGGGGAAGCCAAGGAAGACGCAGGGAACAGCACGAGGGGACAGCTTGTCCGAAGACAAGTTGCGGACAAACGCCCGAGATCCCCAGACCCGAAACGCAGACGCATCGCCAACCTTCCCCGTCCACCGCAAGGTGGGGGAGGTCTCTGGCAAGGAGACCCGGGGCTGAAGGTTGAGCTGATGCGCCGCGTACTGAACCGCAAACGGCCACAGAAAATGGGGAGCAGCCGCATGGATCATGGACGTACGAGCGACGTCCATGACCATGCCAATGCGGCGCTCAGCAATCCCATTTAGCTGTGGAGAGGCCGGAAGCGTGAAGGTCTGGCGGATGCCCTGTGCACGACAGAAGGCTCCCAGACGGGCAGAGGAAAACTTTCCGCCTCTGTCAGAGTGCAGACGCAGAACAGGAAAGTCCGAGCCGAAACTCTCTCTGAGCTGGAGACGAGCTGCGCGGATCCAGTCGATCAGCACCTCAGCGACGTCACCCTTGCTGCGCAAGGGGAACACTGTGGTGTAACGCGAGTAGTCGTCAACCACCAACAGGAAGTAACGCTCGTTACCCTGGCGACGGACGCGGGCGGGGCCCCACACGTCCATGTGAAGAGTCTGCAAGGGAGCCTCTGTCGGAGGAAACTCGGAGGAGTGAGGGGCGACGCGCTGCCACCCCTCGACGCAGGGGACGCGGGTAGGGGCCGGTCCCGGAGGTAGGGGAGGGAGGGACCGGGGGAGACCAGAGACAAGGACACGGGAGGCCATGCCTCGGAGACGAGGCAGGGAGGGGTGACCAAGGCGGTGGTGCCAAAGGAGAGTCTGGTGGGACAGGAGACGACACGAGCAGGGCGCAGACTCAGGACCAGACCTGGACGCTGCAGCAAACACCTGACCCGACGCAGCTACCGGACCAGACTCAGGAACAGGAGGAGACTCAGTGGTCAGTGTGTACAGGCTCGACCCCGGCTGACGGGTAAACGTGGCCAAGTGTCGGCCCGTCCGAGCACACGTACAGTGGGTCACCCGCTGACTCGCAGGTGTGAACTGGTCAACCCCCCGATCCTGTAGATCAGCTCCACTCACCAAGTTCGTAGAGAACGAGGGGAGGTAGAGACCTGACAGAGTGCCAGAGGGGGCTGCCGGACACGGTAAGACAGTGGAGAAGCTAGCAAGGACAGGACCCCCAGAGGGGTCCGCCAGGGAGACCGCAACCGGCCGACTAAGCGGCGTAAGCGTGGTGCGGTCTCGAAAGAAGGAGCGGGAAGCACCCGAGTCAAGGGTGAAGGTGTGCAAGGCCTGAGCCGACGTAGTACCTGAGAGAGCAGACTCACCAGCACCTGGGGCAGCAGACACACTAGCACCTGGAGAAGCAGCCTCACCAGCACCGAGAGCAGCAGCCTCAATGCCCGGGTCAGGCGGAACACACAGGTAACAGTCACCCTCATCACTAACAGTCACAGCATACATGGCAGCAAGAATAGCATCATAGTCAAGATCAAAGATAGCAACCCCCGCCCTAGACAGCTCTCCCCAGCGAGGGATCTCTGAGGAGTCTTGGAACTGATGACGCCAAGCGTCCGTCAGGCGGCCGAAGCAGCGCTGGGTGGAGTGCATGCCCCCGCACTGCTCACCAGCGCGGTCGCCTGTACGAAGGACGTAGGTGTAGGGACCAGTACCCCCACCCCGCTGACGCGCAGCGTACCACTCACGAAGCTGCTGAGGGGACAGGGTCTCACGACCGCGCTGCTGCTGCTGGCGCGGACCACCACCGGAGCCACTCCTCTGCGCAGAGCTGCGACCAGCTCCACCGCCACCTCCGCCGCCTCCGCCACCGCCGCCGCCTCCGCTCCCTCCGCCACCACCGCCGCCTCCTCCGCCTCCACTGCTGCCACCGACACCTCCACCCCCACCACCACTCCCACCACCACCCCCATCCCCTCCACTGCCTCCACCACCACCTCCACTGCCCCCACTGGCCCCCCCAACGCCCTTGCCCCCCTTGCCCTTGCCGGTGCGGCGCTTCTCGCTAGGGACAGACGCAGCGCCGACCAACTCGAAACCAACGAGGTCGGCCGCAGCAACAGAAGCAACAGAGGGCAAGAGGGGGGAGGGAGAGCACCCCTCAAAGACGGGGGTGCGAGGGTTACCACGAGAGGCTCCTACAGCGACTATGCTCTTCTCTGCTGCTAGGAGGCGCTCCTCGAGGAGGTCAACAGTGAGTGTGGTGGGGCAAACTGAGAGGAAGTGGTCCCTGACTAAGCGAAGGGAGTCAGGGAGCCGGGTGACTATGTAGTAGAGGGTGATGTACATGGGGGGGGGGTTCTTGGCACAGAACTCAGCAGGAAGGGCAGCGCGGTAGCGAGTGTCACTAGTGCGAAGGTGCGTAATGAGGTCAGCGACTGTGGGAAAGGCAGCAAGGTCAGGGAATAGGTACGGCAGCATGAGGCGGCTAAGCGCAGCAGTGGCAGGGGAAAAGTAGCGTGCAATTACAGCGTCGTACAAGGTCTGAGCACTCTTGTACTGGCTAAAGTGCGCACGCTCAGTGGTCGGTAAGTGGCGACGCACAGCAAGGCGTGCAGCAGCATCGCGTGTGGCCCACTGTGAGCGAACAGTGCTGTCAGCAGTAGCAGGCGGTGCAGGAGAGACACCAGAGGTGAGATCGAACAGTGAGAGTCCGTCCGCCCTATCGCACTGTAGGAACAGCTGGAGGTCATCGACCCAGACCTCAAAGTCAATAGCACGACCCTCAGTATCAAAGGTAAGGACACTGGGGGTAGCCATTACTGCAGTGGCCTATCAGGGAGTGAGCTTACCAGTTTAAGGAAGTAGGGCCGGGGCGCGCCGGAAGAAAGGGTGGCTCGGCGGCTCGGCTGCTGGGCGGCTCGGCTGCTCGGCGGCTCGGCTGCTGGGCGGCTCGGCGGCTCGGCTGCTCGGCTGCTGGGCGGCTCGGCGGCTCGACTGCTGGGCGGCTCGGTGGCTCGGCGGCTCGGCTGCTCTGCTGCTCGGCGGCTCGGCTGCTGGGCGGCTCGGCGGTTCGGCTGCTCGGCGGCTCGGCAGCTCGGCGGCTCGGCTGCTGGGCGGCTGGGCGGCTCTGCTGCTGGGCGGCGCGGCGGCTCGGCTGTCTGGCGTCTCGGCTGCTGGGCTGCTGGCGGCTTGGAAGGGGCCGGTAGAGACGGCGACGGGGCCGTGAAGGGTGGCGGCGAGGCCGCTGAGGGCGGTGACAGGGCCGCGAGGGTCGGCGGCGGGGCCGGTAGTGTCGGCAACGGGGCCGCTTAGGGTCGGCGACGGGGCCGGGAAGGTCGGCGACGGGGCCGCCTAGGGCGGCGACGGGGCCGGTAGGGTCGGCGACGGGGCCGCTGAGGGCGGTGACGGGGCCGACAGGGCGGCTACGGGGCCGCTTAGGGCGGCGTCGGGGCCGCAAGGGCGGCGACGGGGCCGCAAGGGCGGCGACGGGGCCGCAAGGGTCGGCGACGGGGCCGACACGGGTCGGCGACGGGGCCGACAGGGCGGCGACGGGGCCGCAAGGGTCGGCAACGGGGCCGACAGGGCGGCAACGGGGCCGCACGGATCGGCGACGGGGTTGATAGGGCGGCGACGGGGCCGCTAGGGCGGCGACAGGGCCGCTTAGGGCGGCGACGGGGCCGCAAGGGTCGGCGACGGGGCCGACAGGGCGGCGAAGGGGCCGCAAGGGTCGGCGACGGGGCCGATAGGGCGGCGACGGGGCCGCTAGGGTCGGCTACGGGGCCGGCAGGGCGGCGACGGGGCCGTGAGAGGGGGCCGCTAGGGGCCTGAGGAGGGCGCGACGGGCCGCTAAGGGCTAGGACGCGACGGTAGGTAGGGCACATGGGGCGCGACTCGGGCAGAAGGAAAGCGCGCTCCGGGCAGGGAAAAATATCGTGGTGGGCCCTTAGTAAGCGTTCCCACTAGGGAACCTGCTCTGATACCATGTGAGAATCTGACGAAGGAATGATTGCATTGAGCAGCATGAGGAGTACAAGTAGGAAACCCTAAAGTGTTGTACCCCATATTGACTACCCCACTACAGCCTAAACAGACTACAGCATATATAGTTCGACAACATTATGGTGTCGGATTAGAGCTTTGAATTTGATTTGAAAGCATACCTGACGGCGTGCGAGTGGATCACATGAGAACAGTCAAGATAGAGGCGTAGGAATGAAAACACTCAATGGAATGCTGTCGGTCTGTCGCGTCATGCGAGCATGCGACACTCCGTGCACCCACGTGAGTTCACCTTCTAGCCCTCCAACGGTATATCTGAGAAATATGTATGAAACGTGAATTGAGCGTATATGTAGATGCAATGATGCTTGATTGTGAAACAGTATGAAGCCAATAAATGTTGATAGAAATGTGACAAAGTAGAACGATTGCAAAAAAAAAAAAAAAAAAAATGATCAATGGATCACTGCGAACAATGCACAATTTAGCTTTGATGTACAATACAAAACAAAGAAAGACACAAATATGATGAAAAATATAAAGCCATAGTATATCAACAATCTTATTTACATCAACACAATGGTTTGTTATAACAATAAATAATCAAATGAAAACAAGTGAAACATCAAATTTTCGTACAATGACATCTACTAATCACACACATTCTTCGAAACACTCACCCGGATTTCTTGGGGAGTGCGCATTTGATGGAGATATCATATGTCGCTCCAAGCAAGAACTGTCCAATTGTCCTGTAACACTTCTCTACAGTCCAAGGACTTGGGCCCTTCGTCTCAGCCCACATCAAAAGTTCCATGATCGTCCCATCAGCATCCATCAAGAAAAATTTTGCTGGAAACTTGGATGCATTATGCCTGTCGATGTCGTGCGGCCGAGCATCGGCGACCATCGCACGCACCATGAAATTCAAAGGTTTCATGCCATTCGTTAAAACGTCCATCAACTTGGTGAACTTGGCGACACTGGGAGGCTGTTTCAAGAGAATAGAATAGATATAAATGATAGTAACACGAAAATGCGTCATGAAATTAATGGCGATAACAAGAGAGGAGTTTGTCCATGTTATGTATATATGTAGAAAGAGAGAGAGAGAGAGAGAGAGAGAGAGAGAGAGAGAGAGAGAGAGAGAGAGAGAAAGAGAGAGAGAGAGAGAGAGAGAGAGAGAGAGAGAGAGAGAGAAAGAGAGGTAGTGGGAAAGAGAAAGAAAGGAAAAGAATGAGTAGGCGATGGAGGATAAAGATCGAAATTATGAATAAAATAGATATGGTACTTGGAAAACTTTACATCAAAAACCAATTTCATAAGACACGAAGGTAGAAAAGTGGGTGTTCAATAAAAGATGCGAATATGTGAATGAATAACGGAATAAGGCACGAATGATAGTGAGGGAAAATGCAACAAACGTGAGATTTTTGTAAAAATGGGTGTACAGACAAGCACATGATAAAGAGAATTCCAAAATGAAGAAAAGGACTAATTCAAGCTTGAAAAAGATAGTTTTCAAGATCGTGCAAGAACAAATGAATTGACACATTTTAGTGTATAAATCACAATCTTCAGGAGCAGGATGGAAGAAGTTGATGACGTGCAAGAAAGCGTGTCAGACTTATATGATCTAGCCTGTGTAGGCTGTAGCGGGTTAGATACTAAGGGGTACACAATTCTAGGGTTTCATATTTGTATCACTCTCATTCCTTAGTCAATCATTCTCGTTCTAATCTTCATATGATATCAGAGCAGGTTCCCTAGTGGGAACGCTTCCTAGGGCCCACCACTAAAATTCGATAATTTTTTTTTTCTGCCCGGAGCGCGAGTCGCCCCTGCCCGAGGCGCGCCCCGTGGGCCGCCCTCCCGTCGCGTCGCCCCCCCCTTAGAGGCCCCTCTCACGGCCCCTCGCGTCCCCTTAGCGGCCCAGTCGCTCCCCTAGCGGCCCCGTCGCCGCCCTTAGCGGCCCCGTCGCCGCCCATTGCGGCCCTCGTGCCGCCCTTGCGGCCGCGTCGCCGCCCTCAGCGGCCCCGTCGCCGCCCGCAGCGGCCCCGTCGCTGCCCGCAGCGGCCCCGTCGCCGCCCGCAGCGGCCCCGTCGCCGCCCGCAGCGGCCCCGCCACCGTCTGCAGCGGCCCCGTCGCCGCCCCTCACGGCCCCGTCGCCGCCCTTTCGGCCCCGTCGCCGCCCTCCGCGGCCCCGTCGCCGCCCGCAGCGGCCACGTCGCCGCCCGCTGCGGCCCCGTCGCCGCCCGCTGCGGCCCTGTCACCGCCCTTCGCGGCCCTCCGCGGCCCCTCTCGGCCCCTCGTGGCCCCTTCGCGGCCCTGTCGCCGCTCGTTGCCGCCCCGTCCCCGCCCGTTGCGGCCCCGTAGCCGCCCACTGCGGCCCCGTCGCCGCCCTTCGCGGCCCTCCGCGGCCCCACTCGGCCCCTCGTGGCCCCCCCTCGTGGCCCCCCCCCACGTGGCCCCTTAGCGGCCCTGTTGCCGCCCTTCGCGGCCCCTCCCGGCCCCTTCCCGGCCCCAGCAGCAGCAGCGGCCACTTCTGCCGTACAGCCGCCGCCGCTGCCAACTGCAGCCGCCGCCACTGCCGGCCACCGCTGCCGCCGTCGCCACCGCCGCTGCCGCCCAGGCCCTGCCGCTGCCGCAACAACCGCCGTCGAGCTGCCGCCGCTGCCGCTGTCGAGCCGCCGCCGCGGTCGAGCCGCCACCGTCGAGCCGCCGCCGCTGTCGAGCCGCCGCCGCTGTCGAGCCGCCGCCGCTGTCGAGCCGCCGCCGCCGAGCCGCCGCCGCTGTCGAGCCGCCGCCGCCGAGCCGCCGCCGCTATCGAGCTGCCGCCATCGAGCCGCCGCCGCTGTCGAGCTGACGCCGCCGTTGAGCCCCAGCCGCAGCTGGACTCTTCCCTTCTCGCCACTGGTGAGCACTGCCCTGCTGCTACTGCTCATTCTACTGTTACTGCTGCTCCTGCTGCTACTGCTCTTTCTACTGTTACTGCTGCTCCTGCTGCTACTGCTCTTTCTACTGTTACTGCTGCACCTGGCTTGGCCAGATGCAGCTCCAGCGCCGTCCGCGTGAGTCTCTCACGCCCCAACAGCTTCGTGAGTGGTACGCTAGTTGGGGTTATAGGGGTAGCTGCGCTGTTACTGCTACTACTGCGGCTACTACTGCTACTGCTACTCCTGGCGGTGACCAGCTGCAGCTCCAGCGACGTCCGCGTCAGTCCCTCCCGCCCCAGCAGCTTCGTGAGTGGTACGCTAGTTGGGGTTGTCGGGGAAGCCGTAGTGGGAGTCGTCCTGGAGTGAGTGGTTCGGGAGCTTCTTGTCGTGCCCAGGTGCAGCCGCAGTGTCGTCCGCGCGAGACCCTTACGCCCCAGCAGCTTCGCGAGTGGTACGCGCAGAGTGGAGGGTCACTGAGTACTGCTCGCTGCCCGTATGTCATTCGCACGGGTGTCCGGACTGGTCAGCCTTGCGGGACTCCTGGCCACACAGAGTCCCGCTGCTTCGCCCGTTTGAGCGACGCTTGGCGTACAGTGTTTGGCGACGACGCTGAGCTCCCCTCCTGGCTGGAGCTACTTAGGCAGAGGGTAGACATCTTTGCTCTTGACTATGATGCTCTTCTCACTGCAATGTATGCATTGTCTACTAGTGCTGAGGGTGCCTGTCACCTGTGTGTGCCGCCTGACCCAGGTATCCAGTCTGCTGCTCTGGGTGCTGGTGAGGCTGCTGCTCTAGGTGCTCGTGCGTCTCCGGCTCCAGGTGTCGGTGAGGCTGCTGCTCTAGGTGCTCGTGCGTCTCCTGCTCCAGGTGCTGGTGAGGCTGCTGCTCTAGGTGCTAGCGCGTCTCCTGCTTCAGGTGCTGGTGAGGCTGCTGCTCTAGGTACTAGTGAGTCTCCTGCTCCAGGTGCTGGCGAGTCTGCTCTCTCTGGTGCTGCGCCTGCTGCGGTCGTACACACCTTCACCCTTGACTCGGGTGCTTCCCGCTCCTTCTTTCGAGACCGCACCACTCTCACGCCGCTTAGTCGGCCGGTTGCAGTCTCACTGGCAGACCCCTCTGGGGGTCCTGTCCTTGCTCACTTCTCCACTGTCTTACCGTGTCCGGCGGCCCCCTCTGGCACCCTGTCAGGTCTGTACCTCCCCTCGTTCTCTACGAACTTGGTGAGTGGTGCTGACCTACAGGATAGGGGGGTTCACCAGTTCACTCCTGCGAGTCAGCGAGTGACCCACTGTACGTGTGCTCGGACGGGCCGACACTTGGCCACGTTTACCCGTCAGCCGGGGTCGAGCCTGTACACACTGACTACTGAGTCTCCTCCAATTACTGCATCTGGTCAGGTAGCTGCGTCGGGTCAGGTGTTTGCTGCAGCGTCCGAGTCTGGTCCTGAGTCTGCCCCCTGCTCGTGCCGTCTCCTGTCTCACCAGACTCTCCTCTGGCACCACCGCCTTGGTCACCCCTCCCTGCCTCGTCTCCGAGGCATGGCCTCCCGTGTCCTTGTCTCTGGTCTCCCCAGGTCCCTACCTCCCCTTCCCCCGGGGCCTGCCCCCACCTGCGTTCCCTGCGTCGAGGGGCGGCAGCGCGCCGCTCCTCACTCCTCCGAGTTTCCTCCGACAGAGGCTCCGCTGCAGACGCTTCACATGGACGTGTGGGGCCCAGCCCGCGTCCGTGGACAGGGTCACAAGCGTTACTTCCTACTGGTGGTTGACGACTACTCGCGTTACATCACAGTCTTCCCCTTGCGCCGCAAGGGTGAAGTCACTGAGGTGTTGATCGACTGGATCCGCGCTGCTCATCTCCAGCTCAGAGAGAGGTTCGACTCGGACTTTCCTGTTCTACGTCTGCACTCCGACAGAGGTGGAGAGTTTTCCTCCGACCTTCTGCGAGCCTACTGTCGTGCGGAGGGCATCCGCCAGACGTTCACGCTTCCGGCCTCTCCACAGCAAAATGGGATTGCTGAGCGCCGCATTGGCATGGTCATGGACGTCGCTCGTACGTCCATGATCCATGCGGCTGCTCCCCATTTTCTGTGGCCGTTCGCGATTCAGTACGCATCGCATCAGATCAACCTTCAGCCCCGGGTCTCGATGCCGGAGACCTCCCCTACTCTGCGGTGGACGGGGAAGGTTGGCGATGCGTCTGCGTTCCGTGTCTAGGGATCTGGAGCTTTCGTCCGCGACTTGTCTGCGGACAAGCTGTCCTCCCGAGCTGTTCCCTGCGTCTTCCTTGGCTTCCCCCCTGACGCGCCTGGTTGGCAGTTTTACCACCCCACCTCGCGCCGTGTTCTGTCCTCTCAGGACGTCACGTTTGACGAGTCAGTTCCCTACTTCCGTCTCTTCCCCTACCGCACTGCTCCCCTTCCCCCCCCGCCGCTCTTCCTCACGCCAGGTCCCCCCCCGGTAGACCCCTTCCCCCCTCAGGTACCTGCCCCCTCAGGTGTGTCTCAGGTAGACGCGGTCGAGCCTGTTGAGGTAGCTGGTGACTCTGGTGCTGCTAGGGGAGCTGAGCCTGCTGGTGCCGGGTCTGGGGGTGCTGAGCCTGAGCGTGCTGAGCCTGGGGGTGCTGAGCCTGGGGGTGCTGAGCCTGGGGGTGCTGAGTCCGGGGGTGCTGAGCCTGGGGTTGCTGAGTCTGGGGGCGCGGAGCCTGGGGGTGCGGGGCCTGAGGGTGCGGGGCCTACTCGTGCTGAGTCGGGTGGTGCTGAGCCTGGCGGTCCTTCGCCCGGGCGGGAGCCGCTCTCTCCGCAGGAGCTGCGCGAGTGGTTTGCTAGGCGCTGGCGCCGTGCTGCTGGTGCTCGTGGTGCTTCCGGCGCTGGAGGTTCTGCTGCGGCTGGAGGTCCTTCTACTGCTGGGGGTTCTGGAGCCACGGGTCCCGGATGTGCTCGTACTGGAGGTACTGGAGCTGCCGGGCCTGTTGGTACTGCTGCTGGAGGTGCTGGAGCTGGCGGTGCTGCTGGAGTCGGTGCTGCTGGAGGTACTGGAGCTGGAGCTGCTGCGTCTTCTGGTGGTCCGGCTGGAGCTGGAGCTGCTGGGGGTGTTGGCGCTGCTGGAGCTGGGGGTGCTACTGGAGCTGGTGCTGCCGTTGGGGGTGCTGGTGCTGTTCCTGCTAGTTCTGGGGGCGTTGCGCGGCCGCGGCCGTACTTCGTTCCGCTCCTTGAGCAGGTTCTTGGTCTTCCGCCCTCTACTGGTCCTGCTCCTCTCTTAGAGTGTCCACCGCCTGTCCGGTCCGAGTCACAGTTACAGCCCGCCTCCCCTCAGCCTTCTCCTTCTCCCTACACTGGTCCTACTGGAGGTCTTGCTGAGCATCGTGAGCCTGCGTCTCGTCCTGCGTCGCCTGTCCGTGCTGCTCGCACTGGTGGTCGTGGTTCGCGTTAGCGTCCTCCTCCTGTCCCCGGTACGCACCGGATGTCTCTGCGTCCTTCCACTGCTCCGCTGCGTGCCCCTTTGCCTTCTCCTCCCGAGTCCTCTCTTCCTGCTCTTCCTGACCCGGAGTCGGACTCCCTTCGTGCTGCCAGTCCTACTGTCACGCGTCTCCTTGCTACTGTCATCACTGACCCTTCCTTTGAGTCCACTGCTGCGTCTGCCTTAGTTGCTGAGCTTGTCGACTTCGCTGCTCGCTGTCGTCTAGACTACGCTGCTAGTCTTGTTGCTGAGTCTGCGTCTGTCTGTCCTCCGTCCGTCGGGGGTGAGTGTGCTCTTGGCACGGACGTCCTTGAGGACAGGCAGGAGGAGTTCCAGTATTTTGCTGCTGCTTCACCTTATCTCGTGTCCATGCTGCTTGCCCCTGAGGGAGACCCGGATGCACCAGACATCCCGACTCCGCGCTCTTACGCAGAGGCGATAGAGGGTCCCTACTCCTCTCAGTGGCAGGCAGCCATGGACGCAGAGATGGCTTCCTGGAAGTCCACAGGCACCTACGTCGACGAGGTTCCCCCACCTGGGGCGAACATCGTCAGTGGCATGTGGATTTTCAGGGTGAAGCGGCCGCCGGGTTCTCCGCCTGTCTTCAAGGCGCGTTACGTGGCTCGAGGCTTCAGTCAGCGGCAGGGAGTTGACTACTTTCAGACCTTCTCTCCCACCCCGAAGATGACCACTCTTCGGGTGCTGCTGCACATAGCCGCTCAGCGCGACTACGAGCTTCACTCTCTTGACTTCAGCACTGCTTTCCTGCAGGGCAGCCTGCACGAGGAGATCTGGCTGTGCCGCCCACCTGGCTTCACTGGGTCGTATCCTCCTGGTACCCAGTGGAGCCTCCGGCGGCCAGTCTACGGTCTCCGCCAGGCGCCCCGTGAGTGGCACGACACACTGAGGACTACACTTGCGGCTCTTGGGTTTGCTCCTTCTACTGCCGACCCGTCGCTGTTTCTGCGCACCGACACCTCTTTGTCGCCGTTCTACATCCTCGTGTACGTCGACGACTTGGTCTTTGCCGCAGCTGACACTGCTGGACTCGCCTACGTGAAGTCCGAGCTGCAGAAGAGACACACGTGCACTGATCTGGGTGAACTGCGCAGCTACCTTGGCTTGCAGATCACTCGGAACAGAGCACAGCGCACCATTACCCTGACTAAGTCACACATGGTGCAGCAGGTCCTTCAGCGCTTCGGCTTCACGTACTCCTCGCCTCAGGCCACTCCTCTGTCTACTCGCCACTCGCTCTCAGCTCTGCCTTTGGATGAGTCCGTAGAGCCGAGTGGCCCGTACCCAGAGCTTGTTGGCTGCCTCATGTACCTGATGACCTGCTCTCGACCTGACCTTGCATACCCTCTTAGCATCTTGGCACGCTATGTTGCTCCTGGGAGTCACCGACCAGAGCACATGGCTGCAGCGAAGAGGGTGTTGCGCTACTTGTGCAGTACGTCGGGCATGGGGCTAGTGCTTGGAGGGCGGAGTCCAGTGGTCCTCACTGGTCACGCAGACGCTTCTTGGGTTGACGACTTGGCTACGCAGCGGTCGTCACAGGGTTACACCTTCAGCCTTGGTTCCGGTTCTGTTTCGTGGCGGTCTACCCGCTCGTCTTCTGTTCTCAGCTCGAGCTGTGAGGCTGAGATCTACGCAGGGGCCATGGCTGCACAGGAGTTACGCTGGCTCACCTACCTGCTGACTGACCTTGGAGAGCCGCCTCGTTCTCCTCCAGTTCTGTACGTAGACAACAAGGCCATGCTGGCCTTGTGTCGGGAGCACAGACTGGAGCACAGAACGAAGCACATTGCTCTCCGTTACTTTCTTGCTCGTGAGCTGCAGCAGCGTGGTCAGCTGCGACTTGCTTACGTGGCCTCTCAGGCCAACACTGCTGATATCTTCACCAAGGCACTCGCGCCTTGTGATCATCAGCGCTTCTGTACTCTGTTAGGTCTTGTACCTACTTTACCTCACTTGCTCACTTCTTGACCTTGCTTGTACTGTGATCTATCTATACCTGCACTTGCTTGTTTACCTTTATATATATAGTCTTGCATGTGAACTGGCCTTGTGGCCCTGAACTTGTGCTCGGAATGTGTTGTGACGTTGTGATCCACCCTGAGCTTGCTTTGCTTTGCTTTGCTTGACTGGTCTTGTGACCCCTTGTTCTCCCCCACTTTGCCTATGGGGGTGTGTCAGACTTATATGATCTAGCCTGTGTAGGCTGTAGCGGGTTAGATACTAAGGGGTACACAATTCTAGTGTTTCATATTTGTATCACTCTCATTCCTTAGTCAATCATTCTCGTTTTAATCTTCACAAAGCGAATGATAGATGAAAACTATAAGTAGAATTCACATATGAGAGTACGCATAACAGAAAAAAAGTGTAATAGGGTTGGACACATGATATGGATGTCATAAGATTGAAAGAACAAATGAGTGTATGCATACAAGATAAAAATGTACGGAGAGGAAGATAGTACAAGAATGTGAGTCAACCTAAGAACAACTACACGGTTCACGCATTATAAAATGAATCAAGTAGTGTGCACAGATTGAGAGAGAGTTCAAGAGCATGGGAAGCCCGTACCTGTCTAACCGTCCTCACATCAAAAGGAAAGGCACCTGTGCAGATAAATACAGATCACATAGATTCATTGTATAGTAACATATATAGGAAAATGATCGCTGAAATATGATTCGCCAATAAAGACTTCAGCATCAAGTTTTGTAGTATCAAGCCAAACATGGTCAATCAGAGTATTTCGAATAGAAGTTGATGATGGAACACATTGAGTCAAATTTGCGTTATTCATGAGTTGAGTCAATCATTTTGGCATTGAAGCTTTGTGATCAAAGTTCAAGTCACTAATGATTATAACATTTCCAGCTGCTGGAATAGGATCAATTATCAGTTGAAGTGATGAATAGAAAGATATTGGAGCTGAACGTGGATTGCGATAGATGCAAATAACGTACGTCATCGCCATAGAAAGGTATTCAAGAACAACAAACTGACTTTTATTGTAAATCTCATGAAAAAAAACTGAGATGAGCTTATTATTAAAAGCTACAAGCATTCCTCCAAAGATAGAATCTTGGCGAAACACAGAGAAGTTGTAAAACATATCACCGTCAGATTGATCCTTGGAAAGATGAGTCTCAAGTAGTACCACAAAATCAAACGAGCCCAGTGATTTCATGTTACCACAACAGTCTAATCTGAATTTGCACACATTATGAAAAGCAAACCTTGCTCGTGCGGGATTTGCTTTGATGATCTCTATCGGTACTGGAACTATAGATAGTTTTGACTTGCGTAGCCTGTGAAAGAACAAGGAAATGAATGAATGAACTAGCAAGCAGGTGGGTACAAGTAGGAAAACCTAAAAGTGTTGTACCCCATATTGTCTACCCCACTACATCCTACACATACTATAGCATATGAGTTTGACACACCCCCATAGGCAAAGTGGGGGAGAATAAGAGGTCACAAGACCAGTCAAGCAAAGCAAAGCAAGCTCAGGGTGGATCAAAACGTCACCACACAGTCCGAGCACAAGAGCAAGGCCACAAGGCCAGTTCACATGCAAGATCATGTACAAAGGTAAACAAGCAAGTGCAGGTATAGAAAGATCACAGTACAAGCAAGGTCAAGAAGTGAGCAAGTGAGGCCAAGTAGGCACAAGACCTAGCATCGTACAGAAGCGCTGATGATCACAAGGCGGAAGTGCCTTGGTAAAGATATCAGCAGTGTTGGCCTCAGAGGCCACGTAAGCAAGGCGCAGCTGACCACGTTGCTGCAGCTCACGAGCAAGGAAGTAGCGAAGAGCAATGTGCTTCGTTCTGTGCTCCAGTCTGTGCTCCAGCCTTGTTGTCTACGTACAGAATTGGAGGAGAACGAGGCGGCTCTCCTAGGTCAGTCAGCAGGTAGGTGAGCCAGCGTAGCTCCTGTGCAGCCATGGCCCCCACGTAGATCTCAGCCTCACAGCTGGAGCCGAGAACAGAAGACAAGCGGGTAGACCGCCACGAAACAGAGCCGGAGCCAATGCTGAAGGTGTAACCCTGTGACGACCGCTGCGTAGCCTGGTCGTCAGCCCAAGAAGCGTCTGCGTGACCTGTGAGGACCACTGGACGTCGCCCTCCAAGCACTAGCCCCATGCCCGACGTACTGCACAAGTAGCGCAACACCCTCTTCGCTGCAGCCATGTGCTCTGGTCGGTGTCTCCCAGGGGCAACATAGCGTGCCAAGATGCTAAGAGGGTATGCTAGGTCAGGTCGTGTGCAGGTCATCAGGTACATGAGGCAGCCAACAAGCTCTGGGTACGGGCCACTCGGCTCTACGGACTCATCCGAAGGCAGAGCTGAGAGTGAGTGGCGAGTAGACAGAGGAGTGGCCTGAGGCGAGGAGTACGTGAAGTCGAAGCGCTGAAGGACCTGCTGCACCATGTGTGACTGAGTCAGGGTAATGGTGCGCTGTGCTCTTTCCCGGGTGATCTGCAAGCCAAGGAAGCTGCGCAGTTCACCCAGGTCTGTGCACGTGTGTCTCTTCTGCAGCTCGGACTTCACGTGGGCAAGTCCAGCAGTGTCAGCAGTGGCAAAGACCAAGTCGTCGACGTACACGAGGATGTAGAACGGCGGCAAAGAGGTGTCGGTGCGCAGAAATAGCAACGGGTCGGCAGTAGATGGAGCAAACCCAAGAGCCGCAAGTGTAGTCCTCAGTGTGTCGTGCCACTCATGGGGCGCCTGGCGGAGACCGTAGACTGGCCGCCGAAGGCTCCACTAGGTACCAGGAGGAAACGACCCAGTGAAGCCAGGTGGGCGGCGCAGCCAGATCTCCTCGTGCAGGCTGCCCTGCAAGAAAGCTGTGCTGAAGTCAAGAGACTGAAGCTCGTAGTCGCGCTGAGCGGCTATGTGCAGCAGCACCCGAAGAGTGGTCATCTTCGGGGTGGGAGAGAAGGTCTGAAAGTAGTCAACTCCCTGCCGCTGACTGAAGCCTCGAGCCACGTAACGTGCCTTGAAGACAGGCGGAGAACCCAGCGGCCGCTTCACCCTGAAAATCCACATGCCACTGACGATGTTCGCCCCAGGTGGGGGAACCTCGTCGACGTAGGTGCCTGTGGACTTCCAGGAAGCCATCTCTGCGTCCATGGCTGACTGCCACTGTGAGGAGTAGGGACCCTCGATCGCCTCAGCATACGATCGAGGAGTCGGGATGTCTGGTGCATCCGGGTCTCCCTCAGGGGCAATCAGCGTGGACACGAGATGAGGCAAAGCAGCAGCAAAACACTGGAACTCCTCCTGCCTGTCCTCAAGGACGTCCGTGCTAAGAGCACACTCACCCCCGACGTACGGAGGACAGACAGACTCAGACTCAGCAACGAGACTAGCGGCGTAGTCTAGACGACAGCGAGCAGCAAAGTCGACAAGCTCAGCAACTAAGGCAGACGCAGCAGTGGACTCAAAGGAAGGGCCAGTGACAACAGTGGCTAGGAGACGCGTGACACTAGGACTGGCAGCACGAAGAGAGTCAGACTCCGGGTCAGCAAGAACAGGAAGAGAGGACTCTGGAGGAGACGGCAACGGGACACGCTGAGGAGCAGTGGAAGGGCGCAGTGCCATCTGGTGTGTGCCTGGGACCGCAGGAGGACGCGGACGCGGAGCACGACCACTAGTGCGAGCAGCACGAACAGGCGACGCAGGACGAGACGCAGGCTCACGACGCTCAGCAAGACCTCCAGTAGGACCAGTGTAGGGAGAAGGAGCAGGTAGGGGGGAGGCGGGCTGTAACTGTGACCGCGACTGGACAGGCTGTGGACACTCTAAGGGAGGAGCATGACCAGTAGAGGGCGGGAGACCAAGAACCTGCTCAAGGAGCGGAACGAAGTACGGCCTCGGCCGCGCAGCGCCTCCAGAACCAGCAGGGACAGCACCAGTACCCCCAGCGGCAGCACCAGCGCCAGAAGCACCTCCAGCTCCAGCAGCGCCAACTCCAGCACCCTCAGAAGCACCAGCGCCAGCAGAACCACCAGCGCCAACACCCCCAGCAGCTCCTGCTCCAGCAGCTCCAGCAGCACCAACTCCAGCAGGACTAACGCCAGCAGCCCCAGCAGCACCCCCAGTCCCAGCAGCTCCAGTACCGCCAGCACGAGCACCTCCAGGACCAGCAGCAACAGTAGTACCTCCAGCTCCAGCAGCACGGCTCCAGCGCCGGGCAAACCACTCGCGCAACTCCTGCGGAGAGAGTAGCTCCCGCCTCGACGAAGCACCGCCAGAGGCCACACGAGCAGACCCAGCACCCCCAGGCTCCGCACCCCGAGGCTCCAAACCCCCAGGCTCAGCACCCCCAGACTCAGCACCCCCAGGCTCAGCACCCCTAGATTCAGCACCCCCAGGCTCCGCACCCCCAAGCTCAGCACCCCCAGACCCGGCACCCGCAGGCTCAGCGCCCCTAGCAGCACCAGAGTCAACAACTACCTCGACAGGCTCGACTGCGTCTACCTGGGACACACCTGACGGGGCAAGACCCTGAGGGGGGAGAGGGTCTACCGGGGGAGGACCTGGCGCTAGGAAGAGCGGCGGCGGGGGGAGGGGCGCAGTGCGGTAGGGAAAGAGATGGTAGTAAGGCACCGACTCGTCAAAGGTGACGTCCTGGGAGGACAGAACACGGCGCGAGGTGGGGTGGTAAAACTGCCAACCAGGTGCGTCAGGGGAGAAGCCAAGGAAGACGTAGGGAACAGCACGGGGGGACAGCTTGTCCGCAGACAAGTCGCGGACAAACGCCCGAGATCCCCAGACCCAAAACGCAGACGCATCGCCAACCTTCCCCGTCCACAGAAGACCCGCAAACGGTGGGGGAGGTCTCTGGCAAGGAGACCCGGGGCTGAAGGTTGAGCTGATGCGCTGCGTACTGAACCGCAAACGGCCACAAAAAATGGGGAGCAGCCGCATGGATCATGGACGTACGAGCGACGTCGATGACCATGCCAATGCGGCGCTCAGCAATCCCATTTTGCTGTGGAGAGGCCGGAAGCGTGAAGGTCTGGCGGATGCCCTGTGCACGACAGAAGGCTCTCAGACGGGCAGAGGAAAACTCCCCGCCTCTGTCAGAGTGCAGACGCAGAACTGGAAAGTCCGAGCCGAAACTCTCTCTGAGCTGGAGACGAGCTGCGCGGATCCAGTCGATCAACACCTCAGTGAGGTCACCCTTGCTTTGCAAAGGGAACACCGTGGTGTAACGCGAGTAGTCGTCAACCACCAACAGGAAGTAACGCTCGTGACCCTGGCCACGGACGCGGGCGGGGCCCCACACGTCCATGTGAAGAGTCTGCAGGGGAGCCTCTGTCGGAGGAAACTCGGAGGAGTGAGGGGCGGCGCGCTGCCGCCCCTCGACGCAGGGAACGCAGGTAGGGGCAGGCCCCGGAGGGAGGGGAGGGAGGGACCGGGGGAGACCAGAGACAAGGACACGGGAGGCCATGCCTCGAAGACGAGGCAGGGAGGGGTGACCAAGGCGGTGGTGCCAAAGGAGAGTCTGGTGGGACAGGAGACGACACGAGCAGGGAGCAGACTCAGGACCAGACCTGGACGCTGCAGCAAACACCTGACCCGACGCAGCTACCTGACCAGACGCAGCAACCGGAGGAGACTCAGTAGTCAGTATGTACAGGCTCGACCCCGGCCGACGGGTAAACGTGGCCAAGTGTCGGCCCGTCCGAGCACACGTACAGTGGGTCACCCGCTGACTCGCAGGAGTGAACTGGTCAACCCACCGATCCTGTAGATCAGCACCACTCACCAAGTTCGTAGAGAACGAGGGGAGGTAGAGACCTGACAGGGTGCCAGAGGGGGCTGCCGGACACGGTAAGACAGTGGAGAAGCTAGCAAGGACAGGACCCCTAGAGGGGTCCGCCAGGGATACCGCAACCGGCCGACTAAGCGGCGTAAGCGTGGTACGGTCTCGAAAGAAGGAGCGGGAAGCACCCGAGTCAAGGGTGAAGGTGTGCAAGGCCTGAGCCGACGTGGTACCTGAGAGAGCAGACTCACCAGCACCTGGGGCAGCAGACGCACTAGCACCTAGAGCAGCAGCCTCACCAGCACCTAGAGCAGCAGCCTCAATGCCAGGGTAAGGCGGAACACACAGGTAACAGTCACCCTCATCACTAGTAGGCAATGCATACATGGCAGTGAGGATAGCATCATAGTCAAGAGTATAGATATCTACCCGCAGCCTAAGCAGCTCCACCCAGTCGGGGAGCTCAGCCGTGTCGCCAAACTCCGTACGCCAGGCGTCGCTCAGACAGGCGAAGCAGCAGGACTCTGCGTGACCAAACGTCCCGCAAGGCTGACCAGTCCGAGCACCAGTGCGAATGACGTACGGACAGCGAGCAGTACCCCGTGACCCGTCACGCTGAGCGTACCACTCACGAAGCTGCTGGGGCGAAAGGACCGCGCACGGACGACGCTGCAGCTGCACCTGGCCACTACAAGCAGCTGCCGAACTACTCACTCCAGGACGACTCCCACTACGGCCACCCCTATAACCCCAACTAGCGTACCACTCACGAAGCTGTTGGGGGGTGAGGGACTCACGCGGACGACGCTGGAGCTGCATCTGGCCACGCCAGGAGCAGCAGTAGCAGTAGAAAGAGCAGTAGCAGCAAGAGCAGCAGTAACAGCAGTACGGGCAGGGCAGTGCTCACCAGTGGCGAGAAGGGCAGGCGTACGACGGCGGCAGTTGTAGGGGCGGCTGCTCCAGGGGCGGCTGCTCCAGGGGCGGCTGCTGCAGGGGCGGCTGCTCCAGGGGCGGCTGCTGCAGGGGTGGCTGCTCCAGGGGCGGCTGCTGCAGTGGCGGCTGCTCCACGGGCGGCTGCTGCAGTGGCGGCTGCTCCAGGGGCGGCTGCTGCAGGGGTGGCTGCTCCAGGGGCGGCTGCTGCAGGGGCGGCTGCTCCAGGGGCGGCTGCTGCAGGGGCGGCTGCTCCAGGGGCGGCTACTGCAGGGGTGGCTGCTCCAGGGGCGGCTACTCTTGGGGCGGCTGCTTCAGGGGCGGCTGCTCCTAGGGCGGCTGCTGCAGGGGAGGCTGCTCCAGGGGCGGCTGCTGCAGTGGCGGCTGCTCCAGGGGCGGCTGCTGCAGGGGCGGCTGCTCCAGGGGCGGCTGTTGCAGTGGCGGCTGCTCCTGGGGCGGCTGCTGCAGTGGCGGCTGCTCCAGGGGCGGCTGCTGCAGTGGCGGCTGCTCCAGGGGCGGCTGCTGCAGGGGCGGCTGCTCCAGGGGCGGCTGCTGCAGGGGTGGCTGCTCCAGGGGCGGCTGCTGCAGTGGCGGCTGCTCCAGGGACGGCTGCTTCAGGGGCGGCTGCTCCAGGGGCGGCTGCTTCAGGGGCGGCTGCTCGAGGGGTGGCTGCTGCAGGGGAGGCTGCTGCAGTGGCGGCTGCTCCAGGTTCGGGTTAGGGCAAGGCGCCGCGGCGGGCAGGGGAGACGCCACGCGGGTCCCGCAGGGGCGTCGTGACGCACAGGAGCCGCGCCTCGCGGGTCCCGCAGGGGCGACGCAACGAGGCGGGGGCGACGCGACGGGGCCGCGACTGGCGACGGGGCGAGGTCGCGAAGGGGCCGCGAAGGGAGCCGTGAGGGGGGGCCGCGAGGGGGGGCCGTAAAGGGGCCGCGAAGGGGCTACGAAGGGGCCACGAAGGGGCCGTGAGGGGGCCGCGAGGGGGCCGCGAAGGGGCCGCGAAGGGGCCGGGAAGGGGCCGCGAAGGGGCCGTGAAGGGGCCGTGAAGGGGCCGTGAAGGTGCCGCGAAGGGGCCGTGAAGGGGCCGTGAAGGTGCCGCGAAGGGGCCGTGAAGGGGCCGCGAAGGGGCCGCGAAGGGAGGCCGCGAAGGGGCCACGAGGGGCCTGAAGGGGCCGCGAAGGGCCGTGAGAGGGGCCGTGAGAGGCCGTGAGAGGGGCCGCTACGGGGCCGTAGGGGAGCGCGACGGGCCACTAAGGGCAGGGGACGCCACGGCAGGGTAGGCACACGGGGCGCGACTCAGGCAGGGGCGAAGCGCGCTCCGGGCAGAAAAAAAAAAAAAATCGATTTTCGGTGGGCCCTAGGAAACGTTCCCACTAGGGAACCTGCTCTATACCATGTGAAAGAACAAGGAAATGAATGAATGAACTAGCAAGCAGGTGGGTACAAGTAGGAAAACCTAAAAGTGTTGTACCCCATATTGTCTACCCCACTACAGCCTACACAGACTATAGCATATGAGTTTGACTATACCACTTCTTTGTGTACTTTGATTGACCCTATAGAAAAGTTTTTTAAATATAATGATTTTGATGATCGGAATCTACTCAAGGCAACGTAAGCCGTATGATGAAAAAGGCGCCGGTCAAAATAAACAACACCAGAACTGAACGTAGAACCTTGACTTCGATGCACACTAATGGCGTCACTTGGACGAAGAGGAAATTGCAATCTTGCAATCATATCATGCTTACGGTTGATGGAAAACTCTCTGTTTTGCCGCACGATGGGGGTGTATCGATTATCAGAAACGTTCCACAATGAATACAGGCGGTAGTTATCGTGTCGCATCCTCTTTCCTATACGCGCATCATCGAAAAGCACCCAGATTACGGTAATCTCACCTTTTTCATCCGACGAAAAAACTTTTACTGTACCAGGTGTACCATTCGCAATGCCGTCGGTAGTATCTACTTTGATTACAATATGCACCTTACCATCAACGTACAATCGCAAATATGCATGTAAACCATCCGTTTTTTTCGGGTCCGATGACGCATACTTAGAAGGCTGTTTTTTACGACTTGCCGATTTTTCAAACAAATGTAAATCATGTGCAGGAATTTCAAACTTCTCGCTCATTGACGCTTCGAAAACAACGTTGTTGTGAGTGTCAATTGTCAGAGGGTGCTGAGCCTGGGGGTGCTGAGCCTGGGGGTGCTGAGCCTGGGGGTGCTGAGCCTAGGGGTGCTACGCCTGGAGGTGCTGAGCCTGGGGGTGCGGAGCCTGAGGGAGCTGGGCCTGCTCGTGTGGCGTCTGGCGGTGCTGAGCCTGGAGGTTCTCCGGGTGCTTCGTCTCGGCGGGAGCCACTCTCTCCACAGGAGCTGCGAGAGTGGTTTGCCCGGCGCTGGAGGCGTGCTGCTGGAGCTGGAGGTTCTTCGGCTGCTGAGGGTGCTGGTGCCGCGGGTCCCGGAGGTGCTCGTACTGGGAGTACTGGAGCTGCTGGGCCTGCGGGTACGACTGAAGCTGGAGCTGCTGAGGGTGTTGGCGCTGAGGCTACTGCTGTCGGTCCTGGAGGCGGTCCTGCTGGGGGTGCTACTGGTGCTGCTGGAGGTACTGGAGCTGGAGGTGCTGCTGGCGCTGGTGCTGCCGCTGGGGGTACTGGTGCTGTCCCTGCTGTGTCTGGAGTCGCCGCGCGGCCTCGGCCGTACTTCGTTCCGCTCCTTCAGCAGGTTCTTGGTCTCCCGCCTTCTACTGGTCCTCCTCCTCCCTTAGAGTGTCCACAGCCTGTCCCGTCACAGTTACAGTTACAGCCGGCCTCCCCACTGCCCGCTCCTTCTCCCTACACTGGTCCTACTGGAGGTCTGGCTGAGCGTCGTGAGCCTGCGTCTCACCCTGCGTCGCCTGTCCGTCTTGCTCGCACTAGTGGTCGTGGTTCGCGTCAGCGTCCTCCTCCTGTCCCTGGCACGCACCGGATGTCTCTGCGTCCGTCCACTGCTCCTCTGCGTGCCCCTTTGCCTTCTCCTCCTGAGTCCTCTCTTCCTGCTCTTCCCGACCCGGAGTCGGACTCTCTTCGTGCTGCCAGTCCTACTGTCACGCGTCTCCTTGCTACTGTCGTCACTGACCCTTCCTTTGAGTCCACTGCTGCGTCTGCCCTAGTTGCTGAGCTCGTCGACTTTGCTGCTCGCTGTCGTCTAGACTACGCTGCTAGTCTTGTCGTTGAGTCTGAGTCTGTCTGTCCTCCGTCCGTCGGGGGTGAGTGTGCCCTTGGCACGGACGTCCTTGAGGACAGGCAGGAGGAGTTCCAGTGTTTGGCTGCTGCTTCACCTCATCTCGTGTCCGTACTGCTTACCCCTGAGGGAGACCCGGATGCACTTGACATCCCGACTCCGCGCTCTTACGCGGAGGCGATAGAGGGTCCCTACTCCTCTCAGTGGCAGGCAGCTATGGACACAGAGATGGCTTCCTGGAAGTCCACAGGCACCTACGTTGACGAGGTTCCCCCGCCTGGGGCGAACATCGTCAGTGGCATGTGGATTTTCAGGGTGAAGCGACCGCCGGGTTCTCTGCCTGTCTTCAAGGCGCGTTACGTGGCTCGTGGCTTCAGTCAGCGGCAGGGAGTTGACTACTTTCAGACCTTCTCTCCCACCCCGAAGATGACCACTCTTCGGGTACTGCTGCACATAGCTGCTCACCGCGACTACGAGCTGCACTCTCTTGACTTCAGCACTGCTTTCTTGCAGGGCAGCCTGCACGAGGAGATCTGGCTGCGTCGCCCACCTGGCTTCACTGGGTCTTTTCCTCCTGGCACCCAGTGGAGCCTCCGGCGGCCAGTCTACGGTCTCCGCCAGGCACCGCGTGAGTGGCACGACACACTGAGGACTACACTTGCGGCTCTTGGGTTTGCTCCCTCTACTGCCGACCCGTCGCTGTTTCTGCGCACCGACACTTCTTTGCCGCCGTTCTACATCCTCGTGTACGTCGACGACTTGGTCTTTGCCACAGCTGACACTGCTGGACTCGCCCACGTGAAGTCCGAGCTGCAGAAGAGACACACGTGCACAGACCTGGGTGAACTGCGCAGCTACCTTGGCTTGCAGATCACCCGGGACAGAGCACGCCGCACCATTACCCTGACTCAGTCACACATGGTGCAGCAGGTCCTTCAGCGCTTCGGCTTCACGTACTCCTCGCCTCAGGCCACTCCTCTGCCTACTCGCCACTCGCTCTCAGCTCTGCCTTCGGATGAGTCCGTAGAGTCGAGTGGCCCGTACCCAGAGCTTGTTGGCTGCCTTATGTACCTGATGACCTGCACACGACCTGACCTCGCATACCCTCTTAGCATTCTCGCACGCTATGTTGCTCCTGGGAGACACAGACCGGACCACATGGCTGCAGCGAAGAGGGTGTTGCGTTACTTGTGCAGTACGTCGGGCATGGGGCTTGTGCTTGGAGGGCAGAGTCCAGTGGTCCTCACTGGGCACGCAGACGCTTCTTGGGCTGACGACCAGGCTACGCAGCGGTCGTCACAGGGTTACACCTTCAGCCTTGGTTCTGGCTCTGTTTCGTGGCGGGCTACCCGCTCGTCTTCTGTTCTCGGCTCCAGTTGTGAGGCTGAGATCTACGCTAGGGCCATGGCTGCACAGGAGCTTCGCTGGCTCACCTACCTGCTGACTGACCTCGGAGAGCCGCCTCGTTCTCCTCCAGTGCTGTACGTAGACAACAAGGCCATGCTGGCCTTGTGTCGAGAGCAGAGACTGGAGCACAGAACGAAGCACATTGCTCTCCGCTACTTCCTTGCTCGTGAGCTACAGCAGCGTGGTCAGCTGCGGCTTGCGTACGTGGCCTCTCAGGCCAACACTGCTGATATCTTCACCAAGGCACTTGCGCCTTGTGATCATCAGCGCTTCTGTACTCAGCTGGGTCTTGTGCCTACCTTGCCTCACTTGCTCACCCCTTGACCTTGTTTGTACTGTTGCATATATATATATACACCTGCTCTTGCTTGTCTAGCCTTATATATATATGTAATCCTGCATGTGAACTGGCCTTGTGGCCTTGAACTTGTGCTCGGAATGTGTGGTGACTTTGTGATCCACCCTGAGCTTGCTTTGCTTTGCTTGACTGGTCTTGTGACCCCTTGTTCTCCCCCACTTTGCCTATGGGGGTGTGTCAGATTTATATGACATAGCTACTGTAGGCTATAGTGGGGTAGCACATATGGGGTACAGTTTTCTAGGGTTTATTTTTGTACCCAACTTTCCCTTAGTCAATTCATTCTCGTTCAGTTTCTCATCAATGTCAACATTTTTACAAAATATATGTTGCATTCCACTCAAAACATTGCAAGGTTTGTTTAACGAGGTAAAAAAGATAATGTCTTCATTCGTGTGCTTGCCTTCTCGCAAGCGATTGAGGCGCTCCGCAAAAGTATGCTCATCCTTCTGACGTATGATGATTGTAAGCTCAGTCATTTGAAACAAACTCCATACATTACCTTCAAGATTTGTGGAAGGAGAGCACGTGCTGCTGAAACAATATTGATCAGCAACGGGTGGCAATTGTGTCACACTTATATGATCTAGCCTGTGTTGGCTGTAGCGGGTTAGACACTAAGGGGTACACAATTTTAGGGTTTCATATTTGTATCACTTTCATTCCTTAGTCATTTCATTCTCGTTCTAACTTTCTCATGGTATCGAGCAGGTTCCCTAGTGGGAACTTTTCCTAGGGCCCACCGAATATCGATTTTTTTTCTACCCAGAGCGCGCTTAGCCCCTGCCCGAGTCGCGCCCCGTGTGTCTCCTCTTAGTGGCCTGTTGCGCCCTCTTACGGCCCCTAGCGGCCCCTCTCACGGCCTCTCTAGGCCCCTAGCGGCCCCTTTCACGGCCCCTCTCGGCCCCTACCGGCCCCTCACACGGCCCCTAGCGGCCCCGTCGCGCCGCCCTCGCTGCCCCGTCGCGCCGCCCTCGCGGCCCCGTCGCGCCGCCCTCGCGGCCCCTTCGCGCCGCCCTCGCGACCCCGTCGTGCCGCCCTCGCGGCCTCGTCGCGCCACCCTCGCGGCCCCGTCGCGCCGCCCTCGCGGCCCCGTCGCGCCGCCCTCTCGGCCCTGTCGCGCCGCCCTCGCGGCCCCTCGCGGCCCCTCGTGGCCCCTTAGCGGCCCCTCGCGGCCCCGTCGCGCCACCCTCGCGGCGCCTCGCTGCCCACCCTCGCGGCCCCTCGTGGCCCCTCTCTCGGCCCCTTTGTGGCCCGCTGCGGCCCCTCCTCAGCCGCCGCCGCCCCTGCCCCGGCCGCAGCAGCCGCCACCACCGACAGCAGCCGCCGCTGCCGCCGACAGCAGCTGCCGCAGCCACCGCCAACGGCAGCAGCCGCCGCCGCCACTGCCGTGTCCGCCGCCGCCGCCCCTGCCTCGACTGCAGCAGCCGCCACCGCCGACAGCAGCAGCCGCCGCCACCACTACCGTGGCAGCCGCCGCCGCCGACAGCAGCAGTAGCCGCAGCCGATAGCCGCAGCCGCCGCCGCAGCTGACACCTTCAGCCGCCGCCGCCCCTGTCCGCCGCGGCACCCTGGACCCTGGAGCCGCCGCCACTGCTGCAGCTGCCCCTGGTCTCTGGAGCAGCAGTCCCTGCAGCAGCTGCGGTGCCCTCGCCCTACGAGGGCGGCCTCACCTCTGCCGCTGTCTTACTCCTGCCCTTCTTACCACTGGTGAGCACTGCTATTCCTGCTGTTACTGCTACTAGTGCTACTACTGCTCTCTCTACTACTGCTACTTCTCCTGGCGTGGCCAGATGCAGCTCCAGCGCCGTCCGCGTGAGTCCCTCACCCCCCAGCAGCTTCGTGAGTGGTACTCTACTTGGGGTTGTCGGGGTGGCCGTGGTGAGAGCCATTCTGGCGTGGGTAGTTCGGGAGCTGCTTGTAGTGGCCAGGTGCAACTGCAGCGTAGTCCGCGCGCGGTCCTTCCGCCCCAGCAGCTTCGTGAGTGGTACGCTACTTGGGGTTGTCGGGGTGACCGTAGTGGGAGTAGTCCTGGAGTGAGTAGTTCGGGAGCTGCTTCGCGTACCCAGGTGCAGGTGCCGCGTCGTCCGCGCGCGGTCCTTTCGCCCCAGCAGCTTCGTGAGTGGTACGCTCAGCTTGGAGGGTCACGGAGTACTGCTTGCTGTCAGTACGTCATTTGCACTGGTGCTCGGACTGGTCAGCTCTGCGGGACGCCTGGTCACACAGAGTCCCGCTGCTTCGCCCGGCTCAGCGACGCCTGGCGTACGGAGTTTGGCGACGAGGCTGAGCTCCCCGACTGGGTGCAGCTGCTTGGGCAGAAGGTAGATATCTATGGTCTTGACTATGATGCTATTCTCACTGCCATGTATGCATTGCCTACTAGTGATGGGGGTAACTGTTACCTGTGTGTTCCGCCTGACCCGGGCATTGAGGCTGCTGGTCTAGGTGCTGGTGAGGCTACTGCTCTAGGTACTGGTGAGGCTGCTTCTCTAGGTGCCAGAGAGTCTCCTGCCCCAGGTGCTGGTGAGTCTGCGCTCTCAGGTACCGCGTCGGCTCAGGCCTTGCACACCTTCACCCTTGACTCGGGTGCTTCCCGCTCCTTCTTTCGAGACCGCACCACGCTCACGCCGCTTAGTCGGCCAGTGGCAGTCTCCCTGGCAGACCCCTCTGGGGGTCCTGTCCTTGCCCACTTCTCCACTGTCCTACCGTGTCCGGCGACCCCTTCTGGCACCCTGTCAGGTCTTTACCTCCCCTCGTTCTCTACGAACTTGGTGAGTGGTGCTGACCTCCAGGATGGAGGGGTTCACCAGTTCACTCCTGCGAGTCAGCGAGTGACCCACTGTACCTGTGCTCGGACGGGCCGTCACTTGGCCACGTTTACCCGTCAGCCGGGGTCGAGCCTGTACACACTGACTACTGAGTCTTCTCCGGTCGCTGAGTCTGCTCAGGTAGCCGCGTCGGGTCAGGTGTTTGCTGCGGCGTCCAGGTCTGGTCCTGAGTCTGCCCCCTGCTCGTGTCGTCTCCTGTCTCACCAGACTCTCCTCTGGCACCACCGCCTTGGTCACCCCTCCCTGCTTCGTCTTCGAGGCATGGCCTCCCGTGTCCTTGTCTCTGGTCTCCCCCGGTCCCTCCCTCCCCTCCCTCCGGGGCCTGCCCCCACCTGCGTTCCCTGCGTCGAGGGGCGGCAGCGCGCTGCTCCTCACTCCTCCGAGTTTCCTCCGACAGAGGCTCCGCTGCAGACGCTTCACATGGACGTGTGGGGCCCAGCCCGCGTCTGTGGACAGGGTCACGAGCGTTACTTCCTCTTGGTGGTTGACGACTACTCGCGTTACACCACAGTCTTCCCCTTGCGCAGCAAGGGTGAGGTCACTGAGGTGTTGATCGCCTGGATCCGCGCAGCTCGTCTCCAGCTCAGAGAGAGTTTCGGCTCTGACTTTCCTGTTCTGCGTCTGCAATCCGACAGAGGCGGAGAGTTCTCCTCTGACCTTCTGTGAGCCTTCTGTCGTGCACGAGGCATCCGCCAGACCTTCACGCTTCCGGACTCTCCACAGCAAAATGGGATTGCTGAGCGCCGCATTGGCATGGTCATGGACGTCGCTCGTACGTCCATGGTCCATGCGGCTGCCCCCCATTTTCTGTGGCCGTTTGCGGTTCGGTACGCGGCGCATCAGATCAACCTTCAGCCCCGGGTCTCCATGCCGGAGACCTCCCCTGCCTTGCTGTGGACGGGGAAGGTTGGCGATGCGTCTGCGTTCCGTGTCTGGGGATCCCGGGCGTTTGTCCGCGACTTGTCTGCGGACAAGCTGTCCCCTCGTGCTGTTCCCTGTGTCTTCCTTGGCTTCCCCCCTGACGCGCCGGGCTGGCAGTTCTACCACCCCACCTCGTGCCGTGTTCTGTCCTCCCAGGACGTCACGTTTGACGAGTCGGTTCCCTACTACCATCTCTTCCCCTACCGCACTGCGTCCCTCCCCCCCCCGCCGCTCTTCCTTACGCCAGGTCCCCCTCCGGTAGACCCCCTCCCCCCTCAGGGTCCTGCCCCCTCAGGTGTGTCTCAGGTAGACGCAGTCGACCTTGTCGAGGTAGCTATTGACTCTGGTGTTGCTAGGGGTGCTGAGCCTGCGGGTGCTGGGTCTGGGGGTGCTGACTCTGGGGGTGCTGAGCCTGGGGGTGCTGACTCTGGGGGTGCTGAGCCTGGGGGTGCTGACTCTGGGGGTGCTGCGCTTGGGGGTGCTGAGCCTGGGGGTGCTACGCCTGGGGGTTCTGAGCCTGGGGGTGCTGCGTCTAGGGGTGCAGAGTCTGAGGGTACTGGACCTGCTCGTGTGGCGTCTGGCGGTGCTGGGCCTGGAGGTTCTTCGGGTGCTTCGTCCCGGCGGGAGCTACTCTCTCCACAGGAGCTGCGTGAGTGGTTTGCCCGGCGCTGGAGGCGTGCTGCTGGAGCTGGAGGTACTGCGGGCGCTGGAGGTTCTATTGCTGCTGAGGGTGCTGGTGCCACGGGTCCCGGAGGTGCTCGTACTGGGAGTACTGGAGCTGCTGGGCCTGCGGGTGCGTCTAGTGCTGGAGCTGGTGGACCTACTACGTCTTCTGGTGGTCCGGCTGGAGCTGGAGCTGCTGGGGGTGTTGGCGCTGAGGGTGCTTCTGGTGCTGGTGCCCCTGAGGGTGCTGGCGTTGGCGCTGCTGGAGTTGGGGGTGCTGCTGGCGCTGGTGCTGTCCCTTCTGGTGCTGGTGCTTCTGAGGGTGCTGGCGTTGGTGCTGCTGGCGCTGGTGCTGCCGTTCGTGGTGCTGGCGCTGTTCCTACTGGTTCTGGGGGTGCTGCACGGCCGCGGCCGTACTTCGTTCCGCTCCTTGAGCAGGTTCTTGGTCTTCCGCCCTCCACTAGTCCGGCTCCTCCCTTAGAGTGTCCACCGCCTGTCCAGTCCGAGTCACAGTTACAGCCTACCTCTCCTCTGCCTGCTCCTTCTCCCTACACTGGTCCTACTGGAGGTCTTGTTGAGTGTCGTGAGCCTGCGTCTCGTCCTGCGTCGCCTGTCCGTGCTGCTCGCACTGGTGGTCGTGGTTCGCGTCAGCGTCCTCCCCCTGTCCCCGGCACGCACCGGATGTCTCTGCGTCCGTCCACTGCTCCTCTGCGTGCCCCTTTGCCTTCTCCGCCTGAGTCCTCTCTTCCTGCTCTTGCTGACCCGGAGTCAGACTCCCTTCGTGCTGCCAGTCCTACTGTCACGCGTCTCCTTGCTACTGTCGTCACTGACCCTTCCTTTGAGTCCACTGCGGCGTCTGCCCTAGTTGCTGAGCTTGTCGACTTCGCTGCTCGCTGTCGTCTAGACTACGCTGCTAGTCTGGTTACTGAGTCTGTGTCTGTCTGTCCTCCGTCCGTCGGGGGTGAGTGTGCTCTTGGCACGGACGTCCTTGAGGACAGACAGGAGGACCTCCAGTGTCTTGCGGCTGCTTCACCTCATCTCGTGTCCATGCTACTTGCCCCTGAGGGAGACCCGGATGCACCAGACATCCCGACTCCGCGCTCTTACGCGGAGGCGATAGAGGGTCCCTACTCCTCTCAGTGGCAGGCAGCCATGGACGCAGAGATGGCTTCCTGGAAGTCCACAGGCACCTACGTCGACGAGGTTCCCCCGCCTGGGGCGAACATCGTCAGTGGCATGTGGATTTTCAGGGTGAAGCGGCCGCCGAGTTCTCCGCCTGTCTTCAAGGCGCGTTACGTGGCTCGTGGCTTCAGTCAGCGGCAGGGAGTTGACTACTTTCAGACCTTCTCTCCCACCCCGAAGATGACCACTCTTCGGGTACTGCTGCACATAGCCGCTCACCGTGACTACGAGCTTCACTCTCTTGACTTCAGCACTGCTTTCTTGCAGGGCAGCCTGCACGAGGAGATCTGGCTGCGCCGCCCACCTGGCTTCACTGGGAATTTTCCTCCTGGCACCCAGTGGAGCCTCCGGCGGCCAGTCTACGGTCTCCGCTAGGCACCTCGTGAGTGGCACGACACACTGAGGACTACACTTGCGGCTCTTGGGTTTGCTCCTTCTACTGCCGACCCGTCGCTGTTTCTGCGCACCGACACCTCTTTGCTGCCGTTCTACATCCTCGTGTACGTCGACGACTTGGTCTTTGCCACAGCTGACACTGCTGGACTCGCCTACGTGAAGTCCGAGCTGCAGAAGAGACACACCTGCACAGACCTAGGTGAACTGCGCAGCTACCTTGGCTTGCAGATCACCCGGGACAGAGCACATCGCACCATTACTCTGACTCAGTCACACATGGTGCAGCAGGTCCTTCAGCGCTTCGGCTTCACGTACTCCTCGCCTCAGGCCACTCCTCTGTCTACTCGCCACTCGCTCTCAGCTCTGCCTTCGGATGAGTCCGTAGAGCCGAGTGGCCCGTACCCAGAGCTTGTTGGCTGCCTCATGTACCTGATGACCTGCACTCGACCTGACCTTGCATACCCTCTTAGCATTCTGGCACGCTATGTTGCTCCTGGGAGACACAGACCAGAGCACATGGCTGCAGCGAAGAGGGTGTTGCGCTACTTGTGCAGTATGTCGGGCATGGGGCTAGTGCTTGGAGGGCGGAGTCCAGTGGTCCTCACTGGTCACGCAGACACTTCTTGGGCTGACGACCAGGCTACACAGCGGTCGTCACAGGGTTACACCTTCAGCCTTGGTTCCGGCTCTGTTTCGTGGCGGTCTACCCGCTCGTCTTCTGTTCTCGGCTCCAGCTGTGAGGCTGAGATCTACGCAGGGGCCATGGCTGCACAGGAGCTACGCTGGCTCACCTACCTGCTGACTGACCTGGGAGAGCCGCCTCGTTCTCCTCCAGTTCTGTACGTAGACAACAAGGCCATGCTGGCCTTGTGTCGGGAGCACAGACTGGAGCACAGAACGAAGCACATCGCTCTTCGCTACTTTCTTGCTCGTGAGCTGCAGCAGCGCGGTCAGCTGCGCCTTGCTTACGTGGCCTCTGAGGCCAACACTGCTGATATCTTCACCAAGGCACTCGCGCCTTGTGATCACCAGCGCTTCTGTACTCTGTTAGGTCTTGTGCCTACCTTGCCTCACTTGCTCACTTCTTGACCTTGCTTGTACTGTTACACATATATATACCTGCTCTTGCTTGTTTAGAGTTATATATATATGTAATCATGCATGTGAACTGGCCTTGTGGCCTTGACGTGTGCTCAGAATGTGTGGTGACGTTGTGATCCACCCTGAGCTTGCTTTGCCTTGCTTTGCTTGACTGGTCTTGTGACCCCTTGTTCTCCCCCACTTTGCCTATGGGGGTGTGTCAAACTTATATGATCTAGCCTGTGTAGGCTGTAGCGGGTTAGACACTAAGGGGTACACAATTCTAGGGTTTCATATTTGTATCACTTTCATTCCTTAGTCATTTCATTCTCGTTCTAACTTTCTCACATTGAAACAAATCACCAACAAGAATCATGTGTAGCCCTCCGAACGGTGTTTGTTGCGCACCTCGTAGTTCCCTCAGACGCCAATCCAACCAGTGAAACATGTGCTTACCAAGCATCGAGACTTCGTCGACAACAACAACTTTAACGTCACAAAAACGTGAACGTAGAGTGTTTAATCTATCAGATGATAGATTAAAAAGACTTCTATTTTGAGAAACAGGCATCATTAACGCGTTATGGATAGTATATCCACTTATGTTAAATGGAGCAATACCCGAAGGTGCTAGTTTTAAAACTTTTATCGAACATGGGCTTGTATGAACAGTCGCATTGAACATTCGCGAAATTCTTTCGGTCACGACATTGATGAGCACTGATTTCCCAACCCCGGCGCCACCAGTAATGAACATTCGCAGTGGCGATTTTTTCGATCGGATATGGTGTACAATGTGATCGCATACGGAACGTTGCTCGGCGTTTAGTGCATTCTCTAATCGCAAATAGTCGGAATCGTCAACACTGATGCGGACAAAAACGTCAACTATTCTTTTCTGTGGCTCTTCCATATTCAACTCATTTGCTATGTCGATTTTGTCGTCTTCAGTTGATTTTGCCATGCCACTAGAAGTTTCTCCAATATCGTTTAGCTCAGCCTCTTTAAAAGCTTCTGCCCATGAATCTTTTCCACTTGTGTATTCAGACTCCTTGGCTTCAATCTCGTTCTTAAACGTTTTGTATATTTTGAAGAAACTAGCATGTTTTGTTGGTTCTACCCTAAACGGATAAAATTGTCAAACTTATATGCTATAGTCTGTGTAGGCTGTAATGGGGTAGCTCATATGGGGTACAACACTTTAGGGTTTCCTACTTGTACTCCTCATGCTGCTCAATGCAATCATTCCTTGTTCTTTCACATGGTATAGAGCAGGTTCCCTAGTGGGAACGTTTCCTAGGGCCCACCACTGAATTTTTTTTTTTCCTGCCCGGAGCGCGCTTCCCTCCTGCCTGAGTCGCGCCCCGTGTGCCCTCCCTCCCGTCGCGCCCCTAGCCCTTAGCGGCCCGTCGCGCCCTCCTCAGGCCCCTCGCGGCCCCTTTCGCGGCCCCTCACGGCCCCTCTTACGGCCCCGTCGTCGCCGCTCTAGGCCCCGTCGCCCCCCCTCTAGGCCCGTCGCGGCCCCTTTGCGGCCCCGTTGCCGCCTCTAGCGGCCTCGTCGCCGCCCCTCTAGGCCCCTCGCGGCCCCTTCGCGGCCCCGTCGCTGCCCCTCTAGGCCCCTTCGCGGCCTCGTCGCCGCCCCTCTAGGCCCCTCGCGGCCCCTTCGCGGCCCCGTCGCCGCCTCTCTAGGCCCCGTCGCCGCCCCTCCAGGCCCCTCGCGGCCCCTTCGCGGCCCTGTCGCCGACCCTTGCGGCCCCGTCGCCGCCCCCTCTAGGCCCCTTACGGCCCCTCTGCGACCCCGTCGCCGACCCTAGCGACCCCGTCGCCGCCCCTGGAGGCCCCGTCGCCGCCCATCGCGGCCACCTCGCCGCCCTAAGCGGCCCCGTGGCCGACCCTAACGGCCCCGTCGTCGACCCTAGCGGCCCCGTCGCCGCCCCTAGCGGCCCCGTCGCCGCTCTTCGCGGCCCCGTCGCCGCCTCTACCGGCCCCTTCACCGCTTAGCCGCCCAGCAGCTGAGCAGCCGAGCCACCACGCCGCCAGCCGCCCAGCAGCCGAGGCGCCCGACAGCCGAGCCGCCGAGCCGCCCAGCAGCCGAGCCGCCGAGCCGCCGCGCCGCCCAGCGACCGAGCCGCCGAGCCGCCCAGCAGCCGAGCCGCCCAACAGCCGAGCCGCCGAGCCCCCGAGCCGCCGAGCCGCCGAGCCGCCGAGCCGCCGTGCCGCCCAGCAGCCGAGCCGCCGAGCCGCCCTGCCGTCGAGCCACTACTTTTCCTACCGGCGCGCCCCGGCCCTACTCCCTTGGACTGGTGAGCTCACTCCCTGCTAGGCCACTGCGGTCATGGCTACCCCCAGTGTCCTTACCTTTGATACTAAGGGTCGTGCTATTGACTTTGAGGTCTGGGTTGATGACCTCCAGCTGTTCTTACAGTGCGATAGGGCAGACGGACTCTCCCTGTTCGATCTCACCTCTGGTGTCTCTCCTGCCCCGCCTGCTACTGCTGACAGCACTGTTCGCTCACAGTGGGCCACGCGCGATGCTGCTGCACGTCTTGCTGTGTGTCGCCACTTACCGACCACTGAGCGTGCGCACTTTAGCCAGTACAAGAGTGCTAAGACCTTGTACGACGCTGTAGTTGCACGCTACTCTTCCCCTGCCACTGTTGCGCTTAGCCGCCTCATGCTACCGTACCTGTTCCCTGACCTTGCTGCCTTTCCCACAGTCGCTAACCTCATTACGCACCTTCGCACTAGCGACACTCGCTACCGCGCTGCGCTTCCTGCTGAGTTCTGTGCCAAGAACCCCCCCCCATGTACATCACCCTCTACTACATAGTCACCCGACTCCCTGACTCCCTTCGCTTAGTCAGGGACCACTTCCTCTCAGTTTTCCCCACCACACTCACCGTTGACCTCCTCGAGGAGCGCCTCCTAGCAGCAGAGAAGAGCATAGTCGCTGTAGGAGCCTCTCGTGGTGACCCTCGCACCCCCGTCTTTGAGGGGTGTTCTCCCTCCCCCCTCTTGCCCTCTGTTGCTTCTGCTGCTGCGGCCGACCTCGTTGGCTTCGAGTCGGTCGGCGCTGCGTCTGCCCCTAGCGGGAAGCGCCGCACCGGCAAGGGCAAGGGGGGCAAGGGCGTTGGAGGGGCTATTGGGGGCGGTGTAGGTGGTGGTGGAGGCAGTGGAGGAGGTGGGGGTGGTGGTGGGAGTGGTGGCGGGGGTGGAGGTGTCAGAACATTATATAGCTTATGCTGTTGTGTAGGCTATAGTGGGGTATCCCATAGGGGGTACAACCCAATTAGGGTTTCCTATATGTACTCACTTCATTCATAGTTCAACCATCCTTGTTCTTCATTTTCTCATGGAATCAGAGCAGGTCCCCTCCTAGGGACTGCTTCTAGGGCCCACCGAAGCGCGCCCCGAGGCGCGTTTTCCTTTTTTTTTTAGCGACCCTCCGTGTCGCCCCTCGCGGCCCCGCCGCCCTCCCTACGCGGCCCCGCCGCCCTACTAACGCGGCCCCGCCGCCCTTCCTTCGCGGCCCCGCCGCCCTGCTCGCGCGGCCCAGCCGCCCTCTGCTTCGCGGCCCCGCCGCCCTGCTCACGCGGCTCCGCCGCCCTCTGCTAAGCGGCCCCGCCGCCCTACTACAGCGGCCCCGCCGCCCTCACGTCGCGGCCCGCCCGCCCTCTGCTTCGCGGCCCCGCCGCCCTGCTCACGCGGCCCCGCCGCCCTGCTCACGCGGCCCCGCCGCCCTCTGCTAAGCGGCCCCGCCGCCCCACTACAGCGGCCCCGCCGCCCTCACGTCGCGGCCCGCCCGCCACCCTACCTGCGGCCCGCCCGCCGCCCTACCTGCGGCCCGCCCGCCGCCCTACCTGCGGCCCGCCCGCCGCCCTACTTGCGGCCCTACCGCCGCCCTACCTGCGGCCCGCCCGCCGCCCTACTTGCGGCCCTACCGCCGCCCTACCTGAGGCCCGCCCACCGCCCTACTTGCGGCCCTACCGCCGCCCTGCCTGCGGCCCGCCCGCCGCCCTACCTACGGCCCGCCCGCCGCCCTACCTGCGGCCCTACCGCCGCCCTACCTGCGGGAGCCGCCTAGCAGCGGCACCGCCGGGAGCCGAGCCGCCCTGCCGCCGAGCCGCCCGGGAGCCGAGCCGCACTGCCGCCGAGCCGCCCGGGAGCCGAGCCGCCCTGCCGCCGAGCCGCCCGGGAGCCGAGCCGCACTGCCGCCGAGCCGCCCAACAGCCGAGCCGCCCAGCAGCCGCGCCGCCCTGCCGCCGAGCCGCTGAGCAGCCGAGCCGCCCGACCTGCCCTGTCCGGTGAGCACAGCCCCACTGTGACTGCGTGCCCTTCCCCTACTGCTTGCACTGCTCGTCTGTCGTCGTCATGGCTACCCCTAGTGTCCTCGCTTTTGACGCTGAGGGTCGAGCCATTGACTTTGAGGTCTGGGTCGACGACCTGCAGCTGTTCTTACAGTGCGATAGGGCGGACGGTCTTTCCCTCTTTGACCTCACCTCTGGCGCCTCTCCTGCCCCTGCTACTGATGCTGACCCCACTGTTCGCTCTCAGTGGGCCACCCGCGATGCTGCTGCACGTCTTGCTGTGCGTCGCCACCTGCCTACCACTGAGCGCGCGCACTTTAGTCAGTACAAGAGTGCTCAGACCTTGTACGACGCTGTAGTTGCGCGCTACTCTTCCCCTGCCACTGCTGCCCTGAGTCGCCTCATGCTACCGTACCTCTTTCCTGACCTTACTGCCTTTCCCACTGTCGCTGACCTCATTACGCACCTCCGCACTAGTGACACTCGCTACCGCGCCGCCCTTCCTGCTGAGTTCTGCGCCAAGAACCCCCCCCCCATGTACATCACTCTCTATTACATAGTCACACGCCTCCCTGACTCCCTTCGCGTAGTCAGGGACCACTACCTCTCGGTCTGTCCCACCACTCTCACTGTCGACCTCCTCGAGAAGTCCCTCCTGGCAGCGGAGAAGAGCATCGTCGCTGTAGGAGCCTCTCGTGGTGACCCTCGCACCCCCATCTTTGAGGGGTGTTCTCCTTCCCCCCTGCTGCCCTCTGTTGCCTCTGTTGCTGCTGCCGACCTGCTTGGTCTTGAGTCGGTCTGCGCGGCGTCTGCCCCTAGCGGGAGACGCCGCCCTGGCAGGGGCAAGGGGGGCAAGGGCGCGGGTGGAGCTGGCGGGGGCGGTGGAGGAGGCGGTGGAGGCGGAGGAGGGAGTGGGGGTGGCGGTGGGAGTGGTGGCGGGGGCGGTGGTGGCGGTGGCAGCAGCGGAGGAGGAGGCGGTGGTGGCGGCAGCGGTGGGAGCGGAGGCAGCGGTGGTGGTGGAGGTGGAGGCAGCGGTGGCGGAGGGGGTGGAGCTGGTTGGGGTGGTGCCCCGCAGCGTAGCGGCCCTGGTGGTGGCCAGCGTCAGCAGCAGCAGCAGCAGCAGCAGCAGCAGCAGCGTTCGCGGGACATCCCCCCGCCCCAGCAGCTCCGTGAGTGGTACACGCAGCGTCAGCGGGGTGGGGGTTTTGGTCCGTGCACCTACGTCCTTCGTTCCGGTGAGCGAGCGGGTGAGCAGTGTGGGGGTGCGCACCCCACTCAGCGCTGCTTTGGCCGCCTGACGGACGCTTGGCGTCAGCAGTTCCCCGAGGCCAGTGAGATTCCCCGTTGGGGAGAGCTGTCTAGGGCTGGCGTAGCTGTCTTTGATCTTGACTTTGATGCTATCCTTGCTGCCATGTATGCTGTGACTATTAGTGAGGAGGGTAACTGTTACCAGTGTTTCCCGCCCGACCCGGGCATTGGTACTGCTACGCCAGGTACTTCTGCGGCTGCTGCTCTAGGTGCCAGTGCGTCTGCACTCTCAGGTACTGGTGAGGCTGCGCTCTCAGGTACTGCGTCGGCTTCGGCCTCCCTCACCTTCACACTTGACTCAGGGGCTTCTCGCTCCTTCTTTCGAGACCGCACCACACTCACGCCGCTTGGCCGGCCGGTTGCAGTCTCCCTGGCTGACCCCTCTGGGGGTCCTGTCCTCTCTCACTTCTCCACTGTCCTCCCGTGTCCGGCTGCCCCCTCGGGCACCTTGTCTGGTCTGTACCTCCCCTCGTTCTCGACGAACTTGGTGAGTGGTGCTGACCTGCAGGATGCGGGGGTTCACCAGTTTACTCCTGCGAGTCAGCGGGTGACCCACTGCTCGGATGCCCGCACAGGCCGACACCTGGCCACGTTCTCGCGTCGGCCAGGGTCGAGTCTCTACACACTGACCACTGCGTCTCCTCCTGTCCCTGCGTCTGGCCAGGTAGCTGCGTCGGGTCAGGTGTTTGCTGCTGCGTCCAGGTCTGGTCCTGAGTCTGCCCCCTGCTCGTGTCGCCGCCTGTCTCACGAGACTCTCCTGTGGCACCACCGTCTTGGCCACCCCTCCTTGCTTCGTCTTCGGGGCATGGCTTCCCGTGTCCTTGTCTCTGGTCTTCCCCGGTCTCTCCCTCCCCTTCCTTCGGGACCCGGACCTTCTTGTGTCCCCTGTGTCGAGGGGCGGCTCCGGGCTGCCCCCCACTCCTCCCAGTTTCCCCCCACAGAGGCTCCTCTGCAGACGCTTCACATGGACGTGTGGGGCCCCGCCCGCGTCCGTGGGCAGGGTCACGAGCGCTACTTCCTGCTGGTGGTTGACGACTACTCGCGTTACACCACAGTCTTCCCCTTGCGCAGCAAGGGTGAGGTCACTGAGGTGTTGATCGACTGGATCCGCGCAGCTCGTCTCCAGCTCAGGAGGAGCTTCGGCTCGGACTTTCCTGTTCTGCGTCTGCACTCTGACCGAGGTGGAGAGTTCTCCTCTGGCCTTCTGCGAGCCTACTGTCGTGCACGAGGCATCCGCCAGACCTTTACGCTTCCGGACTCTCCACAGCAAAATGGGATTGCTGAGCGCCGCATTGGCATGGTCATGGACGTCGCTCGTACGTCCATGATGCATGCGGCTGCCCCCCATTTTCTGTGGCCGTTTGCGGTTCGGTACGCGGCGCATCAGATCAACCTTCACCCCAGGGTCTCCCGGCCGGAGACCTCCCCAGCTCTGCTGTGGACGGGGAAGGTCGGCGATGCGTCTGCGTTCCGTGTCTGGGGATCTCGGGCGTTTGTCCGCGACTTGTCTGCGGACAAGCTGTCCCCTCGTGCTGCTCCCTGTGTCTTCCTCGGCTTCCCCCCTGACGCTCCAGGGTGGCAGTTCTACCACCCCTCCTCTCGTCGTGTTCTGTCCTCCCAGGACGTCACGTTCGACGAGTCAGTCCCCTTCTACCGCCTCTTCCCCTACCGCACTCCTTCCCTCCCCCCGCCACCGCACTTCCTTGTGCCAGGTCCCCCCCCGGTAGACCCCCTACCCCCTCAGGGTCCTGCCCCTTCAGGTGTGTCCCAGGTAGACGCAGTCGAGCCGGTCGAGGTTGCTGGTGACTCTGGTCCTGCTGCGGGTGCTGAGCCTGGGGGTGCTGAGTCTGGGGGTGCTGAGCCTGGGGGTACTGCGACTGGGGGTGCTGAGCCTTGGGGTGCGGAGTCTGGGAGTGCTGAGCCTGGGGGTGCTGCGACGGGGGGTACTGAGCCTGGGGGTGCGGAGTCTGGGGGTGCTGAGCCGTGGGGTGCTGCTACTGGGGGTGCTGAGCCAGGGGGTGCTGCGTCTGGAGGTGCTGAGCCTGGTGCTGCGGAGCCTGCGGCCACTGGACCTCCCCTTGTGGCGTCTGGCGGTGCGGGACCTGGCGGTTCTCCGGGTGCTTCGCCTCGGCGGGAGCCCCTCTCTCCACAGGAGCTGCGCGAGTGGTTTGCCCGGCGCTGGAGGCGTGCTGCTGGAGCTGGAGGTTCTTCGGCTACTGAGGGTGCTGGTGCCGCGGGTCCCGGAGGTACTGGAGCTGGAGCTGCTGAGGGCGTTGACGCTGAGGCTACTGCTTTCGGTCCTGGAGGAGGTCCTGCTTGGGGTGCTACTGGTGCTGCTGGAGGTCCTGGAGCTGGAGGTGCTGCTGGCGCTGGTGCTGCCGCTGGGGGTACTGGTGCTGTCCCTGCTGTGTCTGGAGTCGCCGCGCGGCCTAGACCGTACTTCGTTCCGCTCCTTCAGCAGGTTCTTGGTCTCCCGCCTTCTACTGGTCCTCCTCCTCCCTTAGAGTGTCCACAGCCTGTCCTGTCACAGTTACAGTTACGGCCGGCCTCCCCACTGCCCGCTCCTTCTCCCTACACTGGTCCTACTGGAGGTCTTGCTGAGCGTCGTGAGCCTGCGTCTCGCCCTGCGTCGCCTGTCCGTGCTGCTCGCACTAGTGGTCGTGGTTCGCGTCAGCGTCCTCCTCCTGTCCCTGGCACGCACCGGATGTCTCTGCGTCCGTCCACTGCTCCTCTGCGTGCCCCTTTGCCTTCTCCTCCTGAGTCCTCTCTTCCTGCTCTTCCTGACCCGGAGTCGGACTCTCTTCGTGCTGCCAGTCCTGCTGTCACACGTCTCCTTGCTACTGTCGTCACTGACCCCTCTTTTGAGTCCACTGCTGCGTCTGCACTTGTTGCTGAGCTCGTCGACTTTGCTGCTCGCTGTCGTCTAGACTACGCTGCCGGTCTTGTTGCTGAGTCTGCGTCTGTCTGTCCTCCGTCCGTCGGGGGTGAGTGTGCTCTTGGCACGGACGTCCTTGAGGACAGGCAGGAGGAGTTCCGGTGTCTGGCTGCTGCTTCACCTCATCTCGCGTCCGTACTACTTGCCCCTGAGGGAGACCCGGATGCACTAGACATCCCGACTCCGCGCTCTTACGCGGAGGCCGTAGAGGGTCCCTACTCCTCTCAGTGGCAGGCAGCTATGGATGCAGAGATGGCGTCCTGGAAGTCCACAGGCACCTACGTTGACGCGGTTCCCCCTCCTGGGGCGAACATCGTCAGTGGCATGTGGATCTTCAGGGTGAAGCGGCCGCCGGGCTCTCCACCTGTCTTCAAGGCGCGGTACGTCGCTCGTGGCTTCAGTCAGCGGCAGGGAGTTGACTACTTTCAGACCTTCTCTCCCACCCCGAAGATGACCACTCTTCGGGTGCTGCTACACATAGCCGCTCAGCGCGACTATGAGCTCCACTCTCTTGACTTCAGTACTGCTTTCTTGCAGGGTAGCCTGCACGAGGAGATCTGGCTGCGCCGTCCACCTGGCTTCACTGGGACTTTTCCTCCTGGCACCCAGTGGAGCCTCCGACGGCCAGTCTACGGTCTCCGCCAGGCACCGCGTGAGTGGCACGACACACTGAGGACTACGCTTGCGGCTCTTGGGTTTGTTCCCTCTACTGCTGACCCGTCGTTGTTTCTGCGCACCGACACTTCTTTGCCGCCGTTCTACGTCCTCGTGTACGTCGATGACTTGGTCTTTGCCACAGCTGACACTGCTGGACTAGCCTACGTGAAGTCCGAGCTGCAGAAGAGACACACGTGCACAGACCTGGGTGAACTGCGCAGCTACCTTGGCTTGCAGATCACTCGGGACAGAGCACGCCGCACCATTACCTTGACTCAGTCACACATGGTGCAGCAGGTCCTTCAGCGCTTCGGCTTCATGTACTCCTCGCCTCAGGCCACTCCTCTGTCTACTCGCCACTCGCTCTCAGCTCTGCCTTCGGATGAGTCCGTAGAGTCGAGTGGCCCGTACCCAGAGCTTGTTGGCTGCCTCATGTACCTGATGACCTGTACACGACCTGACCTTGCATACCCTCTTAGCATTCTCGCACGCTATGTTGCTCCTGGGAGACACCGACCAGAGCACATGGCTGCAGCTAAGAGGGTGTTGCGCTACTTGTGCAGTACGTCGGGCATGGGGCTAGTGCTTGGAGGGCGGAGTCCAGTGGTCCTCACTGGGCACGCGGACGCTTCTTGGGCAGACGACCAGGCTACACAGCGGTCGTCGCAGGGTTACACCTTCAGTCTTGGTTCCGGCTCTGTCTCGTGGCGGGCTACTCGCTCGTCCTCTGTTCTCAGCTCCAGTTGTGAGGCTGAGATCTACGCCGGGGCCATGGCTGCACAGGAGCTTCGCTGGCTCACCTACCTGCTGACTGACCTTGGAGAGCCGCCTCGTTCTCCTCCAGTGCTGTACGTAGACAACAAAGCCATGCTGGCCTTGTGTCGAGAGCAGCGCTTGGAGCACAGAACGAAGCACATTGCTCTCCGTTACTTTCTTGCTCGTGAGCTGCAGCAGCGTGGTCAGTTGCGACTTGCTTACGTGGCCTCTGAGGCCAACACTGCTGATGTGTTCACCAAGGCACTTGCGCCTTGTGACCATCAGCGCTTCTGCACCCAGCTGGGTCTTGTACCTGTCTTGCCTCACTTGCTCTCTTCTTGACCTTGCTTGTACTGTTACATATATATACCTGCTCTTGCTTGTCTAGCTCTATATATATATGTGTACTCCTGCATGTGAACTGGCCTTTTGGCCTTGTCGTTGTGCTCGGACTGTGTGGTGACTTTGTGATCCACCCTGAGCTTGCTCTGCTTTGCTTGACTGGTCTTGTGACCCCTTGTTCTCCCCCACTTTGCCTATGGGGGTGTGTCAGAACATTATATAGCTTATGCTGTTGTGTAGGCTATAGTGGGGTATCCCATAGGGGGTACAACCCAATTAGGGTTTCCTATATGTACTCACTTCATTCATAGTTCAACCATCCTTGTTCTTCATTTTCTCAGGAGGTGTCGGTGGCAGCAGTGGAGGCGGAGGAGGCGGCGGTGGTGGCGGAGGGAGCGGAGGCGGCGGAGGTGGCGGAGGTGGCGGAGGTGGCGGAGGTGGCGGAGGCAGCGGTGGAGCTGGTCGCGGCTCTTCGCAGAGGAGTGGCTCTGGTGGTGGTCCGCGCCAGCAGCAGCAGCGCAGTCGTGAGACCCTGTCCCCTCAGCAGCTTCGTGAGTGGTACGCTGGGCGTCAGCGGGGTGGGGGTACTGGTCCCTGCACCTACGTCCTCCGTACAGGCGACCGCGCTGGTGAGCAGTGCGGGGGCACGCACTCCACCCAGCGCTGCTTCGGCCGCCTGACGGACGCTTGGCGTCATCAGTTCCCTGACGCCACTGAGATCCCTCGCTGGGGAGAGCTGGCGGGGGTTGCTATCTTTGATCTTGACTTTGATGCTATTCTTGCTGCCATGTATGCTGTGTCTACTAGTGATGAGGGTGACTGTTACCTGTGCGTTCCGCCTGACCCGGGCATTGAGGCTGCTGCTCTAGGTGCTGGTGAGGCTGCTGCTCCAGGTGCTAGTGCGTCTGCTGCCCCAGGTGCTGGTGAGTCTGCTCTCTCAGGTACCACGTCGGCTCAGGCCTTGCTCACCTTCACCTTTGACTCGGTTGCTTCCCGCTCCTTCTTTTGAGACCGCACCACGCTTACGCCGCTTAGTCGGCCGGTTGCGGTCTCCCTGGCGGACCCCTCTGGGGGTCCTGTCCTTGTTAGCTTCTCCACTGTCTTACCGTGTCCGGCAGCCCCCTCTGGCACCCTGTCAGGTCTCTACCTCCCCTCGTTCTCTACGAACTTGGTGAGTGGAGCTGATCTACAGGATCGGGGGGTTGACCAGTTCACGCCTGCGAGTCAGCGGGTGACCCACTGTACGTGTGCTCGGACAGGATGACACTTGGCCACGTTTACCCGTCAGCCGGGGTCGAGCCTGTACACACTGACCACTGAGTCTCCTCCTGTTGCTGAGTCTGGTCAGGTAGCTGCGTCGAGTCAGGTGTTTGCTGCAGCGTCCAGGTCTGGTCCTGAGTCTGCTCCCTGCTCGTGTCGTCTCCTGTCCCACCAGACTCTCCTTTGGCACCACCGCCTTGGTCACCCCTCCCTGCCTCGTCTCCGAGGCATGGCCTCACGTGTCCTTGTCTCTGGTCTCCCCCGGTCCCTCCCTCCCCTACCTCCGGGGCCTGCCCCTACCTGCGTCCCCTGCGTCGAGGGGCGGCAGCGCGCCGCCCCTCACTCCTCCGAGTTTCCTCCGACAGAGGCTCCCTTGCAGACTCTTCACATGGACGTGTGGGGCCCCGCCCGCGTCCGTGGCCAGGGTCACGAGCGTTACTTCCTGTTGGTGGTTGACGACTACTCGCGTTACACCACGGTGTTCCCCTTGCGCAGCAAGGGTGACGTCACTGAGGTGTTGATCGACTGGATACGCGCAGCTCGTCTCCAGCTCAGAGAGAGTTTCGGCTCGGACTTTCCTGTTCTGCGTCTGCACTCTGACAGAGGCGGAGAGTTTTCTTCTGCCTGTCTGGGAGCCTTCTGTCGTGCACAGGGCATCCGCCAGACCTTCACGCTTCCGGCCTCTCCACAGCAAAATGGGATTGCTGAGCGCCGCATTGGCATGGTCATGGACGTCGCTCGTACGTCCATGATCCATGCGGCTGCTCCCCATTTTCTGTGGCCGTTTGCGGTTCAGTACGCAGTGCATCAGCTCAACCTTCAGCCCCGGGTCTCCTTGCCAGAGACCTCCCCCACCTTGCGGTGGACGGGGAAGGTTGGCGATGCGTCTGGGTTTCGGGTCTGGGGATCTCGGGCGTTTGTCCGCGACTTGTCTGCGGACAAGCTGTCCCCCCGTGCTGTTCCCTGCGTCTTCCTTGGCTTCCCCCCTGACGCGCCTGGTTGACAGTTTTACCACCCCACCTCGCGCCGTGTTCTGTCCTCCCAGGACGTCACCTTTGATGAGTCGGTGCCTTACTACCGTCTCTTCCCCTACCGCACTGCGCCCCTCCCCCCGCCGCCGCTCTTCCTTGCGCCAGGTCCTCCCCCGGTAGACCCCCTCCCCCCTCAGGGTCCTGCCCCGTCAGGTGTGTCCCAGGTAGACGCAGTTGAGCCTGTCGAGGTAGCTGTTGACTCTGGTGCTGCTAGGGGCGCTGAGCCTGCGGGTGCCGGGTCTGGGGGTGCGGGGCCTGGGGGTGCTGAGTCTAGGGGTGCTGAGCCTGGGGGTGCTGAGTCTGGGGGTGCTGAGCCTGGGGGTGCTGAGTCTGGGGGTGCGGAGCCTGGGGGTGCTGAGCTTGGGGGTGCGGAGCCTGGGGGTGCTGGGTCTGCTCGTGTGGCCTCTGGCGGTGCTTCGTCGAGGCGGGAGCTACTCTCTCCGCAGGAGCTGCGCGAGTGGTTTGCCCGGCGCTGGAGCCGTGCTGCTGAAGCTGGAGGTACTACTGTTGCTGCTGGTCCTGGAGGTGCTCGTCCTGGCGGTTCTGGAGCTGCTGGGACTGGGAGTCCTGCTGGAGGTACTGCTGGAGCTGCTGGCGGTGCTGGAGCTGACGGTCCTGCTGGAGTTGGTGCTGCTGCTGGGGGTGTTGGCGCTGGTGGTTCTGCTGGCGCTGGTGCTTCTGAGGGTGCTGGAGTTGGCGCTGTTGGAGCTGGAGGTGCTGCTGGCGCTGGTGCTGACACTGGGGGTACTGGTGCTGTCCCTGCTGGTTCTGGAGGTGCTGCGCGGCCGAGGCCGTACTTCGTTCCGCTCCTTGAGCAGGTTCTTGGTCTCCCGCCCTCTACTGGTCCTGCTCCTCCCTTAGCGTGTCCACAGCCTGTCCAGTCGCGGTCACAGTTACAGCCTGCCTCCCCTCTGCCTGCTCCTTCTCCCTACACTGGTCCTACTGGAGGTCTTGCTGAGCGTCGTGAGCCTGCGTCTCGTCCTGCGTCGCCTGTTCGTGCTGCTCGCACTAGTGGTCGTGCTCCGCCTCCGCGTCCTCCTGCGGTCCCCGGCACACACCAGATGGCACTGCGCCCTTCCACTGCTCCTCTGCGTGTCCCGTTGCCGTCTCCTCCAGAGTCCTCTCTTCCTTCTCTTACTGACCCTGAGTCTGACTCTCTTCGTGCTGCCAGTCCTACTGTCACGCGTCTCCTGGCTACTGTTGTCACTGACCCTTCTTTTGAGTCCACTGCTGCGTCTGCCTTAGTTGCTGAGCTTGTCGACTTTGCTGCTCGCTGTCGTCTAGACTACGCTGCTAGTCTTGTTGCTGAGTCTGAGTCTGTCTGTCCTCCGTCCGTCGGGGGTGAGTGTGCTCTTAGCACGGACGTCCTTGAGGACAGGCAGGAGGAGTTCCAGTGTTTTGCTGCTGCTTTGCCTCATCTCGTGTCCACGCTGATTGCCCCTGAGGGAGACCCGGATGCACCAGACATCCCGACTCCTTGATTGTACGCTGAGGCGATCGAGGGTCCCTACTCCTCACAGTGGCAGTCAGCCATGGACGTAGAGATGGCTTCCTGGAAGTCCACAGGCACCTACGTCGACGAGGTTCCCCCACCTGGGGCGAACATCGTCAGTGGCATGTGGATTTTCAGGATGAAGCGGCCGCCGGGTTCTCCGCCTTTCTTCAAGGCGTGTTACGTGGCTCGAGGCTTCAGTCAGCGGCAAGGAGTTGACTACTTTCAGACCTTCTCCCCCACCCCGAAGATGACCACTCTTCGGGTGCTGCTGCACATAGCCGCTCAGCGCGACTACGAGCTTCACTCTCTTGACTTCAGCACAGCTTTCTTGCAGGGCAGCCTGCACGAGGAGATCTGGCTGCGCCGCCCACCTGGCTTCACTGGGTCGTTTCCTCCTGGTACCCAGTGGAGCCTCCGGCGGCCAGTCTACGGTCTCCGCCAGGCGCCCCGTGAGTGGCACGACACACTGAGGACTACACTTGCGGCTCTTGGGTTTGCTCCGTCTACTGCCGACCCGTCGCTGTTTCTGCGCACCGACACCTCTTTGCCGCCGTTCTACATCCTCGTGTACGTCGACGACTTGGTCTTTGCCACTGCTGACACTGCTGGACTCGCCCACGTGAAGTCCGAGCTGCAGAAGAGACACACGTGCACAGACCTGGGTGAACTGCGCAGCTACCTTGGCTTGCAGATCACCCGGAACAGAGCACAGCGCACCATTACCCTGACTCAGTCACACATGGTGCAGCAGGTCCTTCAGCGCTTCGACTTCACGTACTCTTCGCCTCAGGCCACTCCTCTGTCTACTCGCCACTCGCTCTCAGCTCTGCCTTCGGATGAGTCCGTAGAGCCGAGTGGCCCGTACCCAGAGCTTGTTGGCTGCCTCATGTACCTGATGACCTGCACACGACCTGACCTAGCATACCCTCTTAGCATCTTGGCACGCTATGTTGCTCCTGGGAGACACCGACCAGAGCACATGGCTGCAGCGAAGAGGGTGTTGCGCTACTTGTGCAGTACGTCGGGCATGGGGCTAGTGCTTGGAGGGCGACGTCCAGTGGTCCTCACAGGTCACGCAGACGCTTCTTGGGCTGACGACCAGGCTACGCAGCGGTCGTCACAGGGTTACACCTTCAGCCTTGGCTCCGGCTCTGTTTCGTGGCGGTCTACCCGCTCGTCTTCTGTTCTCGGCTCCAGCTGTGAGGCTGAGATCTACGCGGGGGCCATGGCTGCACAGGAGCTACGCTGGCTCACCTACCTTCTGACTGACCTAGGAGAGCCGCCTCGTTCTCCTCCAGTTCTGTACGTAGACAACAAGGCCATGCTGGCCTTGTGTCGGGAGCATAGACTGGAGCACAGAACGAAGCACATTGCTCTTCGCTACTTCCTTGCTCGTGAGCTGCAGTAGCGTGGTCAGCTGCGCCTTACTTACGTGGCCTCTGAGGCCAACACTGCTGATATCTTTACCAAGGCACTTCCGCCTTGTGATCATCAGCGCTTCTGTACGATGCTAGGTCTTGTGCCTACTTGGCCTCACTTGCTCACTTCTTGACCTTGCTTGTACTGTGATCTTTCTATACCTGCACTTGCTTGTTTACCTTTATATATGATCTTGCATGTGAACTGGCCTTGTGGCCTTGCTCTTGTGCTCGGACCGCCTTGTGATCCACAACGTCACCACTTGGCCATCCTAATGTCCATCATATACTCATCTGACAGATATCGAGTGCCGTATACGACGCCGTTTGCAGCAGGAACGAGTAAAGAGTAGTGTTCTCCAGAACAATCGTAATGCAAATGCATCACACGCTGGGTAGGCGTACCTTGTTTTGCACGATAACAAGCAACAAACTGGATCGTATTCAGCCAAATAATCGATGTCGTTTTGTATACAACAGAAAATGCACTCACCTCGTTACTTGATCCATAGATTGTATCAGGTGAAAGATAGTCGAAATATTCATTAGCTAACTCAAAACGACGATCGTGTCCCACACTAGCCCTTACAGGATAGTTATAATCAGTATTCTCCCAATTCTCTACAACGTGTTGCAAAATTTTTAGTTTTACGTCTTTTTACAATTCTTGCGTATCGTATAACCCCATAGATAAACTTCTAAACAAACAATTGCCATCTCCTAAGATTGGTATTAACTCTAAACGATATTGCTTATGGAACTCACCTGTAGCCATAGCTGTGTTCCAAAATACTTCCGTCCAACCGAACCACAGAAGTATTTTGGAACACCTGTAACATGAGACACGTGCAATGCGTTAACATTACAATAACATGGAACCCTATGAAACACTCAATCAAACAAGTTCGTCGAGTAGGGCAAGGGTGAGGTAGAACAAGGACAAAACAAAGGCACATGCAAGGTTGCAAGAAGAAATGATTCACGAAGCTGGGTGCGCAGACGCTTACGAGACTAGGTGCAGCAGCAAGGAAAGTGAGAGCAGCAGCAGGTTGCCGAAGATGACGGTTCTTTTCGGGAGCGGTGCACCAAGGGACGGATGGCAAGGCCTAGTATCAGTGATGTGAGACAGCATGGAGGGTAGGAGAAAATGGAGAAGAGCAAATTGATCAGGAATTAAACATGAACGCGTGTAAGTGTCATGGAACTGAAGAGGGGGGGGAGAGGATGCATAGGGTGCAGGTATCGTGCAAATTTGGGAGCAGTAGGAGGCAAGGCAAGGGCGAGTGAGAGAAGAAAGTTGGGGTGATGGAGAGAAGAGAAGCAAAAGCTGCAGATGCAAGGTAACCTGCAAGAAAGAACGATTCACAAAGTTGGGGGAGCAAAGGCTTACGAGACTAGAAGCCGCAACAAGCGGGGCGAGGGTGATTGAGAGCAGCAGCAAGCCGCAAAAGAAAAGAGGTGTTCCTGCTGGGCGGTGCAGAAAAGGGCGAATGGCCTGGCCTTGTACTAGCGATGTGAAAAGGCCACGGAGGGGTAAGAGAAAAAGAAATGCTAATTGGCCAAGAATTTTACATGAATGCGTGGACTATGTTCTTCAACGTCAAATAGAAAGAGGACAAGAGGATCTTCATTTGGACCAGACAAGCGCATGTGTTGCGAAAGAAACGACATCGAAACAAGGAAAGATGGTGGGCAAGGGGAAGGAACAAGGGGGAGGAGAAAGGGAATCGGACGGAGGTACTTTCCAATATTGGGAGTAACGTAAGCAGAATAGAAGCGGATGCATGGTTTATACAAGTAGGACTGATCCACAACGCTGGGTGCGCAGTCGCTTACAAAGATATGAGCAGTAGCAAGCAGGGCGAGGGCGAGTGAGAGAAGCAGCAGGTTGCAAATGAGAGGCGCTTCTGGGAAGCGATGTAGCAAGGGACGGATGACCAAGTATTGTATCAATGATGTGAGGTGTGATTTGTATTAAAATACCATTAACTCAAACACACAATCTCTGGGTCTCATAACGTTAACCATACAAGGCTGTAGACTCAAACTAGAGGATAAAAAGATATTTCATACAAAATTGAACAAGCGCTATACTAAAAACCAAAGACACGTGGTTATCTTTGAGGATGTGATGGATCAAATGTATTTGTAAGAAAGTGATAACAAATATCCAAACGTACAACATATAACTCTTGATATGTTGATCAACTATGCAATGTCTCACTTTTAGGCAACGATCTGGATATGAACGATGTCGTCACAAATTAATACCTACAAAACAGCGACAACATGATAACAACAGAGGTAGAAGAAGGTTATAGAGTCAGTATGAAAGAATACAATAACAACGCGTCATTTGATAATGCAAACCATTGGAATGAGGAAAGGACGATTACAAAAACGATAGAAGTTGACCGAATTAGGACTCAAAACAATAACAATCTTCATTGTGAATATAAAGTAGTAGCTATGCCAATTTCTATCCTTAGCACCTACCATACATTTGTGTCTATCCTCACACCCACTCTTGCACTCACCCACGCACTTGATTAATGTGCCAGCACTTAATGTGTAACTGAATCAATAATGCATACATGCACACACTTACAAGTCCTTGCACTTTTCCGAGTTTTGAGATAACGGTCGGGAAGAGACTCAACTTGGCGCGTAGCTGGGGGAAGAAGGAGATGGCTAACCCGTGGATCTGGGGGTGTGGGAGGATAACGAAAGCACGGAAAAAATATATCAGAATTGCATCACGTCAGCTGGACTCAGGGCAGGCCGCAACTTAACATGAGAGACGAGGGGCATGTAAACCGGAAGATATGAGAGACGAAGGACATGAGAATCGGGAGACATGAAAGACGAGACATGTGCACAGAGAGACAAGCGACATGTAAACCGAAAGACATGAGAGACGAGGGACATGTGAACCGAAATACATGGGAGACGCGCGACATGTGAACCGAGAGGCACGAGGGGCACGTGGAGCAAAAGGCATGGGAGTCAAACGACATGTGAACCGAGAGACTTGAGAGACGAGGGACATGTGAACGGACAGACATGAGAAACGAGCGACATGTGAACCGAGAAACACGAAGGCAAGTGAAGCAAAAGACATGAGACATGAGAGACGAGGGACATGTGAACCGAGAGACATGAGAGACGAGCGACATGTGAATAGAGAGGCACGAGGGGCATGTGAAGCAAAAGGCATTGCAGTCAAACGAAATATGAACCGAGAGACATGAGAGACGAGGGACGTGTGAACCAAGCGACATGAGAGACGAGCGATACATGAACCAAGAGACACAAGGGCAAGTTAAGCGAACGAGATCAGAGACGAGGGACATAAACCGAGCGACATGAGAGTCGAGCGACATTTGAACCTAGATACATGGGAGACAAGCGACATGTGAACCGAGAGACACGAAGGCAAGTGAAGCAAAAGACATGAGACATGAGAGACGAGGGACATGTGAACCGAGAGACATGAGAGACGAGCGACATGTGAATAGAGAGGCACGAGGGGCATGTGAAGCAAAAGGCATGGCAGTCAAACGAAATATGAACCGAGAGACATGAGAGACGAGGGACGTGTGAACCAAGCGACATGAGAGACGAGCGATACATGAACCAAGAGACACAAGGGCAAGTTAAGCGAACGACATGATAGACAAGGGACGTGAACCGAGCGACATGAGAGTCGAGTGACATGTGAACCGAGAAACATGAGAGACGAGCGACATGTGAACCGAGAGACATGAGAGAGAAGCGACATGTGAACAGACAGACATGAGACATGAGCGATATATGAAACAAAAGACAGGAAGGCAAGTGAAGCGAAAGACATGAGACACATGCGACATGTGAACCGAGAGACATGAGGGGCATGTGAATTGAGAGACATAAGAGACGAGCGACATGTGAACCGAGAGGCACGAGGGCATGTGAAGCGAAAGGAATGCGATTCAAGCGATATGTGAACCAAGAGAATAGAGACACGAGCGATATATGAAACGAGAGGCACGAGGCCAAGTGAAGTGAAAGTCATGCGACACGAGCGACATGTGAACGGACAGACATGAGACACGAGCGACATGTGAATGGACAGACATGAGACACAAGCGACATGTGAATGGACAGACATGAGACACGAACGACATGTGAATGGACAGACATGAGACACGAGCGACATGTGAATGGACAGACATGAAACACGAAAGAGTATGGAGCGGAGATACACTACAAGGCTGAAAGCATCAGAAAGCAGGGCAAAGGGTGAAGGAGTGGAGAGACAAAGAAGAGGCAAAAGTAAGGGTGAGTGCACAGATGCTTACAAGGCTGAATCAACAGCAAGCACGACGAGGAAGTGTGAGAGCACCACTTGTCAAACTCATATGCTATAGTCTGTGTAGGCTGTAGTGGGGTAGACAATATGGGGTACAACACTTTTAGGTTTTCCTATTTGTACCCACCTGCTTGCTAGTTCATTCATTCCTCATTTCTTCACATGGTATAGAGCAGGTTCCCTAGTGGGAACGCTTCTTAGGGCCCACCACTGAAATCGATTTTTTTTTTCCTGACCGGAGCGCGAGTCGCCCCTGCCCGAGGCACGCCCCGTGGGCCGCCCTCTCGTCGCGCCCTCCTAGAGGCCCCTCTCACGGCCCCTCGCGCCACCCTTAGCGGCCCCGTCGCCACCCCTAACGGCCCCGTCGCCACCCTATACGGCCCCGTCGCCGCCCCTCTAGGCCCCTCGCGGCCCCTTCACGGCCCCGTCGCCGCCGCTCTAGGCCCCGTCGCCGCCCCTCTAGGCCCCTCGCGGCCCCCTCGCGGCCCCTTCGCGGCCCCGTCGCCGCCCCTTGCGGCCCCGTCGCCGCCCCCTCTAGGCCCCTTACGGCCCCTTCGCGACCTCGTCGCCGCCCCTCTTGGCCCCTCTGCGACCCCGTCGCCGCTCCTAGCGGCCCCGTCGCCGCCCTTAGCGGCCCCGTCGCCGCCCCTAGCGGCCCCGTCGCCGCCCCTAGCGGCCCCGTCGCCGCTCTTCGCGGCCTCATCGCCGCCTCTACCGGCCCCGTCGCCGCCTCTACCGGCCCCGTCTCCGCCTCTACCGGCCCCTTCACCGCTGAGCCGCCCAGCAGCTGAGCAGCCGAGCCACCACGCCTCCAGCCGCCCAGCAGCCGAGGCGCCCAACAGCCGAGCCGCCGAGCCGCCCAGCAGCCGAGCCGCCGAGCCGCCCAGCAGCCGAGCCGCCCAACAGCCGAGCCGCCGAGCCGCCCAACCGCCGAGCCGCCGAGCCGCCGTGCCGCCCAGCAGCCGAGCCGCCGAGCCGCCCTGCCGTCGAGCCGCTACTGTTCCTACCGGCGCGCCCCGGCCCTACTTCCTTGGACTGGTGAGATCACTCCCTGCTAGGCCACTGCAGTCATGGCTACCCCCAGTGTCCTTACCTTTGATACTGAGGGTCGTGCTGTTGACTTTGAGGTCTGGGTCGATGACCTCCAGCTGTTCCTACAGTGCGATAGGGCTGACGGACTCTCCCTGTTCGATCTCACCTCTGGTGCCTCTCCTGCCCCGCCTGCTACTGCTGACAGCACTGTTCGCTCACAGTGGGCCACGCGCGATGATGCTGTCCGTCTTGCTGTGCGTCGCCACTTACCGACCACTGAGCGTGCGCACTTTAGCCAGTACAAGAGTGCTAAGACCTTGTACGACGCTGTAGTTGCACGCTACTCTTCCCCTGCCACTGTTGCGCTTAGCCGCCTCATGCTACCGTACCTGTTCCCTGACCTTGCTGCCTTTCCCACAGTCGCTGACCTCATTACGCACCTTCGCACTAGCGACACTCGCTACCGCGCTGCGCTTCCTGCTGAGTTCTGTGCCAAGAACCCCCCCCCCATGTACATCACCCTCTACTACATAGTCACCCGGCTCCCTGACTCCCTTCGCTTAGTCAGGGACCACTTCCTCTCAGTTTGCCCCACCACACTCACCGTTGACCTCCTCGAGGAGCGCCTCCTAGCAGCAGAGAAGAGCATAGTCGCTGTAGGAGCCTCTCGTGGTGACCCTCGCACCCCCGTCTTTGAGGGGTGTTCTCCCTCCCCCCTCTTGCCCTCTGTTGCTTCTGCTGCTGCGGCCGACCTCGTTGGCTTCGAGTCGGTCGGCGCTGCGTCTGCCCCTAGTGGGAGACGCCGCACCGGCAAGGGCAAGGGGGGCAAGGGCGTTGGAGGGGCTGGCGGGGGCGGTGGAGGTGGTGGTGGAGGCAGTGGAAGGGGTGGGGGTGGTGGTGGGAGTGGTGCCGGGGGTGGAGGTGTCGGTGGCAGCAGTGGAGGCGGAGGAGGCGGCGGCGGTGGCGGAGGGAGCGGAGGCGGCGGAGGTGGCGGAGGCGGTGGAGGTGGCGGAGGCGGCGGAGGCAGCGGTGGAGCTGGTCGCGGCTCTGCGTAGAGGAGTGGCTCCGGTGGTGGTCCGCGCCAGCAGCAGCAGCGCAGTCGTGAGACCTTGTCCCCTCAGCAGCTTCGTGAGTGGTACGCTGGGCGTCAGCGGGGTGGGGGTACTGGTCCCTGCACCTACGTCCTTCGTACCGGCGACCGCGCTGGTGAGCAGTGCGGGGGCACGCACTCCACCCAGCGCTGCTTTGGCCGCCTGACGGACGCGTGGCGTCACCAGTTCCCTGACGCCACTGAGATCCCTCGCTGGGGAGAGCTGTCTAGGGCGGGGGTTGCTATCTTTGATCTTGACTATGATGCTATTCTTGCTGCCATGTATGCTGTGTCTACTAGTGATGAGGGTGACTGTTACCTGTGTGTTCCGCCTGACCCGGGCATTGAGGCTGCTGCTCTAGGTGCTGGTGAGGCTGCTGCTCTAGGTGCTAGTGCGTCTGCTGCCCCAGGTGCTGGTGAGTCTGCTCTCTCAGGTACCACGTCTGCTCAGACCTTACACACCTTCACCCTTGACTCGGGTGCTTCCCGCTCCTTCTTTCGAGACCGTACCACGCTTACGCCGCTTAGTCGGCCGGTTGCGGTCTCTCTGGCGGACCCCTCTGGGGGTCCTGTCCTTGCTAGCTTCTCCACTATCTTACCGTGTCCGGCAGCCCCCTCTGGCACCCTGTCAGGTCTTTACCTCCCCTCGTTCTCTACGAACTTGGTGAGTGGAGCTGATCTACAGGATAAGGGGGTTGACCAGTTCACGCCTGCGAGTCAGCGGGTGACCCACTGTACGTGTGCTCGGACGGGCCGACACTTGGCCACGTTTACCCGTCGGCCGGGGTCGAGCCTGTACACACTGACTACTGAGTCTCCTCCGGTTGCTGAGTCTGGTCAGGTAGCTGCGTCGAGTCAGGTGTTTGCTGCAGCGTCCAGGTCTGGTCCTGAGTCTGCGCCCTGCTCGTTGTTGGTGCAACCCTACGGTTTGCACTCGGCTTGTTGTCCGTATGCGTGAATGTGTGTGTGTATGGAATGGTATGAGGGCATGGGATAATATATATTTCATGCTTATAATTGTGTGTGAATGTTGAGTCATGATGTCGAGTGTGTGTGTCGAGTCAATAGCGAGTTATCGCTAGACGCGTGTTACGCGGTCGTTTGTGTCTCGCGCGCGGTTCCTATTTTGTCGTGCGCGGTTTCTATTTTGTCCTGTGTCGAACGTTCAGCGTGTCGCAGGTGTGTGCAGCAGACCCATCAAGAACTCAAGGATGAGTTTGTGATGAAGAGCCCGAGCCTTGGTGTCAAGCCTCAAGTGATTTCGAAGCTTGCCAAAAGGGTACACCTCAAGATATTGAAGTTAGTTACATTACTTTGTGTAGTGTAACATTTCACTTGGTGTAGGCCCTAGCGAAGGGTAGTTTCGAGACCCTTCGTGGTTGGGGACAGTGTGGCACTGTTCCACATCACTGTACCTCGGCTCTTGGGGTTTGTAGGAGCTGGGAGTCATTCCCAACTCGTAACTCTTCCTATCTTGTGTTCTAAGACTATAGTGGCTGCCATAGTACCGTTCGTTCAAACCGACGCTGTGTCGTCAATTTTTTATCAAATCGTGCAATCTAAATTGCTAATTGTAGACGACGTGAAGACGCTCCAGATCCAATTTGAATCAAGTCATTTGCAGCTGTGAGCAGAACGCTATCAACGTTTGAAGCCGCTGTGCAGAAATCCGTCTGTGCTCTCTATCTTTCGTTTTAGGCACATTCAAGCCTATTGTGACTATAACAAGTGGTATCAGAGCCCCTTGGAGCAGTTTCGACAATTTCTGGACCTGAGGAAAGGGGTGGCAGAGGTGCTGGTGGCAGTGGAGAAGCTCAAGCTCAAGGCCAACCCCGTGATTCAGCCATGGCGCCCATGCAACCATGTCTTGGCCCACTTAGGGATGAGCCTAGGGTGTTTGGGCTTGACAAGTTCAACGGTGACAACTTTGCTGAATGGTCCTTCAAGATGGAGAACATCTTTGACCACTATGACCTGCTGGAGGTGATGGAAGGAACGGAGAAGCGCCCCGAGAACGACCCGGAGAAGAGCCCGTGGGTGCGGAAGAGCGCACAAGGCTATCTCTTACTTGGGCAAGCGTTGGGGAGCAGTCAGATCCGTCACATCAAGCCATTCCAGCGTGAACCAGAGAAAGGACCAAAGGCATGGGCTGCTCTCAAGGGTGTACATGCTCCTGCAACAGCGGCGGTAGCGGTGGTGTTGGAACGGCAAATGGCGGCACTACGAATTGAAGAAGACGAAGCGGTTGAAGAAGGGGTGCAGAAATTCTTCGACTTGTTGACGCGGCTTGAGGGAGCTGATTTGAACTACAGTGAGCTCCAAAAGAAGACCAAGTTGCTGGCCTTACTCCCAGAGTCATGGTCCTCGCTCATCATCAACCTTAATCGCGACTTGCCCCGCCTCTCGCTTGAAGACGTGAAGCGAGCTATCCTTCAAGAGGATTTCCGCCGCCGTGAGTTGGCGAGTGCGGATGGCGCTGGGGCAGCGAGCATCGGCCGTGGATATGGTCGAGGAAGAGGCAGAGGACGAGGGGGAGGAAGGTTTGGTGGCAGCAACTTCGGCGGAGGCCGCAGGAGTGGCGGTTACGGCAGCGACGACAAGAGCTACGGACGCGGTCGCGGCCGATTCGACGGCGAGTGTCACTATTGCCACAAGAGCGGACACATGTGGCGCGACTGCTACAAACTCCCTGATGGTTGGACCCCTGCTCAAGGCCAAGAGGGTAGAGGAGCAGGAGGAGGGAGAGGACGAGGCCGTGGAGGCCGTGGCGGTCGCGGTGGCGGAGCTGCAAACATGAAGAGCGGAGACAACGACAAGGACCCGAGCGACGATCGATACCCGGGTCTATTCTACTTCGTGTCGACGCAAGTACCGGCTGGCCCAGAGAAGGATGAAGGCTTTGAGGAGCCAGCAGCTGTGGGGAAGGTGACCCTACACCCCCTGGACTATTGGGTGATTGATAGTGGCGCTACCTATAGCATGACACCTCGCCCGGACTTGCTCACCGAACTCGAGCCGTCACCGGTGAAGCATGTCACATCGGCTTTGGGGCAGCGAGCAGAGGTGAAAGGCATGGGCAAGGCCATGTTCAAGGGTGCTGATGGGAAGATGGTGGGCCTCAAGAACGTGCTTTGGGTGCCCAGCCTTGCTGCAAACCTGATTTCCGTGCGGCGGTTGGCAAAGGCCGGCATGGACACGAACTCGAAGGGAGCCAAGACCTACACCGCAAGGCTTGGCGATCGAATTCTTTGGGACCTTCATGAGGACAGGGATGTCTACAACGAGATGTGGCAGATCCCAGTGGTCCCTATGCCTAAGGAGAGGCAAGTGGCAGCAAGCATCAGCACCAAGGATGGAGCGGTCGGTAGCGACGATGGCGCGAACGGTCGCGCTAAGGAGAATGAGCTCAAGAAGAGCAAACCTGGAGGGACCAGCAAGTTCAGTGAACCTAAGGAGAGTGGTGCAGCAACCAAGGAGCAGCAAAAGGGTGAGGAGAACCCAGAGGCAGCAGCGGAGGAGGACTATGGAGAGAGTATGTGGGGCGCTATTGCGAGCGCGGCATTCTCCAATCCAACTTCGGCTACGGGGGAGTGTGATTGGCTCACCTTGCATCGGCGCATGGGACATGTGGCCCTGCCCATCTTGCAGCAGCTAGTGAAGAATGAGATGGTTGCTGGCATACGTGTGAAGGGGGAGCCCGATGAGGTGCTTGGCTGCCCGACGTGCATTCAAGCCAAGTTCACCCGGTTTCCGTTCCCTAGTTCGGAGGCAACGGCAAAGGCACCGCTTGATGAGGTGGTGATGGACGTGGTGGGCCCCCTGAAGCTTGGAGCTGCTGGAGCTGAGTATTTTCTCACCATTGTCGACGTCTACACCCGCATGACTTGGGTGTACGTGCTGGCCAAGAAGAGCGACGTGGCTGAAACGTTGAAGACGGATTGGTTCCCGATGGTGGAGCGGCAACAAGACCATCTAGTCAAGTCAATCCGCACCGATCGAGGGGGAGAGTTCCTGAGCAAGGAGTTTGGGTTGTGGCTGAAGAAGAATGGTATTCGGCACTCCCTCACCATGCCATACTCCCCTGCAATGAACGGCATCGCCGAGCGAGCGAACCGCACAATCACGGAGGCGGCACGCGGGTTGCTCATTGAAGCCGGGCTACCCGACTATTTCTGGCCTGATGCGGTGCGGAGCGCGTGTGTGGCCAAGAACAGAGCCTTGACTCATGTGGGAGCAGACAAATGGGTGCCCTATGTGGAGTGGCTAGGAAGGAAGCCAAAGGTGGATATGCTTCGGGTGTTCGGGTGCATGTGCATGGCGCTCGTGCCTAAGCATCTTCGGCACAACAAGCTTGGTGCCAAGGCGGTGTGGGCCGTGCACTTGGGCATGGCTCAAAACAGCAAGGGATGGCTTCTTTGGGACCCATTCACCAAGAAGTTCTTGGTGAGCAGGGACTGCAAGTTCATGGAGAACTTCATGTACAAGGATTGGAAGGCGGAGAATGAGGCGAAGATAGGCGTGCGGTTTGGGGAGGTGAAGAGTTCCGGTTTGGAGCATGTGGAGCTGCCTTTGGAGCTGAGCAGCGGCAGCACAACCACAAGGCAATCCTCCCTTGTGAATGGGGGAGAGGAGGCCAATGATGCAGAGGAAGAAGAGGAGGAGGTGCAGCAAGTGAGCGAGCGTGCACCGTCACTCCCTTCCCGTACTACGAGTGCTCCACGGATTCGAGCCACACCGCAGCAACGCCAAGGCCTTCAAGTCCCTGCAGCTGAGGAGGAAGGAAGGGGGAAGAGGAGAGTTCAACCCCCTAATAGGCTGACCTATGATGCGCCAGGAAAGCAGGGCAAGACAGCCCTGGCCGGAGCGGCAATGATGGTCGGAGACGACGAGGAGAGTGACTACGAGGAGTGTGCCTTCGCGTTCTTCTCTCCGGTGGAGATGCCGGGAGAACCAGCAACTCTCAAGGAGGCTTTGGAGAGTAGTGATGCTGAGGAGTGGAAGAAGGCCATGGAGAGTGAGCTGAAGAGCATCGAGGAGAATGACACGTTTGAATTGGTGGAGCTACCGGAGGGGCGTACGGCGATAACGTCCAAGTGGCTCTTCAAAATCAAGTCGGATGCCGACGGCAAGATCGAGCGCTACAAGTCTAGGCTTGTAGCCAAGGGGTACCAGCAGAAGGAGAAGGTGGACTTCAAGGAGCTGTTTGCCCCTGTGGTGAAGCCGACGACGCTGCGAACCCTATTCTCGGGAGCCGCCATCAAAGGATGGGTAGTAAAGCAAATGGACATCGTAACGGCATTCCTTAACGGCATCCTTGAGGAGGAGATTTTTATGGCGCAGCCAGAGGGGTTTGATGATGGTAGTGGCAGAGTGTGGAAGCTGAAGAAGGCCCTCTATGGGCTGAAGCAGGCCCCTAGGCAATGGTACATGAAGCTGCGCGAAGTGTTGGAGGGGATCGGCTTCACTCCCTCAACGGTCGATCACTCCTTGTTCATGCTTGGCGAGGGGGAGCAGAGGAGTTTCATGGTGGTTTATGTGGATGACATCCTCATTTTCTCACCCTTTTCTGACCTTGTGAAGGAGGTGATGCTGAAGCTTCAAGACAAGTTCAAGTGCAAGGCCCTTGGTGACGTGAGCTTCTACCTTGGGCTCCACATCGAACGAGATGTGGAGAAGCGGTGCATGCGGGTGCATCAACGAAAGTACCTGGAGGCATTGGCTGCCAACTTTGGGCAGAGTGAAGGCCATGTGGCTACACCCTTTCCCTCTGGGTTCAAGTGTGTGAAGGGACCAGAGGAGGAGAGCGTTGGTGAAGAGGAGAGGCGCCGATTTCACTCGTTGGTGGGCAGCCTCATGTATGCGGCGGTAAACACCCGACCGGACGTCGCGTTTGCTACCGGGCAGCTGGCTAGGGTTGTGCAATGCCCTAATGAGGAGCAGGTAGCAGCTGGAATGAGGGTGGCCAAGTATCTTGGCCAAACACCGACCGTTGGGCTGCAATACTCGGCGGCGGCACAAAGGCGCCAAAAGGGCGCGGATGGTGTTGAACCCGGGCGTTTGTTCCTCACCGCCTACTCGGATGCTTCATATGCATCAGAACCAGAGGACATGACAAGTGTGGGAGGCTTCATATGCTGTGTTGGTGGAGGCCCAACTGCTTGGGAGAGCAAGAAGCAGGTTGACCAAGCTTTGAGCTCGGTGGAGTCCGAGTACATGGCACTCTTCCGTGCCGTACGGGAGATTGTGTGGCAGCGGCGTTTGTTGGCTGAATTGGGGGAGGAGCAGCAAGGACCTACCCCACTGTACTGTGACAGCCAGGGTGCCATTGCTCTTGCTAAGAACCCTGTGTTGCATGGACTGACGAAGCACATGAGGGTGAAGTGGCATTGGACGAGGAGCATGGTAACCGCGGGTGAAGTTGAGTTGCGCTACGTGAAGACCACGGGGCAGCCGGCTGACATGATGACCAAGAGGCTGGTGGAGCAGCAGCATTGGAATTGTTGCAAGCTGGCTGGGATGGCTCTGAACTGAGAGAGCAACATATCCTAAGGCCAACAATCCGAGGGGGAGTTTGTTGGTGCAACCCTACGGTTTGCACTCGGCTTGTTGTCCGTGTGCGTGAATGTGTGTGTATGGAATGGTATGAGGGCATGGGATAATATATATTTCATGCTTATAATTGTGTGTGAATGTTGAGTCATGATGTCGAGTGTGTGTGTCGAGTCAATAGCGAGTTATCGCTAGACGCGTGTTACGCGGTCGTTTGTGTCTCGCGCGCGGTTTCTATTTTGTCGTGCGCGGTTTCTATTTTGTTTTGTGTCGAACGTTCGGCGTGTCGCAGGTGTGTGCAGCAGACCCATCAAGAACTCAAGGATGAGTTTGTGATGAAGAGCCCGAGCCTTGGTGTCAAGCCTAAAGTGATTTCGTAGCTCGCCAAAAGGGTACACCTCAAGATATTGAAGATAGTTACATTACTTTGTGTAGTGTAACATTTCACTTGGTGTAGGCCCTAGTGAAGGGTAGTTTCGAGACCCTTCGTGGTTGGGGACAGTGTGGCACTGTTCCACATCACTGTACCTCGGCTCTTGGGGTTTGTAGGAGCTGGGAGTCATTCCCAACTCGTAACTCTTCCTATCTTGTGTTCTAAGACTATAGTGGCTGCCATAGTACCGTTCGTTCAAACCGACGCTGTGTCGTCAATTCTTTATCAAATCGTGCAATCTAAATTGATAATTGCAGACGACGTGAAGACGCTCCATATCCAATTTGAATCAAGTAATTTGCAGCTGTGAACAGAACGCTATCAACGTTTGAAGCCGCTGTGCATAAATCCGTCTGTGCTCTCTATCTTTCGTTTTAGGCACATTCAAGCCTATTGTGACTATAACACAGACTCTCCTTTGGCACCACCGCCTTAGTCACCCCTCCCTGCCTCGTCTCCGAGGCATGGCCTCCCGTGTCCTTGTCTCTGGTCTCCCCCGGTCCCTCCCTCCCCTACCTCCGGGGCCTGCCCCTACCTGCGTCCCCTGCGTCGAGGGGCGGCAGCGCGCCGCCCCTCACTCCTCCGAGTTTCCTCCGACAGAGGCTCCCCTGCAGACTCTTCACATGGACGTGTGGGGCCCCGCCCGCGTCCGTGGCCTGGGTCACGAGCGTTACTTCCTGTTGGTGGTTGACGACTACTCGCCTTACACCACGGTGTTCCCCTTGCGCAGCAAGGGTGACGTCACTGAGGCGTTGATCGACTGGATCCGCGCAGCTCGTCTCCAGCTCAGAGAGAGTTTCGGCTCGGACTTTCCTGTTCTGCGTCTGCACTCTGACAGAGGCGGGGATTTTCCCTCTGCCCGTCTGGGAGCCTTCTGACGCGCCAGGTTGGCAGTTTTACCACCCCACCTCGCGCCGTGTTCTGTCCTCCCAGGACGTCACCTTTGACGAGTCGGTGCCTTACTACCGTCTCTTCCCCTACCGCACTGCGCCCCTCCCCCCGCCGCCGCTCTTCCTTGCACCAGGTACTCCCCCGGTAGACCCCCTCCCCCCTCAGGGTCCTGCCCCGTCAGGTGTGTCCCAGGTAGACGCAGTTGAGCCTGTCGAGGTAGCTGTTGACTCTGGTGCTGCTAGGGGCGCTGAGCCTGCGGGTGCCGGGTCTGGGGGTGCGGAGCCTGGGGGTGCTGAGCCTGGGGGTGCTGAGTCTGGGGGTGCTGAGCCTGGGGGTGCGGAGCCTTGGGGTGCTGAGCCTGGGGGTTCGGAGCCTGGGGGTGCGGAGCCTGGGGGTGCTGGGTCTGCTCGTGTAGCCTCTGGCGGTGCTTCGTCGAGGCGGGAGCTACTCTCTCCGCAGGAGCTGCGCGAGTGGTTTGCCCGGCGCTGAAGCCGTGCTGCTGGAGCTAGAGGTACTACTGTTGCTGCTGGTCCTGGAGGTGCTCGTCCTGGCGGTTCTTGAGCTGCTGGGACTGGGAGTCCTGCTGGAGGTGCTGCTGGAGCTGCTGGCGGTACTGGAGCTGACGGTCCTGCTGGAGTTGGAGCTGCTGGAGCAGGAGCTGCTGGGGGTGTTGGCGCTGGTGGTTCTGCAGACGCTGGTGCTTCTGAGGGTACTGGAGTTGGCGCTGTTGGAGCTGGAGGTGCTGCTGGCGCTGGTGCTGCCGCTGGGGGTACTGGTGCTGTCCCTGCTGGTTCTGGAGGCGCTGCGCGGCCGAGGCCGTACTTCGTTCCGCTCCTTGAGCAGGTTTTTGGTCTCCCGCCCTCTACTGGTCCTTCTCCTCCCTTAGCGTGTCCACAGCCTGTCCAGTCGCGGTCACAGTTACAGCCCGCCTCCCCCCTACCTGCTCCTTCTCCCTACACTGGTCCTACTGGCGGTCTTGCTGAGCGTCGTGAGCCTGCGTCTCGTCCTACGTCGCCTGTTCGTGCTGCTCGCACTAGTGGTCGTGCTCCGCCTCCGCGTCCTCCTGCAGTCCCAGGCACACACCAGATGGCACTGCGCCCTTCCACTGCTCCTCTGCGTGTCCCGTTGCCGTCTCCTCCAGAGTCCTCTCTTCCTGTTCTTGCTGACCCGGAGTCTGACTCTCTTCGTGCTGCCAGTCCTACTATCACGCGTCTCCTTGCCACTGTTGTCACTGACCCTTCTTTTGAGTCCACTGCTGCGTCTGCCTTAGTTGCTGAGCTTGTCGACTTTGCTGCTCGCTGTCGTCTAGACTACGCCGCTAGTCTCGTTGCTGAGTCTGAGTCTGTCTGTCCTCCGTCCGTCGGGGGTGAGTGTGCTCTTAGCACGGACGTCCTTGAGGACAGGCAGGAGGAGTTCCAGTGTTTTGCTGCTGCTTTGCCTCATCTCGTGTCCACGCTAATTGCCCCTGAGGGAGACCCGGATGCACCAGACATCCCGACTCCTCGATCGTACGCTGAGGCGATCGAGGGTCACTACTCCTCACAGTGGCAGTCAGCCATGGACGCAGAGATGGCTTCCTGGAAGTCCACAGGCACCTACGTCGACGAGGTTCCCCCACCTGGGGCGAACATCGTCAGTGGCATGTGGATCTTCAAGGTGAAGCGGCCGCCGGGTTCTCCGCCTGTCTTCAAGGCGCGTTACGTGGCTCGAGGCTTCAGTCAGCGGCAGGGAGTTGACTACTTTCAGACCTTCTCTCCCACCCCGAAGATGACCACTCTTCGGGTGCTGCTGCACATAGCCGCTCAGCGCGACTACGAGCTTCACTCTCTTGACTTCAGCACAGCTTTCCTGCAGGGCAGCCTGCACGAGGAGATCTGGCTGCGTCGCCCACCTGGCTTCACTGGGTCGTTTCCTCCTGGTACCCAGTGGAGCCTCCGGCGGCCAGTCTACGGTCTCCGCCAGGCGCCCCGTGAGTGGCACGACACACTGAGGACTACACTTGCGGCTCTTGGGTTTGCTCCGTCTACTGCTGACCCGTCGCTGTTTCTGCGCACCGACACCTCCTTGCCCGCCGTTCTACATCCTCGTGTACGTCGACGACTTGGTCTTTGCCACTGCTGACACTGCTGGACTCGCCCACGTGAAGTCCGAGCTGCAGAAGAGACACACGTGCACAGACATGGGTGAACTGCGCAGCTACCTTGGCTTGCAGATCACCCGGGACAGAGCACAGCGCACCATTACCCTGACTCAGTCACACATGGTGCAGCAGGTCCTTCAGGGCTTCGACTTCACGTACTCCTCGCCTCAGGCACTCCTCTGTCTACTCGCCACTCGCTCTCAGCTCTGCCTTCGGATGAGTCCGTAGAGCCGAGTGGCCCGTACCCAGAGCTTGTTGGCTGCCTCATGTACCTGATGACCTGCACACGACCTGACCTAGCATACCCTCTTAGCATCTTGGCACGCTATGTTGCTCCTGGGAGACACCGACCAGAGCACATGGCTCCAGCGAAGAGGGTGTTGCGCTACTTGTGCAGTACGTCGGGCATGGGGCTAGTGCTTGGAGGGCGACGTCCAGTGGTCCTCACAGGTCACGCAGACGCTTCTTGGGCTGACGACCAGGCTACGCAGCGGTCGTCACAGGGTTACACCTTCAGCCTTGGCTCCGGCTCTGTTTTGTGGCGGTCTACCCGCTCGTCTTCTGTTCTCGGCTCCAGCTGTGAGGCTGAGATCTACGCCGGGGCCATGGCTGCACAGGAGCTACGCTGGCTCACCTACCTGCTGACTGACCTAGGAGAGCCGCCTCGTTCTCCTCCAGTTCTGTACGTAGACAACAAGGCCATGCTGGCCTTGTGTCGGGAGCACAGACTGGAGCACAGAACGAAGCACATTGCTCTTCGCTACTTCCTTGCTCGTGAGCTACAGCAGCGTGGTCAGCTGCGCCTTGCTTACGTGGCCTCTGAGGCCAACACTGCTGATATCTTTACCAAGGCACTTCAGCCTTGTGATCATCAGCGCTTTTGTACGATGCTAGGACTTGTGCCTACTTGGCCTCACTTGCTCACTTCTTGACCTTGCTTGTACTGTGATCTTTCTATACCTGCACTTGCTTGTTTACCTTTATATATGATCTTGCATGTGAACTGGCCTTGTGGCCTTGCTCTTGTGCTCAGACTGTGTGGTGACGTTGTGATCCACCCTGAGCTTGCTTTGCTTTGCTTGACTGGTCTTGTGACCTCTTGTTCTCCCCCACTTTGCCTATGGGGGTGTGTCAAACTCATATGCTATAGTCTGTGTAGGCTGTAGTGGGGTTGACAATATGGGGTACAACACTTTTAGGTTTTCCTATTTGTACCCACCTGCTTGCTAGTTCATTCATTCCTCATTTCTTCACACCACTTCTGGGAAGCTCTGCAACACGGGACGATGGCCAAGCGAAGGGATATGACGAAGGGGAGAACACGTGAAGTTTTAGTAGAACCCGCCGAAACTTGACATGCAAACACAAGATGACTACTTCTGAGAAAAGCTGGAACTAGTTCTTCACACCAAGGTTCTTCAAGTTCAAGAATCGTAGGTGCGAATCTGAAGTAGCGAGGCTCTACGAGAGAGTTGAGGGTGAAAGGAAGCACGGGAAGGGAGGAGAAGGCAGACCAAAGGCGCCATGCGCCAGCGCCAAACGGCGCCAGAGCTCAAGGCGCCAAAAGCGCCTTGCGCCAACGCCAAATGGCGCCAGAGCTCACGGCGCCAAAAGCGCCTTGCGCCAGCGCCAAATGGCGCCAGAGCTCAAGGCGCCAAAAGCGCCTTGCGCCAGCGCCAAATGGCGCCAGAACTCACGGCGCCAAAAGCGCCTTACGCCAGCGCTAATTGGCGCCAGAGCTCACGGCGCCAACAGCGCCTTGCGTCAGCGCCAAATGGCGCCAGAGCTCAAGGCGCCAAAAGCGCCTTGCGCCAGCGCCAAATGGTGCCAGAGCTCACGGCGCCAAAAGCGCCTTGCGCCAGCGCCAAATGGCGCCAGAGCTCACGGCGCCAAAGGCGCCAGCGCTAAAGCACAACTTAAACGATATTCTGCATCTTCAAGATGGAAGTTCCATAGCAAAGCTTACTCTGAGAGTAGGAAATGAATGAAATATTTTTTTTACCTGAAAGATTCTCGATCTATTTCTTTGATTGAATAGCAGCAATGTAGTCACTGATAGTCACTAGCAACTAGTTGAAATTGTTGCTGTGAAGGTAATACTTCGAACTAGCAACTAGCAGAGACTTCGAACTAGCAGAGACTTCGAACTAGCAGAGAGACACGGTTGGGAAGGGGGAGACTGACGAGGGGGGTTCGAAGAGAGAGACTACCAGCAGGGACTCGAATCAAGGGAAGGGAAGAGATGCGCTTCGGGAATCAATCCTGCTCACCTTTTTCGAGTTTTGTTTTTTTCGAACTACAGCTTCTCCTTTTTTTCGAACTCTGCTCACCTTTTTCGAGTTTTGTTTTTTTCGAACTGCAACTTCTCCTTTTTTTCGAACTCCAATCTTGAGCCAACAGGTGTGAACATTTAACTTTCACGTTCTAAGCATGACGGGCAAACGCTAAAAACATCTTTCTTGGAATGTCAATTTCCAAGATTTGTGTTGTCTCACCAACTCAACAAAAAAAAAATGGACACGTCAAACAACACATCATCAAGTCAGAATTGACATGATCAAGGCAGAATTGACAAGACTCAAGGTAGGAATGACTCATGCCTAAAATAGCTCACTAGTTGTGTAGTCCCAATGAAGGTGGTCCCACTAATTACATCTCACTAGCATTTCAATAATTTTTTTGCACTGTAAGAACACAAATAGAATGCTTCCAGAAAGATTGCATAATATCAACTCCTCAAACTTTATGCATTATGTTTCATGTACCCTAGTAAAAGTTGCACAATATTTGCATTAATCGGTTTGTTTTACCTATTTGCATAAATCAGTTTGTTGTACTTTCCAAAAAGATTACAATTGCAACTAATCCGTCAATGGTACGAACCGTCAAAAGCAAAATTAATATACGCCTCCATGTATAAGGGTACATTCCTGCATGGACATTTGTGTCACAATCCCGATTTCATTTACTGTACCGCTCTGTACCGAATCCAACCGCTTTGTGACACAAATGTCCCCGCAGGAATGTACCCTAAGCTTCATTTATAATTTAATAAATAGGGAAAATATGGATGACTTGGGTATTATGGTTTGAAGTAAATAATAGATGACACATATTGATTACTCCCATATTAAATACAAAAATACAATACTACGCAACCCTTCCGACGATATCGTCGAGTCTTGTTGTTACATTTTAATAGTTTTTTTACCGTTTTCAACTCTGTAAACATTCGATCCTGCGCAGGATCGATCGTGCAAAATCGAGAGAGGTGACGCGTCCTTGTACGTTATGATCGCCCCACTTCCCTTACATTCGATCCCCACAATAAAAACCTTGCACCACTCCTGACCGCTGGAAAACTTTTCTTACCCGCTGGTTTTCAATTCCCCTCTCACAGAACCCAACCGCGCCAGGAAACCAACCAGCACTATCACATGTTTCATAATTTCGATGTGCGTCACAAACACCAGAGCATTAGCAAACGTGGTGGCCAGTTCAGCGATAGCGATAAGCGCCGCATTCGTCGGTACCATGAGGTCCAGCAATCGAACGAGGCGCTACGAGAGGCATCATGGGGCTGAAACGCCTCCTCTGATGTCGAGCCGCAATATTCCAGCAAAGTCTGCACTCGGCACTCACGCTAGCGTATTTAACGCGGAGGAAGTTGGAAACAACTCATTCACCGCTAGTAACAGCAGCTAAACAAATTCAGTACCAGCCCCCTCAGCGGTTCTTTCCCATCTCAGAAGACTGCCATATCGAACTCTATCATGGGCGCGCTTCGTCATCGCTTTCTGCTCGCGCTCGTCCTCGTGGCGTCTCTAAACTTCCTCGCGGTTTTCGCGGCGCAGCCTCCGCCGGATGGGTACTACGGCGCGAGTGAGCCGGCGCTGGAAGAAGCATACGACCAGCGCGCGCTCCTGGAGGCCGAAAGCGATGCCTCGCTTGGCTCCATTGACTCGGTTGACTTGGAGGACCCGCGGGTGCTTCTCTCGATGGGGGATGCAGCGGCGGACTTGAAGCAGACGTCGGACGACCTCAGCGGCAGCGTGAAGAAAGCTCTCGGGCAGGCGGGGAGGAACGTGCGCAACTCGATCGGCTCCATGGTCGGAGTCCCGCCCAACAAGGGCACGAAGAAGCACCACCGCCGCGGCGGGAAGAAAACTGGGCGCCGCGGCGGAAAGAAAATTGGGCGCCGCGGCGGGAAGAAAACTGGGCCCGCGGGAGCTCGTAAGCGCAAATCGGGCGCGGCAGCCCCCAAGACGTCCGCTGCGGGGGTTCCGAAGAAGCAGGGGGCGGGAGGTAAGCTCAACTCCGGCGCAACCCCCAAGAAGCCCGCTGCTGCCGCTGCTGGCGCGACGGGGGCTCCTAAGAAGCAGGAGGCGGGAGCTAAGGACACCTCGGGCGCAGCACCCAAGTCCCCCGCTGCTCCCGCTGCTGCAAACGAGCCGCGCGCGCTCCTCGAGGCGGCCGACAGTGATGCCGTGATTGACTCCGTTGACTCGGTTGACTTCGACTCCGTTGACTTGGAGGACCCGCGGGTGCTTCTCTCGATGGGGGATGCAGCGGCGGACTTGAAGCAGACGTCGGACGACCTCAGCGGCAGCGTGAAGAAAGCTCTCGGGCAGGCGGGGAGGAACGTGCGCAACTCGATCGGCTCCATGGTCGGAGTCCCGCCCAACAAGGTCACGAAGAAGCACCACCGCCGCGGCGGGAAGAAAACTGGGCCGGCTAAGAAGCACCACCGCCGCCACGGGAAGAAAACTGGGCCGGCGGGAGCTGGTAAGCGCAACTCGGGCGCGGGAGCCCGCAAGACACCCGCCGCTCCTGGCGCTGCTGGCGGGAAGGGGGTTTCGAAGAATCAGGCGGGAGAGGTGGTAAGATCAACTCCGGCGCGGCAGCCCCCAAGACGCTCGCCGTTCCCGCGGTTGCCATGTCGGCCATCCTGAAGGCGCAGGCGCCGGGAGCAAAGGGCACCTCGGGCGCAGCCCCCAAGCCCACCGCTGCCAGCAGTGCTGCGAGCAGTGCTGCGCCCGGCGTTTGATTCGAAAAGCAGCCAGCAGACGAGCAATGGAGGAGCAGAGGAGGGTGGCAGGTCGGCAGGGTGGCTTGGTCCTTCTACACAGGGAGATGCGGCGAATGGCAACCGAATGACCCGGTCTAATGCATGGGGAAGGGGGGAACTCTAGAAGGCCCGTTGCTTGTGATGTGGCGAACTTGAGGAAGTGCTTCCGTTCCGTGTGTCTGTGTGCTTGTGTTCTTTTTGAAAACACCTCCGAGAGGGAGGTGTGGTGGTGGGTAGGAAATGGAAGGCAAGAGATGGGCTGCAAGGATAGAAGGGGGTAGGAAAGAAAATTGACGTTTCTGCTTTGCTTGTGCTTTCTTCGCATCTCAGAGTTGATGATGTATTGCATGTGGTGGTGGGCTGTCATGTAGTGCAATTTCTGGTTCATCCAATGTTTCAGATTTCTTTACCAACCAGGCTACTATTGTTATGAGTTGTACTAAAAGAGCGCGCGGAAGACTTAATAAACAGGATCAAACTACAGAATTACTGAGTGATAAAAGAACAAGCATTTATAGGGCGAATACGTGCTAGGCGCGGACCTCGGGATGTGGATGGGTTGGAGGTGTCGCGATTGGTGCGGAGCGACTCGGCAGTGGTTCGGACCGAAGTGTAGGCCGAACCTCCGAACTGACGCGAAGTGCTCGGGGCTGTCCTCGCTAAGAGCAGCCATTACTGTTGGAAACAAGTGATTTAAGCGCTTCTGCTGTGTCGAAACATCAAGTCGTAAACGAAGCGAAGCACAAACGAAACATCGGCGAGTCAACTATCGGAGGTTGACAAATGAAGTAACCGCTGGAGGTCAGCGACCTTTGACTTGACAAATACAGCACGACAACAAGGACAAACAACTAACTTGATACAGAGCAGTTGCCCGAGTCGTCACTGTATCGAACCGCAACAGCAACAGTAAAACAGTTATTAGCTGCATCTTTTCATATTCCTTGTATTCTTATACAGGGCCTGTGCTAGGTTTTAGGACACCCTGAGCCCTCAGGGCAACTGTTAAAAACTCTTCAAAATGCCCTGATTTTTCATGGCAATAATTCGTAGCCATCCTGAAAATTCAGGGCACCACCAGGAATTCATCCTGGTCTTACAGGGCAAAAACTAGGGGGAAGGAGAAGGCACGAGAGGAGCCGGTTGCCCAGTGGTTTCATCACATCTGGCTGCTCAAAACTATGGGGGGGGGGGGGGAAACCAGCACACACACACCCCCGCATCCTTCCTCCCCTCCCCCCCCCTTCTCCCCCAACACCCCTTCTTCTTCCCCTTCCTACGAGTCAGGGCATCGCTCGGCATTCATCCTGACGCTTCAGGGCAACATTTCATGAACTTCCTGAAATTTCAGGGCAAAACACATAGAGTTGTCCTGACGTTACAGGGTAAATTTTGTCATCATTCTGAAATTGCAGGGCAAACTCATGGCACCATCCTGAAATCAGGGTGTTTTGCCCTGATATCGAGGGCCCTGTTCTTATACGTAAAAACCTTGTATCTTCTTGTTTTAATCAATCTACTTTGCCCTCACATACCAGCGCAAGGTGGTTCAATACTTCTCATTAAACGCTTCCGCAACTACAACATTCCTACCCAGAGTTTAGTCCTGCAAAGATCCTAAGGGCTTTTTCTCAGCCCAACATGGTATGAGAGCTATCAGGGCAAACTCAACTACTTCCAAGGCACCTACAACATCAGAAGGCATGGCAACGCAGAAAGAGAGAAGCTCCTCTAACGGCTCTCCCGGTACTCCTACTCCACCTCCTGCCTCTGGCCTACATGTTAGAAACTGTTAGAAGCCTAAGTTGACTTAGGACTTGGGTTGAGGGTAGAACGAGAGATACGAGAGGAAGGGGTCGAGAGATTAGCCAAAAGAGGGTGATTCAATATTGAGCGAGGGTACAAATAGGAAAGAACAAACAAGAAAGGTGCACCACCAAATAGGAAAACGCTATAACTACAGTAACCAATCCTACAGGCAGTTACATATAGAAAATATTAACTTATATTTTCCGACACGCCCCCATAACTGGCTGTAGGAGAGGAGTATGCAGTTAACGCCCCCAGAAGGGGTACACCACGATTGCGCAGCGGAAATTGCAGCAACAAGCAAGTGCAGTGGCAACCACTTCAGTGGTGGCAGATCCAGCTGTACCAGACCCTCGGCCAAGGCGGAAACAGTAGCAGGTGTAGGGGCGGCAGGTCGCCTGAGGAGCAGGCTCTGTGGCTGCAACGTGTAGCAGGACAGCAGCGGCTCGACGGCAGCACCTGCAGGCCCCAGCAGCAGGCAGCAGAAGGAAGGGCAGGTGGCGGCAGGGGCAGCAGCTGGAGGTGCCACGGTAGCAGCGGGCGGCAGCAGCAGATGCCTGGCTGACTTCCGCCACCCTCTCTCACCCTCCCCCTCACAGCGGCACGCGCGACAGTGAGAGAGAGAGAGGAGGAAGGGCGGCTGCTGGCTTGGCAGAATCTCTCTCACCACCCCCTCACACTCCCCCCCTTCCCCCATAGCGACAGGCACTCCAGGGAGAGAGAGGAGAGAGGAGGGCGGCGGCTGGTTCCTGCGGGTACACTCTCGCCACCCCTGCACCCTCCCCCCCACAGTGATAGTCGCGCATGGGGCGATAAAGGGCGACGGCAGGCGCTGCTGGCGTCTCACAGCGGTCACCCCGTCACGCCACCTTCCCCACTGTCCGCCACCGCCGCCACTTTTCCTCCACTGCCCGCCACCCTCACGACATTCCCTCACAGCAGGAGCGCTCGCGGTAGCCGTAGCGGGGCCGGTGGGAGGGAGGGCGGGGACAGTTGCACGGGCGCGACGGCCGGGACAGGGGGCCGGAACGGAGGTGCGATGAAACGGCGACGGGGCAGCGTGGCCGCAAACGACGGGCGGAGCCAGCACGACGGCCACCCAGCTCGTCGCCACGACAGCCGCGCCCTTCGTCGCGAATGTCACGACGTTTACAGCAACAAGCGCGCGACGGGTAGGGCGAACGAGCGGGACAACGCAGGCCGCAACAGAGGGTGCCATTACGAAAAAGAAACCACAGGCTAGGATCGAAGCATGCTCTGTACCATGTTAGAAGCCTAAGTTGACTTAGGACTTGGGTTGAGGGTAGAACGAGAGATACGAGAGGAAGGGGTCGAGAGATTAGCCAAAGGAGGGTGATTCAATATTGAGCGAGGGTACAAATAGGAAAGAACAAACAAGAAAGGTTCACCACCATATAGGAAAACGCTATAACTACAGTAACCAATCCTACAGGCAGTTACATATAGAAAATATTAACTTATATTTTCCGACAGAAACATAGCTAAGGCTAAGAAGCCATGGCTAGGATTTAGGGTAGAACAAGGAGATAACGAGAAGGTTGCCAAAGCAAAGAGGGGTTGCACTATAGAACTTGGTACAAATTATAGGCAAGCATGAGGGTGCACCACCACACAAGAACATAGAACTACACTAAGTCTACACTACATGCAGTTACAGAATAATGTATACAATTACATTTCAACACACCCCCTAACTGCCTGCAGTGAAAAACCATGTGCAGAAACACCCCCGGAAGTGGTGCACCAAGCAGAGTGCAGCAGAAGGAGAGGGCAAGTGAGGAGGAGGAGGTACTATGCGAGAAGAGGAGATAGGAGGCGGCGGCTGAAGCTGCTGGCACAAGGGCAATTGGAGCAACAGGCACACTGGACACCGGAGCACGACGGCACCGGACTAGTGGAGTAACTGACTCCGCGGCTACACCGAGCGGCTAGAGCAACTGACCCACGGGCGTCTGGTGCAACGGGCTCACTGGCTACTGGAGCTCGCCGGCTCCGGACTACAAGCGCTGCTGGCGTCACGACGGCTACCTCCGCTCAACCTCCCCCCACTGTCCCAATCCCCTTTCTCACACGCCCCCTGGTGCACCCCTAGCGCCAATCCCATGACACCCCCCTAGCGCCACTCCCTCGGCTCCCACACACCCACCCCCTTCAGCGGTAGCTGCAGCAGTGGGAGAGAGAGGAGGAGGAGGGGCAGCTGGTCACGCATTCCCACCACCCCCATACCCCCCCTTACCCCTGCCACCCCCATACCCTCCACACGGCTGTACGCGCAGCAGGAAATTGAAGGAGGAAGGGGGAAAGCGGGCGGCGCCGTAACGTGTAGGGCGCGGGCAGGCAGTGGGGCGCTCGCAACGGGCAGGGCGCGGGCGGCAGGCGGGTCCAGGAGGGGCGGCGCGCGGGTACCCAGGGGCGGAGCGCTGGTCCAGCAGGGGCGGCGCGTGGGTCCCGCGGGGCAGCGCGCGAGCCCTGCAGGGCGGCGCGTGGGTCCAGCGGGGGTGACGCGCGGGTCCCGCAGGGCGTCGTGCGGGTCCAGCGGGGCAGGGCGCGAGCCCCGCAGGGCGTCGCGCGGGTCCAGCGGGGGCGACGCGCCGGACCCGCAGGGCGTCGCGCGGGTCCAGTGGGGCAGCGCGTGGGTCCCGCGGGGCGGGGCGCGGGTCAGGTGGGGCGACGCGCCGAGCAGAAAACCGCTGCGCGCCCCGAGCGCGCGGCGGGAAGAAAAAACGCCGCGCGCCCCGAGCGCGCGGCACAGCAGCGGAAGAATAGGACGGGCCCACAGGCCAGGATAGAACGAGCTCTGATAACATGTTAGAAACATAGCTAAGGCTAAGAAGCCATGGCTAGGATTTAGGGTAGAACAAGGAGATAACGAGAAGGTTGCCAAAGCAAAGAGGGGTTGCACTATAGAACTTGGTACAAGTTATAGGCAAGCATGAGGGTGCACCACCACACAAGAACATAGAACTACACTAAGTCTACACTACAGGCAGTTACAGAATAATGTATACAATTACATTTCAACACTACAGACAGAGGAGGGCACGACAACAAGACCAGTAGCTGGGTCCACTGAAACTCCCGCAAATCAAGCCGCGGGCTTCGACCCAAGCATGATGGAGAAGTTCTTCTCCTTCATGTCCTTCTACGAACAACACCAGCAAGCGGCACCTGCGCAGTCAAACATCAGCAACAACAACAACGACGTTACGCCCATGAGCCTCGACGGTTCATCCTATGCACGCGGAAACCAACAGCAACCTACCTTTGCTCCGTACGAGCCCCAGCGCGGCTCTATCAGCTTCATGCCACGCCAACAGACCTCACCTGGACAAGAAAAGACATTGGACGCACTTCAAGTTCAGTCGCAGTTCGCGCACGTTCTAAAACTTCAAACATCAACACCTTTCGACGGGAAGGATTTTTATACCTGGTCATTCGAGTTTGAGCTGATGATAGAAGGCGCGCAGATACTTGGATTCTTTGACGGGTCCCTGCCATACCCAACACACGGAATGCAATACAATAAGCAGCAGTACACATATCAGTCAATGATGGCTTACACGATCCTGCTGAGGAACGTAACTCCAAACCAGCAGCAGAATATTCGGTCTTATCGGGGATATGGCAACTCCGCCGACCTCGCGTACAACCACTTGAAGAACCTGTATCAAGCAACAAACAGCGTCAATCAAAGTCGATTAATGGCACAGGTGACAACAGTCGAAATGAAACCGGGCGAAAAGGGAATGGCGTATATCAGCCGCTGTCGCGAATTGCGCGACAAACTCCTTCGATGTGGAGGATCGATATCTGAAGAAGCCTTCGTCACAGTCGTCATCTCCGGCCTTGGTCCTCACTGGCGCTCCACCCGCGCTATACTCTGAGCTCACGCGAAGATCTCCGAAGCGGCACTCTGCACCGAAATCCACGCCGAACAACAAGATATGGACCTGCACAAGGAACGACACAAGAGAAAGACATCAGTACCAGAATTTGCATTCCATAGTTAACGGCGCTACAACAACAACAACAACAATCGGCATCAACCGAAACCCGTACCTCCATTTTGTCATCTTTGCAAGACATCAGGACACCCTCGCACACACTTCCCGAATCGGCAGCAGCCAACAACGACGCAACGTCAACTTCGTCCTTCAAGCAGCCAAGTAGCATCCACACAGATGCACCCCACGAGTCAGATGCAGTCTTCAACTACATCACCGACACAACCTGCACAAGGAGCAAGAAACATCGTGAGCTGTGTCAGAATGCTAGGCAGGAATGATTGAACTAGGAAAGAGTTTGGTACAAATTTGAAACCCTAAAAGGGGATGTCCCCCATACTGGCTACCCCACTACAGCCTAGACATGTATAGCATAAATATAATTTGACACACCCCCATAGGCAAAGTGGGGGAGAGGAAGGGGTCACAAGACCAGTCAAGAGAAGCAAAGCAAGCTCAGGGCGGATCACAACGTCACCACACACACTAAGCACAAGCAGAGGGCCACAAGGCCAGTTAACATGCAGAGGTATATATGCAACAAGAACAGTACAGTGATCTCTACATAGCAAGAGCAAGCATGCAGGTGTATATATATATAGATCACTGTACAAGCAGAGTCTATAGCAAGTGAGGAAACGTAGGCACAAGGCCTAACAAAGTACAAAAGCGCTGATGATCACCAGGCGGAAGTGCCTTGGTGAATATATCAGCAGTGTTGGCCCGAGTAGCCACGTAAGCAAGATGAAGCTGACCACGCTGCTGCAACTCTCGAGCAAGGAAGTAATGCAGAGTGATGTGCTTTGTTCTGTGCTCCAGACTGTGATCGTGACACAAGGCAATGGCGGCCTTGTTGCCATGGAGGAGAACGAGGCCGCTCTCCCAAGTCGGTCAGCAGGTAGGTGAGCCAGCGTAACTCCTGTGCAGCCATGGCTGTGGCGTAGATCTCAGCCTCACAACTGGAGCCGAGAACAGAAGACGAGCGTGTAGACCGTCACGAAACAGAGCCAGAGCCAAGACTGAAGGTGTAACCCTATGACGACCGCTGCGTAGCCAGGTCGTCAACCCAAGAAGCGTCCGAGTGCCCAGCGAGGACAACGTCGGCCCGTCCTCCAAGCTCGAGCCCCATGCCCGATGTACAGCACAAGTAGCGCAGTACCCTCTTCACAGCATCTATGTGCACCTTTCGGTGCCTACCAGGAGCCATGTAGCGAGCTAGAAGGCCAAGAGGGTACGCAAGGTCAGGACGAGTGCAGGTCATCAGGTACATGAGGCAGCCCACTAGCTCTGGGTAAGGACCACTCGGCTCTACGGACTCGTCCGAAGGTGGAGCTGGGAGCGAGTGACCTGTAGCCAGAGGAGTGGCCTGTGCCAAGGACCAGGTGAAGCCGAAGCGCTGAAGAACTTGCTGCACCATGTGTGACTGAGTCAGTGTGATGGTGTGGCATGCTCTGTCCCGGGTGATCTGCAAGCCAACGTAACTGCGCAGCTCACCCAGGTCTGTGCACGTGTGTCTCTTCTGCAGCTCCGACTTCACCAAGGCGAGAGCCTCAGTGTCAGCAATGGCAAAGACCAAGTCGTCGACGTACACGAGGATGTAGAATGGCGGCAACGAAGTGTCGGTGCGCAGAAACAGCGACGGGTCAGCAGTGGAAGGAGCAAACCCAGGAGCCGCAAGTGTCGTCCTCAGTGTGTCGTGCCACTCACGCGGCGCCTGGCGGAGACCGTAGACTGGCCGCCGGAGGCTCCACTGGGTAGCAGGAGGGAACGAACCAGTGAAGCCAGGTGGGCGGCGCAGCCAGATCTCCTCGTGGAGGCCGCCCTGTAAGAAGGCTGTGCTGAAGCCAAGAGAGTGAAGCTCGTAGTCACGCTGAGCGGCAACGTGCAGCAACGCCCGAAGAGTGGTCATCTTCGGGGTGGGGGAGAAGGTTTGGAAGAAGGCAACTCCCTCCCGCTGACTGAAGCCTCGAGCAACGTAACGAGCCTTGAAGACAGGCGGAGAACCTGGCGGCCGCTTCACCCTGAAAATCCACATGCCACTGACGATGTTCGCCCCAGGAGGGGGAACCTCGTCAACGCAAGTGCCTGTGGACTTCCACGATGCCATCTCTACGTCCATGGCTGCCTGCCAGTGAGAGGAGTACTCACCCGCGATCGCCTCAGCGTAAGAATGCGGGGTAGGGATGTCTGGAGCATCCGGGTCTCCCTCAGGGGCAAGCAGCATGGCCACAAGATGAGGCGCAGCGGCTGCAAGGCACTCAAACTCCTCCTGCCTGTCCTCAAGGACGTCTGTGCCAAGTGCACACTCACCCCCGATGGACGGAGGACAGACAGACTCAGACTCAGCAACAAGACTAGCGGCGTAGTCTAGACGATAGGCAGCAGCAAAGTCAACAAGCTCAACGACTAAGGCAGACACAGCAGCAGACTCAAACGACGGGTTAGTGACAACAGTGGCTAGCAGACGCGTGACAGTAGGGTGAGCAGCACGAGCGCTGTCAGACTTAGGGTCTGGAACATCAGGCAGAGAGGACGCAGGAGGGGACGACAGGGGAACACACTGCGCAGCAGAGGAAGGACGCAGAGCCATGAGGTGTGTGCCGGGGACAGCCGGCGGACGCTCATGAGGAACACGACGACCAGTACGACCAGTGCGGACAGTGCAAACAGGCGAGAAAGGACGAGACGCAGGCTCACGACACTCAGTAAGACCCCCTGTCTGCTCAGTCTAAGGAGAAGGAGCAGGCAGCGGTGAGCCAGGCTGTAACGGAAGACTAGTAGAAGACGGGAGGCTAAGAACCCGGCGAAGCACGGAGTCAGGCGGTGGCAGGGACGAAGGCGACGGCAGAGCGAAGAACAGTCGCGGCTGCGCAGGGCCACCAGCACCAGTAGCTCCAGCACCTCCAGCAGCTCCAGAACCTCCAGCTCTAGCGCCTCCAGCGCTAGCACCTCCACCAGCTCCAGAACCTCCAGCGCCAGCACCTCCAGTACCAGCACCTCCAGCAGCGCCAGAACCTCTAGCAACAGCACCTCCAGGACCACCACCTCCAGCAGCAGCACCCCAAGAACCGGCACCTCCAGTCCCAGGGTCTCCAGCCTCAGGGTCTCTAACAGCAGCACCCCCAGAACCCGCACCTCCAGCTCCAGGGTCTCCAACCTAAGAGTCTACAGCAGCACCTCCAGGTCCAGCAGTACCACCAGCCCCAGCAGCTCCAGTACCTCCAGTACGAGCACCTCCGGGACCAGCGGCTCTAGGAACTCTAGTAGAAACACCTCCAGTAGCAGAGTCACCTGCACCAGCGCCTCCCGCAGTAGGGCCCCCAGCTCCATCAGCGCGACCCTGACGGCTAACGTACCACTCACGTGTAGAATTCCACTACTATAGCAGCTTGATAGAGCTCAGAAGCACGATTCCAACGCACCAAAGATTGCAGGAAACGGTCCACTATAGCCAGAGATACACACAAACATAGCAGTGATAATGACTTGGTTGATTTCTGGTTTGTGCTCTCTGGTTTTATACTAGGACGCAATACAAAATAAAAGCACACCAAAAAGTGTCGACCCGGGTCGCACGTTGAATTTCGTCGACGCGAAATTCGGAGCCTTGAATTTCGCCGAGCGAATTCCATTGACTGGAATTCCGTAGACGAGAATTTCCGCGACAAGAATTCCGTCGACCACCGACTGTAACTCCCGTGCGAATTCCGTTGACCTCGACACTTCGCTGCCGAGTTTCAATCCGAACGCGACCCGAGATCGATTTCGCCAAACTGTCCCCAATCTGTCCCCAAACTGTCCCCAATCTGTCCGGACAAGACACTTTCGGGACACTTGAATCGAAAGGTCTCCAGTTCGAAACTCATGTGCACCATAACCAGCGCCTGAGAAGAAACTGTCCTGAATCTGTCCTGAGACACTTTCAGGACAGATTTGAAGGTCACGAGTTCGAATCCCAGCGCAGACATTTTGTTGCTCATGGCAGCATTTCCTTCTAATACGCCCCCTTGCTGTCAGGAGCACGCTGGACCAGCCTGGCTGCTGCACAGCATCGGTTGAAGGCTGCCTTGTCGAGCCGCTTCGTGAAGAAGTCTGCGGGCTGCGCCGTTGTAGGGATGTGCTGCACCTCCAACTTCTTCATGCGCACCATGTCCTGTAGCCACATGTGGCGACGGTCCAGATGCTTCATGCGCCCCTGCAGCCTGCCCGCCTGGGTGAGCTGCACCGCTGACATGTTGTCGACGTACAGGGTGGTGGGGACACCCTTCTTGAGCAGTTGAAACTCCCACAGCAGGAACCTTAGCTTGCGCCCCTCCTTTCCCGCTTCCACCGCAGCCACAAGCTCGCTCTCGGTGGAGGAAAGTTTGGTTGCACCCTGTAGCTTCTTGGCCTGCCATGAAACGGCAGCTCCGCCAAGCTTGAAGAGGTAGCCTCCCGTGGACGACCGATTCTCCTTGTGGCCTGCATCATCCGCATCCGCATACCCCACAAGAGTCAAACTCTTTGGTCCTCCCTTGAACAGCAGCCCCTTGTCCGTTGAGGCAGCCTTGTAGGAGTGTGTGCGGAAGGGCTTATGACAATGCGCATCCGTCCTGAGGTGTGCACCTGCTGCAAGGCGGTCGGTCATGGTGCGATCGGCAAACAGCTCAGCATCCTCCATGACAAAGCTGGTAGAGGAGAGAGGGGTGATCGGCTGCTTCTTCAGTGGCGCCCCCTTGAAGAACCGCTCCTGCACCTTCGCCACATATGCATTCTCGTGCAGGAGGAGTGTCTTGTTGGGGCGGTCGCGCACAATCTGCAGACCAAGATAGCCTTCCGTGGACGACATGTATTCCACCACGAGGAGACCTTTGTCCACCACCTTGCCTTCAGGTCCGGTCAAGGTTACTCCGAGGTTGATGATGACGCTCCCCAATCCCCCTTCCTCCTCATCAGCCTCATCCAAGTACTCCACATCATAGTAGATGTCCGTGCCATAAACACCTCCAGCAAGGAATGCCATGTCGTACATGTTGTTGCCATCATCCGCATCCGAGGCCGTCATGGTTGATGTGGGAAACCGTACAGGTGGCATACCCTTGTTGGACCTGCTAGAATGACATGGGGGTGGGGGAGTGGGCTGGAGGGGCGGAACCGTAGGTATGGGGTCCTTCCCATGGGTTGCCGCCGATTTCAGGTCCGTTGCCTCTCCTTCCTTGTCTTCATCAGCTGCACGACGTTCATCCGCAGAGGGACCAACATCTGGTCCCACAGGTGCCAAGCCAGCAGCTAAGGATGGACAGAGAGCTGGTGGAGCCATGGTTGCGTTGCTGCCCGCAGGGTCAACCGAACGATCAAACGGTTGTTCGCCCCCTTGCACGGACGGCACTGTGATTATGATGACAGTACGTGACGGCGGTTGATTCTGCCCAGGGCCATGGACCATCCCAAGAACCTCCCCCTCTCGCTCGTCAGGCAGCGGAAGCGTTTGACGAGTGAGTTTGGCTTCTTGGGAGGAGGCGCTCGACGTGTCCTCCCCTCCTTTCTCTAGGTCCATGCCCAGCATGCCACTGTTTGTGGCTGTCCACTGCACCGCACCAGCATGGTCATTCTCAAGGTGAGTGTGCCGCAGGTTGAGCATCGCCTCGGTCCCCACCGCATATGTTGTGAGGCTGGCCGCTTCGTCATTCTCTTCCGACGTAGTTTGACACCACCTCAGCAAATGCCTTAGGCATACCGTTGCATGCCACCTCAGCCGCCATGCCATTGCATGCCGCCGTATTGTTGCATATTGCTGCAGCCACCGTGCCGTTGCATGCCGCCGCAGCCGCCCTGCCGTTGCATGCCGTCGCAGCCGCCCTGCCGTTGCATGCCGCTGCAGCCTCCGTGCCGTTGCATGTCGCTGCAGCCGCTGTGCTGTTGCTCGCCGCTCCACCCGCCATATTGGTGCATGCCGCTGCAGCCGCCGTGCCGTTGCATGCCGCTACAGCCGCCGTGCCGTTGCATGCCGCTGCAGCCATCGCACCGTTCCTTGCTGGCCCCGGTTTCATGTCAAGGCAGTGAAGGTGATGGCGGTATCGTGCCGTTGCAGCCACTTGACCTCCTGATGCGATGATGCGAGTGACACCTTCCTCGGTTTGCAGCTTTGCTCCCTTGTCCAAGAGCTGCCCAGGGGAGACCAAGTTGGCCTTCATTCCTGGCACAAAGAGGACATCATGTAGGGTCACACGCAAGCCGTTAGTGCCCTCCAGCAAAACCTCACCAACACCGGCAACTTCCTGCATAGAACCATCAAACCCTTTGACTGATTTCGTTGCAGATGGGTCACGGATCACCGTGAACCACTCCTTGCGGCCGGTCATGTGTTGAGAGCATCTTGAGTCAAGGAACCACAAGTCCTTGTCGTCGGCCAGCAACTTTGCAGCCGAACACGCGACGGTGAGCGCCACGCCCTTCCCGTCTCCTTCAGCTACGTTCGCGGCTGCCGCGGGCGTTGTATCTTTCTTCTTGTTGGGGCACTTGGCAGCCATGTGCCCCTCCTCATTGCAGTTGTAGCAGCGCCCCTTGAAGGGGGCTCGCTTCTTCTCCCGCTTGCCATCCTTCTTCTTGTCCGTCTGCTCCCTTCCCCCTTTTCCTTCCTTCCCGTTGACCCCCGTTGTAGCCACGATGGTGTTGCCAGCGCCCGAGAAAGCTGATGCATCGCTGGTGATCTGCTTGTAACTCTGTTCGATGGAGAGAGTCTGCTCCTCCATCAACACCTCGCTGCACACGCGTTCCACCGTCATGTCAGGACTGGAAATTTCGAGCTTGCGGCGAAGAAATCCGTACTCCGATGGTAGGCCCTTGAGCACGTGGGCGGCAAACGTGGCCATGTGGACCTCCTGTCCAATGGTCAGCAGCTCCGCTCGGATGGTGCGGGCCCTATTGCAGTAGGATTCCGCTGTCTCATCGTCTCCCTTCCTGAGTTGGGCTAACTGGGTCTGAAGTAGGGAAGCGTGGAGGGCATCACGAACTTGATAAGTAGACAAGATATATGCCCATGCTAGCTGCCCGGCTTTCTCTTGCTGAGAGAAACCAGAGATGGACATTCGGATGGGTGGAGAAACACATCGGTTCAGCACCATGAATGCAAGCATTTGGACCTTTGCGTACTCCCTTCGTTGCAAGAGGTTGTTTGGGGCCGGGCTTGGTGCTGTCCCGTTGCAAAACTGCCACAAATCAGCACACTGGAGCTGAGGTCGGATGGCGCTGACCCACACGGTAAGATCGTGCCTTCCCTCCAGCAGCGGCGATACGGAGATGTGCTCTACTCCAAACTTGAATTGGCCGTAGCTCGCCCCGATCATTCCCGTGTCAATGGTCGGTGCAACAGCTCCTCCATCAATGCCCACGGCACCAAGAGCCTCGTGCTCAGCTCCTCCTTCACCGATTCCTCCTTGTTGGCCGCTCGCAGGTGCTTGCTCCGCCGCGCGCTCCCGAACCATGCGTAGTAGACGACCGTCCACAATGAGGTCGACCTCCTCATCACGCAAGCTAGGGTGGTGCTCACGAACGGACGCCTCCAGCTCCTGACGGGCATTCAGGCCCTCGGCGCTCGTTAACCACTCCATGCGCAGTCAAAACGAGCGTCAGCCACACCAACGTGGGAACAAAGTGATGGGAGGACGGAATCAAGCCGCTAGTTGGATCGACGCAGATAACGCAGCTCTGATACAATTTAGAATTCCACTACTATAGCAGCTTGATAGAGCTCAGAAGCACGATTCCAACGCACCAAAGATTGCATGAAACGGTCCACTATAGCCAGAGATACACACAAACATAGCAGTGATAATGACTTGGTCGATTTCTGGTTTGTGCTCTCTGGTTTTATACTAGGACGCAGTACAAAATAAAAGCACACAAGAAACTATCGACCCAGGTCGCACGTTGAATTTCGTTGACGCGAAATTCGGAGCCTTGAATTTCGGCGAGCGAATTCCATTGACTGGAATTCCGTAGACGAGAATTTCCGCGACAAGAATTCCGTCGACCACCGACTGTAACTCCCGTGCGAATTCCGTTGACCTCGACACTTCGCTGCCGAGTTTCAAACCGAACGCGACCCGAGATCGATTTCGCCAAACTGTCCCCAATCTGTCCCCAAACTGTCCCCAATCTGTCCGGACAAGACACTTTCGGGACACTTGAATCGAAAGGTCTCCAGTTCGAAACTCGTGTGCACCATAACCAGCGCCTGAGCAGAAACTGTCCTGAATCTGTCCTGAGACACTTTCAGGACAGATTTGAAGGTCACGAGTTCGAATCCCAGCGCAGACATTTTGTTGCTCATGGCAGCATTTCCTTCTAACATCACGCAGCTGCTGTGGGGAGAGCCGGACAGCGCCAGCTCCAGGGCCTCCAACGCCAGCACCTCCCGTAGCAGGGCCCCCAGCTCCAGCAGCGCGACCGTGACGGCTAACGTACCACTCGCGCAGCTGCTGTGGGGAGAGCGGGACACGACTACGAGAGCGCTGTGGCGAGGCACCAGCAGAGCGACTACGGAGGCGGCCGCTCCAGGGAGACAGCTCACCAGGCGCCTCAGTGCCCCCAGGCGCAGCACCCCCAGACTCAGTACCCTCAGGCTCAGCAACCCCAGACTCCTCACGCCCAGGCTCACCACCTCCAGGCTCCGCACCCTCAGGCTCGGCACCCCCAAGCTCCGCACCCTCAGGCTCAGCACCCCCAAGCTCCGCACCCCTAGGCTCAGCACCCCCAGGCTCCGCACCCCTAGGCTCAGCACCCCCAGGCTCCGCACCCCAAGGCTCAGCACCCCGAGAAGTAGCACCCCGAGCAGGACCACCCCCAGCAGGACCTGAGTCACCTGTGACCTCAACCGGCTCAGTCAAAGGTGTCAAACTTATATGCTATAGTCTGTGTAGGCTGCAGTGGGGTAGCTTATATGGGGTACAACACTCTAGGGTTTGGTACTTGTACTCCTCATGCTGCTCAATGCAATCACTACTCGTTATTCTCACATGGTATCACGAGTCTAGGTTGCCACCTAGGACCGCTTACTACTATGGGCCCACTATTCCGCTAGGAGCGCCCTCGTGCGCCCTACCTTACGTGCGCCCTCGTGCGCCTTTCTCTGCGAGTGCGCCCTCGCACGCCCCGCCCTTCGTTCTGCCTGCGCTGCCTCCTACTGCCCTAGGCCAGTGCCCGCCGCCCCTGCAAGCTAGTACGGCCCTCGAGCCGCCCCTGCAGGTCCGTCAGGCCCTCGTGCCCCCTCTGCAGGCCCGTCAATCCCTCGAGCCGCCTCTGCAGGCCCGTCAGCCCGAGAGCCGCCCCTGCAGGCCCGTCAGACCGCGCGCGACCCCGTCAGGTCGCATTCGCGGCCCCGTCAGGCCGCCGTCGCGGCCCCGTCAGGCCGCCGTCGCGGCCCCTTCAGGTCGCGGTCGCGGCCCCGTCAGGCCGCCGTCGCGGCCCCTTCAGGTCGCGGTCGCGGCCCCGTCAGGCCGCCGTCGCGGCCCCTTCAGGTCGCGGTCGCGGCCCCGTCAGGCCGCCGTCGCGGCCCCTTCAGGTCGCGGTCGCGGCCCCGTCAGGCCGCCGTCGCGGCCCCTTCAGGTCGCGGTCGCGGCCCCGTCAGGCCGCCGTCGCGGCCCCGTTAGGTCGCGGTCGCGGCGCTGTCAGACCGCGCGCGACCCCGTCTGGCCGCCGTCGCGGCCCCGTCAGGTCGCGGCCGCGGCCCCTTCATGTCGCGGACGCGGCCCCGTCAGGCCGCCGTCGCGGCCCCGTCAGGCCGCTGTCGCGGCCCTGTCAGGCCGCAGTCGCGGCCCCGCCATGTCGCCGTCGCGGCCCCGCCCTGCTTCCTGCCGCGTCGCCCTGCCCGCCGCGTCGCCCCTGCCCGCGACGTCGCCCCTGCCCGTCGCAACGCCCTGCCCTACCCCGCGCCGCGCCGGGCCCCTGGAACAGCCGCACCTGCAGCCGCCCCTGGCCCCTGGAGCGGCCGCCACTGGAGCAGCCGCCACTGCAGGAGCCGTCCCTGGCCCCTGGAGCAGCCGCACCTGCAGCCGCCCCTGGTCCCTGGAGCGGCCGCCACTGGAGCAGCCGCCCCTGGCCCCTGGAGCAGCCGCACCTGCAGCCACCCCTGGCCCCTGGAGCGGCCGCCACTGGAGCAGCCGCCACTGCAGGAGCCGCCCCTGACCCCTGGAGCAGCCGCCACTGCAGCAGCGACCGTCGCGGCCCCGCCCTGCCGCTGTAGCAGCCCCGCAGTCGCCTCCGTCGTATGCCGGTCCTTCTCGTCACTGGTGAGCACTGCCCTGCTCGTACTGCTGTTACTGCTGCTCCTGCTGCTCCTGCTCTTTCTACTACTACTGCTGCTCCTCGCGCGGCCAGATGCAGCTCCAGCGTCGTCCGCGTGAGTCCCTCACGCCCCAACAGCTTCGTGAGTGGTACGCTAGCTGGGGTTGTAGGGGTGGCCGCGCTGCTGCTACTGCTACTGCTGCTACTGCTGCTACTGTTGCTACTGCTGCTACTACTGCTACTGCTGCTACTGCGGCTACTACTGCTACTGCTACTCTTGGCGGTGGCCAGCTGCAGCTACAGCGACGTCCGCGTGAGTCCCTCCCGCCCCAGCAGCTTCGTGAGTGGTACGCTAGTTGGGGTTGTCGGGGTGGCCGTCGTGGGAGTCGTCCTGGAGTGAGTAGTTCGGGAGCTTCTTGTAGTGGCCAGGTGCAGCTGCAGCGTCGTCCGCGCGCGACCCTTTCGCCCCAGCAGCTTCGCGAGGGGTACGCTCAGGGTAGAGGGTCACTGAGTACTGCTCGCTATCCGTACGTCATTCGCACGGGTGTCCGGACTGGTCAGCCTTGCGGGACTCCTGGTCACACAGAGTCCCGCTGCTTCGCCCGTCTGAGCGACGCTTGGCGTACAGAGTTTGGGGACGACGCTGAGCTCCCCTCTTGGCTGGAGCTGCTTAGGCAGAGGGTAGATATCTATGCTCTTGACTATGATACTATCCTCACTGCCATGTATGCATTGTGTACTAGTGCTGAGCGTGCCTGTCACCTGTGTGTGCCGCCTGACCCCGGTATCCAGTCTGCTGCTCTAGGTGCTGGTGAGGCTGCTGCTCTAGGTGCTCGTGCGTCTCCTACTCCAGGTGTCGGTGGCGGTGAGGCTGCTGCTCTAGGTGCTAGTGAGTCTCCTGCTCCAGGTGCTGGTGCGTCTGCTCTCTCTAGTGCTGCGCCTGCTGCGGTCTTGCGCACCTTCACCCTTGACTCGGGTGCTTCCCGCTCCTTCTTTCGAGACCGCACCACCCTCACACCGCTTAGTCGGCCGGTTGCGGTCTCCCTGGCAGACCCCTCTGGGGGTCCTGTCCTTGCTAACTACTCCACTGTCCTACCGTGTCCGGCGGCCCCGTCTGGCTTCCTGTCAGGTCTTTACCTCCCCTCGTTCTCTACGAACTTGGTGAGTGGTGCTGACCTGCAGGATAGAGGGGTTGACCAGTTCACTCCTGCGAGTCAGCGAGTGACTCACTGCACGTGTGCTCGGACGGGCCGACACTTGGCCACGTTTACCCGTCAGACCTCATCTTGTGTCCATGCTGCTTGCCCCTGAGGGAGACCCGGATGCACCAGACATCCCGACTCCGCGCTCGTACACGGAGGCGATAGAGGGTCCCTACTCCTCTCAGTGGCAGGCAGCCATGGACGCAGAGATGGCTTCCTGGAAGTCCACAGGCACCTTCGTTGATGAGGTTCCCCCACCTGGGGCGAACATCGTCAGTGGCATGTGGATTTTCAGGGTGAAGCGGCCGCCGGGTTCTCCGCCTGTCTTCAAGGCGCGGTACGTGGCTCGAGGCTTCAGTCAGCGGCAGGGAGTTGACTACTTTCAGACCTTCTCTCCCACCCCGAAGATGACCACTCTTCGGGTACTGCTGCACATAGCCGCTCAGCGCGACTACGAGCTTCACTCTCTTGACTTCAGCACTGCTTTCCTACAGGGCAGCCTGCACGAGGAGATCTGGCTGCGCCGCCCACCTGGCTTCACTGGGTCTTTTCCTCCTGGCACCCAGTGGAGCCTCCGGCGGCCAGTCTACGGTCTCCGCCAGGCACCTCGTGAGTGGTACGACACACTGAGGACTACACTTGCGGCTCTTGGGTTTGCTCCTTCTACTGCCGACCCGTCGCTGTTTCTGCGCACCGACACCTCTTTGCCGCCGTTCTACATCCTCGTGTACGTTGACGACTTGGTCTTTGCCACAGCTGACACTGCTGGACTCGCCCACGTGAAGTCCGAGCTGCAGAAGAGACACACGTGCACAGACCTAGGTGAACTGCGCAGCTACCTTGGCTTGCAGATCACCCGGCACAGAGCACAGTGCACCATTACCCTGACTCAGTCACACATGGTGCAGCAGGTCCTTCAGCACTTCGGCTTCATGTACTCATCGCCACAGGCCACTCCTCTGTCTACTCGCCACTCGCTCTCAGCTCTGCCTTCGGATGAGTCCGTAGAGCCGAGTGGCCCGTACCCAGAGCTTGTTGGCTGCCTCATGTACCTGATGACCTGCACACGACCTGACCTTGCATACCCTCTTAGCATTCTGGCACGCTATGTTGCTCTTGGGAGACACCTCCTTGAGCACATGGCTGCAGCGAAGAGGGTGTTGCGCTACTTGTGCAGTACGTCGGGCATGGGGCTAGTGCTTGGAGGGCGGAGTCCAGTGGTCCTCACTGGTCACGCAGACGCGTCTTGGGTTGACGACTTGGCTACACAGCGGTCGTCACAGGGTTACACCTTCAGCCTTGGTTCCGGTTCTGTTTCGTGGCGGTCTACCCGCTCTTCTTCTGTTCTCAGTTCCAGCTGTGAGGCTGAGATCTACGCAGGGGCCATGGCTGCACAGGAGTTACGCTGGCTCACCTACCTGCTGACTAACCTCGGAGAGCCGCCTCGTTCTCCTCCAGTTCTGTACGTAGACAACAAGGCCATGCTGGCCTTGTGTCGTGAGCACAGACTGGAGCACAGAACGAAGCACATTGCTCTTCGCTACTTCCTTGCTCGTGAGCTGCAGCAGCGTGGTCAGCTACGACTTGCTTACGTGGCCTCTTAGGCCAACACTGCTGATATCTTCACCAAGGCACTTGCGCCTTGTGATCATCAGCGCTTCTGTACTCTGTTAGGTCTTGTACCTACTTTGCCTCACTTGCTCACTTCTTGACCTTGTTTGTACCTTGACCTATATATACTTGCACTTGCATGTTTAGCTTTATATATATATACCTGCATGTGAACTGGCCTTGTGGCCCTTGAACTTGTGCTCAGAATGTGTGGTGACGTTGTGATCCACCCTGAGCTTGCTGTGCTTTGCTTGACTGGTCTTGTGACCCCTTGTTCTCCCCCACTTTGCCTATGGGGGTGTGTCAAACTTATATGCTATAGTCTGTGTAGGCTGTAGTGGGGTAGCTTATATGGGGTACAACACTCTAGGGTTTGGTACTTGTACTCCTCATGCTGCTCAATGCAATCACTACTCGTTATTCTCACAAAAGGAGGAGGGTCTACCTGAGACACACCTGAAGGAGCAGGACCGTGAGCGGGGAGGGGGTCTACCTAGGGAGGACTTGGAGCGAGGAAGAGTGGCGGGGGGGGGGAGAGCTGCAGTGCGGTAGGGAAACAGACGGTAAAAGGGTACCGACTTGTCGAAGGTGACGTCCTGAGATGCAAAGACACGGCGCGAGGCAGGGTCATAAAACTGCCAGCCAGGCGCGTCAGGGGGGAAACCAAGGAAGACGCAGGGAATGGCGCAAGGGGAGAGCTTGTCCGCAGTGGTATCGCGGACAAAGGCACGAGCACCCCAGACCCGGAACCGCGACGCATCGCCAACCTCCCCCGTCCAACGTAGTGTGGGCGAAGTCTCCGGAACGGAGACACGGGGCCAGAGGTTGAGTTGATGCGCGGCGTACCGGACCGCAAACGGGCACAGAAAATGGGGGGCAGCCGCATGGATCATGGAGGTACGAGTGACCTCCATGACTAAGCCAATGCAGCGCTCAGCAACCCCATTCTGCTGCGGAGAGGCCGGGAGCGTGAACGTCTGGCAGATGCCGTGCTCCTCACAGTAGGTCCTGGGCACCTCGGGCGCAGCCCCCAAGCCCACCGCTGCCAGTAGTGCTGCGCCCGGCATTTGATTCGAAATGTGGCCAGCAGACGTGCAATGGAGGAGCAGAGGAGGGCGGCAGGGCGGCTTGGTCCTTCTTCACAGGGAGATGCGGCGAATGCCAACTGAATGAGCCGCCTGCCCGTGTTGACCTTGTCTGCCCGTGTTGCCCTTGTCTGCCCATGTTGCCCTTGTCTGTCCGTGTTGCCCTTGTCTGCCCGAGTTGCCCTTGTCTGTCCGTGTCTGCCCTTGTCTGCCCATGTTGCCTTTGTCTTCCCGTGTCTGCCCTTGTCTCTGCCTGTCTCTGCCTGTGTTTGTCTGTGTCTGCCCTGGACTGCCCGTTTCTGCCTGTGTTTCCGGATGCAGGTTAATTCGGTGAAGGAGGTTATTGAAGAGGCAGAGTGACTGTAGCCCGTGCCTGTACTCGTTATTAGACGTCTTAGAACAAACTTAGAATTAATGAGCATAGGCTAGAGGAAGAAAGAAGCCCGGTCGTCGTTCTGAACCTCATATCAGGCAACCTCGTATCAGACTTGCCTGGTAAAACTAGCAAAGGATTTCGGGTTTAGGGGAATTTTCAGTGTGAGCCTGATATGAGGTTCGCTTGATACGAGGTGCAGGCGCACGCTCAGCCATCTCAAAAGAACCCATACCCAACCAACAATTGCTGAACTTCCCCCAAATAAAGTGACAATGGACAACCGGCTGGTTTGAAAATATTAGGAAAAAATTGGGAGCTGGCCAATAAAGCCAGTGCTAAGCTACGAAGGGGTATGGGACATTTTGTTGCCTCGTCTCTATAGTAACCTGGTTGGTAAAGAAGTCTGAAAATTTGAAATTGAACCACAAATTGCACTATGACAGACCACCAACCCTGAGATGTGAAGAAAGCACAAGCAAAGCAGAAACGTCAATTTTCTTTCCTACCCGCTTCTATCATTGCAGCCCATGCCCATCTCTTGCCTTCCATTTCCTACCCACCACACCTCCCTCGCGGAGGTGTTTTCAAAAAGAACACAGGCACACAGACACACACACACGGAAGCACTGCCACAAGCTCGCCACATCACAAGCAACGGGCCTTCTAGAGCCCCCCCCTTCCCCTTCCCCATGCATTAGACAGGTACACGATTCCCGTGCCTCTGGTGGGTGGGGAAGAGGGTGACATAGGATTGGGAAAAGGCTAAAGAAGCATCGCAATGGGCAGCCACTGCAAGCACCCTTCATGCGCAGATACACGATTCCCGTGGCCCTAAGGGGTGGGTGGCAGTAAGGGGAGGGAGGGCACAACAATCAGGGTTGGATTGAGAAGGGCGCCATGGCTTGGGCAGCCACTGCAAGCACCTTTCATGCGCACATACCCGATCCCCGTGGCGAGAATGGTGAGCAAGGTGACATGGACGTGGGAATATGCTTGGTGAGGCATAAGAAAAAGGCCTGAGCAGGCACTGCAAGCACCCTGGATGCGCAGATACACGATCTCCATGGGCCTGGTGGGTGGATGGTAAGCAACGTGACATGGACGTGGGATCATGCTTGGCTAAGGCATAAAAACTACGCTTGCGTAGGCACTGCAGGAACCCTTGATGCATGGATACACTATCAATGTGGCCCTGGTGGTTAGTGAGTGGGAGACATGGTTTTGATTTGAGGTTTACAGGTGGTAAAGCTTGGAGTATATGTATAGGCAGGCACTGCAAGAGGGTGATGTGGCAAGAGGGTGACGTGGCAAGAGATTGACATGAAGAGCTCACTCGTCAAAGTCAAGAAAGTCAAACTCTCTCGTCAAAGTCAGTTAAGTCAATGTCCCCTCCGTCCTCCTGCACTGCCGGTCGAATGCGCGTCTCCAGCAACTCCCTTATCATCAGCACAGTCTCGCTCTCATCCTGACGCCAGTGAGTGTTTGGGGGGCGAGAAGAAAGGAGAAAAGGGGAGGAGGAGGAGTTACTGGAATCGTCTCCCATCAGTCTCCCATCTGTCTCCCATCAGTCGGGTTCGCATCGCATGCGTGTTTCCACCACCTCCCTTATCATCAGCACCGTCTCACTCTTGTCCTGATGCAGAAAAGGTGCGTGTGCGTAGGGGGAAGGAGTGAGTTCAATTGAGAAAGAAGCGCAACCAGAGGAGTGGAGCTATGAATCAGTCTTTAGCAGCTCCCATATCATCAGCACCGTCTCACTCTCGTCCTGAGAGGGGTGGTCAATGGGGGAGGGGGAAGGGGGAAACAGCAGGGGGAGGTGAGAGTTCAGCACACGACTGCTGTATCATCACCACTGTCTCACTCTCGATCTGAAGCAAGACAAGACAAGGGGGGAGGAGCTCAGTAAAGAAGGAACGGATCTCAGCTCTAGTAACCTCAACACCGTTTCAGGTTGTTGCACACCACCCCACATCTACTCCTACCCATTGCCACCGCACCCTACCTCATCACACCACTTTCCCTCATTGCGCCTGTACTGATAAGCCATCCCCCCCACCCCACCTCCGCCCTTCATTCCTCCACCCCACCTCTGCCCCTCATTCCCCAACCTCTCTCCCCACTTCATCACTCCCCCCACCCCACCTCTGCGGGTTGTTGCTCCCCACCCCACCTCTGCGGCTGCTGCCTGCCTATGCCGGGGGTTCAGCACCGCACCTATCCAACTCACCTCTCTACTCCTGCAATTTCCCGCCCCACCTCTGTCTCACCTCCACTTCTCTACTCCTATCACTCCCCCCACCCCACCTCTGCCAGTTGTTGCTCCCCACTAGCTGCTGCTGCCTCTGCCTGTGGGTTCAGCACCGACTGCCCGGAAGCAAAAAAGTCCATCAAGGCAGCAAAAATCTCTGGCTGGAGGAGATCCCAGGAGCTCTCCTCCGTTTTAGTCACAGTCACAAAGTCAACCCCCAAGAACACCCGAGCCACACCTGCGAAATGGTGCAGGGATTGTGGAGGGATGGTGTGGAGGGATGGTGATGAAATGTTGGTTAAATGGCTTTTGAGTTAACTCAGAAATCACCTTCCGACGGGAGTGGTGGAGGGATGGAGAAGCACCAGTGGCAGTGGCAGTGGTAATGGCAGGTCAGGTGAAAAAAGATAATGCGGTTGGGCGTCGAAAAAAAAAAATCGCTTACCATCAATGGGAACAGTGCAATCGCAAGTGGAGATGCTAGGGCAGCTGGAGGAGGTAGGGCATGGAGTGGGTAGGATAGAGGGAGGGAGGGGAGCGGGAAGGAAAGGGATAACACATCGGGCGGATAGGAAGTGGATGAGACTTAGGTTGGTAGGGTTTTTGTGAGAATTCTCGAGGGGTTTTTTTAGTATTCTCAAAATAACACATTTGTCGGGTGGGAAGTGGATAAGAGTTTGGTTGGTACGTGATTTTGACAGATGAAATAAGATTGGTTCTGAGACGTGTCAAAGCCAATCTTCTTTCACGTGTAGGAAGTGGATGAGAGTTTGGTTTATACGTGGCAATGACAGAGCGAGCAAGCGAACGTTTAAGAAGTTTTATTACAGAGCTGCTGGAGGAGGCAAGTCGTGGGGTTGGTAAGGGCGGGTAAAGAAGTATGGACGATAAGACCTGGGGTGGGTGAGGCCGCTTGTGCTCACCCCTTCCATACCCGAAGCGCCATCCATAGTCGAGTCTAGAAGCCCTGTACTTACCCCTCGGACACACACCTCTTTCTTCCACACCCCACCCTCTCTCCCCCACAGGCGAGTCTAGAAGCCCTGCCACCAGGTACGCCCTCCTACCTCACCGCAGCAGTGGGGCCCCCCACAGCCACCTCAGTGTGCCGCGTCTGCTCCGCGTGTGGCGCCCACGCGCCCTACACATGCCCTCGGTGTGCCTCCCATGCTGACCCTTTTTAAGCTCCCTGCTTCTTCTCTTCCATACAATGTACTCCCTACCTACAGGCAAGTCTAGAAGCCCTGCCACTAGGCACCCCCTCCTACCTCACAGCAGCAGTGAGACCCCCCACAGCCACCTCAGTGCGGCGCTTCTGCTGCGCGTGTGGCACCCACGCGCCCTACACATGCCCCCGCTGTGCCGCCCGCCTCTGCTGCATCAATTGCCAAAGACTGCACAACGAAACCCGCTGCCTCAAGTTTGTTATGTAATGGATTACGATATGATAATGGCAATATTTATGGGAAAACCATATGAAGCACTGCAGATTAGGCTCTGTTTGATCTGTTTTTTGGAGACATCTCAAAGCCTGTGTACAGAGCAGTCATAAGTTTATTTTGTTTTATTTTATTTTATCTGTACAGCTGTCTTTATATGAAAGAGCCACATGCCTAGCTTGTTCGTCACTCCTGAAGTGCCAAGCCACAACCTCCCCCCCCCCCCCCCACCCACTTGAAGAGAGCCAGTTGTTCACCCACCAAGCACTCACGCACACATTGTCGATCCGGAGCAGATTCATGTTCTGCTGATAGTTAGATATTCTTACATAGATTCGTATTAAGCTGAAAGGAAGTCCATCCTAGAAATTAGTGACTCCATGAATGCGATCGTGAATGTTGAGAAGATGACGATCATTTTGTCGTTTCCGATCTCTGTGGGCAGGTGTGAGGGGGAGGCTGGCAGGGGAGAACGTGGTGCCATGCGATGCCAGATGGGGGTTCCGGTGAGAACATGGTCGCTACCGCGCGAAAACCCCTAAGACCGGGTCAAACATTTTCTTTCATTTCGATTCCGGATCCACATGAAACGCCCCTTTTCAACGGGCACGTCATGCACTTGCAGTGTGAATAGCGTGACGAAGTGCGCGAGAGCGCGTCAGACATCATTCATCTTCGGTTCAGTATTTACGGTGAAGAAAGGTTCGGTGCATTCTGAAGCGATGTTTCTGCTCAACCTCTTTGAACCGTCACCCACCAGTCTGAACAGTGATTCATTGGCTGAAAACGAGCTGGAACGGTACAGTATGACACGCAGCGAGAAAAACGTTGTCACATGTGCACCTTCCCACCTGCCCGCAAAAGACGAGCCAACCAACCAAGCAGCTACCACCCACCTCCACCCCAGTGAGGGCAGCAGCTTTACCTTACCCCACCCTCACTGCACAGTGGCTGGCCACTACTAGCGTAGCACATGGGATCTCTCTTGGCGGACGGGACGCGACTGGGCGAGAGACGTATATATCATCTCTCCCAAAAGCCACGGCGGAAAATACGGTCGACGACGGTCGTTCCCAAAAGCCACTCTCAGTATATTCATCAGCGCGCCAATTTCTTTCTCACGGTTTCCCACCGAACAATGGAAGGCCCTGTTGCCAGGGCGCATCTCGCTCCACCTTCCTCGTCCTCCCGTTCAACCTTCCGGCGCCCTCCTGTTTTCGAAAACATCCACCTTGACGTTCCGCAGTCCCCCCCGCTTCGCTCCCCCTCCAGCGCCGGTTTTGAGACGTCTCAAAACGTTCCGCAGTCCCCCCAGCTTCGCTCCTCCTCCAGCGCGGCGGCCGTTCCTCCACGCTTCAGCACTCCCACCTTCAGGTCCACCAGTGGCGAAGAATGTGGTAATCTGCAAGGTCCGCGCTTTTCGCCGCGCGAATGGCGTCCGGCGGCGGCCGTTTCTGTGGTGCGCAGCCCGAGCGCGGCGCTCGTGTCGCGCCTTGCCGTCGCATCGGCGGAAATGGATCGCGTGTGGATCGAAGACTCTTCGTCGGACGAGAGCCCATCGAACGAGTCTCTGCGTGCCGGCCGCGATGATTCAGAATCTCGGTCGTTCTGGCCGGCGAACAGGGGAAGGCGCGAGGTGAGGAGATGGTTTTCTGATTCAGAGCGTCCTGTTGCCGTCTGTGCTCCCGTCCTCGTCCCTGGCAGTAGTAGCCTCAGCAGCAGCAGTAGTAGCGTCAGCAGCAGCAGCGCGAGATTACCGACGTTGCGAGATTCTCGCAGCAGCAAGCTTCAGGCCTTTTCGTGGGGTTACGATGTTACCACAAGGGTGGAGGAGATCAGCGAAAAGGCGCATCCCGTCCATTCGCCGCAAAGCGCCGCCGCCACTGCCAGCGCACCCACAGCATCACAGCCCCGGGCTGCTTGGAACAGTTTGGGCTCGTATGAACAAAAGCCTCGTTCCAAAGGTCATGGAGGATCAGGTTCGGCGTCAGACCGTCTGGGGGAACAATGTGACATCATGCAAGCCCCGTGCTGCCTCTGCTTTTCCGAATACACTGGTGTTCATCGCCAAACATGCTGCCTCCAGTCTCCGAGTCTTTCCAGCCATGGGAGCAGCTCCTTCGAAGCTGTTGTTTTGCTGCGGCGATCTTCGCTAGGCGAGGGGGAGAATTGCCTCGTCAGCTGCTTGGCTGGCAGCCCCAGATCGCGAGGAAGCTGCGGCTTCGCAGCTGTTGGCCGCCGCCGCGTGTCGTTCAACAGGATGGTTCACGTGCGCTACATTGGGGGCAATGGCACGTGTGGATAATTCTCGAGTCGACTCTAAAGTCACCTCGCAGCTGTCGGCCGCCGTGTGACGTTCTAACAAGACGGTCCACGTGCGCGACATTGGGGATAACGGCACCTCCTCCGTCAGGTGTAGCACGGATTTCACGTGAAATGGGGGTGCTATTGAGGCGTCTCAAAAACACCCCCATTTCACGCGGCTTAGATAACGGCACTTGTAGATAACGACACCTCCGTCAGGTGTAGCACAGATTGCGCTGGAAGCAGCTGGAAAGACGATGGTCGGGGTGACTGCACGACGGATGATGCGTCTCCTTCCTGCAACGCCGCATTAAAAAAGTCATGACGCAGGTGAAATGCTGATAACCCGGAGCAGAGAACGGATGGTGATAAGAAGAACAAAGCAGAGAGCACACAACAAAGTTGGCAATCGCGCACTGAAAGCTATCCAGCAGTGCCCTCGGCCCAGCTACTGATACCTGGCGACCTTTGAGTCAGACTCAGAAATTACCTGTCGACCCGTTACCTGGCGACCTGTTACCTGGCGACCTGGATGGTCTACTGTCAGAAAGCATGGTTAGAAGTGTCCAACTGTATCAACGAGTTGCATCGTATAGGGTTCAGTACTTTGTAGGTTTGTACATATGTACCCGTCTCCATCTAGTCATGCCCCACTGCGCTTGCACAACTGTATGTCTTTAACACCCTCTTAGCATCTTGCATGGAATGGAAAGCAAAACCCTGAAACAATCTGGCATCACCTTTGCGGCACCTCAAAAGAGCGAGCGACTGTGGTGCTAGCCACTCTCACTCTGCTTGCTTCACCGCCCTCTTGACCAATGTAACCTGCCTCCAGATTGTCGTGATTGTCTTGAGATGTCTTAAAACGAGTACGGGCACTGGGTACACTCACTCTGCCTCTTCCACAACCTCCTTCACTGAATTAACCTGCATCCGGAGACACAGGCAGACATGGGGCAGACACGAAGTGAGCCTGTTTTGAAACGCCTTACAACAAGTACTATGAACACTGGGTGCGCTCACTCTGCCTCTTCAACAACCTCCTTCACTGAAATAACCTGCATCCGGAGACACAAGCAGACATGCAGCAGACACGAGCAGACATGGGAAGACATGGGGCAGACACGAGCAGTCATGGGGCGGACATGGGACAGTCATGGGGCGGACATGGGACAGTCATGGGGCGGACATGGGACAGTCATGGGGCGGACATGGGACAGTCATGGGCAGACATGGGCAGTCATGGGCAGACATGGGCAGACAAGGAGAGACAAGAGCAGACAAGGGAAGGCAAGGGAGAACAAGGGGAGGTGACGGGGTAAAAGAGACCAAGTGTACGAGGAGAAAACTCATTTTGAGGCGCCTCAAAGGGAGGTGACGGGGTAAAAGAGACCAAGTGTACGAGGAGAAAACTCATTTTGAGGCGCCTCAAAGGGAGGTGACGGGGTAAAAGAGACCAAGTGTACGAGGAGAAAACTCATTTTGAGGCGCCTCAAAGGGAGGTGACGGGGTAAAAGAGACCAAGTGTACGAGGAGAAAACTCATTTTGAGGCGCCTCAAAGGGAGGTGACGGGGTAAAAGAGACCAAGTGTACGAGGAGAAAACTCATTTTGAGGCGCCTCAAAGGGAGGTGACGGGGTAAAAGAGACCAAGTGTACGAGGAGAAAACTCATTTTGAGGCGCCTCAAAGGGAGGTGACGGGGTAAAAGAGACCAAGTGTACGAGGAGAAAACTCGTTTTGAGGCGCCTCAAAGGGAGGTGACGGGGTAAAAGAGACCAAGTGTACGAGGAGAAAACTCATTTTGAGGCGCCTCAAAGGGAGGTGACGGGGTAAAAGAGACCAAGTGTACGAGGAGAAAACTCATTTTGAGGCGCCTCAAAGGGAGGTGACGGGGTAAAAGAGACCAAGTGTACGAGGAGAAAACTCATTTTGAGGCGCCTCAAAGGGAGGTGACGGGGTAAAAGAGACCAAGTGTACGAGGAGAAAACTCATTTTGAGGCGCCTCAAAGGGAGGTGACGGGGTAAAAGAGACCAAGTGTACGAGGAGAAAACGCATTTTGAGGCGCCTCAAAGGGAGGTGACGGGGTAAAAGAGACCAAGTGTACGAGGAGAAAACTCATTTTGAGGCGCCTCAAAAGGAGGTGACAGGGTAAAAGAGACCAAGTGTACGAGGAGAAAACTCATTTTGAGGCGCCTCAAAGGGAGGTGACGGGGTAAAAGAGACCAAGTGTACGAGGAGAAAACTCGTTTTGAGGCGCCTCAAAGGGAGGTGACGGGGTAAAAGAGACCAAGTGTACGAGGAGAAAACTCATTTTGAGGCGCCTCAAAGGGAGGTGACGGGGTAAAAGAGACCAAGTGTACGAGGAGAAAACTCATTTTGAGGCGCCTCAAAGGGAGGTGACGGGGTAAAAGAGACCAAGTGTACGAGGAGAAAACTCATTTTGAGGCGCCTCAAAGGGAGGTGACGGGGTAAAAGAGACCAAGTGTACGAGGAGAAAACTCATTTTGAGGCGCCTCAAAGGGAGGTGACGGGGTAAAAGAGACCAAGTGTACGAGGAGAAAACTCATTTTGAGGCGCCTCAAAGGGAGGTGACGGGGTAAAAGAGACCAAGTGTACGAGGAGAAAACTCGTTTTGAGGCGCCTCAAAGGGAGGTGACGGGGTAAAAGAGACCAAGTGTACGAGGAGAAAACTCATTTTGAGGCGCCTCAAAGGGAGGTGACGGGGTAAAAGAGACCAAGTGTACGAGGAGAAAACTCATTTTGAGGCGCCTCAAAGGGAGGTGACGGGGTAAAAGAGACCAAGTGTACGAGGAGAAAACTCATTTTGAGGCGCCTCAAAGGGAGGTGACGGGGTAAAAGAGACCAAGTGTACGAGGAGAAAACTCATTTTGAGGCGCCTCAAAGGGAGGTGACGGGGTAAAAGAGACCAAGTGTACGAGGAGAAAACTCGTTTTGAGGCGCCTCAAAGGGAGGTGACGGGGTAAAAGAGACCAAGTGTACGAGGAGAAAACTCATTTTGAGGCGCCTCAAAGGGAGGTGACGGGGTAAAAGAGACCAAGTGTACGAGGAGAAAACTCATTTTGAGGCGCCTCAAAGGGAGGTGACGGGGTAAAAGAGACCAAGTGTACGAGGAGAAAACTCATTTTGAGGCGCCTCAAAGGGAGGTGACGGGGTAAAAGAGACCAAGTGTACGAGGAGAAAACTCATTTTGAGGCGCCTCAAAGGGAGGTGACGGGGTAAAAGAGACCAAGTGTACGAGGAGAAAACTCATTTTGAGGCGCCTCAAAGGGAGGTGACGGGGTAAAAGAGACCAAGTGTACGAGGAGAAAACTCATTTTGAGGCGCCTCAAAGGGAGGTGACGGGGTAAAAGAGACCAAGTGTACGAGGAGAAAACTCATTTTGAGGCGCCTCAAAGGGAGGTGACGGGGTAAAAGAGACCAAGTGTACGAGGAGAAAACTCGTTTTGAGGCGCCTCAAAGGGAGGTGACGGGGTAAAAGAGACCAAGTGTACGAGGAGAAAACTCATTTTGAGGCGCCTCAAAGGGAGGTGACGGGGTAAAAGAGACCAAGTGTACGAGGAGAAAACTCATTTTGAGGCGCCTCAAAGGGAGGTGACGGGGTAAAAGAGACCAAGTGTACGAGGAGAAAACTCATTTTGAGGCGCCTCAAAGGGAGGTGACGGGGTAAAAGAGACCAAGTGTACGAGGAGAAAACTCATTTTGAGGCGCCTCAAAGGGAGGTGACGGGGTAAAAGAGACCAAGTGTACGAGGAGAAAACTCATTTTGAGGCGCCTCAAAGGGAGGTGACGGGGTAAAAGAGACCAAGTGTACGAGGAGAAAACTCATTTTGAGGCGCCTCAAAGGGAGGTGACGGGGTAAAAGAGACCAAGTGTACGAGGAGAAAACTCATTTTGAGGCGCCTCAAAGGGAGGTGACGGGGTAAAAGAGACCAAGTGTACGAGGAGAAAACTCATTTTGAGGCGCCTCAAAGGGAGGTGACGGGGTAAAAGAGACCAAGTGTACGAGGAGAAAACTCATTTTGAGGCGCCTCAAAGGGAGGTGACGGGGTAAAAGAGACCAAGTGTACGAGGAGAAAACTCATTTTGAGGCGCCTCAAAGGGAGGTGACGGGGTAAAAGAGACCAAGTGTACGAGGAGAAAACTCATTTTGAGGCGCCTCAAAGGGAGGTGACGGGGTAAAAGAGACCAAGTGTACGAGGAGAAAACTCATTTTGAGGCGCCTCAAAGGGAGGTGACGGGGTAAAAGAGACCAAGTGTACGAGGAGAAAACTCATTTTGAGGCGCCTCAAAGGGAGGTGACGGGGTAAAAGAGACCAAGTGTACGAGGAGAAAACTCATTTTGAGGCGCCTCAAAGGGAGGTGACGGGGTAAAAGAGACCAAGTGTACGAGGAGAAAACTCATTTTGAGGCGCCTCAAAGGGAGGTGACGGGGTAAAAGAGACCAAGTGTACGAGGAGAAAACTCGTTTTGAGGCGCCTCAAAGGGAGGTGACGGGGTAAAAGAGACCAAGTGTACGAGGAGAAAACTCATTTTGAGGCGCCTCAAAGGGAGGTGACGGGGTAAAAGAGACCAAGTGTACGAGGAGAAAACTCATTTTGAGGCGCCTCAAAGGGAGGTGACGGGGTAAAAGAGACCAAGTGTACGAGGAGAAAACTCATTTTGAGGCGCCTCAAAGGGAGGTGACGGGGTAAAAGAGACCAAGTGTACGAGGAGAAAACTCATTTTGAGGCGCCTCAAAGGGAGGTGACGGGGTAAAAGAGACCAAGTGTACGAGGAGAAAACTCATTTTGAGGCGCCTCAAAGGGAGGTGACGGGGTAAAAGAGACCAAGTGTACGAGGAGAAAACTCATTTTGAGGCGCCTCAAAGGGAGGTGACGGGGTAAAAGAGACCAAGTGTACGAGGAGAAAACTCATTTTGAGGCGCCTCAAAGGGAGGTGACGGGGTAAAAGAGACCAAGTGTACGAGGAGAAAACTCATTTTGAGGCGCCTCAAAGGGAGGTGACGGGGTAAAAGAGACCAAGTGTACGAGGAGAAAACTCATTTTGAGGCGCCTCAAAGGGAGGTGACGGGGTAAAAGAGACCAAGTGTACGAGGAGAAAACTCATTTTGAGGCGCCTCAAAGGGAGGTGACGGGGTAAAAGAGACCAAGTGTACGAGGAGAAAACTCATTTTGAGGCGCCTCAAAGGGAGGTGACGGGGTAAAAGAGACCAAGTGTACGAGGAGAAAACTCATTTTGAGGCGCCTCAAAGGGAGGTGACGGGGTAAAAGAGACCAAGTGTACGAGGAGAAAACTCATTTTGAGGCGCCTCAAAGGGAGGTGACGGGGTAAAAGAGACCAAGTGTACGAGGAGAAAACTCATTTTGAGGCGCCTCAAAGGGAGGTGACGGGGTAAAAGAGACCAAGTGTACGAGGAGAAAACTCATTTTGAGGCGCCTCAAAGGGAGGTGACGGGGTAAAAGAGACCAAGTGTACGAGGAGAAAACTCATTTTGAGGCGCCTCAAAGGGAGGTGACGGGGTAAAAGAGACCAAGTGTACGAGGAGAAAACTCATTTTGAGGCGCCTCAAAGGGAGGTGACGGGGTAAAAGAGACCAAGTGTACGAGGAGAAAACTCATTTTGAGGCGCCTCAAAGGGAGGTGACGGGGTAAAAGAGACCAAGTGTACGAGGAGAAAACTCATTTTGAGGCGCCTCAAAGGGAGGTGACGGGGTAAAAGAGACCAAGTGTACGAGGAGAAAACTCATTTTGAGGCGCCTCAAAGGGAGGTGACAGGGGTAAAAGAGACCAAGTGTACGAGGAGAAAACTCATTTTGAGGCTGCCTCAAAGGGAGGTGACGGGGTAAAAGAGACCAAGTGTACGAGGAGAAAACTCATTTTGAGGCGCCTCAAAGGGAGGTGACGGGGTAAAAGAGACCAAGTGTACGAGGAGAAAACTCATTTTGAGGCGCCTCAAAGGGAGGTGACGGGGTAAAAGAGACCAAGTGTACGAGGAGAAAACTCATTTTGAGGCGCCTCAAAGGGAGGTGACGGGGTAAAAGAGACCAAGTGTACGAGGAGAAAACTCATTTTGAGGCGCCTCAAAGGGAGGTGACGGGGTAAAAGAGACCAAGTGTACGAGGAGAAAACTCATTTTGAGGCGCCTCAAAGGGAGGTGACGGGGTAAAAGAGACCAAGTGTACGAGGAGAAAACTCATTTTGAGGCGCCTCAAAGGGAGGTGACGGGGTAAAAGAGACCAAGTGTACGAGGAGAAAACTCATTTTGAGGCGCCTCAAAGGGAGGTGACGGGGTAAAAGAGACCAAGTGTACGAGGAGAAAACTCATTTTGAGGCGCCTCAAAGGGAGGTGACGGGGTAAAAGAGACCAAGTGTACGAGGAGAAAACTCATTTTGAGGCGCCTCAAAGGGAGGTGACGGGGTAAAAGAGACCAAGTGTACGAGGAGAAAACTCATTTTGAGGCGCCTCAAAGGGAGGTGACGGGGTAAAAGAGACCAAGTGTACGAGGAGAAAACTCATTTTGAGGCGCCTCAAAGGGAGGTGACGGGGTAAAAGAGACCAAGTGTACGAGGAGAAAACTCATTTTGAGGCGCCTCAAAGGGAGGTGACGGGGTAAAAGAGACCAAGTGTACGAGGAGAAAACTCATTTTGAGGCGCCTCAAAGGGAGGTGACGGGGTAAAAGAGACCAAGTGTACGAGGAGAAAACTCATTTTGAGGCGCCTCAAAGGGAGGTGACGGGGTAAAAGAGACCAAGTGTACGAGGAGAAAACTCATTTTGAGGCGCCTCAAAGGGAGGTGACGGGGTAAAAGAGACCAAGTGTACGAGGAGAAAACTCATTTTGAGGCGCCTCAAAGGGAGGTGACGGGGTAAAAGAGACCAAGTGTACGAGGAGAAAACTCATTTTGAGGCGCCTCAAAGGGAGGTGACGGGGTAAAAGAGACCAAGTGTACGAGGAGAAAACTCATTTTGAGGCGCCTCAAAGGGAGGTGACGGGGTAAAAGAGACCAAGTGTACGAGGAGAAAACTCATTTTGAGGCGCCTCAAAGGGAGGTGACGGGGTAAAAGAGACCAAGTGTACGAGGAGAAAACTCATTTTGAGGCGCCTCAAAGGGAGGTGACGGGGTAAAAGAGACCAAGTGTACGAGGAGAAAACTCATTTTGAGGCGCCTCAAAGGGAGGTGACGGGGTAAAAGAGACCAAGTGTACGAGGAGAAAACTCATTTTGAGGCGCCTCAAAGGGAGGTGACGGGGTAAAAGAGACCAAGTGTACGAGGAGAAAACTCATTTTGAGGCGCCTCAAAGGGAGGTGACGGGGTAAAAGAGACCAAGTGTACGAGGAGAAAACTCATTTTGAGGCGCCTCAAAGGGAGGTGACGGGGTAAAAGAGACCAAGTGTACGAGGAGAAAACTCATTTTGAGGCGCCTCAAAGGGAGGTGACGGGGTAAAAGAGACCAAGTGTACGAGGAGAAAACTCATTTTGAGGCGCCTCAAAGGGAGGTGACGGGGTAAAAGAGACCAAGTGTACGAGGAGAAAACTCATTTTGAGGCGCCTCAAAGGGAGGTGACGGGGTAAAAGAGACCAAGTGTACGAGGAGAAAACTCATTTTGAGGCGCCTCAAAGGGAGGTGACGGGGTAAAAGAGACCAAGTGTACGAGGAGAAAACTCATTTTGAGGCGCCTCAAAGGGAGGTGACGGGGTAAAAGAGACCAAGTGTACGAGGAGAAAACTCATTTTGAGGCGCCTCAAAGGGAGGTGACGGGGTAAAAGAGACCAAGTGTACGAGGAGAAAACTCATTTTGAGGCGCCTCAAAGGGAGGTGACGGGGTAAAAGAGACCAAGTGTACGAGGAGAAAACTCATTTTGAGGCGCCTCAAAGGGAGGTGACGGGGTAAAAGAGACCAAGTGTACGAGGAGAAAACTCATTTTGAGGCGCCTCAAAGGGAGGTGACGGGGTAAAAGAGACCAAGTGTACGAGGAGAAAACTCATTTTGAGGCGCCTCAAAGGGAGGTGACGGGGTAAAAGAGACCAAGTGTACGAGGAGAAAACTCATTTTGAGGCGCCTCAAAGGGAGGTGACGGGGTAAAAGAGACCAAGTGTACGAGGAGAAAACTCATTTTGAGGCGCCTCAAAGGGAGGTGACGGGGTAAAAGAGACCAAGTGTACGAGGAGAAAACTCATTTTGAGGCGCCTCAAAGGGAGGTGACGGGGTAAAAGAGACCAAGTGTACGAGGAGAAAACTCATTTTGAGGCGCCTCAAAGGGAGGTGACGGGGTAAAAGAGACCAAGTGTACGAGGAGAAAACTCATTTTGAGGCGCCTCAAAGGGAGGTGACGGGGTAAAAGAGACCAAGTGTACGAGGAGAAAACTCATTTTGAGGCGCCTCAAAGGGAGGTGACGGGGTAAAAGAGACCAAGTGTACGAGGAGAAAACTCATTTTGAGGCGCCTCAAAGGGAGGTGACGGGGTAAAAGAGACCAAGTGTACGAGGAGAAAACTCATTTTGAGGCGCCTCAAAGGGAGGTGACGGGGTAAAAGAGACCAAGTGTACGAGGAGAAAACTCATTTTGAGGCGCCTCAAAGGGAGGTGACGGGGTAAAAGAGACCAAGTGTACGAGGAGAAAACTCATTTTGAGGCGCCTCAAAGGGAGGTGACGGGGTAAAAGAGACCAAGTGTACGAGGAGAAAACTCATTTTGAGGCGCCTCAAAGGGAGGTGACGGGGTAAAAGAGACCAAGTGTACGAGGAGAAAACTCATTTTGAGGCGCCTCAAAGGGAGGTGACGGGGTAAAAGAGACCAAGTGTACGAGGAGAAAACTCATTTTGAGGCGCCTCAAAGGGAGGTGACGGGGTAAAAGAGACCAAGTGTACGAGGAGAAAACTCATTTTGAGGCGCCTCAAAGGGAGGTGACGGGGTAAAAGAGACCAAGTGTACGAGGAGAAAACTCATTTTGAGGCGCCTCAAAGGGAGGTGACGGGGTAAAAGAGACCAAGTGTACGAGGAGAAAACTCATTTTGAGGCGCCTCAAAGGGAGGTGACGGGGTAAAAGAGACCAAGTGTACGAGGAGAAAACTCATTTTGAGGCGCCTCAAAGGGAGGTGACGGGGTAAAAGAGACCAAGTGTACGAGGAGAAAACTCATTTTGAGGCGCCTCAAAGGGAGGTGACGGGGTAAAAGAGACCAAGTGTACGAGGAGAAAACTCATTTTGAGGCGCCTCAAAGGGAGGTGACGGGGTAAAAGAGACCAAGTGTACGAGGAGAAAACTCATTTTGAGGCGCCTCAAAGGGAGGTGACGGGGTAAAAGAGACCAAGTGTACGAGGAGAAAACTCATTTTGAGGCGCCTCAAAGGGAGGTGACGGGGTAAAAGAGACCAAGTGTACGAGGAGAAAACTCATTTTGAGGCGCCTCAAAGGGAGGTGACGGGGTAAAAGAGACCAAGTGTACGAGGAGAAAACTCATTTTGAGGCGCCTCAAAGGGAGGTGACGGGGTAAAAGAGACCAAGTGTACGAGGAGAAAACTCATTTTGAGGCGCCTCAAAGGGAGGTGACGGGGTAAAAGAGACCAAGTGTACGAGGAGAAAACTCATTTTGAGGCGCCTCAAAGGGAGGTGACGGGGTAAAAGAGACCAAGTGTACGAGGAGAAAACTCATTTTGAGGCGCCTCAAAGGGAGGTGACGGGGTAAAAGAGACCAAGTGTACGAGGAGAAAACTCATTTTGAGGCGCCTCAAAGGGAGGTGACGGGGTAAAAGAGACCAAGTGTACGAGGAGAAAACTCATTTTGAGGCGCCTCAAAGGGAGGTGACGGGGTAAAAGAGACCAAGTGTACGAGGAGAAAACTCATTTTGAGGCGCCTCAAAGGGAGGTGACGGGGTAAAAGAGACCAAGTGTACGAGGAGAAAACTCATTTTGAGGCGCCTCAAAGGGAGGTGACGGGGTAAAAGAGACCAAGTGTACGAGGAGAAAACTCATTTTGAGGCGCCTCAAAGGGAGGTGACGGGGTAAAAGAGACCAAGTGTACGAGGAGAAAACTCATTTTGAGGCGCCTCAAAGGGAGGTGACGGGGTAAAAGAGACCAAGTGTACGAGGAGAAAACTCATTTTGAGGCGCCTCAAAGGGAGGTGACGGGGTAAAAGAGACCAAGTGTACGAGGAGAAAACTCATTTTGAGGCGCCTCAAAGGGAGGTGACGGGGTAAAAGAGACCAAGTGTACGAGGAGAAAACTCATTTTGAGGCGCCTCAAAGGGAGGTGACGGGGTAAAAGAGACCAAGTGTACGAGGAGAAAACTCATTTTGAGGCGCCTCAAAGGGAGGTGACGGGGTAAAAGAGACCAAGTGTACGAGGAGAAAACTCATTTTGAGGCGCCTCAAAGGGAGGTGACGGGGTAAAAGAGACCAAGTGTACGAGGAGAAAACTCATTTTGAGGCGCCTCAAAGGGAGGTGACGGGGTAAAAGAGACCAAGTGTACGAGGAGAAAACTCATTTTGAGGCGCCTCAAAGGGAGGTGACGGGGTAAAAGAGACCAAGTGTACGAGGAGAAAACTCATTTTGAGGCGCCTCAAAGGGAGGTGACGGGGTAAAAGAGACCAAGTGTACGAGGAGAAAACTCATTTTGAGGCGCCTCAAAGGGAGGTGACGGGGTAAAAGAGACCAAGTGTACGAGGAGAAAACTCATTTTGAGGCGCCTCAAAGGGAGGTGACGGGGTAAAAGAGACCAAGTGTACGAGGAGAAAACTCATTTTGAGGCGCCTCAAAGGGAGGTGACGGGGTAAAAGAGACCAAGTGTACGAGGAGAAAACTCATTTTGAGGCGCCTCAAAGGGAGGTGACGGGGTAAAAGAGACCAAGTGTACGAGGAGAAAACTCATTTTGAGGCGCCTCAAAGGGAGGTGACGGGGTAAAAGAGACCAAGTGTACGAGGAGAAAACTCATTTTGAGGCGCCTCAAAGGGAGGTGACGGGGTAAAAGAGACCAAGTGTACGAGGAGAAAACTCATTTTGAGGCGCCTCAAAGGGAGGTGACGGGGTAAAAGAGACCAAGTGTACGAGGAGAAAACTCATTTTGAGGCGCCTCAAAGGGAGGTGACGGGGTAAAAGAGACCAAGTGTACGAGGAGAAAACTCATTTTGAGGCGCCTCAAAGGGAGGTGACGGGGTAAAAGAGACCAAGTGTACGAGGAGAAAACTCATTTTGAGGCGCCTCAAAGGGAGGTGACGGGGTAAAAGAGACCAAGTGTACGAGGAGAAAACTCATTTTGAGGCGCCTCAAAGGGAGGTGACGGGGTAAAAGAGACCAAGTGTACGAGGAGAAAACTCATTTTGAGGCGCCTCAAAGGGAGGTGACGGGGTAAAAGAGACCAAGTGTACGAGGAGAAAACTCATTTTGAGGCGCCTCAAAGGGAGGTGACGGGGTAAAAGAGACCAAGTGTACGAGGAGAAAACTCATTTTGAGGCGCCTCAAAGGGAGGTGACGGGGTAAAAGAGACCAAGTGTACGAGGAGAAAACTCATTTTGAGGCGCCTCAAAGGGAGGTGACGGGGTAAAAGAGACCAAGTGTACGAGGAGAAAACTCATTTTGAGGCGCCTCAAAGGGAGGTGACGGGGTAAAAGAGACCAAGTGTACGAGGAGAAAACTCATTTTGAGGCGCCTCAAAGGGAGGTGACGGGGTAAAAGAGACCAAGTGTACGAGGAGAAAACTCATTTTGAGGCGCCTCAAAGGGAGGTGACGGGGTAAAAGAGACCAAGTGTACGAGGAGAAAACTCATTTTGAGGCGCCTCAAAGGGAGGTGACGGGGTAAAAGAGACCAAGTGTACGAGGAGAAAACTCATTTTGAGGCGCCTCAAAGGGAGGTGACGGGGTAAAAGAGACCAAGTGTACGAGGAGAAAACTCATTTTGAGGCGCCTCAAAGGGAGGTGACGGGGTAAAAGAGACCAAGTGTACGAGGAGAAAACTCATTTTGAGGCGCCTCAAAGGGAGGTGACGGGGTAAAAGAGACCAAGTGTACGAGGAGAAAACTCATTTTGAGGCGCCTCAAAGGGAGGTGACGGGGTAAAAGAGACCAAGTGTACGAGGAGAAAACTCATTTTGAGGCGCCTCAAAGGGAGGTGACGGGGTAAAAGAGACCAAGTGTACGAGGAGAAAACTCATTTTGAGGCGCCTCAAAGGGAGGTGACGGGGTAAAAGAGACCAAGTGTACGAGGAGAAAACTCATTTTGAGGCGCCTCAAAGGGAGGTGACGGGGTAAAAGAGACCAAGTGTACGAGGAGAAAACTCATTTTGAGGCGCCTCAAAGGGAGGTGACGGGGTAAAAGAGACCAAGTGTACGAGGAGAAAACTCATTTTGAGGCGCCTCAAAGGGAGGTGACGGGGTAAAAGAGACCAAGTGTACGAGGAGAAAACTCATTTTGAGGCGCCTCAAAGGGAGGTGACGGGGTAAAAGAGACCAAGTGTACGAGGAGAAAACTCATTTTGAGGCGCCTCAAAGGGAGGTGACGGGGTAAAAGAGACCAAGTGTACGAGGAGAAAACTCATTTTGAGGCGCCTCAAAGGGAGGTGACGGGGTAAAAGAGACCAAGTGTACGAGGAGAAAACTCATTTTGAGGCGCCTCAAAGGGAGGTGACGGGGTAAAAGAGACCAAGTGTACGAGGAGAAAACTCATTTTGAGGCGCCTCAAAGGGAGGTGACGGGGTAAAAGAGACCAAGTGTACGAGGAGAAAACTCATTTTGAGGCGCCTCAAAGGGAGGTGACGGGGTAAAAGAGACCAAGTGTACGAGGAGAAAACTCATTTTGAGGCGCCTCAAAGGGAGGTGACGGGGTAAAAGAGACCAAGTGTACGAGGAGAAAACTCATTTTGAGGCGCCTCAAAGGGAGGTGACGGGGTAAAAGAGACCAAGTGTACGAGGAGAAAACTCATTTTGAGGCGCCTCAAAGGGAGGTGACGGGGTAAAAGAGACCAAGTGTACGAGGAGAAAACTCATTTTGAGGCGCCTCAAAGGGAGGTGACGGGGTAAAAGAGACCAAGTGTACGAGGAGAAAACTCATTTTGAGGCGCCTCAAAGGGAGGTGACGGGGTAAAAGAGACCAAGTGTACGAGGAGAAAACTCATTTTGAGGCGCCTCAAAGGGAGGTGACGGGGTAAAAGAGACCAAGTGTACGAGGAGAAAACTCATTTTGAGGCGCCTCAAAGGGAGGTGACGGGGTAAAAGAGACCAAGTGTACGAGGAGAAAACTCATTTTGAGGCGCCTCAAAGGGAGGTGACGGGGTAAAAGAGACCAAGTGTACGAGGAGAAAACTCATTTTGAGGCGCCTCAAAGGGAGGTGACGGGGTAAAAGAGACCAAGTGTACGAGGAGAAAACTCATTTTGAGGCGCCTCAAAGGGAGGTGACGGGGTAAAAGAGACCAAGTGTACGAGGAGAAAACTCATTTTGAGGCGCCTCAAAGGGAGGTGACGGGGTAAAAGAGACCAAGTGTACGAGGAGAAAACTCATTTTGAGGCGCCTCAAAGGGAGGTGACGGGGTAAAAGAGACCAAGTGTACGAGGAGAAAACTCATTTTGAGGCGCCTCAAAGGGAGGTGACGGGGTAAAAGAGACCAAGTGTACGAGGAGAAAACTCATTTTGAGGCGCCTCAAAGGGAGGTGACGGGGTAAAAGAGACCAAGTGTACGAGGAGAAAACTCATTTTGAGGCGCCTCAAAGGGAGGTGACGGGGTAAAAGAGACCAAGTGTACGAGGAGAAAACTCATTTTGAGGCGCCTCAAAGGGAGGTGACGGGGTAAAAGAGACCAAGTGTACGAGGAGAAAACTCATTTTGAGGCGCCTCAAAGGGAGGTGACGGGGTAAAAGAGACCAAGTGTACGAGGAGAAAACTCATTTTGAGGCGCCTCAAAGGGAGGTGACGGGGTAAAAGAGACCAAGTGTACGAGGAGAAAACTCATTTTGAGGCGCCTCAAAGGGAGGTGACGGGGTAAAAGAGACCAAGTGTACGAGGAGAAAACTCATTTTGAGGCGCCTCAAAGGGAGGTGACGGGGTAAAAGAGACCAAGTGTACGAGGAGAAAACTCATTTTGAGGCGCCTCAAAGGGAGGTGACGGGGTAAAAGAGACCAAGTGTACGAGGAGAAAACTCATTTTGAGGCGCCTCAAAGGGAGGTGACGGGGTAAAAGAGACCAAGTGTACGAGGAGAAAACTCATTTTGAGGCGCCTCAAAGGGAGGTGACGGGGTAAAAGAGACCAAGTGTACGAGGAGAAAACTCATTTTGAGGCGCCTCAAAGGGAGGTGACGGGGTAAAAGAGACCAAGTGTACGAGGAGAAAACTCATTTTGAGGCGCCTCAAAGGGAGGTGACGGGGTAAAAGAGACCAAGTGTACGAGGAGAAAACTCATTTTGAGGCGCCTCAAAGGGAGGTGACGGGGTAAAAGAGACCAAGTGTACGAGGAGAAAACTCATTTTGAGGCGCCTCAAAGGGAGGTGACGGGGTAAAAGAGACCAAGTGTACGAGGAGAAAACTCATTTTGAGGCGCCTCAAAGGGAGGTGACGGGGTAAAAGAGACCAAGTGTACGAGGAGAAAACTCATTTTGAGGCGCCTCAAAGGGAGGTGACGGGGTAAAAGAGACCAAGTGTACGAGGAGAAAACTCATTTTGAGGCGCCTCAAAGGGAGGTGACGGGGTAAAAGAGACCAAGTGTACGAGGAGAAAACTCATTTTGAGGCGCCTCAAAGGGAGGTGACGGGGTAAAAGAGACCAAGTGTACGAGGAGAAAACTCATTTTGAGGCGCCTCAAAGGGAGGTGACGGGGTAAAAGAGACCAAGTGTACGAGGAGAAAACTCATTTTGAGGCGCCTCAAAGGGAGGTGACGGGGTAAAAGAGACCAAGTGTACGAGGAGAAAACTCATTTTGAGGCGCCTCAAAGGGAGGTGACGGGGTAAAAGAGACCAAGTGTACGAGGAGAAAACTCATTTTGAGGCGCCTCAAAGGGAGGTGACGGGGTAAAAGAGACCAAGTGTACGAGGAGAAAACTCATTTTGAGGCGCCTCAAAGGGAGGTGACGGGGTAAAAGAGACCAAGTGTACGAGGAGAAAACTCATTTTGAGGCGCCTCAAAGGGAGGTGACGGGGTAAAAGAGACCAAGTGTACGAGGAGAAAACTCATTTTGAGGCGCCTCAAAGGGAGGTGACGGGGTAAAAGAGACCAAGTGTACGAGGAGAAAACTCATTTTGAGGCGCCTCAAAGGGAGGTGACGGGGTAAAAGAGACCAAGTGTACGAGGAGAAAACTCATTTTGAGGCGCCTCAAAGGGAGGTGACGGGGTAAAAGAGACCAAGTGTACGAGGAGAAAACTCATTTTGAGGCGCCTCAAAGGGAGGTGACGGGGTAAAAGAGACCAAGTGTACGAGGAGAAAACTCATTTTGAGGCGCCTCAAAGGGAGGTGACGGGGTAAAAGAGACCAAGTGTACGAGGAGAAAACTCATTTTGAGGCGCCTCAAAGGGAGGTGACGGGGTAAAAGAGACCAAGTGTACGAGGAGAAAACTCATTTTGAGGCGCCTCAAAGGGAGGTGACGGGGTAAAAGAGACCAAGTGTACGAGGAGAAAACTCATTTTGAGGCGCCTCAAAGGGAGGTGACGGGGTAAAAGAGACCAAGTGTACGAGGAGAAAACTCATTTTGAGGCGCCTCAAAGGGAGGTGACGGGGTAAAAGAGACCAAGTGTACGAGGAGAAAACTCATTTTGAGGCGCCTCAAAGGGAGGTGACGGGGTAAAAGAGACCAAGTGTACGAGGAGAAAACTCATTTTGAGGCGCCTCAAAGGGAGGTGACGGGGTAAAAGAGACCAAGTGTACGAGGAGAAAACTCATTTTGAGGCGCCTCAAAGGGAGGTGACGGGGTAAAAGAGACCAAGTGTACGAGGAGAAAACTCATTTTGAGGCGCCTCAAAGGGAGGTGACGGGGTAAAAGAGACCAAGTGTACGAGGAGAAAACTCATTTTGAGGCGCCTCAAAGGGAGGTGACGGGGTAAAAGAGACCAAGTGTACGAGGAGAAAACTCATTTTGAGGCGCCTCAAAGGGAGGTGACGGGGTAAAAGAGACCAAGTGTACGAGGAGAAAACTCATTTTGAGGCGCCTCAAAGGGAGGTGACGGGGTAAAAGAGACCAAGTGTACGAGGAGAAAACTCATTTTGAGGCGCCTCAAAGGGAGGTGACGGGGTAAAAGAGACCAAGTGTACGAGGAGAAAACTCATTTTGAGGCGCCTCAAAGGGAGGTGACGGGGTAAAAGAGACCAAGTGTACGAGGAGAAAACTCATTTTGAGGCGCCTCAAAGGGAGGTGACGGGGTAAAAGAGACCAAGTGTACGAGGAGAAAACTCATTTTGAGGCGCCTCAAAGGGAGGTGACGGGGTAAAAGAGACCAAGTGTACGAGGAGAAAACTCATTTTGAGGCGCCTCAAAGGGAGGTGACGGGGTAAAAGAGACCAAGTGTACGAGGAGAAAACTCATTTTGAGGCGCCTCAAAGGGAGGTGACGGGGTAAAAGAGACCAAGTGTACGAGGAGAAAACTCATTTTGAGGCGCCTCAAAGGGAGGTGACGGGGTAAAAGAGACCAAGTGTACGAGGAGAAAACTCATTTTGAGGCGCCTCAAAGGGAGGTGACGGGGTAAAAGAGACCAAGTGTACGAGGAGAAAACTCATTTTGAGGCGCCTCAAAGGGAGGTGACGGGGTAAAAGAGACCAAGTGTACGAGGAGAAAACTCATTTTGAGGCGCCTCAAAGGGAGGTGACGGGGTAAAAGAGACCAAGTGTACGAGGAGAAAACTCATTTTGAGGCGCCTCAAAGGGAGGTGACGGGGTAAAAGAGACCAAGTGTACGAGGAGAAAACTCATTTTGAGGCGCCTCAAAGGGAGGTGACGGGGTAAAAGAGACCAAGTGTACGAGGAGAAAACTCATTTTGAGGCGCCTCAAAGGGAGGTGACGGGGTAAAAGAGACCAAGTGTACGAGGAGAAAACTCATTTTGAGGCGCCTCAAAGGGAGGTGACGGGGTAAAAGAGACCAAGTGTACGAGGAGAAAACTCATTTTGAGGCGCCTCAAAGGGAGGTGACGGGGTAAAAGAGACCAAGTGTACGAGGAGAAAACTCATTTTGAGGCGCCTCAAAGGGAGGTGACGGGGTAAAAGAGACCAAGTGTACGAGGAGAAAACTCATTTTGAGGCGCCTCAAAGGGAGGTGACGGGGTAAAAGAGACCAAGTGTACGAGGAGAAAACTCATTTTGAGGCGCCTCAAAGGGAGGTGACGGGGTAAAAGAGACCAAGTGTACGAGGAGAAAACTCATTTTGAGGCGCCTCAAAGGGAGGTGACGGGGTAAAAGAGACCAAGTGTACGAGGAGAAAACTCATTTTGAGGCGCCTCAAAGGGAGGTGACGGGGTAAAAGAGACCAAGTGTACGAGGAGAAAACTCATTTTGAGGCGCCTCAAAGGGAGGTGACGGGGTAAAAGAGACCAAGTGTACGAGGAGAAAACTCATTTTGAGGCGCCTCAAAGGGAGGTGACGGGGTAAAAGAGACCAAGTGTACGAGGAGAAAACTCATTTTGAGGCGCCTCAAAGGGAGGTGACGGGGTAAAAGAGACCAAGTGTACGAGGAGAAAACTCATTTTGAGGCGCCTCAAAGGGAGGTGACGGGGTAAAAGAGACCAAGTGTACGAGGAGAAAACTCATTTTGAGGCGCCTCAAAGGGAGGTGACGGGGTAAAAGAGACCAAGTGTACGAGGAGAAAACTCATTTTGAGGCGCCTCAAAGGGAGGTGACGGGGTAAAAGAGACCAAGTGTACGAGGAGAAAACTCATTTTGAGGCGCCTCAAAGGGAGGTGACGGGGTAAAAGAGACCAAGTGTACGAGGAGAAAACTCATTTTGAGGCGCCTCAAAGGGAGGTGACGGGGTAAAAGAGACCAAGTGTACGAGGAGAAAACTCATTTTGAGGCGCCTCAAAGGGAGGTGACGGGGTAAAAGAGACCAAGTGTACGAGGAGAAAACTCATTTTGAGGCGCCTCAAAGGGAGGTGACGGGGTAAAAGAGACCAAGTGTACGAGGAGAAAACTCATTTTGAGGCGCCTCAAAGGGAGGTGACGGGGTAAAAGAGACCAAGTGTACGAGGAGAAAACTCATTTTGAGGCGCCTCAAAGGGAGGTGACGGGGTAAAAGAGACCAAGTGTACGAGGAGAAAACTCATTTTGAGGCGCCTCAAAGGGAGGTGACGGGGTAAAAGAGACCAAGTGTACGAGGAGAAAACTCATTTTGAGGCGCCTCAAAGGGAGGTGACGGGGTAAAAGAGACCAAGTGTACGAGGAGAAAACTCATTTTGAGGCGCCTCAAAGGGAGGTGACGGGGTAAAAGAGACCAAGTGTACGAGGAGAAAACTCATTTTGAGGCGCCTCAAAGGGAGGTGACGGGGTAAAAGAGACCAAGTGTACGAGGAGAAAACTCATTTTGAGGCGCCTCAAAGGGAGGTGACGGGGTAAAAGAGACCAAGTGTACGAGGAGAAAACTCATTTTGAGGCGCCTCAAAGGGAGGTGACGGGGTAAAAGAGACCAAGTGTACGAGGAGAAAACTCATTTTGAGGCGCCTCAAAGGGAGGTGACGGGGTAAAAGAGACCAAGTGTACGAGGAGAAAACTCATTTTGAGGCGCCTCAAAGGGAGGTGACGGGGTAAAAGAGACCAAGTGTACGAGGAGAAAACTCATTTTGAGGCGCCTCAAAGGGAGGTGACGGGGTAAAAGAGACCAAGTGTACGAGGAGAAAACTCATTTTGAGGCGCCTCAAAGGGAGGTGACGGGGTAAAAGAGACCAAGTGTACGAGGAGAAAACTCATTTTGAGGCGCCTCAAAGGGAGGTGACGGGGTAAAAGAGACCAAGTGTACGAGGAGAAAACTCATTTTGAGGCGCCTCAAAGGGAGGTGACGGGGTAAAAGAGACCAAGTGTACGAGGAGAAAACTCATTTTGAGGCGCCTCAAAGGGAGGTGACGGGGTAAAAGAGACCAAGTGTACGAGGAGAAAACTCATTTTGAGGCGCCTCAAAGGGAGGTGACGGGGTAAAAGAGACCAAGTGTACGAGGAGAAAACTCATTTTGAGGCGCCTCAAAGGGAGGTGACGGGGTAAAAGAGACCAAGTGTACGAGGAGAAAACTCATTTTGAGGCGCCTCAAAGGGAGGTGACGGGGTAAAAGAGACCAAGTGTACGAGGAGAAAACTCATTTTGAGGCGCCTCAAAGGGAGGTGACGGGGTAAAAGAGACCAAGTGTACGAGGAGAAAACTCATTTTGAGGCGCCTCAAAGGGAGGTGACGGGGTAAAAGAGACCAAGTGTACGAGGAGAAAACTCATTTTGAGGCGCCTCAAAGGGAGGTGACGGGGTAAAAGAGACCAAGTGTACGAGGAGAAAACTCATTTTGAGGCGCCTCAAAGGGAGGTGACGGGGTAAAAGAGACCAAGTGTACGAGGAGAAAACTCATTTTGAGGCGCCTCAAAGGGAGGTGACGGGGTAAAAGAGACCAAGTGTACGAGGAGAAAACTCATTTTGAGGCGCCTCAAAGGGAGGTGACGGGGTAAAAGAGACCAAGTGTACGAGGAGAAAACTCATTTTGAGGCGCCTCAAAGGGAGGTGACGGGGTAAAAGAGACCAAGTGTACGAGGAGAAAACTCATTTTGAGGCGCCTCAAAGGGAGGTGACGGGGTAAAAGAGACCAAGTGTACGAGGAGAAAACTCATTTTGAGGCGCCTCAAAGGGAGGTGACGGGGTAAAAGAGACCAAGTGTACGAGGAGAAAACTCATTTTGAGGCGCCTCAAAGGGAGGTGACGGGGTAAAAGAGACCAAGTGTACGAGGAGAAAACTCATTTTGAGGCGCCTCAAAGGGAGGTGACGGGGTAAAAGAGACCAAGTGTACGAGGAGAAAACTCATTTTGAGGCGCCTCAAAGGGAGGTGACGGGGTAAAAGAGACCAAGTGTACGAGGAGAAAACTCATTTTGAGGCGCCTCAAAGGGAGGTGACGGGGTAAAAGAGACCAAGTGTACGAGGAGAAAACTCATTTTGAGGCGCCTCAAAGGGAGGTGACGGGGTAAAAGAGACCAAGTGTACGAGGAGAAAACTCATTTTGAGGCGCCTCAAAGGGAGGTGACGGGGTAAAAGAGACCAAGTGTACGAGGAGAAAACTCATTTTGAGGCGCCTCAAAGGGAGGTGACGGGGTAAAAGAGACCAAGTGTACGAGGAGAAAACTCATTTTGAGGCGCCTCAAAGGGAGGTGACGGGGTAAAAGAGACCAAGTGTACGAGGAGAAAACTCATTTTGAGGCGCCTCAAAGGGAGGTGACGGGGTAAAAGAGACCAAGTGTACGAGGAGAAAACTCATTTTGAGGCGCCTCAAAGGGAGGTGACGGGGTAAAAGAGACCAAGTGTACGAGGAGAAAACTCATTTTGAGGCGCCTCAAAGGGAGGTGACGGGGTAAAAGAGACCAAGTGTACGAGGAGAAAACTCATTTTGAGGCGCCTCAAAGGGAGGTGACGGGGTAAAAGAGACCAAGTGTACGAGGAGAAAACTCATTTTGAGGCGCCTCAAAGGGAGGTGACGGGGTAAAAGAGACCAAGTGTACGAGGAGAAAACTCATTTTGAGGCGCCTCAAAGGGAGGTGACGGGGTAAAAGAGACCAAGTGTACGAGGAGAAAACTCATTTTGAGGCGCCTCAAAGGGAGGTGACGGGGTAAAAGAGACCAAGTGTACGAGGAGAAAACTCATTTTGAGGCGCCTCAAAGGGAGGTGACGGGGTAAAAGAGACCAAGTGTACGAGGAGAAAACTCATTTTGAGGCGCCTCAAAGGGAGGTGACGGGGTAAAAGAGACCAAGTGTACGAGGAGAAAACTCATTTTGAGGCGCCTCAAAGGGAGGTGACGGGGTAAAAGAGACCAAGTGTACGAGGAGAAAACTCATTTTGAGGCGCCTCAAAGGGAGGTGACGGGGTAAAAGAGACCAAGTGTACGAGGAGAAAACTCATTTTGAGGCGCCTCAAAGGGAGGTGACGGGGTAAAAGAGACCAAGTGTACGAGGAGAAAACTCATTTTGAGGCGCCTCAAAGGGAGGTGACGGGGTAAAAGAGACCAAGTGTACGAGGAGAAAACTCATTTTGAGGCGCCTCAAAGGGAGGTGACGGGGTAAAAGAGACCAAGTGTACGAGGAGAAAACTCATTTTGAGGCGCCTCAAAGGGAGGTGACGGGGTAAAAGAGACCAAGTGTACGAGGAGAAAACTCATTTTGAGGCGCCTCAAAGGGAGGTGACGGGGTAAAAGAGACCAAGTGTACGAGGAGAAAACTCATTTTGAGGCGCCTCAAAGGGAGGTGACGGGGTAAAAGAGACCAAGTGTACGAGGAGAAAACTCATTTTGAGGCGCCTCAAAGGGAGGTGACGGGGTAAAAGAGACCAAGTGTACGAGGAGAAAACTCATTTTGAGGCGCCTCAAAGGGAGGTGACGGGGTAAAAGAGACCAAGTGTACGAGGAGAAAACTCATTTTGAGGCGCCTCAAAGGGAGGTGACGGGGTAAAAGAGACCAAGTGTACGAGGAGAAAACTCATTTTGAGGCGCCTCAAAGGGAGGTGACGGGGTAAAAGAGACCAAGTGTACGAGGAGAAAACTCATTTTGAGGCGCCTCAAAGGGAGGTGACGGGGTAAAAGAGACCAAGTGTACGAGGAGAAAACTCATTTTGAGGCGCCTCAAAGGGAGGTGACGGGGTAAAAGAGACCAAGTGTACGAGGAGAAAACTCATTTTGAGGCGCCTCAAAGGGAGGTGACGGGGTAAAAGAGACCAAGTGTACGAGGAGAAAACTCATTTTGAGGCGCCTCAAAGGGAGGTGACGGGGTAAAAGAGACCAAGTGTACGAGGAGAAAACTCATTTTGAGGCGCCTCAAAGGGAGGTGACGGGGTAAAAGAGACCAAGTGTACGAGGAGAAAACTCATTTTGAGGCGCCTCAAAGGGAGGTGACGGGGTAAAAGAGACCAAGTGTACGAGGAGAAAACTCATTTTGAGGCGCCTCAAAGGGAGGTGACGGGGTAAAAGAGACCAAGTGTACGAGGAGAAAACTCATTTTGAGGCGCCTCAAAGGGAGGTGACGGGGTAAAAGAGACCAAGTGTACGAGGAGAAAACTCATTTTGAGGCGCCTCAAAGGGAGGTGACGGGGTAAAAGAGACCAAGTGTACGAGGAGAAAACTCATTTTGAGGCGCCTCAAAGGGAGGTGACGGGGTAAAAGAGACCAAGTGTACGAGGAGAAAACTCATTTTGAGGCGCCTCAAAGGGAGGTGACGGGGTAAAAGAGACCAAGTGTACGAGGAGAAAACTCATTTTGAGGCGCCTCAAAGGGAGGTGACGGGGTAAAAGAGACCAAGTGTACGAGGAGAAAACTCATTTTGAGGCGCCTCAAAGGGAGGTGACGGGGTAAAAGAGACCAAGTGTACGAGGAGAAAACTCATTTTGAGGCGCCTCAAAGGGAGGTGACGGGGTAAAAGAGACCAAGTGTACGAGGAGAAAACTCATTTTGAGGCGCCTCAAAGGGAGGTGACGGGGTAAAAGAGACCAAGTGTACGAGGAGAAAACTCATTTTGAGGCGCCTCAAAGGGAGGTGACGGGGTAAAAGAGACCAAGTGTACGAGGAGAAAACTCATTTTGAGGCGCCTCAAAGGGAGGTGACGGGGTAAAAGAGACCAAGTGTACGAGGAGAAAACTCATTTTGAGGCGCCTCAAAGGGAGGTGACGGGGTAAAAGAGACCAAGTGTACGAGGAGAAAACTCATTTTGAGGCGCCTCAAAGGGAGGTGACGGGGTAAAAGAGACCAAGTGTACGAGGAGAAAACTCATTTTGAGGCGCCTCAAAGGGAGGTGACGGGGTAAAAGAGACCAAGTGTACGAGGAGAAAACTCATTTTGAGGCGCCTCAAAGGGAGGTGACGGGGTAAAAGAGACCAAGTGTACGAGGAGAAAACTCATTTTGAGGCGCCTCAAAGGGAGGTGACGGGGTAAAAGAGACCAAGTGTACGAGGAGAAAACTCATTTTGAGGCGCCTCAAAGGGAGGTGACGGGGTAAAAGAGACCAAGTGTACGAGGAGAAAACTCATTTTGAGGCGCCTCAAAGGGAGGTGACGGGGTAAAAGAGACCAAGTGTACGAGGAGAAAACTCATTTTGAGGCGCCTCAAAGGGAGGTGACGGGGTAAAAGAGACCAAGTGTACGAGGAGAAAACTCATTTTGAGGCGCCTCAAAGGGAGGTGACGGGGTAAAAGAGACCAAGTGTACGAGGAGAAAACTCATTTTGAGGCGCCTCAAAGGGAGGTGACGGGGTAAAAGAGACCAAGTGTACGAGGAGAAAACTCATTTTGAGGCGCCTCAAAGGGAGGTGACGGGGTAAAAGAGACCAAGTGTACGAGGAGAAAACTCATTTTGAGGCGCCTCAAAGGGAGGTGACGGGGTAAAAGAGACCAAGTGTACGAGGAGAAAACTCATTTTGAGGCGCCTCAAAGGGAGGTGACGGGGTAAAAGAGACCAAGTGTACGAGGAGAAAACTCATTTTGAGGCGCCTCAAAGGGAGGTGACGGGGTAAAAGAGACCAAGTGTACGAGGAGAAAACTCATTTTGAGGCGCCTCAAAGGGAGGTGACGGGGTAAAAGAGACCAAGTGTACGAGGAGAAAACTCGTTTTGAGGCGCCTCAAAGGGAGGTGACGGGGTAAAAGAGACCAAGTGTACGAGGAGAAAACTCAGTTTTGAGGCGCCTCAAAGGGAGGTGACGGGGTAAAAGAGACCAAGTGTACGAGGAGAAAACTCATTTTGAGGCGCCTCAAAGGGAGGTGACGGGGTAAAAGAGACCAAGTGTACGAGGAGAAAACTCATTTTGAGGCGCCTCAAAGGGAGGTGACGGGGTAAAAGAGACCAAGTGTACGAGGAGAAAACTCATTTTGAGGCGCCTCAAAGGGAGGTGACGGGGTAAAAGAGACCAAGTGTACGAGGAGAAAACTCATTTTGAGGCGCCTCAAAGGGAGGTGACGGGGTAAAAGAGACCAAGTGTACGAGGAGAAAACTCATTTTGAGGCGCCTCAAAGGGAGGTGACGGGGTAAAAGAGACCAAGTGTACGAGGAGAAAACTCATTTTGAGGCGCCTCAAAGGGAGGTGACGGGGTAAAAGAGACCAAGTGTACGAGGAGAAAACTCATTTTGAGGCGCCTCAAAGGGAGGTGACGGGGTAAAAGAGACCAAGTGTACGAGGAGAAAACTCATTTTGAGGCGCCTCAAAGGGAGGTGACGGGGTAAAAGAGACCAAGTGTACGAGGAGAAAACTCGTTTTGAGGCGCCTCAAAGGGAGGTGACGGGGTAAAAGAGACCAAGTGTACGAGGAGAAAACTCATTTTGAGGCGCCTCAAAGGGAGGTGACGGGGTAAAAGAGACCAAGTGTACGAGGAGAAAACTCATTTTGAGGCGCCTCAAAGGGAGGTGACGGGGTAAAAGAGACCAAGTGTACGAGGAGAAAACTCATTTTGAGGCGCCTCAAAGGGAGGTGACGGGGTAAAAGAGACCAAGTGTACGAGGAGAAAACTCATTTTGAGGCGCCTCAAAGGGAGGTGACGGGGTAAAAGAGACCAAGTGTACGAGGAGAAAACTCATTTTGAGGCGCCTCAAAGGGAGGTGACGGGGTAAAAGAGACCAAGTGTACGAGGAGAAAACTCGTTTTGAGGCGCCTCAAAGGGAGGTGACGGGGTAAAAGAGACCAAGTGTACGAGGAGAAAACTCGTTTTGAGGCGCCTCAAAGGGAGGTGACGGGGTAAAAGAGACCAAGTGTACGAGGAGAAAACTCGTTTTGAGGCGCCTCAAAGGGAGGTGACGGGGTAAAAGAGACCAAGTGTACGAGGAGAAAACTCATTTTGAGGCGCCTCAAAGGGAGGTGACGGGGTAAAAGAGACCAAGTGTACGAGGAGAAAACTCATTTTGAGGCGCCTCAAAGGGAGGTGACGGGGTAAAAGAGACCAAGTGTACGAGGAGAAAACTCGTTTTGAGGCGCCTCAAAGGGAGGTGACGGGGTAAAAGAGACCAAGTGTACGAGGAGAAAACTCGTTTTGAGGCGCCTCAAAGGGAGGTGACGGGGTAAAAGAGACCAAGTGTACGAGGAGAAAACTCATTTTGAGGCGCCTCAAAGGGAGGTGACGGGGTAAAAGAGACCAAGTGTACGAGGAGAAAACTCATTTTGAGGCGCCTCAAAGGGAGGTGACGGGGTAAAAGAGACCAAGTGTACGAGGAGAAAACTCATTTTGAGGCGCCTCAAAGGGAGGTGACGGGGTAAAAGAGACCAAGTGTACGAGGAGAAAACTCATTTTGAGGCGCCTCAAAGGGAGGTGACGGGGTAAAAGAGACCAAGTGTACGAGGAGAAAACTCATTTTGAGGCGCCTCAAAGGGAGGTGACGGGGTAAAAGAGACCAAGTGTACGAGGAGAAAACTCATTTTGAGGCGCCTCAAAGGGAGGTGACGGGGTAAAAGAGACCAAGTGTACGAGGAGAAAACTCATTTTGAGGCGCCTCAAAGGGAGGTGACGGGGTAAAAGAGACCAAGTGTACGAGGAGAAAACTCATTTTGAGGCGCCTCAAAGGGAGGTGACGGGGTAAAAGAGACCAAGTGTACGAGGAGAAAACTCATTTTGAGGCGCCTCAAAGGGAGGTGACGGGGTAAAAGAGACCAAGTGTACGAGGAGAAAACTCGTTTTGAGGCGCCTCAAAGGGAGGTGACGGGGTAAAAGAGACCAAGTGTACGAGGAGAAAACTCATTTTGAGGCGCCTCAAAGGGAGGTGACGGGGTAAAAGAGACCAAGTGTACGAGGAGAAAACTCGTTTTGAGGCGCCTCAAAGGGAGGTGACGGGGTAAAAGAGACCAAGTGTACGAGGAGAAAACTCATTTTGAGGCGCCTCAAAGGGAGGTGACGGGGTAAAAGAGACCAAGTGTACGAGGAGAAAACTCGTTTTGAGGCGCCTCAAAGGGAGGTGACGGGGTAAAAGAGACCAAGTGTACGAGGAGAAAACTCATTTTGAGGCGCCTCAAAGGGAGGTGACGGGGTAAAAGAGACCAAGTGTACGAGGAGAAAACTCATTTTGAGGCGCCTCAAAGGGAGGTGACGGGGTAAAAGAGACCAAGTGTACGAGGAGAAAACTCATTTTGAGGCGCCTCAAAGGGAGGTGACGGGGTAAAAGAGACCAAGTGTACGAGGAGAAAACTCATTTTGAGGCGCCTCAAAGGGAGGTGACGGGGTAAAAGAGACCAAGTGTACGAGGAGAAAACTCGTTTTGAGGCGCCTCAAAGGGAGGTGACGGGGTAAAAGAGACCAAGTGTACGAGGAGAAAACTCATTTTGAGGCGCCTCAAAGGGAGGTGACGGGGTAAAAGAGACCAAGTGTACGAGGAGAAAACTCGTTTTGAGGCGCCTCAAAGGGAGGTGACGGGGTAAAAGAGACCAAGTGTACGAGGAGAAAACTCATTTTGAGGCGCCTCAAAGGGAGGTGACGGGGTAAAAGAGACCAAGTGTACGAGGAGAAAACTCATTTTGAGGCGCCTCAAAGGGAGGTGACGGGGTAAAAGAGACCAAGTGTACGAGGAGAAAACTCATTTTGAGGCGCCTCAAAGGGAGGTGACGGGGTAAAAGAGACCAAGTGTACGAGGAGAAAACTCATTTTGAGGCGCCTCAAAGGGAGGTGACGGGGTAAAAGAGACCAAGTGTACGAGGAGAAAACTCATTTTGAGGCGCCTCAAAGGGAGGTGACGGGGTAAAAGAGACCAAGTGTACGAGGAGAAAACTCATTTTGAGGCGCCTCAAAGGGAGGTGACGGGGTAAAAGAGACCAAGTGTACGAGGAGAAAACTCATTTTGAGGCGCCTCAAAGGGAGGTGACGGGGTAAAAGAGACCAAGTGTACGAGGAGAAAACTCATTTTGAGGCGCCTCAAAGGGAGGTGACGGGGTAAAAGAGACCAAGTGTACGAGGAGAAAACTCATTTTGAGGCGCCTCAAAGGGAGGTGACGGGGTAAAAGAGACCAAGTGTACGAGGAGAAAACTCATTTTGAGGCGCCTCAAAGGGAGGTGACGGGGTAAAAGAGACCAAGTGTACGAGGAGAAAACTCATTTTGAGGCGCCTCAAAGGGAGGTGACGGGGTAAAAGAGACCAAGTGTACGAGGAGAAAACTCATTTTGAGGCGCCTCAAAGGGAGGTGACGGGGTAAAAGAGACCAAGTGTACGAGGAGAAAACTCATTTTGAGGCGCCTCAAAGGGAGGTGACGGGGTAAAAGAGACCAAGTGTACGAGGAGAAAACTCATTTTGAGGCGCCTCAAAGGGAGGTGACGGGGTAAAAGAGACCAAGTGTACGAGGAGAAAACTCATTTTGAGAAAACTCATGGCACTAGCCTTAGCATTAAAAGATACGAATCCATTCAGCCAATGAGCATTCTCTTGATGGAAGCCCATGGCACTGGCCTGCCCAAACATTGATAAATGAAGCTACATCGTACATACTAGAAAGCTGTACGCAGTGCTGTTGCCTTGCTCACACTTCCTGTCACCAAGAATCCGTACCCAGTACTGTAGCCTTCCTAACACTTCCTGTCACCAAGAATCTAAAGCATGTCAAATGACTAAACTCGGATGTTAGCCTTCTAAAGCGCCCCTCTTGCCTCTGAATAGTAATGCATGAACATCAACATGCAACAGGAACACTCAGATTTTATTACAGTCATGCCCCTAATTGCCACACTGATATTGGTGTTGCTTTTGAGAATTCTCAAAAGGTCATCACACTCATCTATGATGCACTGTCCATGAGGATTATTCCCAACCCGCTCACTAGGTGACTTTTGAGTCGACTCAACAGCCTCCTGGTTGTAAAAGTTGTATTTTGAGACGTCTCAAAATACAACTTTTATCACAGGATTATTCCCAACCCGCTCACTAGGTGACTTTTGAGTCGACTCAACAGCCTCCTGGTTGCCACACTGATGTTGGTGTTGCGTTTGAGAAGTCTCAGCAGGTCATTATGTTGCCACACTCACCTCTGACGCACTCTCCACGTTTTGAGTCGACTCAAAACAAATTTCCACAAGGTCATCACACTCATGTCTGACGCACTGTGCACGTTTTGAGTCCATTCAAAACAATTCCCAGAAGTTCGGCACACTCACCTCTGATGCACTGAACACGAGCATTATTCTCAACCCGCTCATTAGAATCACAGATGGGGAGGGGAGGGGACATGGTCTGTCAAGATTCGTTACAATCACATCCGTTCTACTCACATCTGGGATACAGTGTGTAAGCATGTTCTCTACTCCGCTCTTTAGAGTCACAGAGGAGGTCGGGCAACCTGTGCAAGCCATTCACTATAATCACATCTGTTCTACTCACCTCTGGGATGTAGTGCGTGAGCATGTTCTCGACCCCGCTCTTTAGAGTCACAGAGGAGCTCGGGCAGCCTGTGCAAGCCATTCACTATAATCACATCTGTTCTACTCACCTCTGGGATGTAGTGTGTGAGCATGTTCTCGACCCCGCTCTTTAGAGTCACAGAGGAGCTCGGGCAGCCTGTGCAAGCCATTCACTATAATCACATCTGTTCTACTCACCTCTGGGATGTAGTGTGTGAGCATGTTCTCGACCCCGCTCTTTAGAGTCACAGAGGAGCTAGGGCAGCCTGTGCAAGCCATTCACTATAATCACATCTGTTCTACTCACCTCTGGGATGTAGTGTGTGAGCATGTTCTCGACCCCGCTCTTTAGAGTCACAGAGGAGCTCGGGCAGCCTGTGCAAGCCATTCACTATAATCACATCTGTTCTACTCACCTCTGGGATGTAGTGTGTGAGCATGTTCTCGACCCCGCTCTTTAGAGTCACAGAGGAGCTCGGGCAGCCTGTGCAAGCCATTCACTATAATCACATCTGTTCTACTCACCTCTGGGATGTAGTGTGTGAGCATGTTCTCGACCCCGCTCTTTAGAGTCACAGAGGAGCTCGGGCAGCCACTGCAGGCGCCCTTCATGCGCAGATACACGATTCCTGTGGCTCTGGGGGTTGGGGTGGCAAGCAAGTGGGGGGTGGGGAGAGCAAACCACACAGGCTTGAATGAAACCGCGCACAAGGCTCGGGCAGCCACTGCAGGCGCCCTTCAAGCGCAGATACACGATTCCTGTGGCTCTGGGGGGTGGGTGGTTCGCAAGGTGACGTGGACGTGGGATCATGCTTGGCTAAGGTATAAAAACTACGCTTGGGTGGGCACTGGAAGAACCCATGGTGCCTTGCCTACCCAAGCGTACAGCTGCTGAAGACACAATCAAATTGGCCCTGGTGGTTGATAAGTGGGAGACACAGGTTTGAGGTTAACATACAGAAAGGCACTGCAAGAGGGTGATGCGCCAAGCGGATGACGTGGCAAGCGGATGGCGTGGCAAGAGAGTGACATGGCAAGAGGTTGACATGAAGAGCTCACTCGTCAAAGTCAACCCAAGTCAAACTCACTCGTCAAAGTCAAGCCAAGTCAAACTCACTCGTCAAAGTCAACAAACTCAATGTCCCCTCCGTCCTCCTGCACTGCCGGTCGAATGCGCGTCTCCAGCAGCTCCCTTATCATCAGCACAGTCTCACTCTCATCCTGAGAGGGGTGGCGAAGGCGGGAGGGAAAAGGCGCACATTCAAATGGGAAAAGAAAGGGCAACCAGAGGAGAGAAGCTACGAAGCATTCTCCAGCAGCTCCCTTATCATTAGCACCGTCTCACTCTCCTCCTGAAGGGGAAGCAGCGTTAGGGAGGGGTTGGCGAAGGGGGGAGGGAAAAGCTACGAAGCATTCTCCAGCAGCTCCCGTATCATCAGCACGGTTTCGCTCTCGTGCTGATGGGGCGAGAGGGGAGACGTGAGTTCAAATGAGGGGAGACGTGAGTTCACATGAGGGGAGACGTGAGTTCAAATGAGGGGAGACGTGAGTTCACATGAGGGGAGACGTGAGTTCACATGAGGGGAGACGTGAGTTCACATGAGGGGAGACGTGAGTTCACATGAGGGGAGACGTGAGTTCACATGAGGGGAGACGTGAGTTCACATGAGGGGAGACGTGAGTTCACATGAGGGGAGACGTGAGTTCAAATGAGGGGAGACGTGAGTTCACATGAGGGGAGACGTGAGTTCACATGAGGGGAGACGTGAGTTCACATGAGGGGAGACGTGAGTTCGAATGGGGAAAAAGAGGGGGACCAGAGGAGAGACAGGTTGAATGCGCGTTTCCAGCAGCTCCCATGTCATCAGCACCGTCTCGCTCTCGTCCTGAAGGGAGTGGCGAAGGGGGGAGAGGGGAACACGGGGAGGGAAAAGGGGGGGAAAGGACAGAGGGAGAATGGTTGGAGCCGAATGCACGTTTCCAGGAGCTCCCATGTCATCAGCACCGTCTTGCTTTCGTCCTGACGGGAGTGGCGGAGGTGGGGGGGGGGAACAAGGAGAGGGGAAAAGGGGAAAAAGACAGGGAGAATGGCGGGGAACGGGTCGGAGTCAAATACGTGTCTCCAGCAACTCCCTTATCATCAGCACCATCTCGCTCTCGTCCTGAAGGGCAAGAAGTGATTCGAAAGGGGTGGTGAAGGGGAGAGGACAGAGAGGAGACTGGCTGGGAGCGGGCTGGGCAAGAATTGATTCTACTACCATTCGCCACTGCACCCAAACTTATCATACCACTTTTGCACACACCCCTACTCACATACCGTTTTGCCACTACATCTCAACTCATCTTCCCGTTGTTGCCATTGCAACTGTGCAACGTTTTGTGGGGAATTCCCAAATAAAACCCTGCAGCCTCAAGAAAACTCCGCGCTCCTAGCAACACCTGTGAGCAACACCTGTGGGGGCCCCCAGAAACACCTGTGGGGGCCCCAGAAACACCTGTGGGGGCCCCCAGAAACACCTGTGGGGCCCCCCAGAAACACCTGTGGGGCCCCCCAGAAACACCTGTGGGGGCCCCAGAAACACCTGTGGGGGCCCCAGAAACACCTGTGGGGGCCCCCAGAAACACCTGTGGGCCCCCCAGAAACACCTGTGGGCCCCCCAGAAACACCTGTGGGGGCCCCCCCATCATACCTCCCCACTGTAGAGCGTGCCCCAGAAACACACTACACCTCTCTACTTCTAATACTCCCCACCCAATCACTCCCCACCCCACCTCACCACTCCCCACACGCTCCACCACTCTCCCCACCCCACCTCTGCCGATTGTTGCTCCACTAGCTGCTGCCGCCTCTGCCTGGGGGTTCAGCACTTCACATCTCCACCTCACCTGCCTACTGCTGTTATTCCCCCCCCCCCCCAACTCTACCACACCTCACCTTCTCTACTCCCATCACTCCCCCTATCACTCCCCCTATCACTCCCCCCATCACTCCCCCTATCCCACCACTCCCCCCCACCCCACCTCTGCCGGTTGTTGCTCCCCGCCAGCTGCTGCCGCCTCTGCCTGGGGGTTCAGCACCGGCTGCCCGGAAGCAAAAAAGTCCATCAGGGCAGCGAAAATTTCTGGCTTGAGGAGATCCCAGGAGCTCTCCTCCGTTTTAGTCACAGTCACAAAGTCACCCCCCAGGAACACCCGAGCTACACCTGTGGACAAGGGCGGTGGAAGGATGGTGGTTGGTGGAGGGATGGTGAAGGAATTCTGGTCGGCACTGATGGAAGCGGGATTCTGGGATTGGTCACACAAGTCACAAAGCCACCCCCCAGGAACACCCGAGCTACACCTGTGGACAAGGGCGGTGGAGGGATGGTGCGGAGGATGGTGTGGTGGGATGGTGGAGGAGGGATGGTGGAGGGATGGTGATGAAATGCTGGTTGGATGGCTTTTTTGTTAACTCAAAAATCACTTCCCGACGGGAGTGGTGGAGGGATGGAGAAGCACCAGTGGCAGTGGCAGTGGCAGTGGCAGTGGCAGTGGCAGGTCAGGCAAAAACATTAGTGCGGTTGGGCATCGGAAAAAAAGAAAATCGCTTACCATCAATGCGGAACAGTGCAATTGCAAGTGGAGACGCTAGGGCAGCTCGGGCAGAAGAAAACTCGATGGATGATGGAGAAGGCGGCTGATCCTCCGATGACGAGGAGGTGGGGGGAGGAGGGGAGGAGAGGATGGGCCGGCCAGGGTTGAACATGAGTGAGGCAGGGTTGGGAGTGGTAAGGGTCTGAATGAACATGGACCGCCGTTGCTGGTGCTGATGTGGCAGCACATGTGGCTGGGCAGGGTGTTTGCGATGGTGGTAGTGCAAGGAACGCTGCTGGTGAGAGTGGTGTTGGTGCAGATGCTTAGTTAAGTGGTGGGGTTGTTGATGGTGCAGGGACAAGTGGCGATGCAGGCAACGCAGAGAGGAGCCAGCGGTGGTGGTGGTGGCAGCAGTGGTGGCAGTGGCAGTGGTGGCAGCAGTGGTGGCAGTGGCAGTGGTGGCAGCAGTGGTGGCAATGGTGGTATTGGTGGTGGAAGTGGCAAGGGTAGCGGTGGTGGTGTTGGTGGTGGGGGTGGGTGCAGCAGCCGCATCACAGGGGAAGAAAGAGCAGGCCACAGCATGTGACGCTGACGCGGACAAGGAAGCAGCAGGAGCAGAAGGAGCAGCAGCAGGAGCGGCAATCCCAAGGGTGTGAGGCGGTGCGAGCAGCCTCCATGCGCTCAACTGTTGAGACGGCAACATCACAGCCGGCAAAACAGAGCGAAGCGGAGCAAGGTAGAGCAGAGGAGAGCAGAGGAGAAGAGAGTAGAGCAGAGCAGAGCAGCACGGATGAGACGAGTGAAATCACACGGGAGGAGTGGGTGGAACAAAAGGATGGGTTTTGAGAAGCGCTACAAACCAAGCCGAGTGGATTGGACCAATAAAAAGGGCGTAGCTGAGACGGAACAAATCGATATGAAACGCATCGAATCCTGCAAGATGATAGAATCCGGTCCAAGACGATTCAACTGATGGAGCAGCTTGCACTTGCCATGCAGGCCACAACGTCTGCGACCACGCATAGCATCGGGAAATACGCTGCAGCAGACAGCTTCTGAACTGTTATGAGCGATCTCAGAAATAGCTTTGCGAAACTCGTTCTAGTAGATATGAGTGAGCCCTTGCCGATTGACATGACTGACTTGGTTTAAATTGAGCTTACAGCTTTCCTCGCCGACATGTCGGAGCAGCGATCAACAGCCTGACTGCTATGGGCTCGGTCTTTATGGCAGGCAGACGACGCTGTTGTTGATTCTTTTCCGTTTCCCCTTTTCCTTTTCGGATCGTAGGCTCGACGAATAGGACTTTACGGCGACGGGAGGACCCGATCTCTACGCGCTGCGAGAGCGGAGTGCGGGGCGCGGGCGGAGACGGAGCGGAGTGCGGAGTCAACTGAACGATCCTCTGAAACGAGAGCGGAGCGCGGGCGGAGACGGAGCGGAGGAGCGGAGGGTCGAGTGGAAGGGAAACAAAGCATTGAACGAGCTCGAGGGGGACGTGTGGTGGCGGAAAAAGGGCGTGGCTCGTCCAAATTGAAACAAGTCTAGTTTACACACATGGTTGCACTTCTCCGCTTGTTTGGAGATTGACGATACATTCATGTTACGGCTTTGGAGAGATATTGGAACAAAAAGTGTTTTCTGCTACAGTATCTGTCACAATTCTACCGAGCCTAGATCGCCTTTCCCTTGTATAAATACCGCCTTGATTTTGTTCATTTCCTGTGTGCTCCATTTAGTGTGACCTTCACTACTTTCGCACATTTCTCCTAAATCCAGATTTCAGGTTCCAGTTTCCACCATCTTTCTGACCCTTATAGACTCACTCCCGTATCGCATCAGCGTGTCGCTTTCACGTGAGCCAATCTCGAAAACTCCGTGAAATTCTTCTCTGCTGAGCTCCCGTCTAACACGCAGCTCAGCGATCCCAGTAGCTCTCCCCGTTCGTTTGTCTCCGGGCTGCGAATTTGTGACCGTTACGTTGCAGATCCATCAGCAACGGCGAAGCGCGATTAGAAAGGCATAAGCACGAAAAGGGGGGCCTCGTTCTGCATCCAGTTCTTTGCCGATTCGGAACGCTACGATTCAGATCGGACTGAGAGTGTAGAGACGACTCAAAAGTCACCTAATAGGGCCGGACATCAAGAAGAAACAGAGGCAGTCGATTCGTGTGGCTCCTCAAAAGGCGGAACCAGGACCAGACGATTATTCAGGCGCCTGAGGAGGCGGAGCCGGTAGCAGTAGTAGTCGAGGGAAGGTTCTTAGGAGCGGCCATGGCCCACCCGGGTCAGTGCAAGGACGAGGCTTCGGGACTTGAGAAGGTGGTTCTCCGACAGGCTGGCGGCGCGACAGCGGAGGTAACGCACACCGCAGTCCCGCAATGACAGCCGCGTCAATTGACGGCGTACAAGGAATTTCGGAGGATCCAGCGTAGCTTCATAGTTTCGCGGTTTAAAAAGCTTGTCAAATATTCGGCATAAAACGCACAGTGAAGGGGGTTTGCAGTGAAGGGGGTTTGCAGTGTCGCTACGTGGTGTCACTACTTACGCGGAAGTTCGCATTGTTTCCGAGCTTGGCTTCACGGGTTTCCATTGACAAATAGGCCGGCGTTTCTTTTTCAACAATCTCGTCATTTCACGGCATGCCAGGAATCTGGGAGGATATAGCTTGGCTTGCAATTTTTCTTGTCGATTTTTCAAGCCTTCATTTCATTGTTAATAAGCTTGCCTGTCCGTTCTTTCCGCCTTTTACGCCACTCAATCTGACCCTCTTGATTCTCGGGCATTATTAGTGATTTCTCGGGCCCATCTAATCTGCGTGCACGAATTCATGTGGTAACCCTGTAACGTCAGGTGTTTTTCCATGGCGGGCACGTCACCTCGTGGAAGCACGACGGCAAGGAGGAGAACCTCTTTATGAGCAGCAAGGTCAGAATGCTTCGAGACATCTCATGCTCTGACACATCTGAAATCCCAGAGAGACTTTTGATGCGTCGCATTACCAGAGGACAATATTGAGCTTTTTTTTACGAGCTGTGAGGTGAAAGTGGCCACTGCGTAACATGCCAGTTGCATTCTCTTGAAGGGTATTGCAGGTACCAACTAGTTTGGATGTAAATCAGACCTGAGTTAGGTGATGGGTCTGATACCGGCTTATTTGGGCGTTCTAACTGGTCTAGTTTGTTGATTTCAATATTTCATACATGCTATGCCCAAGTGGCCTCTCTCTATGCCCCCACCTCCCTCTCACGCATACGCTCCTGGCTCCCTCTCGCGCACACCCGCATACGCACTCCCATACACAGTATTCCTTGATACTCATGCTCTGCCCACACATGCGCATCCCCTGCCATGTCTGCACTGCAAGCAGGCGATTTTCAAGCCATTTAAGGCCATCCGGGCGGCATCCCGGTGATCTTTCTCTGTGCTCCCACCTCCCTCTCACGTATCTCTTCCGCACCCCCTCTCGCTCTCCCTTTCACACTTGTGCTCATCCGTTGTACAGGCCATCTTCAAGCCACCCAAGGCGATCCGAGGTGGCATCCCAGTGTGCTTCCCTCAGGTGCGCTTAGCTGCTCACCAAACCTCCAGCTTTTCAGTTCAGCAGCTCGCCAACTCACCTTCTCGCCAGCTGAACAACTCACCAGCTCAGCAGCTCGCCAGCTCAGCAGTTCACCAGCTCAGCAGCTCGCCAGCTCACCTCTCCACCGCCTCCTCATGCCGGCTCATGTGTTTTTCCATCTACTGCTGAGTCCTCAGAATCTAGACTCCTCTTCCTCTTATCTCCGGTTCTTCATGTGCTGTCCTCGAGTCGAGTCGAGTCGTTCTTGCTGCGCCAGTGTCTCATTGAACATGCGTTTCATTCAGGCCAAGACCGTGTGGCACCTTCCTTGCAATTTCCCCCCTGCCCACTCTCCCTCCCTCCCTCCCCTCCCTCCCTCCCTCCCTCCCTCCCTCCCTCCCTCCCTCCCTCCCTCCCTCCCTCCCTCCCTCCCTCCCTCCCTCCCCTCCCTCCCTCCCTCCCTCCCTCCCTCCCTCCCTCCCTCCCTCCCTCCCTCCCTCCTTCCCTCCCTCCCTCCCTTCTTCCCTCCCTGCCCACTCTCCCTCCCTCCCTCCCTCCCTCCCTCCCTCCCTCCCTCCCTCCCTCCCTCCCTCCTACCCTCCCTCCTTGCGTCCCTCCCTCCCTCTCTCCCTCCGTCCGCCCCTCCGTCGTCTTCGTTTCCCCCTCCCCCCTCCTCCTTCCTCGCCGTGTCCCCCATCTTTCCTTCCCCTGTTGCAGTTCGGCCCAATGGGACCGTTGGATCAGCACGGATACGCCAGGAATCGATCCTGGTCGTTGGATTCCGCGTCTCCCAACACAGACCCTGCCTCTCTTGATCTTCTCCTCACGCCCTCCCCTGAAGATCTGCGCCTCTGGCCGCACAGGTGAGGGCAGTTGATGGCTTTTGCATGCAGGAGTGGTGCGCAGGCAGTTTGCACCTCCCTTCCCCTTCCTCCCTCTTCTCCTCACGCCCTCACCTGAAGACCTGCGCCTCTGGCCTCATATTGATGGTTCTAGCATTCAGGTTGGGCCGGCCAGCTGAAGGTTGGCACATGCAGGGGTGCTGCGTCTGTAGTCTGCTATATCGAAATGGTTGGCACATGCAGGGGTGCTGCGTCTGTAGTCTGCTATATCGAAATGGTTGGCACATGCAGGGGTGCTGCGTCTGTAGTCTGCAGTCCCCTTCCCTCCCTCTTCTCCACACGCCCTCTCCTGAAGACCTGCTCGGGAGAGGAGCTGCTGTTGGGATGCCAGCACACATACACGCGCTCTCTTCGCTTTGCTCCCTACAAACGTGAGAGAATTTTCGTAACTGACACATGCACTCCCTTCCCTTAGCTGTCGCCAACCTTTCTATCCTCCCCTTCCCTCTTCCCCCTCCTCCTCCCCTTTCCTCTGGTCCGCCACCACGTGCCTATGCAACTTTCAGCTGCGTATAAAGGTGGCGCTTGGCCGGGGAGGCGAGCTGCTGTTGTCCATGCGTGTTCCCCTCCCTCTTCTGTCGTCCTTACAGCTCATTGCTCAACACTGACAGCAAGGCGCTCTCCTTCATCCCTCCGAGTGTGCTGCTCTCTTCGTCCTCTCTTTCCCTCCCACTCTCCCTTTCTCTCTGCCCATGCAGCTTTGATCTGCGAATGAAGGTGGCCCTAGGAAGAGGAGGCGAGCTGCTATCATCCATGCGTGTTCTCAACACCCACAGCAAGGCGCCCTCCTTCACCCCTTCGAGCGTGCTGCTCTCATCCATGTGTTCCCCACCCCCCATCAATCCTCCGTTTCCCCGCTGCCTCTTCCTTTCCTCTGTGCAGCTTTGAGCTGCGAATGAAGGTGGCCCTGGGAAGAGGAGGCGAGCTGCTGTCGTCCATGCGTGTTCTCAACACTGACAGCAAGGCACTCTCCTTCACCTGCGCCTTGCACACATACTTCCGCGTTTCAGACATCAGGTGGGTGACTGTTGCTGCTGCCGTTGGTGGTGCCGCTGCTGTTGGCGGTAGTGTGAGTGACTGGTCCCTTCACCTGCGCCTTGCACACATACTTCCGCGTTTCAGACATCAGGTGGGTGACTGTATTGCTTCTGCCGTTGGGGGTGCTGCTGCTGTTGTCAGCAGTGTGAGTGACTGGTCCCTTCACCTGCGCCTTGCACACATACTTCCGCGTTTCAGACATCAGGTGGGTGACTGTATTGGTTCTGCCGTTGGGGGTGCTGCTGCTGTTGTCAGCAGTGTGAGTGACTGGTCCCTTCACCTGCGCCCTGCACACATACTTCCACGTCTCGGATATCAGGTGGTTGACTGCATTGCTGCTGCGTGCCCTAGGTGGGCAGACGCTCTCCTTCACCTGCGCCCTGCACACATACTTCCGTGTCTTGGATATCAGGTGAATCAAGGCCGTGTCTTGGATATCAGGTGGGTAGCTGTTGTGTGTTGCTGCTGCTATCGTCCATGCGTGTTCTCAACACCGACAGCAAGGCGCTCTCCTTCACCTGCGCTCTGCACACATACTTCCGCGTCTCAGATATAAGGTGGGTGACTGTTGCTGCTGCGTCTGTGTGTACTATGGGTGGCTGTTAGTGCTATGTGCCGCAGGTTGTGGTGTGACTGACTACTCCTCCCTAGCTTTGCTCCTCTCCATCTCCCGTCGTCCTCCCACCCCCTTTCTCCCCCCCCCCTCCCCATCCCCTTTCTTTCCTCCTCTGCCGCGAGGTGCGCATGGAGGGGTTGGAGACGCTGTAGTATTTGCAAGGCGCCTCATGAATCTGTTCCACCTCTCCCCCCACCCCGCCTCTCCCCTCCGTGCCAGCGAGGTGCGCATACGAGGGCTGGGGACGTTGGACTATTTCGACAATCTGGATGCTCTCAGTCTCAAGAGAGTGACGGACCAAGGGGACTCCATCGTTGCGTCACCTCAATTGTTGTCTCACCGCCTCCCATGCTGACCTCCCTTTCGTCTCCCCTCTTCCTCCCCCTCTGCTCCCCCTCCGCTCCCTCTCTGCGCCCTCTCCGCTCCCCCTTCGCTTCCCCCCCCCTTCCCCCCCCCTTCCGCCTCTCCCCTCTGTGGCAGCGAGGTGCGCATTGAGGGGTTGGAGACGTTGGATTATTGCAAGGGTCCTCAAAGTGTCGCCCCACCTTCCCCGCTCTCCCCTGCCCCCTCTGCTCTTCCCCACGCCCTCTGGTGCAGCGAGGTGCGCATAGAGGGGCTGGAGACGTTGGACTATTTCGACAACCTGGATGCTCTCAAGAGAGTGACGGACCAAGGGGATTCGATCACATTCGACTCGGAGGTGAGAGATGCAAGACACTGTCACAAGAGGCATTCACAATACCCTCAGAGGTACTTGTATTCTACGGGCAGTGAGGGTGGAAGGGGCCAGTGTGAGAGGCGAGTTTTGAGTCGACTCAAAACTCAACTCATTACACACTTGTATTCTAAGGGCAGTGAGGGTGGAAGGGCAGTATGAGAGGCACTGGAAGCCACTAAGGGACCAAGGCGACTCCATCACATTCGACTTGGAGGAGAGTTGGTTCCATGGGCAATGAGAATGGAAGGGCGGTGTGAGAGAGGCAGCAGTGGGGAACTCGAGGCAGGTTGGATGCTCTCTGAAGGTGTGTGTTACATTTTTCGTTTTCCATGGTCCGAGCTGCCCGCCATCCGGACAAAAGGCTGTGCAGCACGAAAGTCTGTGTGGCTTGAAAGATTACATATAAATTTTCCTGATCTTGACTCTCCATGCTTCTTACATTTGCCACTGCCTTGTGTGATTTTGTCTATGCAGTTTGACAGAATATACTTGAATACGCCTGCAAAGGTTGCTATAGTGGATCACGCAATAAAGAAGACATACCTCGTCAAGAAGGACGGGTTCCTTGATGCAGGTAACGACTTTTGCACTGATAAGTCGCTCCGCCTGTTTTTTTTTAGGGTTGTCAAGAACGCCTCGAGGCGCCTCAACAGGGAGAAGGATTCCTCAGTGCAGGTAACTAAGTTTGTCACGCTTCAAAAGAAGGGCGGAATTTTTTATTCAGGTAAGAACTTTTGCACTTTTGCAGGGTGTTTTTTATCAATCTTAGAAACGCCGTGATGCGCCAAAAGAATGGGTGGAGTGTTCGGTGCAAGTATCTCCTAATTCTATTCGAATCATTCCATTGCCGTCCTATCCACCATTATATACATTCTAGTGGATCATGCGGTACTAAGTATGTCCATTGTTCAGGAGATTCGGTTCCTTCCATGACGCAGGTCTTATCTTATAAAAAATCTTCAGTCGTAGCTAGAAGGGCAGCAGTGCTTGAAGACAGCCTTTGAGGCGCCTCAAAAATCGGTTCCTTCTATGGCACAGGTCTCACCTTATAAAAGCTTGTGCGTGTGGTGTGTTGATGATGCTCCACTCTCGTCGTATCCCCCCTGCTCTCCTCCTGACCCCTCTTTTTGGTCCCCAACCCCAATCCACAGTTGTGTGGAAGTGGAACCCCAATCCACGGTTGTGTGGAAGTGGAACCCCAATCCACGGTTGTGTGGAAGTGGAACCCCAATCCACGGTTGTGTGGAAGTGGGACCCCAATCCACGGTTGTGTGGAAGTGGAACCCCAATCCACGGTTGTGTGGAAGTGGAACCCCAATCCACGGTTGTGTGGAAGTGGAACCCCAATCCACGGTTGTGTGGAAGTGGAACCCCAATCCACGGTTGTGTGGAAGTGGAACCCCAATCCACGGTTGTGTGGAAGTGGAACCCCAATCCACGGTTGTGTGGAAGTGGAACCCCAATCCACGGTTGTGTGGAAGTGGAACCCCAATCCACGGTTGTGTGGAAGTGGAACCCCAATCCACGGTTGTGTGGAAGTGGAACCCCAATCCACGGTTGTGTGGAAGTGGAACCCCAATCCACGGTTGTGTGGAAGTGGAACCCCAATCCACGGTTGTGTGGAAGTGGAACCCCAATCCACGGTTGTGTGGAAGTGGAACCCCAATCCACGGTTGTGTGGAAGTGGAACCCCAATCCACGGTTGTGTGGAAGTGGAACCCCAATCCACGGTTGTGTGGAAGTGGAACCCCAATCCACGGTTGTGTGGAAGTGGAACCCCAATCCACGGTTGTGTGGAAGTGGAACCCCAATCCACGGTTGTGTGGAAGTGGAACCCCAATCCACGGTTGTGTGGAAGTGGAACCCCAATCCACGGTTGTGTGGAAGTGGAACCCCAATCCACGGTTGTGTGGAAGTGGAACCCCAATCCACGGTTGTGTGGAAGTGGAACCCCAATCCACGGTTGTGTGGAAGTGGAACCCCAATCCACGGTTGTGTGGAAGTGGAACCCCAATCCACGGTTGTGTGGAAGTGGAACCCCAACAAGGCGAGGACGAGCATGAGCGAGGGGGAGCATGAGCGAGGGGGAGCATGAGCGAGGGGGAGCATGAGCGAGGGGGAGCATGAGCGAGGGGGAGCATGAGCGAGGGGGAGGGAGAGTACTTTGTGGGCGTGGACTGCTCCTCATCCTCCATGCTCCTTTCCCATAACCCGCCTTGCATCCGTTTTTCACAGTCGTGTGGAACCCCTGGGAGAAGAAGGCACGGGCAATGAGCGACATGGGAGAGGGAGAGTACAAGCCGTTTGTGTGTGTGTGTGGTGTGTTGTTCATGCTCCCCACTCCTCGTGTTCCCCATCCTCTGCTCTTCACCCCTCCCTTTCGTCCTCAACTCATGGTTGTTTGGAACCCGTGGGAGAAGAAGGCAAGGGCCATGAGCAACATGGGGGAGGGCGAGTACATGCGGTTTGTGTATGTGTGTCACTCTCTCTCTCTCTCTTCTCTTCCCCTTCCCTATCCCCCATGCATATCCATTCACTGTGGTGTGGAATCCGTGGGAGAAGAAGGCAAGGGCCATGAGCGACATGGGAGAGGGCGAGTACAAGCGGTTCGTGTGTGTGGTGTGTTGCTCATGCTCCACTCTCCTCGTGTTCCCCGTGCTCTCCTCCTCACCCCTCCGTGTGGTCCCCAATCCCCAGTCGTGTGGAATCCATGGGAGAAGAAGGCAAGGGCCATGAGCGACATGGGAGAGGGGGAGTACAAGCGATTCGTGTGTGTGGAGGCAGCAGCAATAGAGAAGCCGGTGCAGCTGAAGCCGGGGGAGGAGTGGCGAGCCGGTCAAGAGCTGTCAGTGGTGCCTTCGTCGTACCACAGTGGACAGTTGGACCCTACCGTGGTTACAAGGGGTTATTAGGGGTTGTTGGTTGTAACACTGGGTTAAGAGGAAGAGGAAGAGAGGCAGCAGCAATCGAGAAGCCGGTGCAGCTGAAGCCAGGGGAGGAGTGGCGCGCGGGGCAAGATCTGTCAGTTGTGCCTTCGTCGTACCACAGCGGACAGTTGGACCCGACCGTGGTTACACGGGGTACTAGCGGTCAAAGCCGGTGCAATTGGAACCTACTGTGGTCACAAGGGGTTATCAAGGGTTGGTGGTGGTAACACTGGGTTTCGAGGGAGAGAGTGAGAGTCGGCAGCTGTTGAAACCGATGGAAGTGAAACCAGGGGAGGCGTGGCGAGTGGGGCAAGAGCTGTCTGACATGCCTTGGTCGTATCATAGCGGCCAGTTGAACACCACACCACTGTTGTCACAAGCGGACTTATGGGATTTACAGTTGAGTCAGGGAGACAGGAAATCGAAAAGCTGGTGCAGCTGAAGGTGGGGGAGGAGGTGCAGATGGGTAAGGGGTTGTTAGTGGGATGGTGTGTGTAAAATGTTTGTGTAAGTTGTCTACCTGTAAGGAATTTTCTCGGCATTCCTTACGGAGCCCGACTACATCGCGTACAGCAACAAGCCGTTGTTCGCCCGTTACTGCTAACGGGACTTCGCCAACTTCGCGCGCACTGTTTGCCAAACCTTGCACTGCTGGCCCGGCCGTGTCGGCCTACGCTTCGGGACTAGCCCGAAACTCGCTGCCAGCATAGCACTAGCTAGCTCGCACGCACCGCGTTACCGTTTGCATATCTCGCATACAAATGTTCGCTCATGCCTTCGCTCACATCATTGTACTCATTTGACACCTTAGTGCAATTCTCGCTACTTCGATTCATTGCACCCGTAACACTTGGTTATCAGAGCCCTTTCTTTCGGACCGCGCATTTCCGCACCCCAGGAAATCAACTTTTGATTTTTCACTCGAAGGGACTCACGTACCTTAGCACCTAGAAGCCGTTGTCCTCGCGTTCTCTCGTAAACGCGTGCAGCCACGACTGCGCCTAGACTAAGACGAGCCGACGCCCTTCGAAATGGCTGAACACATCGACGTCACGACTCTCACGCATGAGCACTTGAACGATCTGCTGCGACAAATCCGCGAGAGCGCCGAGGAAATCGCGACGCTGAAGGCAGAACGCTCGTCCCTGCAAAACGACCTCACACGAGCACAATCCCAAGCACCTGGCACTCCGATTCAGCCCGCACCACAAACATCACAGCACGGAAGTGTGGGGCAACCCGCGAGCGCCGCAAGTGTTAGAATCCTTAGCTAGGGAACGAGAAAGTGATGATTAGGTGAAGATTGGGGTACAAGACTAGAGTGTCGAGACTATTTGTGTACCCCCTAAGGCTAGCCCCAATATAGCCTAGATACAATTATGCATATGTTTTGACACACCCCCATAGGCGAAATGGGGGATAGCCAGAGCAAGTAGTGGTCACAAGACCAGTCAGGAAGGGCAAAGCAAGCTCAGGGTGGATCTCGAGGAAACCACACAAATTCCGAGCACAAGCAAGTGGTCACAAGACCAGTTCACATGCAGTTTAATAATATAGCAAGGGGTACAGTGAGCACAACCTAGCAAGTGTAAGTATGCAGGTATATATATAGAGATCACAGTACAAACAGAGTCAAGAAGTAAGCAAGTGAGGCACAGTAGGCACAAGGCCTAGAACAGTACAGAAGCGCTGATGGTCACAAGGCTGAAGCGCCTTGGTGAACACATCAGCAGTGTTGGCCCGAGTGGCCACGTAACGCAGACGAAGCTGACCACGCTGCTGCAGCTCTCGAGCAAGGAAGTACCGTAGAGCGATATGCTTCGTTCTGTGCTCCAGTCTGTGCTCCTCACACAAGGCAATGGTAGCCTTGTTGTCGACGTACAGCACTGGAGGAGAACGAGGCCGCTCTCCCAAGTCGGTCAGTAGGTAGGTGAGCCAGCGTAACTCCTGTGCAGCCATGGCTGTGGCGTAGATCTCAGCCTCACAACTGGAGCTGAGAACGGAAGACGAGCGTGTAGAACGCCAAGAAACAGAACCAGAGCCAAGGCTGAAGGTGTAACCCTGAGACGACCGCTGAGTAGCCTGGTCGTCAGCCCAAGAAGCGTCTGAGTGCCCAGTGAGTACAACTCGGTCTCGTCCTCCAAGCACTAGCCCCATGCCCGACGTACTGCGCAACACCCTCTTAGCGGCATCCATGTGCTCCTTCCGGTGACGACCAGGAGCGACATAGCGTGCAAGGATGCTAAGAGGGTATGCAAGGTCAGGTCGAGTGCAGGTCATCAGGTACATGAGGCAGCCCACAAGCTCTGGATACGGGCCACTCGGCTCTACGGACTCATCCGAAGGCAGAGCTGAGAGCGAGTGACCGGTAGGTAGAGGAGTGGCCTGAGGCGAGGAGTACGTGAAGCGGAAGCGCTGAAGGACCTGCTGCACCATGTGTGACTGAGTCAAGGTGATGGTGCGCCGTGCTCTGTCCCGGGTGATCCGCAAGCCAAGATAGCTTGTCAGTTCACCCAGGTCTGTGCACGTGTGTCTCTTCTGCAGTTCCGACTTCACGTGGGCGAGTGCCGTAGTGTCAGCAGTGGCAAAGACCAAGTCGTCGACGTACACGAGGATGTAGAACGGCGGCAGTGAAGTGTCGGTGCGTAGAAACAGCGACGGGTCAGCAGTAGAAGGAGCGAACCCAAGAGCCGCAAGTGTAGTCCTCAGTGTGTCGTGCCACTCACGCGGCGCCTGGCGGAGACCGTAGACTGGCCGTCGGAGGCTCCACTGGGTACCAGGAGGGAACGACCTAGTGAAGCCAGGTGGGCGGCGCAGCCAGATCTCCTCGTGCAGGCTGCCCTGCAAGAAAGCTGTGCTGAAGTCAAGAGAGTGGAGCTCGTAGTCACGCTGAGCGGCGACGTGCAGCAGAACCCGAAGAGTGGTCATCTTCGGGGTCGGGGAGAAGGTCTGGAAGAAGTCAACTCCCTCTCGCTGACTGAAGCCTCGTGCAACGTAACGCGCCTTGAAGACAGGCGGAGAACCCGGCGGCCGCTTCACCCTGAAAATCCACATGCCACTGACGATGTTCGCCCCAGGTGGGGGAACCTCGTCGACGTAGGTGCCTGTGGACTTCCAAGAAGCCATCTCTGCGTCCATGGCTGTCTGCCACTGAGAGGAGTACTCACCCGCGATCGCCTCAGCGTAAGAGCGCGGGGTCGGGATGTCTGGAGCATCCGGGTCTCCCTCAGGGGCAACCAGCATGGACACGAGATGAGGTAACGCAGCGGCAAAGCACTCAAACTCCTCCTGCCTGTCCTCAAGGACGTCCGTGCCAAGAGCACACTCACCCCCGACGGACGAAGGACAGACAGACTCAGCGACAAGGCTAGCGGCGTAGTCTAGACGACAAGCGGCAGCAAAGTCAACTAACTCAGTGACTAGAGCAGACGCAGCAGAGGACTCAAAGGAAGGGTCTGTGACAACTGTGGCGAGGAGACGCGTGACAGTAGGACTGGCAGCACGAAGCGAGTCAGACTCCGGGTCAGCAAGAGCAGGAAGAGAAGACGCAGGAGGAGACGGCAGAGGGACACGCTGAGGAGCAGTGGAAGGACGAAGTGCCATCTGGTGAGTGCCTGGGACAGCAGGAGGACGCTGACGCGGAACACGGCGACCAGTGTGAGCAGCACGAACAGGTGACGCACGACGAGACTCTGGCGACGCAGGACGAGACTCAGGCTCACGACGCTCTGTAAGACCTCCATTCGGACCAGTGTAAGGAGAAGGACCAGGGAGTGGCGAGGGAGGCGGTAACTGTGACTGCGACTGGACAGGCGGAGGACACTCTAAGGAGGGAGCAGGACTAGGGGGGAGGCGGCTGACCAAGAACCTGCTGAAGGAGCGGAACGAAGTACGGTCGCGGCCGCGCAGCGCCTCCAGAACCAGCAGAGGCACCACCAGTACCCTCAGCTCCAGGGTCTCCAGCTACACCAGCAGCACCAGCTCCCGGGTCCGCAGCACCAGCAGCAGCTCCAACTCCAGGGTCCTCAGCTCCAGCAGCAGCTCCAACTCCAGGGTCGGCAGCACCAGCAGCAACTCCAACTCCAGGGTCCGCAGCACCAGCAGCAGCTCCAACACCCGGGTCCGCAGCACCAGCAGCAGCTCCAACACCCGGGTCCTCAGCACCAGCAGCAGCTCCAACGCCCGGGTCCTCAGCACCAGCAGCACCTCCAGTAGTAGGAGTACCTCTAGCAGCTCCAGCAGCACCAGCAGTACCACCAGTACCAGCAGTACCTCCAGCAGCGTCAGTAGCACCAGCACCAGCAGCTGGAGGTACTGCTGGTACTGGTGGTACTGGCTTCGCGACGGGCCTACGCGGGCTGTACGGGCTTCGCGACGGGCCTACGTGGGCTGTACGGGCTTCGCGACGGGCCTACGCGTTCAGGGGGGGGTCGCACGTGACTAGGAGGGAAAAAAAAATATATCGTCTAGGGAACCGTCTCGCCTAGAGCACGGTTTCGAATTTCGCATTTCTCCTAGGGGCGCGACTCGGGCAGTAGATCGAAATAGTAGTGGTGGGCCCTTTTTTAAAAATCGGTCCTAAGGAGCATTGTGCTCTGATACCATGTTAGAATCCTTAGCTAGGGAACGAGAAAGTGATGATTAGGTGAAGATTGGGGTACAAGACTAGAGTGCCGAGACTATTTGTGTACCCCCTAAGGCTAGCCCCAATATAGCCTAGATACAATTATGCATATGTTTTGACAGCAAGTGATGGCGTCGTCCGCCATGACGGAGACGACGACCACGGCACGACACACCCCGACGCGACGAATGTGGCCAGGACCCAGCCTCAAGTCACGATCTCAGTGCCGGCCGGCGGATCAACCCTTCCGTCGCCGATGCCGCTAAAGCCGCAGCGTCCGCCATGCTTTGACCCAAGTCAGCGGGGTGGTCCTACCGTTCAGGCGTGGCTCTTCACGTTGAACGTTTTCTTCGACGCGAACTACGTCTCGGAGGATACGGCGAAGATTCGTTACGCCGTGTCGTTGCTGCGAGGACCCGCCATGGACTGGTGGCGTGTCATCGTCACGAAGCCGGCGGACTACGCAACTCTACCGACAAGGGAAGGACAAACCGGACCCTGGGCGCCGTCGTATTTCGTGGAGGTGCCCCAGTATCGCACGTGGGACGCGTGGTGCGCAGGTCTGCGCGCTCGTTTCGAGCCAATCGCGGCTTCGATCGCGGCGCGACAGAAGCTCCGCACTTGGCGCCAACTCGGTTCCGTCCAAGACTACACGAGCGGATTTCTGGCGCTATGCGAGCAGGTGGGATATATGCACGAGAGCGAGCGCATCGACCGCTACATCGGCGGCCTGAAGCAGGACATCGCTCAGGAAATCCAGCTTCGCGGCGCCACCGACTTTCAAGAAATTCTCGCTATGGCGGAGAAACTTGATTTCTTCCGCCGACCGAGACCGGAGTCCTACGGAAGCAGCCATTGGGGACATCGGCCTCGTGGGACGAACGAGGGCGCCACGATACGTGCCGTCGCCGCAAATGCCGCTGCCGCACCATTCAAAGGGCGCTGCTTTGCGTGCAATCGGCCGGGAAATCGCAAGAGCGAATGCCCGGAAAACGCTAAGGGAAAGGGGGAAGCTGAGCAGCAGAAACAGACCAAGCATCAGGGAAACGCTGGGAGTCAGTAGCAGACGGGCCCTCTACTGACAGGTCACGCCGCTCGCCCGACCCAACCGACCCTCACCGAGTGATTGTGCCGGTTCACGCAATCGACCACACCCGGCCGAATAAGGAGTGTACTACGGTAGACAGCCCCATACTGCTTAGTGGGAAAATCGGGACGGACTTAGTAAAAATCTTCGTAGACGGGGGAGCCAGCCACAGCCTCATCAACACTGCCACAACACGAAAACTGCGACTGCCACTGGACAGATGTTTACCTGAGATCGACGCAAGACTGGTAGACGGCACGCCGCTGGCAATACGGGAACGCGTAGACCGGGTTCGGATTCGATGTGGGGGTAACTTCACGTTCAGCCAGGAAATGCTCGCAACGACCCTCGACGGAACCGATATTTTACTCGGGCGTGATTGGCTGCGACGACACAATCCGCGAATCGACTGGACGACGGGTGAATGCACCGTGCGAGTGAACGGTAACAACATCGCCTTACCTCGCTGGGGCTCACCTGAGTCTTCGTCGGTGCGTGTCAACGCGATCACGATGAAACGCGCCGTAGCGGCAGGAGCTGACGTGTACGCGGTCGACATTCGGGAAGCCGAGGCAGCAGACAAAGGAGGGGATTTACAGAAACTGCTGGCCGACGTACCGAGTGATCTGGCAGCACTGTTGCAGCAGTACAGCGACATCTTCCCGGACGATTTACCGACGGGACTGCCACCTCAGCGACCGCACGACCACTGGATAGAGTTAGAACCGGGGGCACAGCCAACAGTACAGCGACAGTTCCGACTGACCCAGCCCGAACTGGACGAACTGAGGAAGCAGCTCGATTACCTGCTCGAGAAGGAATTCATTCGCCCTAGTTCGTCGCCCTTCGCAGCACCGATACTGTTCACACCGAAAAAAGACGGGGGATTTCGCATGTGCATAGATTACAGAGCACTGAACAGGGTTACCATAAAATCCCGTTACCCCATCCCGCGAGCTGACGAACTGATCGACCAACTGCGCACAGCCCGGGTTTTCTCGAAAATCGACCTCCGAGGGGGTTACCACCAGATTCGCGTCAATCCAACCGACTGCCCTAAGACTGCATTTCGAACACGCTACGGATCCTTCGAATACACCGTCATGCCCTTCGGACTGACCAACGCCCCCGCCACCTTTCAAATGACCATGAACGAAGCTTTCCGCCCGCTCTTAGATAAGTGCGTCATCGTATACCTGGACGATATATTGATTTACAGCCCTGACAAAGCACAGCACTTACAGGACATCGAAACAGTTTTTAAAATACTGAGTGAGAACTGCCTACTGACAAAAGCGTCTAAGTGTGAGTTTTTACAGGACCGCCTGGAATTCTTGGGACACGTTATTTCAGCTGCAGGAGTGGAAATAGACCCGAAGAAATTTGCGACGATTCAAGCATGGCACGCGCCGACCAACTTGACCGAGTTGCAGAGTTTTTTGGGGTTCGTCAACTACGTGCGCCGGTTCGTCCCCGACATGGCGAAGCTGACTGCCCCGCTGACAGACCTGCTGAGGAAGGGGGTTGAGTACACGTGGGGGGAGAAAGAGCAAGCTGCCTTCTCGGCCCTCAAAAACATTTTGTGCTCACCGCCCGTGCTCCACATCGCACATCCTCACCGTCCGTTCGAGCTCGTCACTGACGCAAGTGACATCGCTGTGGGAGCAGTACTGTTGCAGGATTTCGGGAACGGCCTCCAGCCAATCGCGTACGAGTCCCGCAAGCTGCACCCGCCCGAACGCAACTACCCGATACACGACCGCGAAATGTTGGCGATCGTGCACGCGGTCAAGGTTTGGCGGTGTTACCTGACTGGCGCCGACGTGACAGTACGGACAGACCACCGATAGTCAGAATCCCAACCACTAGACCATTGGGATAAAAGGGCTTGTTTCAGTAGCGGGTCAGTGCGCCCATAACCCCCCAGGCAAACGCGCCTGTAACCCCCCCTAGGATCGATCGGGGATCTCACAGTGTAGCTCTACTGACACCCCCCCACACTGGGAGGCCCAGGACTGAGCACAGTGGCAACGGCCAACATGTGCATACACCGGGATTCGAACCCGAGACCGCTCTGATACCATGTCAGAATCCCAACCACTAGACCATTGGGATAAAAGGGCTTGTTTCAGTAGCGGGTCAGTGCGCCCATAACCCCCCAGGCAAACGCGCCTGTAACCCCCCCTAGGATCGATCGGGGATCTCACAGTGTAGCTCTACTGACACCGATCACTACAGTATCTACGCGCCCAACCAAATCTCAATCCGCGACAGATTCGCTGGTTGGACTACCTCGAGTCCAACTTCCACTACACGGTTACGTACAAGAAAGGCGCCTCCAACATCGCCAACGCACTCACTCGCCCTACCGCCCAACTCCATGCCATCCTACTCGCCCAGACCAACCCGCTTTTAACAGGCCTATTCACCCACGGATACCGCACCGACCCGTTTTTCACGACCGGAAATTCACAGCAACTGGCAGAAGCTAAAGGAGTTTATTACGTCAAAACAGGCACTAACCGCATCTGGGTACCCGCGTACTCACTACTGAGGGAGCTACTACTGCAGGAGGCACACGGCGGAATTACCTCGGGACATTTTGGGGTAGAAAAAACGCGACAGCAACTACAGCGGTATTACTACTGGCCGGAGCTGTTGACCGACGTGCAGCAGCACGTGGGCTCGTGCCCCACGTGTCAGGTGATGAAGAGCTCGAGGAAGCGGAAGGCGGGTCAATTGCAGCCGATACCACCGCCCGAGCGCGCCTGGCAGCAGGTTACCATGGACTTCGTCACAGGGTTACCTTCGAACCCTGGGGGTAACGACGCGGTGATGGTCGTCGTTGACAGGTTGACGAAGATGGCACACTTCGCTGCGTGCAAAAAGTCGATCTCAGCCGAGGAGACCGCTCACCTGTTCATCGCAGCCGTTGTTCGCCTGCACGGGATACCAGCAGCGATTATCAGCGACAGAGACACGAAGTTCACCAGCAACTTCTGGAAGAACCTCTGGGAGCAGTTCGGGACCAGGCTACAGTTCAGTTCGTCGTACCACCCCGAGACCGACGGTCAAACGGAGCGGACGAATCAGACAATGGAGCAGTTGATTCGTGCCACGTGCGACGACCCCACGACTTGGGAGCAGCAGCTGCCGCTGTTTGAGTTCGCGTACAACAACACCATGTCAGCGACGACGCAGCAGTCACCCTTCTACCTGAACTACGGGCAAAATCCTACAGTGCCCATGACGCCGAGTCCGGACAACCCAACACCACGCACACAGCAATTCGCCGAAATTCTGCAAGCTGCCCGCACCAGAGCCGCAGAAGCAATTAAAAAGGCAAACGTCATCGCTAAGCGCAACGCTGACCGCCACCGCCGCCCAGTCACCTACCAGTCAGGGGATTACATACTGCTCGACACGCAAAATCTGCGACTGCCCGACCTACCAAAACTTCGACCGCGATACTGTGGCCCATTCCAAATCAGCCACATGATTACACCAGTAACCGCGCACCTACTGTTACCAACCGATTGGTACATCAGCCCTTCATTCCACGTCAGCTTGCTCCGCCCATACATCCCAACCACAAGCCAACTGCCTCGCCACCGCCCGCCATCCATGGCTCGCCCTGCATCAGAGCCGATCATCGAACCCGAAAAGATCCTGAGTCATCGGATTCGCCACCCCACGGGAATCAGGAGGATTGAATTCCTCGTTCGCTGGAGGGACCGCACGCCAACCGAAGATAGCTGGGTGCCCCTGACCAACATTGAAAACCACCCTGCCCTGCAAGTATACCTAAGGAGCCGGGGATTCCGCGATATAAACGCACTCGCGTAGCGGAGGGGGCTTCTTGAGGGGGGGGGGGGGGTAGTGTAAGGAATTTTCTCGGCATTCCTTACGGAGCCCGACTACATCGCGTACAGCAACAAGCCGTTGTTCGCCCGTTACTGCTAACGGGACTTCGCCAACTTCGCGCGCACTGTTTGCCAAACCTTGCACTGCTGGCCCGGCCGTGTCGGCCTACGCTTCGGGACTAGCCCGAGCCTCGCTGCCAGCATAGCACTAGCTAGCTCGCACGCACCGCGTTACCGTTTGCATATCTCGCATACAAATGTTCGCTCATGCCTTCGCTCACATCATTGTACTCATTTGACACCTTAGTGCAATTCTAGCTACTTAGATTCATTGCACCCGTAACACTACCATGGTATTACCACATCTACTTAGCTCGGATGCATCGCGTACAACCATAGAAACCTAGGGTACACCCACCACTTCGCATCCTGCGGGATCGCTTTCAAACGTGGGTGAGCCACGCAGCACCTGGAGAAAACCGCACCCCAACCTCCAATGCTGCTTCTGACAAGTTTTGGGCACTGACCATTCAACATCGCTGACTACCATCACCCATCGCCTTCTATGCCCAAGTCGTTGCAGATCGCCAGTTTTAGGGGTATAATTGTACTCCGTCTGGCAGTAGAAGACCGTTCTTCACCATTCTGTAACGTATAGAACCGTGCTAGCCAGGCCACCTCAGAACTTGGCATGCTAATTGAAAAGATCGGAAACCAGGAACAAGCACGCATATCAGCATGGCTCGAATGGCTCGACTGGCATTTACTGCCGTAGGCTATGGCTAGAGTCGCCATCAGCATGGGCCGCTAAGATGAGTTATCAGCGAGTCGCCTTTTTTCTGCGTTTACAACTTTCAAGCATCGCAGCAGTCTTCGTCGCGGTTCGTGCTTCCAAGTCAATTCGAAACCATAGAGAGACTCATGCTCTGAAATCGACAGAAGCGCACATAGATTCGAGGCGACAGATTAACTACCAATGGTAAAACGTCTGAGCGATATTACATAGAAAGTACAGTCGTCAACAGTCATTCACCATGCTAACTGCTGCAGAGCGTATGTCGAAAGTGGTGAACTGGCAGCAGGTAGCGATCGTGTCAGTAGTCCTGATCGCCACCGTTGTAATCACAAGCCAGTGCTGTAAGCCCCGACACCCGCGTCGCTGTTCCGGTTACATTTTCTAACAAATATTTTGGACGTGACCACATTCATAGTAGTGTTCCCATCACGTAAATCTTCGAGTAACCCCCATTGGCAATGGAGAGCAACACCCTACTAATTTTCGTTGGAATTATTTTGTACTCTGACGTAGTACGAGCATTCTCATACCACATTTCGTCTCATCACGTCCTTGTACAAATCGGCTTTGCACCGTGCAGACACAGCTTCTTGGAATGACGGTCCAAGCCGACCAACTGACGACTGCACTAGCTCTTCCATTGACCAGCAAGACTCTAGAAAATCCTCGAGATTCCACATTCAGGACTACGGCCTCCAGGGACCCATTCCCTGGACGTACATCCGACCGACCGTCCGCGATGAATTTACTGTCAACGGCTCGATCAGGGCCGTTAAATATTTCCATGGGACGGATATGGGTGACTCTGGAGCGAAGGCGGTCGTCTGGCCGACCGGGCAGATTGACCGGAAAAAGAGAATGGCGGAGGCGAGAATCCCTAGAGTTTCTAAGTACGGCGAGAATGCAACTCTATCTTTCTACGAGGCATTGGATAAGTACCCAGTCGAACGGAAATCGGTGCTAGTGATAGGGAGTCAAACCCCTTGGCTTGAGGGAATTCTCTTGGCGTATAAAGCTGGATCGATCACGACCGTTGATTTCAACAGACCCGCTGCAGACTATCCCGGACTGAGGCTGTGGAATATTGCTGAGCTGGACGCCTCAGATGAGTCCTTTGACGTGGTAGCTTCGTATTCGTCGCTGGAGCACGATGGGCTGGGGAGATATGGCGATCCGCTAAACCCGGATGGAGATCGGCTGAGAATGATGAAGGTAAATTGCGCTGAGGTGCTAGGTTGTATGGGATCCAATTTCCATGGTATGTGTAACCTAACCATGCTTCCTAAAGATTTGCTCTCTGCTGAAATTTACTGAATCCTTGCCCAGTCCTTGACCCCTCCAAGGCATCTCTCACATCCTACTGCTTCTTGCTTTAGCTGCCATGTCCCTCTGTCCCATTGCTGCTGTGCAGATCAGGGGCCTGTTGAAGCCAGGAGGGCTCTTCTTCCTGGGGGTGCCAGTGGGGAACGACACGCTGGTGTTCAATGCACATCGGGTGTACGGTCCCATCCGCATGCCACTGCTGCTCAACGGCTGGAAGCTGCTGGATGTGTTTGGCGTGTCCAGTCTCGAAGCAGCTTATAGGGAGAACCTGAATGCAACAATCTTACAGCCGGTCATGGTGTTGAGGTAGAGGTTTCTGAACGCAGCTATGCATATGGTTGCCATAGTAAACCAGACTTCCAGACGCTAAAGGGGAGTATCTTGCTCCTCAGTCTCTCCAAGGGCAACCACCAGGGCGCGACTATGATATTGGTCGATCAGATCTCCAGAAGAGATCCAGGGTATATTTTATCAAAGCAGCTTACTCTGTTTTCCTAGAAATTAGGGTAGTTCTCCGAAGTAAGCCTGTCTGTTAAGGCTTTGAAATCAATGTTTTTTTTGTAAGGGCTTTTCTCAGAGCTGCCTCAGTGTAATCTCCACAGGCTACATACGATACTCTTCTATACAGGGTGCAGGCACATTGTATGTGCTAGGGAAGTGATGGTCATCAACCAATCAACAGCGCTGACTACACCCTATTCTCGATAATTTCACACCCCTTCATCCCGAACCGTGATTTTTTTTGCCCGAGAGGGTGTGAAATTAAAGGGGCAAATTTTCTCCCCGATAATTTCACTCTCGAGGCGCGGTAAAGCTGTGCTGGCAGGGAATGAAAATGACTTGAAATGACCCTCCTCAGTGTTGACGATCTTGGACAATATTTGTGTCCAATGAAAAGCAGTCACGTCAGGATTGCGTTTATCGTAATCCTGACCACAAATTCGAATTTGAGTGCCCACACCCAAAATCGAAAACCTAATCACAAATGGGTTGAAAATTCGACACATGCGCATGGTTTGGAAGTAACATTCCTTTGTAGCAAATGCAGTCCCAAATTTCCAACTCAAAGCCGTGCAACGAAAACTGACACCTTGTGATTGACAAAAATTTGGATGCAACCCGAAAGAATCCCCAATCTCCCCCATATCTCTGGGCTGCGGACAGTATAAATAGCGGTCATTTATGCAATTGTCAGCTCAATGATCCTTCACGGTTCGCCAGCTCGGCAGCCCAAAGCCCCTGCTGGTGATCCCGAGTCGGGGTATGAAATTAGGGGGTGTGAAATTATCGAGAATAGGGTGTACCATCTCCATCGCCTTCGCTGCCATTGGTGATCGCAATTGGTGATCATCTCTCTCGTACACTCAACAGTTTCGCAATGGACGCACACATTTTGACGATCTTGTTTCGTCAATTCAAACTGGCAGTGCGAAGCCGTGTTACTGTTGTCGTTAAGTGGTCGCACGGAAAATGGTTACTGTATTTGCGAGGAGCTTTGTCGAGTTCCTCAGAATTTCAGAAATTGCTACGGAAACCATGAACTGGTTTCTTTGGTCAGATCGCTAGAGCTGTCTCCATGCATTGCTCCTACGGTATTAGTCTGGAAGTAGCTAATAGTAGCAGTCTTCTTTGCCTGCGTGCTTCCAAAACGGTTAGAAACTGATGAGACTTGCGCAATCGAATTGTAGCAGTTTTCGTTGCCGTAGACTTGTCAGTTCGGTCCGAGGCGACAAGTTAAATTATCGGTGATAAATTCAAGCGAGATCATTAGTACATCAGTAGTCAGTCATTCACCATGCTAGATGCAGCAGAGCGTATGGCGAAAGTGGTGAACTGGCAGCAAATGGCAATCGTCTCAGCAGTCCTGATCGCCACCGTTATAATCACTAGCCAATGCTGTAAGCCCGGACGCCCGAGTCGCGTTTCTTTCCTCTCAAATTCTTTCATTATCCGCTCATTCACACATCCCCTTCAAGTTCCCATTGTCACAACTTGGGGAGCAGCATTACAAACTTTCTTGACGATTTTTGTTCCTAAGACGTAGTAGTAACACTATCATACCACACTTCTTATTGCGTAAATTCCTAACGTTTTCATCCTCAATCCTTTGTACAACTCATATCCGGGATGTTTCCTGCAGACACGGCTTCGTAGAATGACAATGCGAGCCGACCATCAACTGACGGCGCCATCACTGCCAGTGACCAGCAAGGCTCTTAGAAACCCTCGAGATTCCACATTCGGGATTACGGCCTCCAGGGACCCATCCCCTGGACGTACATCCGACCGTTCGTCCGCGGTGAGTTTACTGTCAACGGCTCGATCCAGGCCGTTGAAAATTTCTTGGAATGGATTCCTACGATTCCGGAGCGAAGGAGTTCGTCTGGCCAAGCGAAGAAATCGACAAATATCGGCGAATGGCAGAGGAGCGAGCCCCGGAAGTTTGCCCTTATGGAGTCAATAGCACCCTATCGTTTTACGAGGTGTTAGACAAGTATCAAGTGAAAGGGAAATCGGTGCTGGTGGTGGGGAGTTAAATCCCTTGGCTTGAGGGGATTCTCTTGGCATTTAAAGCTGGGTCAATCACGACCGTTGATTTCAACAAACCGGTTGCGGATTATCCGGGATTGCGGCTGTGGAATATTGCCGAGCTGGATGTTACAGATGAAACCTTTGACGTGGTAGCTTCATATTCGTCGCTGGAGCACGATGGGCTGGAGAGATATGGCGATCCGCTAAACCCGGATGGGGATCGACTCAGAATGGCGAAGGTGAGTTTGCTGAGGTGTTAATTGCTGTGAGTGGGGTGCGGTTTCCATGGTACGGGTTGTTTAACCATGCTTCCCGCATGTTTCTTCTCTGCTAATCTTTCCTGCATTCTTCCACGTGTTTGCATCAGCTGATGCATGCGGGCCCTTACCATGTTCTGATACCCCTAGTAAGCCATCCACTCTCACATCGTTCCATGTCTTACCCGTTGCTGCCATGTCCTCCTGCATCTCCTCCCTGTCTGCGATTGGAGCCGCATCAAAAGTCTCCACCACGCCCTGCCATCCCTCCCAAGCCATGTGATCCCACGTGCTTTAACATTTTCCCTCGTTGGCATGTCCTCAAAGTTTTGAGACGTCCCAAACTCTGATTCTCCCATGTCATTTGGCATTTCCCATTCGCTGCCACGTCCTCGGAGTGGTGTTTCTCTGAGTTGATTGAGACGTTCCAGACCTCAGATTCTCCCATGTCCTTAGACATTTTCCCTTAACTGACATGCCCCCTAGCATCCCTTCCTTCCCTTGCAGCTTCTTAGATCAACGGCACACTGTGCGTTCAAAACTCAATGCATGTACCATGTTCTCACGTCTCATGCATTGCCATTCGCTGGCCTCCTGTCCTCCCTTTTGCTGCTGTGCAGATCAGGGGCCTCTTTGTCAGATTTATATGACAGAGCTACTGTAGGCTATAGTGGGGTAGCACATATGGGGTACAGTTTTCTAGGGTTTGTATTTGTACCAAACTTTCCCTTAGTCATTCCCATTCCTCGTTTCTTCTCATGGTATCGAGCAGGTTCCCTAGTGGGAACGATTCCTAGGGCCCACCACCACGAAAGTTTTTTTTTTCCTGCCCGGAGCGCGCTTCGCTCAGGCCCGAGTCGCGCCCTGTGTGCTCTCCCTACCGTCGCGCCCTCGCTAGGCCCCTCACGGCCCCGTCGCGTCGCCCTTAGCGGCCCTCTCACGGCTCGTCGCGCCACCCCTACGGCCCTTCGCGCCGCCCTTACGGCCCCTCGTGCCGCCCCTTACGGCCCCTCGCGCCGTCCCTTACGGCCCCTCGCGCGGCCCCTTACGCCCCTTATAGCCCCTCCCGCGGCCCTTTACGCCCCCTATAGCCCCTCCCGCGGCCCCTCACGGCCCCCCCCTACGGCTCGTCGCCGCCCTCCGCGGCCCCGCCACCTACCTGTGCGGCCCCGCCACCTACCTTTGCGGCCCCGCCACCTACCTGCGGCCCCGCCACCTACCAGCGGCCCCGCCACCTACCTGCGGCCCCGCCACCTACTTGCGGCCCCGCCACCTACCTGCGGCCCCGCCACCTACCAGTGGCCCCGCCACCTACCTTTGCGGCCCCGCCACCTACCTGCGGCCCCGCCACCTACCTGCGGCCCCGCCACCTACCAGCGGCCCCGCCACCTGCCTGCGGCCCCGCCACCTACTAGCGGCCCCGCCACCTACCTGCGGCCCCGCCGCCTACCTTTGCGGCCCCGCCGCCTCCTCTCAGCGGCCCCGCCGCCTCCTCCCAGCGGCCCCGGACGCCGCCCTCTCAGCGGCCCCGCCGAGCCGCCCAGCAGCCGAGCCGCCCAGCAGCCGAGCCGCCCAGCCGCCGAGCCGCCCAGCAGCCGAGCCGCCCAGAAGCCGAGCCGCCGAGCCGCCCAGCAGCCGAGCCGCCGAGCCGCCCAGCAGTCGAGCCGCCGAGACGCCCAGCAGCCGAGCCGCCGAGCCGCCCTGCAGCCGAACCACCCGAGCCGCCCTGTCCGGTAAGAGCAGCGCCTCTTTCACAGCACTGCCCTCACCCTACTGTTTGCGCTGCTAGTCTACTGCTGTCATGGCTACCCCTAGTGTCCTCGCTTTTGACGCTGAGGGTCGGGCCATTGACTTTGACGTCTGGATAGATGACCTGCAGCTTTTCTTACAGTGCGACAGAGCAGACGGCCTCTCCCTCTTTGACCTCACTTCTGGTGCCTCTCTAGCCCCCGCTGCCGATGCTGACGCCACTGTTCGCTCACAGTGGGCCACGCGCGATGCTGCTGCACGTCTTGCTGTGCGTCGCCACCTGCCTACCTCTGAGCGTGCGCACTTTAGCCAGTACAAGAGTGCTCAGACCTTGTACGACGCTGTAGTTGCGCGCTACTCCTCCCCTGCCACTGCTGCACTGAGCCGCCTCATGCTACCGTACCTCTTCCCTGACCTTGCTGCCTTTCCCACAGTCGCTGACCTCATTACGCACCTCCGCACTAGTGACACTCGCTACCGCGCTGCGCTTCCTGCTGAGTTCTGCGCCAAGAACCCACCCCCCATGTACATCACCCTCTACTACATAGTCACCCGGCTCCCTGACTCCCTTCGCGTAGTCAGGGACCACTTCCTCTCAGTTTGCCCCACCACTCTCACCGTTGACCTCCTCGAGAAGTCCCTCCTAGCAGCAGAGAAGAGCATAGTAGCTGTAGGAGCCTCTCGTGGTGACCCTCGCACCCCCATCTTTGAGGGGTGTTCCCCCTCCCCCCTTTTGCCCTCTGTTGCCTCTGCTGCTGCGGCCGACCTCGTTGGGCTTGAGTCGGTCGGTGCGGCGTCTACCCCTAGCGGGAGACGCCGCCCTGGCAAGGGCAAGGGGGGCAGGGGCACTGGAGGAGCTAGCGGGGGCGGTGGAGGCGGCGGTGGAGGCAGTGGAGGGGGTGGGGGTGGCGGTGGGGGTGGTGGTGGGGGTGGAGGTGTCGGTGGCGGCGGTGGAGGCGGAGGCGGCGGCGGCGGTGGCGCTGGGAGCGGAGGTGGCGGCGGTGGAGGAGGCGGCGGCGGAGGAGGTGGAGCTGGTCGGGGTGGCGCTGCGCAGAGGGTCGGCTCCGGTGGTGGTCAGCGCCAGCAGCAGCAGCAGCAGCAGCAGCGCACTCGTGACATCCCCCCCCCTCAGCAGCTCCGTGAGTGGTACGCTGCACACCAGCGGGGTGGGGGTACTGGTCCGTGCACCTACGTCCTCCGCACCGGCGACCGCGCGGGTGACCAGTGCGGGGGTGCGCACTCCACCCAGCGCTGCTTTGGCCGCCTGACGGACGCTTGGCGTCACCAGTTCCCTGAGGCCACTGAGATCCCCCGCTGGGGTGAGCTGTCTAGGGCGGGCGTCGCTGTCTTTGACCTTGACTTTGATGCTATTCTTGCTGCCATGTATACTGTGACTATTAGTGATGAGGGTGACTGTTACCGGTGTTTTCCGCCCGACCCGGGCATTGAGACTGCTGCTCTAGGTACTGGTGAGGCTGCTGCTCTAGGTGCTAGCGAGGCTGCTGCTCTAGGTGCGTCTGCTCCCTCAGGTGCTGGTGAGTCTGCTCTCTCAGGTTCTGCGTCGGCTTCGGCCTCCCACACCTTCACCCTTGACTCGGGGGCTTCTCGCTCCTTCTTTCGAGACCGCACCACACTCACGCCGCTTGGCCGGCCGGTTGCGGTCTCTCTGGCAGACCCCTGTGGGGGTCCTGTCCTTGCTCACTTCTCCACTGTCCTCCCGTGTCCGGCGGCCCCCTCTGGCACCCTGTCTGGTCTTTACCTCCCCTCGTTCTCTACGAACTTGGTGAGTGGTGCTGACCTACAGGATGCGGGGGTTCACCAGTTCACTCCTGCGAGTCAGCGGGTGACCCACTGCACGGACGCTCGGACTGGCCGACACCTGGCCACGTTTACCCGTCGGCCGGGGTCGAGCCTGTACACACTGACCACTGCGTCTCCTCCAGTCACTGCGTCTGGTCAGGTAGCTGCGTCGGGTCAGGTGTTTGCTGCAGCGTCCAGGTCTGGTCCTGAGTCTGCCCCCTGTTCGTGTCGCCTCCTGTCTCACGAGACTCTCCTCTGGCACCACCGCCTTGGTCACCCCTCCCTGCTTCGTCTCCGAGGCATGACCTCCCGTGTCCTTGTCTCTGGTCTTTCCCGGTCCCTCCCTCCCCTTCCTCCGGGGCCTGGCCCTACCTGCGTCCCCTGTGTCGAGGGGCGGCAGCGGGCTGCCCCTCACTCCTCCCAATTTCCTCCGACAGAGGCCCCGCTGCAGACGCTTCACATGGACGTGTGGGGCCCGGCCCGCGTCCGTGGACAGGGTCACGAGCGCTACTTCCTGCTGGTGGTTGACGACTACTCGCGTTACACCACAGTCTTCCCCTTGCGCAGCAAGGGTGGTGTCACTGAGGTGTTGATCGACTGGATCCGCGCAGCTCGTCTCCAGCTCAGGCAGAGCTTCGGCTCGGACTTTCCTGTTCTGCGTCTGCACTCTGACAGAGGTGGAGAGTTCTCCTCTGGCCTTCTGCGAGCCTACTGTCGTGCACGAGGCATCCGCCAGACCTTCACACTTCCGGACTCTCCACAGCAAAATGGGATTGCTGAGCGCCGCATTGGCATGGTCATGGACGTCGCCCGTACGTCCATGATGCATGCGGCTGCCCCCCATTTTCTGTGGCCGTTTGCGGTTCGGTACGCGGCGCATCAGATCAACCTTCACCCTAGGGTCTCCAGGCCGGAGACCTCCCCAGCTTTGCTGTGGACGGGGAAGGTTGGCGATGCGTCTGCGTTCCGTGTCTGGGGATCTCGGGCGTTTGTCCGCGACTTGTCTGCGGACAAGCTGTCCCCTCGTGCTGCTCCTTGCGTCTTCCTTGGCTTCCCCCCTGACGCTCCAGGGTGGCAGTTCTACCACCCCACCTCTCGCCGTGTTCTGTCCTCCCAGGACGACACGTTTGACGAGTCGGTCCCCTACTACCGCCTCTTCCCCTACCGCACTCCGTCCCTCCCCCCACCACCGCTCTTCCTTGTGCCAGGTCCCCCCCGGTAGACCCCCTCCCCCCTCAGGGTCCTGCCCCTTCAGGTGTGTCCCAGGTAGACGCAGTCGAGCCTGTCGAGGTTACTGGTGACTCTGGTGCTGCTGAGGGTGCTGAGCCTGGGGGTGCTGACTCTGGGGGTGCTGAGCGTGAGGGTGCTACTACTGGGGGTGCTGAGCCTGGGGGTACTGAGCCTGGAGGTGCTACTACTGGGGGTACTGAGCCTGGAGGTGCTACTACTGGGGGTGCTGAGCCTGGGGGTGCTGAGCCTGGGGGTGCTGAGCCTAGGGGTGCTACGCCTAGAGGTGCTGAGCCTGGGGATGCGGAGCCTGAGGGAGCTGGGCCTGCTTGTGTGGCGTCTGGCGGTGCTGAGCCTGGAGGTTCTCCGGGTGCTTCGTCTCGGCGGGAGCCACTCTCTCCACAGGAGCTGCGCGAGTGGTTTGCCCGGCGCTGGAGGCGTGCTGCTGGAGCTGGAGGTTCTTCAGCCACTGAGGGTGCTGGTGCCGCGGGTCCCGGAGGTGCTCGTACTGGGAGTACTGGAGCTGCTGGGCCTACGGGTACGACTGGAGCTGGAGCTGCTGAGGGTGTTGACGCTGAGGCTACTGCTGTCGGTCCTGGAGGCGGTCCTGCTGGGGGTGCTACTGGTGCTGCTGGAGGTACTGGAGCTGGAGGTGCTGCTGGCGCTGGTGCTGCCGCTGGGGGTACTGGTGCTGTCCCTGCTGTGTCTGGAGTCGCCGCGCGGCCTCGGCCGTACTTCGTTCCGCTCCTTCAGCAGGTTCTTGGTCTCCCGCCTTCTACTGGTCCTCCTCCTCCCTTAGAGTGTCCACAGCCTGTCCTGTCACAGTTACAGTTACAGCCGGCCTCCCCACTGCCCGCTCCTTCTCCCTACACTGGTCCTACTGGAGGTCTTGCTGAGCGTCGTGAGCCTGCGTCGCGTCCTGCGTCGCCTGTCCGTACTGCTCGCGTCGTGGTTCGCGTCAGCGTCCTCCTCCTGTCCCTGGCACGCACCGGATGTCTCTGCGTCCGTCCACTGCTCCTCTGCGTGCCCCTTTGCCTTCTCCTCCTGAGTCCTCTCTTCCTGCTCTTCCCGACCCGGAGTCGGACTCTCTTCGTGCTGCCAGTCCTACTGTCACGCGTCTCCTTGCTACTGTCGTCACTGACCCTTCCTTTGCGTCCACTGCTGCGTCTGCCCTAGTTGCTGAGCTCGTCGACTTTGCTGCTCGCTGTCGTCTAGACTACGCTGCTTGTCTTGTCGCTGAGTCTGAGTCTGTCTGTCCTCCGTCCGTCGGGGGTGAGTGTGCCCTTGGCACGGACGTCCTTGAGGACAGGCAGGAGGAGTTCCAGTGTTTGGCTGCTGCTTCACCTCATCTCGTGTCCGTACTGCTTACCCCTGAGGGAGACCCGGATGCACTTGACATCCCGACTCCGCGCTCTTACGCGGAGGCGATAGAGGGTCCCTACTCCTCTCAGTGGCAGGCAGCTATGGACACAGAGATGGCTTCCTGGAAGTCCACAGGCACCTACGTTGACGAGGTTCCCCCGCCTGGGGCGAACATCGTCAGTGGCATGTGGATTTTCAGGGTGAAGCGGCCGCCGGGTTCTCCGCCTGTCTTCAAGGCGCGTTACTTGGCTCGTGGCTTCAGTCAGCGGCAGGGAGTTGACTACTTTCAGACCTTCTCTCCCACCCCCGAAGATGACCACTCTTCGGGTACTGCTGCACATAGCTGCTCACCGCGACTACGAGCTGCACTCTCTTGACTTCAGCACTGCTTTCTTGCAGGGCAGCCTGCACGAGGAGATCTGGCTGCGTCGCCCACGTGGCTTCACTGGGTCTTTTCCTCCTGGCACCCAGTGGAGCCTCTGACGGCCAGTCTACGGTCTCCGCCAGGCACCGCGTGAGTGGCATGACACACTGAGGACTACACTTGCGGCTCTTCGGTTTGCTCCCTCTACTGCCGACCCGTCGCTGTTTCTGCGCACCGACACCTCTTTGCCGCCGTTCTACATCCTCGTGTACGTCGACGACTTGGTCTTTGCCACAGCTGACACTGCTGGACTCGCCCACGTGAAGTCCGAGCTGCAGAAGAGACACACGTGCACAGACCTGGGTGAACTGCGCAGCTACCTTGGCTTGCAGATCACCCGGGACAGAGCACGCCGCACCATTACCCTGACTCAGTCACACATGGTGCAGCAGGTCCTTCAGCGCTTCGGCTTCACGTACTCCTCGCCTCAGGCCACTCCTCTGCCTACTCGCCACTCGCTCTCAGCTCTGCCTTCGGATGAGTCCGTAGAGTCGAGTGGCCCGTACCCAGAGCTTGTTGGCTGCCTCATGTACCTGATGACCTGCACACGACCTGACCTTGCATACCCTCTTAGCATTCTCGCACGCTATGTTGCTCCTGGGAGACACAGACCGGAGCACATGGCTGCAGCAAAGAGGGTGTTGCGCTACTTGTGCAGTACGTCGGGCATGGGGCTTGTGCTTGGAGGGCAGAGTCCAGTGGTCCTCACTGGGCACGCAGACGCTTCTTGGGCTGACGACCAGGCTACGCAGCGGTCGTCACAGGGTTACACCTTCAGCCTTGGTTCCGGCTCTGTTTCGTGGCGGGCTACCCGCTCGTCTTCTGTTCTCGGCTCCAGTTGTGAGGCTGAGATCTACGCCGGGGCCATGGCTGCACAGGAGCTTCGCTGGCTCACCTACCTGCTGACTGACCTCGGAGAGCCGCCTCGTTCTCCTCTAGTGCTGTACGTAGACAACAAGGCCATGCTGGCCTTGTGTCGAGAGCAGAGACTGGAGCACAGAACGAAGCACATTGCTCTCCGCTACTTCCTTGCTCGTGAGCTACAGCAGCGTGGTCAGCTGCGGCTTGCGTACGTGGCCTCTCAGGCCAACACTGCTGATATCTTCACCAAGGCACTTGCGCCTTGTGATCATCAGCGTTTCTGTACTCAGCTGGGCCTTGTGCCTACCTTGCCTCACTTGCTCACCCCTTGATCTTGTTTGTACTGTTGCATATATATATACACCTGCTCTTGCTTGTCTAGCCTTATATATATATGTAATCCTGCATGTGAACTGGCCTTGTGGCCTTTAACTTGTGCTCGGAATGTGTGGTGACTTTGTGATCCACCCTGAGCTTGCTTTGCTTTGCTTGACTGGTCTTGTGACCCCTTGTTCTCCCCCACTTTGCCTATGGGGGTGTGTCAGATTTATATGACAGAGCTACTGTAGGCTATAGTGGGGTAGCACATATGGGGTACAGTTTTCTAGGGTTTGTATTTGTACCAAACTTTCCCTTAGTCATTCCCATTCCTCGTTTCTTCTCACTCTTCAAGCCAGGAGAGCTCTTCTTCCTGGGGCTCCCAGTGGGCAACGACACGCTGGTGTTCAATGCGCATCGCGTGTACGGTCCCATCCGCATGCCTCTGCTGCTCGAGGGCTGGCAGCTGCTGGATGGGTTTGGTGTGTCCAGTCTAGAAGCTACGTACAGGGAGAACGTGAATGCGGATATCATACAGCCGGTCATGGTGTTAAGATAGATGTTTCTGAGAGCAGCGATGAATACGTTTTCCACAGCAAGGATGTAGAGTGGAATTTTTTGTAGGATGCTTGAAAGAATTCCGCTTTATTCACTTTAGTAAATCAAAATCAAGGATGCTTTTTCTTTATTTGGATAGTACGTAGCTGACTCAGACTTTCTAAAAAGGTTAGTACACGCATAGCTTTCGAACCTGCTCAGCTCGCTCAGGCGTGGGCTGAGCGGTGTGGCTGGAAGGGGAGCCTTCGGGATTGGGGCGCCCTTGGATGATTCTCTGACTCAAGGGAATCGGCGGGATGCTCCACGCGGCTACTGACAAGCACTGTACCGACCAATCAACAGAGCTGACTGCCATGCCATCTCCATCGTCTGCTGTTGGTGAAAAGCGAGCTCGCGTTGAATTGAGGCGCCAGGTCATTTTCGTTCGTTGCACCAGTCTGGTGCGGAATGGTCAAAAGCAGTGGTAACAAAAAACCGTTCTTCACCACTGTAATGTTTTAAACCGTGTTCATCGCGGTTCGTGCTTCCAAGTCCATTTGAAACTAATGAGCGACTCATCCTCGTGAATCGTCGGAAGCCCATATTAACTTGAGGAGAAAGTACAACTACCAATGGTAAATTATCGGAGCGAGATATACATTGAAAGCACATCAGTCATTTACCATGCTGTCTGCTGCTGAGCGTATAGCGAAAGTAATGAAATGGCAGCAGACGCTAATCGTGTCAGCAGTCCTGGTCGCCACCGTTATAATCACAAGCAAATGCTGTAAGCTCTTACGGCCGCGTCGCTCTTCCTTCCGGTTACCTATTTTCAATATTTAGGACGTCACCGCGTTCACATTATAGTAACATTACGGATTTCTTTCGTGTAACTCCATTGTCAACGCGGAGCAACCCCTTACAAAATTTCTCTAGGAGTTTTTGTTATTTTGACATCTTACCAGCCACCATTCTGATAACACATATCGCCTCATCACGTATACCCCTTCCATCCGTATCTCTCTTGGTACAACTCAATACAATCGCCTTTTCACTATGCGGACACGACTTCTTGGAATGCCAGTAACCGCCAGCTATCTGACTATTGCACCATCAGTTCCAGTAGCCAGCAAGCCTCTGGAAAACCCTCGAGATTCCACATTCAGGACTACGGCCTCCAGGGACCCATCCCTTGGACGTACATCCGACCATCCATCCGCAATGTATTTACTGTCAACGGTTCGATCAGGGCCGTTGAATTTTTCCACGGGACGGATATGGGTGACTCTGGAGCGAAGGCGGTTGTCTGGCCGACTCGGCTAATTGTCAGAGTAGTAGCTAGAATGAAGGAGCCATAGCTAGGGTTTAGCTAGCTAGGCAAGAGAGAATACGAAAAGAGAAATGGAAGAAGATAGTTTGACTAGAAAGGAGGGGGATACAAATAGCAAGCCCAAAACGGTTATACTCACTATTGAGTACCCCACTACAGACTAGACAAGCATAATATTCTGACACACCCCCATAGTCAAAGTGGGGTATAATCAGCACAGCAAGCAATCATAGAGCAGGTTCACAAGGACAAGCAAAGCTAGAGGCATTCACAAAGGGCAAGTGAGAAGGAGGAGGCTGGACTGTGAGAGGAGAGGAGATAGGAGTCAACGGGTGAAGTCGCAGACACACGGGCAACAGGAGTGGCGCGCACAGTGGCTACCGGAGCACCTGCCCCGGACTACAGGAGTAACTGGCTCCGCGGCTAAGACGAGCGGCAGGAGCAACGGACCCACGGGCGACTGGCACAGCGACTGGCTCACTGGGCTACTGGAGCACGGCCCCGGACTACTGGCGCTGCTGACGACACGACGGCAGCCTCCGCTCAACCTCCCCCAACTGTCCCACACCCCTCTCACACAGCCACTGCCGCACCCCTAGCTCCACTACCACGGCACCCCCCTAGCGCCACTCCCCTCGGCTCCCACACATCCACCCCCCCCAGTGGCAGCTGCAGCAGTGGGAGACGGAGGAGGAGAAGGAAGGGACGATGCACTGTGAGAATAGTGGCTATAGTGAGGAGCCACAGCTAGGAAAGTCCTAGGTAGGCAAGTGTAAGTTTAGGCAAAGAGGAGGTTCACTAGCAGCAATGGAGGTACATATAGCAAACCCTAGTTGGGTTGTACCCGCTACAGAGCACCCCACTACAGGCTAGATAATAACATTCTGACACACCCCCATAGCCAAAGTGGGGTGTAATCAGGACAATGAGCAAGCACGCATAGATCAGGAGTTCACAATAGTAAGCAAAGCTAGAGTTAGTCACAGCGGGCAAGTGAGGAGGAGGAGGAACTGTGGAGGGAGAGAAGATGGGAGGCAACGACTGAAGCTGCAGAGGCACGGGCACAGGAGCGGCTGACTCAGTGGCTACCGAAGCAAGGGCGACGGACTACTGGAGTGACTGGCTCCGCGGCTATAGACGAGCGGCAGGAGCAACGGACCCACTGGCGACTGGTGCAACAGGCTCACTGGCTACCGAAGCAAGGGCGACGGACTACAGGCGCTGCAGCCGACACGACAGCTACCTTCACACAACCTCCTCCAACTGCCCCACACCCTCGACACACACCCCCTGCTCAAACCCTAGCTCCACTCCCACGGCACCCCCCTTAAACCCTAAACCCCAGGCTCCCACACATCCACCCCCCTCAGCGACAGCTGCAGCAGTGGGAGACGAAGGAGGCGGAGGAGTAGGAGACGGCGAACACAATCGACACCCCCACAACCGCCACCCCCACAACCGCCACCCCCACACTCCTCACCCCCAAACCCTAAAACGGGTGGGACAGGGGGGGACTGCGAGGGGGGACGGCTCGCGACCCCCAGGGCGCCAAAACGGACGGGCGGGACGGGGGGAGGGGGGTGGCGCGCGCGGCTCCCCAGGGCGCCGCGGCGGACGGGCAGGGGGGGCGCGCGCGCGGCTCCCCAGGGCGCCGCGACGGACGGGCGGGGCACGCGCGGGCTCCCCAGGGCGCCGCGACGAATGGGCGGGGGCCGCGCGTGCTCCCCAGGGCGCCGCGACGAACGGGCGGGGCGCGCGCGGGCTCCTCTACGGTAGGAAACCGCCGCGCGCCTCGGGGCGCACGGCGGGCAGAAAACCGAGGCGAACGAGGCGGCTCTCCGAGGTCAGTCAGCAGGTAGGTGAGCCAGCGTAACTCCTGTGCAGCCATGGCCCCTGCGTAGATCTCAGCCTCACAGCTGGAGCTGAGAACAGAAGAAGAGCAGGTAGACCGCCACGGAACAGAACCGGAACCAAGGCTGAAGGTGTAACCCTGTGACGACCGATGTGTAGCCAGGTCGTCAACCCAAGACGCGTCTGCGTGACCAGTGAGGACCACTGGACTCCGCCCTCCAAGCACAAGCCCCATGCCCGACGTACTGCACAAGTAGCGCACACCCTCTTTGCTGCAGCCATGTGCTCTGGTCGGTGTCTCCCAGGAGCAACATAGCGTGCCAGGATGCTAAGAGGGTATGCAAGGTCAGGTCGAGTGCAGGTCATCAGGTACATGAGGCAGCCAACAAGCTCTGGGTACGGGCCACTCGGCTCTACGGACTCATCCGAAGGCAGAGCTGAGAGCGAGTGGCGAGTAGACAGAGGAGTGGTCTGAGGCGAGGAGTACGTGAAGTCGAAGCGCTGAAGGACCTGCTACACCATGTGTGACTGAGTCAGGGTAATGGTGCGCTGTGCTCTGTCCCGAGTGATCTGCAAGCCAAGGTAGCTGCGCAGTTCACCCAGGTCTGTGCATGTGTGTCTCTTCTGCAGTTCGGACTTCACGCGGGCGAGTCCAGTAGTGTCAGCTGTGGCAAAGACCAAGTCGTCGACGTACACGAGGATGTAGAACGGCGGCAAAGAGGTGTCGGTGCGTAGAAACAGCGACGGGTCGGCAGTGGAAGGAGCAAACCCAAGAGCCGCAAGTGTAGTCCTCAGTGTGTCGTGCCACTCACGGGGTGCCTGGCGGAGACCGTAGACTGGCCGCCGGAGGCTCCACTGGGTACCAGGAGGAAACGACCCAGTGACGCCAGGTGGGCGGCGCAGCCAGATCTCCTCGTGCAGGCTGCCCTGTAGGAAAGCAGTGCTGAAGTCAAGAGAGTGAAGCTCGTAGTCGCGCTGAGCGGCTATGTGCAGCAGCACCCAAAGAGTGGTCATCTTCGGGGTGGGAGAGAAGGTCTGAAAGTAGTCAACTCCCTGCCGCTGACTGAAGCCTCGAGCCAAGTAACGTGCCTTGAAGACAGGCGGAGAACCCGGCGGCCGCTTCACCCTGAAAATCCACATGCCACTGACGATGTTCAGGGGCAGTAGAGACGCCAGAAGTGAGATCAAACAGTGGGAGACCGTCTTTTCTATCGCATTGCAGGAACAGCTGCAGATCATCGACCCAGACCTCAAAGTCGACAGCCCGACCCTCAGCATCAAAGGTGAGAACGCTAGGGGTAGCCATGACAACAGTAGCAGTAGGCAGAGGCGCGGCTCGGCAGTGCTCTTACCAGGGCGGATGAGTAGAGGTCCGCCAGGGGTGGGGCAGGGCCGAGGCGCGCCGGCAGGGAGAGGGCCGCGACAGGGCGGCAGAGGAGTGCCGCGCCTCAGCTGCAGTTCCGGCAGCGGCGGCTCCGGCAGCGGCGGCGGTGGCTCCGGCGGCGGCGGCTCCGGCAGCAGCAGCGGCGGCTCCGGCGGCTGCGGCTCTGACAACGGCGGCGGTGGCTGCCGCAGGCGGCGACAGCGGCGGCGGCGGCGGCGGCGGCGGCTGTCACGGCAGCGGCGGCGGCGGCGGCGGCTGTCACGGCAGCGGCGGCGGTGGCTGCTGCAGTCGGCGGCGGCCCCGGCAGTGGCGGCGGCTGCTGGTACGGCAGCGGCAGCGGCGGCTGCTGCAGTCGGCAGCGGCGGCAGTGGCGGCCCCGGTAGTGGTGGCGGCGGCAGCGGCGGCCCAGGCCGCGGTGGCGGCGGCTGTCACGGCCACGGCAGCGGCGGCGACTGTCACGGCCACGGCAGTGGCGGCGGCGGCTGCTGCATACGGCGGCGGCGGCGGCGGCTGTGAAGGGGCCGAGGAGAGGGCGGCGACGGGGCCGCACAGGGGCCGCTAGGGGCCGCGAAAGGCGGCGACGGGGCCGCGAAGGGCGTCGACGGGGCCGCTAAGGGCGGCGACGGGGCCGAGGAGAGGGCGGCAACGAGGCCGCGAAGGGGCCGAGAGGGGCCGCGAAGGGCGGCGACGGGGCCGAGGAGGGGCGGCGACGGGCCACGAAGGGGCCGCTAGGTGCCGCGAAGGGCGGCGATGGGGCCGCGAAGGGCGGCGACGGGGCCGCTAAGGGCGGCGACGGGGCCGCAAAGGAGCCGCGAAGGGCTGTGAGAGGGGCCGCGACGGGGCCTTAAGAGGGCGCGACGGGCCTCTAAGGGCAGGGAGGGCGCGACTAGGGCAGGGGCGAAGCGCGCTCCGGGCAGGGATTTTTTTTTTTCGAATTTTAGTGGTGGGCCCTAGGAAACGTTCCCACTAGGGAACCTGCTCTATACCATGTCAGAATGAAGAATGGAATGACTAGGTGAAATGTGGGTACAAGTAGGAAACCTAGAAATGTTGTACCCTATAGTATCTACCCCACTACAGCCTAGACAGACCATAGCATATAAACTTGACAGGTGGGCCCACAGGCCAGGAGCGTGCTTGCTCTGATAGCATGTCAGAGTAGTAGCTAGAATGAAGGTGCCATAGCTAGGTTTTAGCTAGCTAGGCAAGAGAGAATACGCAAAAGAGAAATGGAAGAAGAGAGTTTGACTAGAAAGGAGGGGGATACAAATAGCAAGCCCAAAAGGGTTATACTCACTATTGAGTACCCCACTACAGACTAGACAAGCATAATATTCTGACACTAATCGGACGGAAAAAGGAGAATGGCGGAGGCACGATCCCCTAGAGTTTCTAAGTACGACGCGAATTCAACTCTATCGTTTTACGAGGCATTGGATACGTACCCAGTGGAAGGGAAATCGGTGCTGGTGATAGGAAGCCAAACCCCTTGGCTTGAGGGGATTCTCTTGGCCTTTAATGCAGGGTCGATCACGACCGTTGATTTCAACAGACCCGCTGCAGATTATTCCGGATTGAGGCTGTGGAATATTGCTGAGTTGGATGCTATTGACGAGACCTTTGACGTGGTAGCTTCGTATTCGTCGCTGGAGCACGATGGGCTTGGGAGATATGGCGATCCGCTAAACCCGGATGGGGATCGGCTCAGAATGGTCAAGGTAATCTCGCTGAGGTGCTTGGTACTATAGGGTGCAGTTTCCTTGGTCGTGTGGGTTGCCGACTTGACTCAGTTTCAAACCCTGCTTCATACTTGATTGGTCTTTGCTGAAATATACAGAGTCCTGCCATGTGTTTGCATCAGCTGATGCTTGCGCGTCCTTACCATGTCATGTTACCCCTATTACCGTCACCTTTCACAACATTCGGCGTCTAACCTCCGCCACCATGCCCTCTAGCATCGCCTCTTGTTCTGCCATTTGAGTCATCTCAAAGGTCCCCACCAGGTCCTGCCATCCTCCCAAGTCTTATGCTTTCAAATCTCATATGTTCCCAGGTCATTGCATTTTCCCTTCGCTCCCATGTCATTTGTCATTTTCCCTTCACTGCCATGTCCTCTAACTTCCCCACCCCGTGCAGCTGCGCATACCAAGGGGATTCTAAAGACGCAACGCAAGTCTTCCGAATCGTGACATGTGCTCGCTATCTTAGTGCGCAATGACACGCTTGCATTCAATACTCAACTCGTGCACCATCTCCCCACATCTCATGCATTTCCGCTCCCTGACATCCCCTCTTCCGCATTGCTGCTGCACAGATCAGGGGCCTGTTGAAGCCAGGCGGCCACTTCTTCATGGGGGTACCGGTGGGCAACGACACGCTGGTGTTCAATGCGCATCGCGTGTACGGTCCCATCCGCATGCCGCTCCTGCTCGAGGGCTGGCAGCTGCTGGACGTGTTTGGGGTGTCCAGTCTCGAGGCAGCTTACAAAGAGAACCTGAATGCAACAATCTTACAGCTGGTCATGGTGTTGACGCAGAGTTCTTAGAATACAGTGATGAATATGCTTTCCACAGTAATGCTTATCTCTGCCACAGTAAGCGGAATTGCCAATGCATGGCTACCAAACGCTGAGGGGATCTCCGTTGCAGCTTCTTGGTATGAAGACAACCACTAGGCCTGACATTAATAGTATTGTAAGAACGAGAACAAGTAGGTCAAGGCCAACGGCAATGAGTACGGGTTTCAAGAGTTCCTCATACGCAATGCTCACTACTTGTTCCTCCTCGTGCTTTCATTCCGTCGCACCCATGCAACTTGCACCACAGTATAGCTGCGCCATACCATGCTATGCTAAAAGTTGTTAGTTGTACCACAATGGACAGTTGGATTCGGCCGTGGTCACAAGGGGAGAGGGGTAGTGTTGGTAGCGCCCTGGTTGGGTGCTTTGAGAGGTGTAAAGAACTAGTGGGTATATGGGATTCAGAGTGTGTAGGCAGCAGGTGCTGCTGAAGCTGGTGTGGTTTTTTTTGTTGAGAAATTGGTGTGTACGTTTGTGCAAGTATCAGTATTCTTGTGTACCTGCATATGTACTTGGTGAATAATCTATTTTATGCTACGCCATAGATGCATCATGCTTTAATTGATAAAAGATGAACCTCTTAGAAACTAAGTAGACTAGGAATATAGATAGAATGGTGTTGATTAGGTTAAGGAGGAGGGGGTGCAAGAACAATGTAGAGAAAGTCTATTTACCCGCTATGATGTAGGTACCCCACAACAGCATATCCACAACTATAATCATAATTTGACACACCCCCATAGGCTAAGGTCGGTGAGCAAGAAGGTCAACCAGCAAAGATCCTGTATACATGGCACAGGCGTAGATCTCGGCCTCAGCGCTAGACTGTGCCACAGACAACGACCGAGTAGACTTCTACGACACAGCACCAGAACCTCAGCTGAAGCAGTATCCCTGGGTAGACCTCTGGGTCTCGACGTCGTCCGCGTAGGAAGAGTCCTAATCGCCGGTGAGCACAACTAGTTGTGTTCCTTCAAACATAAGCCCCATGCCTCATGTAGTTGCTAGGTCGGTGCTACCCTCAAAACTGTTATCAAGTGAATAGGACGGTGTCTCCGGGTCGCAACAATGCGAGCAAGGACGCTGAAAGGATAAGCGGTCTGGACGAGTACAGGTCATCAGGTACATGAGGCAACCTAATAGCTCTGCGTAGGGACCACTAGACTCATAGGGCTCGTCGTCAGGTACAGGAGCGATGAGCATTTGGTCAACGGTAGGAGGAGCGCGTTGTGTGGTAGAGAACTAAAGTCTGAACTGCTGAAAAACCTGCTGCACCAGATGTGACTGAGTCAGAGTAATGGTGCAAGCGACAATGTCCTTGGTGATTTGCAAGCCTAGGTAGCGGCGCAGTTCACCAAGGTCAGTGCACGTGTGTCTCTTCTGCAGTTCGGACTTCGCCTTAGCCAGACTAGCCCTGTCTAATATAGCAAAGATTAAGTCTTCAATGTAGACGAGAACGGAGAAAGGTGTACGCCTACGACAAAGGAACAGAGACGGGTCGGCAGTAGAAGGACGAAACCAAGTTTAGCAAGCGTGGTGCGAAGAGTGTCGTGCCACTCACAAGGCGCCTGGCGGAGACTATGGACTGGTCGCCTCAGGCTCCACTGGGTTCCTGGCAGGAAAGTGCCAGTAAATCCAGGAGGACGGCGCAGTCAGATCTCCTCGTGCAGGCTTCCCCGGAGAAAGGCAGTTGAGAAGTTTATGGAGCGCAGCTCATAGACTCGCTGTGCTGCAATGTGAAGTGACACCCGAAGAGTAGTCATCTTTGGGGTTGGGGCGAAGGTTTGGAAGAAGTCAACTCCCTCACACTGACTGAAGCCTCTAGCCACGTAGAGTGCTTTGAAGACAGACGGTGATCCAGACAGCCGTTTCACTCTGAACATCCACACGCCATCGACGATGTTAGCCCTAGGAGGGGGAACTGCATAGACGTAAGTGACTATGGATTTCCAAGACGTCATCTCTGAGTCCATGGCCGCTTTCCACTGAGAGGCCCACTGCCTTGACACTCCCCCACAGTACGTGCGAGGAGTCGGTATTGCGGAGATAACTACTACAATGGGAGCTAGACTACGGGCTAGGCACGGATGCTTGTGTGATCTCTGCGTTCTCTGTTCCTTAGTCATTTTCCTAGTGCACAAACTGCTTGCTAGGTCACGGGGCAATTTGGCAAGAGTTTTACTAGAGAAAGTTGACAACAATGGTATATTGAAGTTGGCAAGACAAGACTACATCAGAGCTAGCATTCAGGTCGGTCGACTGCCAGCACAGCATGGTCGACCGCGTTCTAGCACGACTTGGTCGACCGCACTCCATCGGTGAAAAGTCCACGGCGTGCCAACGCTGCAGGTTGACGGCGTGCCAGCGTTGCTCCCGCAGAACAGCAGCGCACTTACTTCGCAGGTGCTCGCAGATGATTGGCGGGCTAAGCCTTGTCACCTGCACAACGCACACACCGTGTCATCCTCGTGCTGACGACTCCACCTGATCCGCCACGTCGACCTCGGGACCCCACCCCCGAGGTCAGCCTCGCCAACATCGCCTGGGCGACCGTCGCAGTCTTTCGCAGAGCCTCGTCACCCAGGTAACCTGGTCGACCGGGCAACCACGTCGACCAGCTGCTCCTGTATGTGCCCGTCGACCTCCCAAGTCGACGACCACTCCAAGTCGGCCTCACCAGGTCGACCACACCCTTGGTCGACCAGCTCCAGGTCGACGTCACTCCTGGTCGTCCAGCTCCATGTCGACCAACGCAGTTGTCAGCCGACCACCCAAGTCGGCGCCGACTTCCAGGCCGACCTCTTGAAGTCGGGGACCTCCCAAGTCGGCAACCTCGCAAGTTGGCGACCTTGCAAGTTGGCGACCTCGCAAGTCGGCGACCTTGCAAGTCGGCGACCTCGCAAGTCGGCGACCTTGCAAGTCGGCGCCAACTTCCAGGCCGACCTCTTGAAGTCGGTGACCTCCCAATTCGGTGACCTCGCAAGTCGGCGACCTTGCAAGTCGGCGACCTTGCAAGTTGGTGCCGACTTCCAGGTCGATGCGCCACATTGCCGACCACCAGTTGAAGTCGGCCGCCGGCTTCCCAAGACGGCGGCATTGCAGTGGCCCCGTGCAAGTCGACCAACCCCGTCGATCAGCTCGCCCAAGTCGGCGTCGCCCACTGCTGCAAGTCGGCTGTACCTCCCGTACACCCAACCACGAAGTCGGCTCTGCCCAAGCGAGGACGGGGCCAACAACAACTCCCGTTGACAGGTATGTCAAGGGCGTCGGGATCTCTTTAAGGGGCTACCAGCATGGCACAAAGATGGGGAGAAGCGGCTACCAATAACTCCAGCTCAAACTTCCTGTGCCTAGGACGTCACAACCAAGAGAAGACTCACCCCTGACGGATAGAGGACAGGCAGCCACCACTCGGGTGGCGTAGTCAAGGTGGCGAGTGGCAACAAAGTCAGCGACAGCGACAGTTAGAGCGGAGATAGACGTCAGAGAGGCACGAGGGTCAGGGACAAGCGAGGCGAGAACACGAGTGACGACAGGACGTGCGACATGGTAGAAGTCAGTGATAGGGTGCGCGGAGGAGGCTGTAAAGGACGAATCAGGGGTCAATGGGAGCGAAAACTGAGGAGGAGAATGAGGAAGACTAGAACAAATCAAGAAAGAGCGGAGGTCGGTGACTGGGGACGAGGGACGAGCACGAGGGGGACAACGATTGGCTCAAGTGTGTGGGACAACAGGAGGAGTCGACTCGGACTGAAGAGGCGAGAAAACGGCCAGAGACTCGGGTGGCGTAGTCAAGGCGGCGGGTGGCAGCAAAGTCAGCGACAGCGGCTGTAAGAGCGGAGATAGATGACAGAGACGCATGAGGGTCAGTGACAAGCGAGGCGAGAACACGAGTGACGACAGGACGTGCGACACGGTAGAAGTCAGTGATAGGGTGCGTGGAGGAGGCTGTAAAGGACGAATTAAGAGTTAATGGGAGCAAAGACTGAGGAGGAGAATGAGGAAGACTAGAACAAAACAAGAAAGAGCAGAGGTCGGTGACTGGGGACGAGGGACGAACACAAGGGGGAAAACGATTGCCCCAAGTATGCGGGACAACAGGAGGAGTCAACTCGGACTGAAGAGGAGAGAAAACAGCCAGAGACAGGTCTGGGGGAGGTAACGGATGACCGGAAATAGGAGGAGACGATGAAGTGTCGCGACTGCTGATGCTGCTGCTGCTGGCGCAACTGCTCCTACGGCTGCTGCTACTCCCGCTGCCGCTGCTCCAGCTCTTGCCTCTGCTGCTCGAACCTCTCCTACTCCTCACGCTCCAGCCGACGAAGCTCCTAGAAACGCGTCGGGTAGCGGTGGGGAGGCGGAGTAGGCACCGCAAAATTAGCGCCCCCAGCTCCAGCCCCCTCAGAACTAGCACCTCTAGTGCCAATACTGACGACTCCAGCACCCCCAGACCAGAACTGACACCCCCAGCGCCAGCAACGACAGCTCTAGCACCCCCAGCATTAGCGCCTCCAGCTCCAGCACGCCCAAAACTAGCACCACTAGTTCCAGTATCTCTAGCTCCAGCACCCGCAGAATTAGCACCGACATGAGTAGGCGATTCCGACCGAGGAGGAGAGAAAACAGCTGGAGACGGGTCCGGGAGAGGTAACAGAGGATCGGAAATAGGAGGAGACAGTGGACGATATGGAAGAGGGGAAGGTTGACCAAGTGCCCGAAGGTTACTCACAAATGGAGACAACTGCTACAAAGGTGGCTGCTGCGGCTGCTGCTGCTACTGCTACACCTACTGCTGCTACAACTCCTGCTACTGCTACTCTAGCTCCAACCTCTCCTGCTCCTCCGAACCAACAACTCAAGCCCCAGCACCTCCAGAATTAGCACCTACAGTACCAGCACCTCTAGCTCCAGCACCCCCAAAACTAGCACCTCCGGTGCGAGGACCTCCAGCTCCAGCACCCTCAAACTAGCACCTCCAATGCGAGTACCCCCAGCTCTAGTACCCTCGGAACTAGCACCTACAGCGCCAGTGCCCTCAGCTCCAGCACCCTCAGAACTAGCACCTCCAGCGCCCGTGCCTCCAACAACAACACCCCTAGAGTCCACTGCACCCTGTCGCGGTAGTGCCAAAGGCTACTACAGTGACTGTGAGGACAACTGTGGGGAAGTGGGGGGTACCTGACGTGCTATCGAGGGGAGAGGGGTAGCGTGGGACACACTTGACGGGGCAGGATCAGCGGGGGCCGGGTGTACCGAAAGAGCTAGAGCAGGAAGAGGAGTGGGGGAAAGGAAAAGGGGAGGGGGGGCAATAGGGAGGCCTTGACAGGGGTAGCGAGCATAGTAGGACACATACTCGTCAAACTGAAATTCGCGAGAGTCGAGTAGCTGGTGGAGGGGTGGGTGATAAAATGTGTAGGCAGAAGAGCCCACCGGGAAACCAAGGAAGACACAGGGGAGGACGCGAGCACAAAGCTTGTCCGCAGAGGTGTCGCAAACAAGCGCAAGGCAGCCCCAGACACGAAACTCTGACGCAACACTAGGGGACCTGGTCCAAAGACTAGTCGGTGAAGCCTCTGGCCATGAGACACGAGGCCAGAGGTTCAGCTGGTGGGCGGCGTAGCGAACCGCGTAGGGCTACAGAAAATGGAGCGCACGTGCATGTATCATGGAGGTGCGGGCGATTACCTTGACCAAGCCTATGTGGCGCTCAGCAACCCTGTTCTGCGGTGGAGACTCTTGAAGCGTCCATAACTAGGTGATGCCATGCTCACTAAAAAATCCGCAAAGAATGTCGGAGCGAAATTCATCCCCACGTTCGGAGTGGAGACAAAGGATATGACTACCACGAGTGGCCTCAGTGGCCAGTATCCACCTGACTAACATAGAAGTTACACCGAATCTATTCGCCAAGGGGAACACCAGAAAAAAGCTCTCCCTCTCGGGCCCACGGCAAGTGGCGGGGACCTAGACGTCCAAGTGGAGAGTTTGGAAGGGTGCGGTGGCCGGACGAAGGAAGGAGAAGTGAGGAGTGGCGAGCAGCCGGCCTCGATGCAAGGAGTCTACGATGGCGCAGATGAAGGGGGGTGTACGGTGGCACAGATGAAGGAGGGAGCGGAGACAAGTCGCTGACTAGACATGCTATGGAGGCGTGGGAGGGACGGGTGACCAAGACGGTGGTGCAACAGGACTGTCGGGTGGGTGAGCGACCAACAGGAGCACGATGCAGCAACCTGACCAGACGCGGCTATCTGACACAACAGGGCTACATGGGGAGACTCAGTAAGGCAATGTGAAGAGACCAAAGCGGGGCTCTCGGCGAAACGTGGCCGGGGTAGCAATGGTGTCACCGTCCACGCAGATTGCAATCCGCGTAGACAGAGGAAACCAGGTGCTGACGTGGAGATCTTGAAGGTGTCCAACACCCACCAAGTTTATGGAGAACGAAGGCAGAGACCAGTGAGGACACAAGGGGGGGCAGCCGGGCACGGGAGGGTGGTAGAGCTGCATGCAACTGCTTGTCCTGAAGTAGGATTAGCCAGTGCAACCGAACCGGAGCAGGAAGCATTGTGAGAGTCGTGTGGTCGCAGGAAAAAAGCACTGAGACGCACAAGCACCTAGTATCTACACAAGCACCTAGAATGGAAGCACCAGCACCTATACTAGCAACAAGCAAGGATCCTAAGCTACGAACACGCGAGCAAACAGATCCAACAGCACCATAGTCAACATCGGCATACATCACAGTAGCCGAATCCACGACATCAACTAACTGTAGTGCATGCATATCCCACAAAGCAAGACCACAAGCGCGAACAAGTGGGGCCCGGTCCAGAGCAAGGCCGTAGCCATACTGGGCGCGGACACGGTCCGTGAGCTGCGCGAAGCATTGACTCGGAAGGTGAAAACGACCACAGCTTTGACCCAGACGAACGCCCTTCTGAACAACGTACGGGCAGGGAGCAGAGGTGACTGTCAGAATATAATGCTTGTCTAGCCTGCAGTGGGGTACTCTATAGTGAGTACGGCCCCTTAGGGTTTCCTATTTGTATCCCAAATTGTTGCTAGTCAAACCCTCTTCTTCCTTTTCTCTTTCGTGTGCCCTAAACCCTAGCTATGGCTACTAAGTTCTAGCTAGGATTCTAACATGCTATCAGAGCGGTTACGCTCCTGGCCTGTGGGCCCGCCTGCTTCCGCTGCCATACTGTCTGTCGCGCGCCCCGTGGCGTGCGATGTTCAAATTTTCTTCCCGCCACGCGCCCCGAGCGCGTGGCGGTTTTCTGCCCGTCATGCGCTCGGGTCGCGTGGCGGTTTCCTACCCGCCGCGCACCCTGGGCGCGCGCGGCGGTTTCGCGTTCCGTCAACCCGTGCGCCCGTCCCCGTCGACCTGCGCGTGGCTCCCCGTCGCCCTTTGCGGCGGCCCCGTCGACCCGCGCGCGGCTCCCCATCGCCCTTCGCGGCGGCCCCGTTGACCAGCGCGCGGTTCCTCGTCGCCCTTCGCGGCGGCCCCGTCGACCCGCGCGCCGCCCCCGGGGACCCGTGCGCCCGTCCCCGTCGACCCACGCGTCGCCCTGCGCCCCCCCCCCCTCCCCGCACACCTGAGTTTGCTTACCGCACACCCGAGTTCGCTTCCCGCACACTTTTGCGCGCTTCGCGCACACCTGAGCTCGCTTACCGCACACTCAGGGTATGGGGGTGACGGGTATGGGGGTGGCGGGTGTGTGAGCCGTTCCCTGCTCCTCCTCCTCCTCCGTCTCCCACTGTTGCAGCTGCCGCTGAGGGGGGTGGGTGTGTGGGAGCCGAGGGAGTGGTGCTAGGGGGGTGACGTGGGAGTGGAGCTAGGGGTGCAGCAAGGGGTGTGTGAAAGGGGGGTGGGACAGTTGGGGGAGGTTGAACGGAGGTTGTCGTCGTGTCGTCAGCAGCACAAGTAGTCCGGGGCGCTGCTCCGGTAGCCCAGTCGTAGCCAGCTACGCCAGTCGCCCGTGGGTCCGTTGCTCCTGCCGCTCGTCTTAGCCGCGGAGCCAGTTACTCCAGTAGTCCGGGGCGCTGTTCCGGTAGCCGCTGTGCCAGTGTGACTCCTGTTGCCCGTGTGTCTGCAGCTTCAGCCGTCGCCTCCTATCTCCTCTCCTCTTACAGTCCCGCCTCCTCCTCCTCACTTGCCCTTTGTGAATGCCTCTAGCTTTGCTTGTCCTTGTGAACCTGCTCTATGCCTGCTTGCTGTGCTGATTATACCCTACTTTGACTATGGGGGTGTGTCAGAATATAATGCTTGTCTAGCCTGCAGTGGGGTACTCTATAGTGAGTACGACCCCTTAGGGTTTCCTATTTGTATCCCAAACTGTTGCTAGTCAAACCCTCTTCTTCCTTTTCTCTTTCATGTGCCCTAAACCCTAGCTATGGCTACTAAGTTCTAGCTAGGATTCTAACAGTGACACCACGCAGTGCCGTTCTGGATGGACCACCGCAACGACCAGTGCTCTCTGATCCACCAGGACCGTATTGCTGAGGCTGCTGTTGCACGTGCCGCTGAACCTGATGATGCAGCTGTTGTCCTTGCTATGGCGCTGCTGGGACTGCTGCTGCCGCTGTGTCGTGTACCAAGCAGCCGCTCCAACACCCTCTCCAATCGTGCCCGCAGGCCCATGCAGGAGTACGTAGGGAATCGACTTAGCATTCCCGTAGGTGCAGCTGCATCGCACCCGCTGTTAGAATGTAGAACTGAACGAGAATGTGTGAAACTAGGCAGCAGGGTGATACAAGTAGGAAACCCTAGCAATGTTGTACCCCCTAAGGCTAAACCCACTATAGCCTACACAATATGAACATGTATAATGTTTGACACACCCCCATAGGCTAAGTGGGAGACAACCAGATGGTCACAAGACCAGTCAAAGCAAAGCAAAGCAAGCTCAGGGTGGATCTCAAGGAAACCACACAAATTCCGAGCACAAGCAAGTGGTCACAAGACCAGTTCACATGCAGTTTGATAATATAACAAGAGGTACAGTGATCACAACCTAACAAGAGTAAACATGCAGGTATATATATATAGAGATCACAGTACAAACAGAGTCAAGAAGTGAGCAAGTGAGGGAGAGTAGGCACAAGGCCTAGAACAGTACAGAAACGCTGATGGTCACAAGGCTGAAGCGCCTTGGTGAACACATCAGCAGTGTTGGCCCGAGTGGCCACGTAACGCAGACGAAGCTGACCACGCTGCTGCAGCTCTCGAGCAAGGAAGTAGCGCAGAGCGATGTGCTTCGTCCTGTGCTCCAGTCTGTGCTCCTCACACAAGGCAATGGCGGCCTTGTTGTCAACGTACAGCACTGGAGGAGAACGAGGCCGCTCTCCCAGGTCGGTCAGCAGGTAGGTGAGCCAGCGTAACTCCTGTGCAGCCATGGCTGTGGCGTAGATCTCAGCCTCACAACTGGAGCTGAGAACAGAAGAAGAGCGAGTAGAACGCCAAGAAACTGAACCAGAGCCAAGGCTGAAGGTGTAACCCTGAGATGACCGCTGCGTAGCCTGGTCGTCAGCCCAAGAAGCGTCTGAGTGACCCGTGAGGACAACGTCGCTCCGACCTCCAAGCACGAGCCCCATGCCCGACATACTGCACAAGTAGCGCAACACCCTCTTAGCGGCATCCATGTGCTCCTTCCGGTGACGGCCGGGAGCGACATAGCGTGCTAGGATGCTAAGAGGGTATGCCAGGTCAGGTCGAGTGCAGGTCATCAGGTACATGAGGCAGCCCACAAGCTCTGGATACGGGCCACTCGGCTCTACGGACTCATCTGAAGGCAGAGCTGAGAGCGAGTGACCGGTAGGCAGAGGAGTGGGCTGAGGCGAGGAGTACGTGAAGCGGAAGCGCTGAAGGACTTGCTGCACCATGTGTGACTGAGTCAAGGTGATGGTGCGCTGTGCTCTGTCCCGGGTGATCCGCAAGCCAAGATAGCTTGTCAGCTCACCCAGGTCTGTGCACGTGTGTCTCTTCTGCAGCTCCGACTTCACGTGGGCGAGTGCCGTAGTGTCAGCAATAGCAAAGACCAAGTCGTCTACGTAAACAAGAACGTAGAACGGCGGCAGAGTGGTGTCGGTGCGTAGAAACAGCGACGGGTCAGCAGTAGAAGGAGCAAACCCAAGAGCAGCAAGAGTAGTCCTCAGTGTGTCGTGCCACTCACGGGGTGCCTGGCGGAGACCGTAGACTGGCCGCCGGAGGCTCCACTGGGTACCAGGAGGGAACGACCCAGTGAAGCCAGGTGGGCGGCGCAGCCAGATCTCCTCGTGCAGGCTGCCCTGTAAGAACGCAGTGCTGAAGTCAAGAGAGTGGAGCTCGTAGTCATGCTGAGCAGCGACGTGCAGCAGAACCCGAAGAGTGGTCATCTTCGGGGTCGGGGAGAAGGTCTGGAAGAAGTCAACTCCCTCTCGCTGACTGAAGCCTCGTGCAACGTAACGCGCCTTGAAGACAGGCGGAGAACCCGGCGGCCGCTTCACCCTGAAAATCCACATGCCACTAACGATGTTCGCCCCAGGTGGGGGAACCTCGTCGACGTAGGTGCCTGTGGACTTCCAGGAAGCCATCTCTGCGTCCATGGCTGTCTGCCACTGAGAGGAGTAGGGACCCTCCATCGCCTCTGCGTAGGAGCGTGGGGTCGGGATGTCTGGTGCATCCGGGTCTCCCTCAGGGGCAACTAGCATGGACACGAGATGAGGCAAAGCAGCGGCAAAGCACTCAAACTCCTCCTGTCTGTCCTCAAGGACGTCCGTGCCAAGAGCACACTCACCCCCGACAGACGGAGGACAGACAGACTCAGACTCAGACTCAGCAACAAGGCTAGCGGCGTAGTCTAGACGACAGGCAGCAGCAAAGTCAACAAGCTCAGTAACTAGAGCAGACGCAGCAGAGGACTCAAAGGAAGGGTCAGTGACAGCAGTGGCAAGGAGACGCGTGACAGTAGGACTGGCAGCACGAAGAGAGTCAGACTCCGGGTCAGTAAGAGCAGGAAGAGAGGACGCTGGTGGAGACGGCAGTGGGACACGCTGTGGAGCAGTAGAGGGACGCAGGGTCATACAGTGAGTGCCAAGGACAGGAGGAGGACGCTGACGTGGAACACGATGACCAGCGCGGACAGCGCGGACAGGCGACTCTGGACGCGTCTCAGGCGACGGAGGACGAGACTCAGGCTCACGACGCTCCGTAAGACCTCCCGTCGGCGCAGTGTAGGGAGAAGGACCAGGAAGTGGAGAGACTGGCTGTAACTGTGACTGCGACTGGACAAGCGGTGGACTCAGTAGGGGAGGAGTAGGACCAGGAGAGGGCGGAAGGCCAAGAACCTGCTGAAGGAGCGGAACGTAGTACGGCCGTGGCCGCTCAGCACCTCCAGCTCCAACCCCCTCAGCAGGGCCAGTCCCAGCAGCTCCAGCAGCACCGCCAGCAGCAGCAGGGTCCCCAGCAGCTCCAGTACCAGCAGCACCTCCAGCAGTGCCAGCAGCACCACCAGCAGCAGCAGCACCTCCAGCAGCTCCAGCAGCACCAGTACCAGCAGCACCTCCAGCAGCGCCAGCAGCACCGCCAGCAGCAGCAGTACCACCAGCAGCTCCAGTAGCTCCAGCACCAGTAGCACCTCCAGCAGCGCCAGCAGCACCAGCAGCACCTCCAGCAGCGCCAGCCGCACCGCCAGCAGCAGCAGCACCTCCAGCAGCTCCAGCAGCACCAGAACCAGTAGTACCTCCAGCAGCGCCAGCAGCACCTCCAGCAGCAGCAGTACCTCCAGCAGCTCCAGCAGCACCAGCAGCACCTCCAGCAGCGCCAACCGCACCGCCAGCAGCAGCAGCACCTCCAGTAACTCCTGAAGCTCCAGAGTCCACGACACCGGGAGCGCCATTCCGGAGACTGCAGCGCCTAGCGTACCACTCTCGGAGCTGCTGGGGAGAGGGCAGCTCCCGCCTAGGAGGGGAAGCACTAGCACCAGCTCCGGCACCACTCCGAGCTCCAGAAGCACCTCTCCTGAGGCTGCAGTACTGTAAGTACCACTCACGCAGCTGCTGCGAGGAGAGGCCTCCCCCAGGTGCAGCACGCTCAGGCTCAGTACTCTCAGACGTAGCACTCCCAGGCTCAGCACCCCCAGGCTCAGCACCTCCAGACTCAGCACCCGCAGGCTCCGCACCCCCAGGCTCAGCACCCCCAGACTCAGCACCCGCAGGCTCCGCACCCCCAGACCCCGCACCCCCAGGCTCAGCACCCCCAGACTCCGCAACCCCAGGCTCCGCACGCTCAGGCTCAGCACCCCTGGCAGGACGAGAGTCGACAGCTACCTCGACAGGCTCAACCGGGTCTACCTGGGACACACCTGAGGGAGCGGCACCCTGAGGGGGGAGGGGGTCTACCACAGCAGCACCTGGCGCGAGGAAGAGAGGCGGGGGGGGGAGCGGGGCAGTGCGGTAGGGGAAGAGGCGGTAGTAGGGCACGGACTCGTCAAAAGTGACGTCCTGAGAGGGCAGGACACGGCGCGAGGTGGCGTGGTAAAACTGCCAACCAGACGCGTCCGGGACAAAGCCAAGGAAGACACAGGGAACAGCGCGGGAGGAGAGCTTGTCCGCGAACGTATCGCGAACAAAAGCTCGGGATCCCCAGACCCGAAAACGCGACGCATCGCCAACCTCTCCCGTCCAACGCAGTGTCGGCGAAGTCTCCGGAACGGAGACACGGGGCCAGAGGTTGAGCTGATGCGCAGCGTATCGGACCGCAAACGGCCACAGAAAGTGGGGGGCAGCCGCATGGATCAAGGAGGTACGAGCGACCTCCATGACCAAACCAATGCGGCGCTCAGCAACCCCATTCTGCTGTGGAGAGGCCGGAAGCGTGAACGACTGGCGGATGCCGTGCTCCGCACAGTAGGCTGCCAAGAGGTCAGAGGAGAACTCACCACCTCTGTCAGAGTGCAGACGCAGGACAATAAAGTCCGAGTGGAACCGCTCACTGAGCTGGAGACGAGAAGCGCGGATCCAAGGGATCAAAACATCAGGGACCTCACCCTTGGTGCGCAAGGGGAAGACCGTGGTGTAGCGCGAGTAGTCGTCAACAACGATCAGGAAGTACCTCTCCTGACCCTGTCCACGGACGCGGGCTGGGCCCCACACGTCCATGTGGAGCGTCTGCAAGGGAGCAGTCGTCGGTGGAAACGAGGAGGAGTGAGGAGCGGCGCGCTGCCGCCCCTCGACACAGGGAAGGCAGGGAGGAGCAGGCGAGGGTGGGAGTGGAGGGAGAACCCTGGGAAGACCAGAGACAAGGTACCGGTTGTGCATGGCATGAAGGCGCTGCACTGACGGGTGACCAAGACGGTGGTGCCAGAGGACAGTCTCGTGTGCCAGAGAGCGACATGAGCAGGGGGCAGACAGCTGACCCGACGCAGACGCAGACGCAGCTACCTGTGGGGACTCACTGGTCAGTGTGTACAGGTCCGACCCCGGCTGCCGAGTGAAGGTAGCCAGGTGGCGGCCCGTCCGAGCGCACGTGCAGTGTGTCACACGCTCGTAGGCAGGGGTAAACTGGTGGACACCCCCGTCCTGGAGTGCACTACCCGCCACCAAGTTCGTAGAGAACGAGGGGAGGTAGAGACCTGACAGAGTGCCCGACGGGACCGCAGGACAAGGGAGAACAGTAGAGGAGGTCGCAATGACCGGACCCCCAGAGGGGTCAGCGAGGGAGACTGCAACCGGCCGAGCAAGCTGCTCAAGGGCAGTGCGGTCACGAAAGAAACAGCGGGAAGCGCCTGAGTCCAGTGTGAAGGTGTGCAGTGCCTCAGTAGACGCAGTTCCAGAGGGCGCAGACTCACGAGTACCTAGAGCAGCAGCCTCACCAGCACCTGGGGCAACAGACACACGAGCACCTAGTGCAGCAGCCTCACCAGTACCTAGAGCAGCAGACTGGATACCGGGGTCAGGCGGCACACACAGGTGACAGGCACTCTCAGCACTAGTAGGAAATGCATACATGGCAGTGAGGATAGCATCATAGTCAAGAGCATAGATATCTACCCTCTGCCTAAGCAGCTCCACCCAGTCGGGGAGCTCAGCCGCGTCGCCAAACTCTGTACGCCAGGCGTCGCTCAGACGGGCGAAGCAGCGGGACTCTGTGTGACCAAACGTCCCGCAAGGCTGACCAGTCCGAGCACCAGTGCGAATGACGTACGGGCAGCGAGCAGTACCCCGTGACCCTCCACGCTGAGCGTACCACTCACGAAGCTGCTGGGGCGTGAGGGACTCACTCGGACGTCGCGGGAGCTGCATCTGGCCACCGCCAGGAGCAGCAGTAGCAGTAGTAGCAGCAGTAGTAGTAGCAGCAGCGCGGCCACCCCTACAACCCCAACCAGCATACCACTCACGAAGCTGTTGGGGCGTGAGGGACTCACGCGGACGGCGCTGGAGCTGCATCTGGCCACGCCAGGAGCAGCAGTAGAAGTAGAAAGAGCAGTAGCAGCAGGAGCAGCAGTAACAGCAATACGGGCAGGGCAGTGCTCACCAGTGGCGAGAAGGGCAGGCGTACGACGGTGGTAACGGCGAGGCCGCTACCACTGCAGGGCGAGGGCTCCGCGGCAGCTGCAGGGGCGGCTGCTCCAGGGGCCAGGGGCGGCTGCAGAGGTCCAGGGGCGGCTGCTGCAGGGGCAGCTGCTGCAGGGGCGGCTGCTGCAGGGGCGGCTGCTCCAGGGGCGGCTGCTCCAGGGGCCAGGGGCAGCTGCTCCCTTTTTTTTTTTTTTTAATAATTAATTATTTATTTTAGGGTTTGGCAGAGCGCACTCGGCGCTGCAGAGGCGGCTTGCGGGCTGCAGGGTGGCTCGGGCAGCAGCGAGGGGGGGGGGGCGGCGCGCGGCTCCCCAGGGCGCCGCGACGGGGCAGCGGGGGGGGGGGGGGGGGGGGCGCGCGCGGCTCCCCAGGGCGTCGCGACGGGGCAGCGGGGGGTCGCGCGCGGCTCCCTAGGGCGTCGCGACGGGTCAGCGGGGGCCGAGCGCGGCTCCCCAGGACGTCGCGACAGGGCAGCGGGGGCCGAGCGCGGCTCCCCAGGGCGTCGCGACGGGGCAGCGGGGGCCGAGCGCGGCTCCCCAGGGCGACGCGACGGGATAGCGGGGGTCGCGCGCGGCTCCTCAGGGCAGCGCGACGGGGCAGAGGCAGCGCCCACGGGCGACACGCGGCTCGGCAAGGCAGCGCGCTGGCTGCAGGGGCGGCTCTCGGGCCTGACGGGCCTGCAGAGGCGGCTCGGGGGGGCCTGACGGGTCTGCAGAGGGGGCCTGACGGACCTGCAGGGGCGGCTCGAGGGCCGTACTAGCTTGCAGGAGGCAGCGCGAGGGCTGCAGGACGGCACGCGGGCAGACCAAAGGGCGGGTCGCACGGGGGCGCACGAGGGCGCACGTAAGGTAGGGCGCACGAGGGCGCACAAGGGCGCACGAGTATAGAAAGGCGCACGAGGGCGCACGTAAGGTAGGGCACACGAGGGCGCTTCTAGCGGAGTAGTGGGCCCGTAGGAGAAAGCGGTCCTAGGTAGCAACCTAGGCTCGTGATACCATGTTAGAATGTAGAACTGAACGAGAATGTGTGAAACTAGGCAGCAGGGTGATACAAGTAGGAAACCCTAGCAATGTTGTACCCCCTAAGGCTAAACCCACTATAGCCTACACAATATGAACATGTATAATGTTTGACACCCGCCACTGCCGAAGCAATAATAGCAGCAGTATCGGATCGGCCCATACAGGGCAGGAAGGCCAACAATCGCTAAGTTCAATTGTCGCGACTGTTGACCATCTGGACCGAACGACCTACCAAGCGAAGAATGGCAACAATTGTAACTTTCTATACAGTTACATACAGCGACCCGATAACAGGAGAAAAGCAATAGCCGGGGTTACTGTAGAAATGTCTGTAAATCAATTATAATAAGGGAATATACCTCTTAGAGTACATGGCTAGTTATATCTATTCATTGTGTGAACTCTATCCTTCAATCAATCTTGTCATCTACATTCACTATGCACAAGGTTCCTACCACAAAGACTTCCACTACCAATTCTCCAAGGCAGACCCATCCTATCCAAGATCCTCACTCTAACAGCCCAGGACCACCTCCAGTGCTGACTCCACCAGATGCACTAGTGCCACCAGTACCTCCACCACCCCCACCACCACCACCAGTGCCACCACCCCTCTACAGCTTACTGGCTATGTGGACGCTCATCACGCAGGTGATGCACACAACAGGATATCCCGCACTGGCTTTATCTTCAAACCTGAGCCAGCGAAAACCATCTTCTGGAACTCACAGAAGCAGGAGTTCATCGCCCTTTTGTCTGCAGAAGCAGAATTGATCGCGGCAAGTGCAGCAGTTCGCGAAGGACTCTACCTTACGGAGCTCCTATAGGAAACGAAGACGACGGAGCTGTGCGGTTGCGTACGGTCTAGTGCAGTGGAGAGCGGTAGAGGTGTGGCCGACTGCATAAGGGTACGGTGGAGGGCGGTCTAGCACGGTAGGGAGCAGTCAGGTGGGGTTGAATGCGGTGGAGTGCGGTCGTGAGCAGCTAGGAATGGTCTAGTGCGATGGGGATCGGGGTGACCTGTTAAGGAGCACGGGTAGCAATGCGTAGTGAAGACACATGCAGCTGCTGCACGCATGGCTTCTGGTGTGCGGGCAGCTGTGAGTGGGACTGCTGCAGCTGCTGCACGCATGGCTTCTGGTGTGCGGGCAGCTGTGCATGGGACTGCTGCTGCTGCTGCGCGAGACTCCTAGTGCGCAGGCAGCTGCTCGTGCAGCAGAGGCTGTCGTAGTTGCTGCAGGCGCGGCTGCTGTTGCGCGTGCAGCAGCTGGTGCGCGTGCTGCAAAGGCTGGGTGTGCAGTTGCTACAGCTGTTAGCGCGGGTAGTTGCTGTGCCAAGGGTGTTGCAGTGTGCGCAACTGCTGTAGTGCGCACTGCAAATGTTGCGCGTGCGGTTGTCTGTACACGCGCGTGCGGCCTGCTGCGCGTGCGCGGCTTCGAGCTAACAGCTGCGAGCGCACCGTTGCGTTGCGATTGTGTGTGCGCGAGCTTGCTACTTGTGTGCAAGGCACTGCGCGCGTGCGGGGTAGAATGGGACGGGGCAATATACGAGGCGCTACAGCATGGGAAGGTCTGTGGGGCGCTACGAGACGGGACAAGGCGCGTGATAAGCTAAGTACAGGCTAGGAATCGTCCTATCGAGATAATGATGGTTGACTAGGGAAAGTAGGTTGGCACAAGAAGAGTGTTGAGAATCTTAGATGTACCTCCTAAGAAGTACTCCACTATAGCCTAATTAAAGCTCGCGTCTCAGATTTCCAACCGTTTAATCCTTGGTTGGGTTTGCCCGTCTGTGATTGGGTAACGAATGACGAATTATTTGACGAGTGGGTGAAAAAAGCACGGCGAACTCCCAAACAGTCGAGGCCAAAACAAACCAGGGTGGCTTGGTTTGGGTGGAAAACGAGCCAAAGGCGACAAGTTTGGTACCGGGTTCTGTCAACGTTGAGTTCAGTGTCTCATATTTTCGAGAGTTGTTAACGCTTGGTGTGCACGGGGAAGTGTGCGACAGCCAACTTTCCCAACCACCCCTTGCTTTGGTGTTCTTTGCGGCATGCTTTGCTGTTGTCGGATTCCAACCGTTTAACACTTGGTTGAATGGCAGAAATATGAGACGCGAGTTTAAACTACAACCATACCTTCACAGATGTAGCACGTAAGAGCGAATGTGGAAAAGAATTGAACACTAAGCTAAACTACCCCATAACATCGCTCCCAAAGAATACCTTGTTCTACCACTATAGACACTCCAACCAACTTCGTGTTGAGATTCCTCACAAAATAAGACATGGGAGTGAATTGAATTGCCTCGACGCCTTGACATTGTTCCGAAGTCCGACTGACGTCACAAGAGGAAAAAAAAAAAAAAAAACTCGATGTCCAGATTTGTAAAACAGGTGTATAGTGTAGCGCTCAGAATATACTTATGATAACGTTCGGGATCTGAAACGCAACGTCTGTATTTCAGGTGAATACTGTATCTAGATCTCGGATCGCGCCCTAGGGGTCCAGGGAGGAATTTGTGGAATGCTGAATGCCGCTTCTGACAAGCTAGGCCACCGACCAATCAACATCGCTGAATGCCATCCGCATCGCCTTATCGCTGCCGTTGCTGAAAAGTGAGGATTCGTGGGTGGTAGGGCGAGAGTTTTCAATCCGTGATCTCGGATTTCAGAATCTGGAAACCAGGAACAAGCAGCACAGCTTGACTGGCTTGACTGGCATACACTGCCATTGGGTGCCCTTAGGTCGCGGTCCTGGGGTGTCCTGGGACATGCTGACCTGGAAAGTCACCTGTATTGTGGTGGATAACGCGTGCCCCTCGTCGCTAGGGCAGACCCCGCCCACTGTACACCTGTACTCTTGTACCAATGAAATTCGCGTGCAATCCAACGGCTGCAACATCTGGGTGTGAAGGAAATACCAGGTCGCACCCTAGAAAATGCAACATCCGCCCCGACAAAATTCGCGCGTTGGGAAATTTAGGAAAACTAAATCTGTACATTTATGAAAACTCTCGCGTTTTTCAGTGCGCCAAATAGTTTTCCCAGCACACAAGGTTCTCACGATTCCCTAAAAACGACCCCCTCGGCTGCATGTTGCCCCGACTACACTTCGGAAGTCGGGTCGTGCAAAAGTGTCGCAGGAGTGTACATTGGCAGCCCTGCGACGTGTGTGTGGGCGGACATGTTGCCAGCACGTGGTACCAATGTGCGGGGTGTCCAGAGTTCGGATGTCCTGGACACCCCAGGACCGCAATCTTAGTTGTCACCAGGCATGAGTCGTTAGTAGTCAATTGAAGCGAGACTTCTTACTCTGCGTTTACTATTGCAGCTGTCTCCGTCGCGTTTCGTGTTCCTAAGTCGATTAAGAAGCATAGAGGCACATGCTCTTGTTACTTACTCTCGAAGCCACAGCCAACTGAGTACCTTAGCAACCAAGTACCTTAGCAACCAACCATCACCATGGTAACTGCAGCAGAGCGTATTGCGAAAGTAGTGAACTGGCAACAGACCGCAATCGTGTCAGCAGCCATGATCGCCACCGTTATAATAACAAGCCAATGCTGTAAGCCTCAACGAGCACGCCGCTTCTTTCCTCCTTTGTTCTGTTTACCATTATTATTACATCACCAAAAAGTTGAGGTCCCAAGACGGTCCCCCCATTTTGGCCTTCCCCAATGACTTTTTCGGGGCTCTCTAAAATGTCCCACATCTGTCTACGGGCCCGAAAGAGACTTTCAGAAGAGTGTACAGTGGTTCCCGAAAACGTTCCGTCCTAAAACTCTCCCTCGAAGTCAACAAATCTGTTCAAAAAATGTCCGTCAGCCCCATCCAACCCGAAGTGTCCTAGTCCATGCAACCATTCCTTCCTCAATGCAGAGGGGGCTGCCGGACACGGTAAGACAGTGGAGAAGCTAGCAAGGACAGGACCCCCAGAGGGGTCCGCGAGGGAGACCGCAACCGACCGACTAAGCGGCGTAAGCGTGGTGCGGTCTCGAAAGAAGGAGCGGGAAGCACCCGAGTCAAGGGTGAAGGTGTGCAAGGCCTGAGCCGACGTGGTACCAGAGAGAGCAGACTCACCAGCACCTGGGGCAGCAGACGCACTAGCACCTAGAGCAGCAGCCTCACCAGCACCTGGGGCAGCAGACGCACTAGCACCTAGAGCAGCAGCCTCACCAGCACCTAGAGCAGCAGCCTCAATGCCCGGGTCAGGCGGAACACACAGGTAACAGTCACCCTCATCACTAGTAGGCAATGCATACATGGCAGTGAGGATAGCATCGTAGTCAAGAGTATAGATATCTACCCTGAGCCGAAGCAGCTCCACCCAGTCGGGGAGCTCAGCCGCGTCGCCAAACTCCGTACGCCAGGCGTCGCTCAGACGGGCGAAGCAGCGGGACTCTGCGTGACCACGCGTCCCGCAAGGCTGACCAGTCCGAGCACCAGTGCGAATAACGTACGGACAGCGAGCAGTACTCAGCGACCCTCTACTCTGAGCGTACCACTCACGAAGCTGCTGGGGCGAAAGGACCGCGCGCGGACGACATTGAAGCTGCACCTGGCCACTACAAGTAGCTGCCGAACTACTTACTCCAGGACGACTCCCACTACGACCACCCCGACAACCCCAACTAGCGTACCACTCACGAAGCTGTTGGGGGGTGAGGGACTCACGCGGGCGACGCTGCAGCTGCACCTGGCCACTACAAGCAGCTGTGGAACTACTCACTCCAGGACGACTCCCACTACGGCCACCCCGACAACCCCAACTAGCGTACCACTCACGAAGCTGTTGGGGGGTGAGGGACTCACGCGGGCGACGCTGGAGCTGCATCTGGCCACGCCAGGAGCAGCAGTAGCAGTAGAAAGAGCAGTAGCAGCAAGCGCAGTAGTAACAGTAGTACGGGCAGGGCAGTGCTCACCAGTGGCGAGAAGGGCAGGCGTACGACGGCGGCGACGGCGAGGCCGCTACCACTGTAGGGCGAGAGCTCCGCGGCAACTGCAAGGGTGGCTGCTCCAAGGGCGGCAGTTGTAGGGGCGACTGCTCCAGGGGCGGCTGCTCTAGGGGCGGCTGCTACAGGGGCGGGTGCTCCAGGGGCGGCTGCTGCAGGGGTGGCTGCTCCAGGGGCGGCTGCTGCAGTGGCGGCTGCTCCAGGGGCGGTTGCTGCAGGGGCGGGTGCTCCAGGGGCGGCTACTGCAGGGGTGGCTGCTCCAGGGGCGGCTGCTGCAGTGGCGGCTGCTCCAGGGGCGGCTGCTGCAGTGGCGGCTGCTCCAGGGGCGGCTGCTGCAGTGGCGGGTGCTCCAGGGGCGGCTCGGCTGCTGGGCGGCTCGGCGGCTCGGCTGCTGGGCGGCTCGGCGGCTCGGCTGCTCGCTAGGGACGGCGACGGGGCCGGGTAGGGGCGGCGACCGGGCCGCGTAGGGAGGGGAGCGGCGACGGGGCCGCTAGGGGCGGCGACGGGGCCCCGTAGGGGCGGCGACGAGGCCGCGTAGGGGCGGCAACGGGGCCGCTAGGGGCGGCGACGGGGCCGCGTAGGGGCGGCGACAGGGCCGCGTAGGGAGGGAGGAGGCGACGGGGCCGCTAGGGGCGGCGACGGGGCCGCGTTGGGGCGGCGACGGGGCCGCTAGGGGCGGCGACGGGGCCGCGTAGGGGCGGCGACGGGGCCGCGTAGGGAGAGAGGTGGCGACGGGGCCGCTAGGGGCGGCGACGGGGCCGCTAGGGGCGGCGACAGGGCCGCGTAGGGGCGGCTACGGGGCCGCGTAGGGAGGGGAGCGGCGACGGGGCCGCTAGGGGCGGCGACGGGGCCGCGAAGGGGCGGCTGGTGGGGCCGGTAGGGCGGCGACGGGGCCGGTAGGGCGGCGACGGGGCCGCTAAGGGCGGCGAGGTGGCCGCGAAGGACGGCGACGGGGCCTCCAGGGGCGACGACGGGGCCGCTAAGGGGCCGCGACGGGCCGCTAAGGGGCTCGACGACGGGGCCGTGAGAGGGGCCTCGAGGGGCCGCGAAAGGGGCCGCTAGGGGCCTGAGGAGGGCGCGACGGGCCGCTAAGGGCTAGGGACGCGACGGGAGGGAGGGCACACGGGGCGCGACTCGGGCAGGAGAGAAGCGCGCTCCGGGCAGAATAAATTTTAGTGGTGGGCCCTTAGGAAGCGTTCCCACTAGGGAACCTGCTCTATACCATGTGAGAATTGAGGAAGGAATGGTTGCATTGAGCAGCATGAGGAGTACAAGTAGGAAACCCTAAAGTGTTGTACCCCATATTGACTACCCCACTACAGCCTAAACAGACTATAGCATATATAGTTCGACACTGCAGCCCTCGCGCTGCCTCCTGCTGCCCTAGGCCAGTGCGCCGCCCCTGCAAGCTAGAAAGGCCCTCGAGCCGCCCCTGCAGGTCCGTCAGGCCCCCGAGCCGCCTCTGCAGGCCCGTCAGGCCCGAGAGCCGCCCCTACAGGCCCGTCAGGTCGGCGAGCTGCCCCTGCAGAACCACGCCGCCCGCGCGCAGCTTCTGCCCGACCGCGCACCGCCCCTGCAGGCCCTCGCCGCCCACACGCAGCCTCTGCTGGCCCGTCAGGCCAGCGCGCGACCCCATCAGGCCGCAGTCGCGGCCCCGTCAGGCCGCAGTCGCGGCCCCGTCAGGCCGCAGTCGCGGCCCCGTCAGGCCGCAGTCGCGGCCCCGTCAGGCCGCAGTCGCGGACCCGCCTTGTCGCTGACGCGACCCCACCCTGCCGCGGTCGCGGCCCCGCCCTGCCGCCGACGCGGACGCTGCCCCGTCCTGCCGCCGACGCGGACGCGGCCCCGCCCTGCCGTGACGCGGCCCCGCCAGCCCTGCAGCTGACGCGGCCGCACCCTCCTGCTGACGCGGCCGCGCCCTGCTACTGACACGACTGCGCCCAGCTGCTGACGCGGCGTCGCCCCTGCCCGCCGCGTCGCCCTGCCCGCCGCGTCGCCCCTGCCCGCGGTGACGCCCCTGCCCGCCGCATCGCCCTGCCCGCCGCGTCGCCCCTGCCCGCGGCGTCGCCCCTGCCCGCCGCATCGCCCTGCCCTACCCCGAGCCGGGCCCCTGGAGCAGCCGCCCCTGCAGCAGCCACCCCTGCAGCAGCCGCCCCTGGCCCCTGGAGCAGCCGCCACTGCAGCAGCCGCCCCTGGCCCCTGGAGCAGCCGCACCTGCAGCCGCCCCTGGCCCCTGGAGCGGCCGCCCCTGCAGCAGCCGCCCCTGGCCACTGGAGCAGCCGCCACTGCAGGAGCCGCCCCTGGCCCCTGGAGCAGCCGACCCTGGAGCAGCCGCCCCTGCAGCAGCGACCGTCGCGGCCCTCTCCCTGCCCTGCACCAGCCGCCGTCGCGGCCCGGTCCCGCCCTGCACCAACTGCCGCGGAGCTTCCTGCCGCGGTAGCGGCCTCGCCCTGCCACTGTAGCGGCCCCGCAGTCGCCTCCGTTGTGCGCCTGCCCTTCCCACCACTGGTGAGCACTGCCCTGCCCGTGCTGCTGCTGCTGCTACTGCTACTGCTGCTCCTACTGCTCCTGCTTCTACTACTGCTCCTGGCGTGGCCAGATGCAGCTCCAGGGTCGTCCGCGTGTGTCCCTCACGCCCCAGCAGCTTCGTGGGTGGTACGCCAGTTGGGGTTGTCGGGGTAGCAGTAGTGGGAGTTGTCCTGGAGTGGGTAGTTCGTGAGCTTCTTGTAGTGGCCCTGTGCAGCAGCAGCGTCGTCCGCGCGAGACTCTTTCGCCCCAGCTGCTTCGTGAGTGGTACGCTCAGAGTAGAGGGTCGCTGAGTAGTGCTCGCTGCCCGTACGTTATTAGCACGGGTGTCCGGACTGGTCAGCCTTGCGGGACGCGTGGTCACACAGAGTCCCGCTGCTTCGCCCGTCTGAGCGACGCTTGGCGTACAGAGTTTGGCGACGACGCTGAGCTCCCCGACTCGGTGGAGCTGCTTAGGCAGAGGGTAGATATCTTTGCTCTTGACTATGATGCTATTCTCACTGCAATGTATGCATTGTCTACTAGTGCCCAGGGAGCCTGTCACCTGTGTGTGCCACCTGACCCCGGTATCCAGTCTGCTGCTCCAGGTGCCGGTGAGGCTGCCGCTCTAGGTGCTAGTGCGTCTGTTGCCCCTGGTCCTGGTGAGGCTGCTGCTCTAGGTGCAGGTGTGTCTGCTGCTTTAGGTGCCTGTGAGTCTGCGCCTTCAGGTACTGAGTCTACTGAGGCACTGCACACCTTCAGACTGAACTCAGGTGCTTCCCGCTGTTTCTTTCGCGACCGCACTGCCCTCGAGCAGCTCCCTAGGCCGGTTGCTGTCTCCCTGGCTGACCCCTCCGGGGGTCCGGTCCTTGCGACCTCCACCACTGCCGTCCCTTGTCCTGCTGTCCCGTCCGGCACACTGTCGTGCCTTTACCTCCCCTCGTTCTCTACGAACTTGGTGGTGGGTTCTGCGCTCCAGGACGCGGGTGTTCACCAGTTCACCCCTGCCTACGAGCGTGTGACACACTGCACGTGTGCCCAGACGGGTCGTCACCTGGCTACCTTCACTCGGCAGCCGGGGTCGGACTTGTACACACTGACCACTGAGTCCCCTCAGGTAGCGGCGTCTGTGTCTGCGTCAGGTCAGCTGTCCGCCCCCTGCTCGTGTCGCACCCTGTCGCACCAGACGGTCCTCTGGCACCACCGCCTTGGGCACCCTTCGATGCAGCGCCTTCGTGGCATGCACTCTCGTTTCCTTGTCTCTGGTCTCCCCAGGTCACTACCTCCCCTGCCACCGTCCCCTGCCCCTCCTTGCCTTCCCTGTGTCGAGGGGCGGCAGCGTGCCACTCCTCACTCCTCTGAGTTCCCCCCGACGGAGGCTCCTCTGCAGACCCTTCACATGGACGTGTGGGGCCCAGCCCGCGTCCGTGGACAGGGCGGAGAGCGCTACTTCCTGCTGGTAGTTGACGACTACACGCGTTACACCACGGTCTTCCCCTTGCGCACCAAGGGAGAGGTCCCTGCTGTCTTGATCCCTTGGATCCGCGCTACTCGTCTCCAGTTGGAGAGGCGCTTTCGCACGGACCTTCCCGTCCTGCGACTGCACTCTGACAGAGGTGGTGAGTTTTCCTCCGGCCTCTTGGAGGCCTTCTGTCAAGGGGAGGGCATTGAGCAGACGTTCACGCTTCCGGCCTCTCCTCAGCAGAATGGGGTTGCTGAGCGCCGCATTGGCTTGATCATGGAGGTCGCTCGTACCTCCTTGATCCATGCGGCTGCCCCCCATTTTCTGTGGCCGTTTGCGGTCCGGTACGCCGCGCATCAGCTCAACCTCTGGCCCCGTGTCTCCGTTCCGGAGACCTCGCCGACACTGCGTTGGACGGGAGCGGTTGGCGATGCGTCTGTGTTCCGTGTCTGGGGATCTCGTGCCTTTGTCCGCGATACGTCCGCGGACAAGCTCTCCTCCCGTGCCGTTCCTTGTGTCTTCCTGGACTTTGTCCCTGACGCGCCTGGCTGGCAGTTTTACCGCCCCACCTCGCGCCGTGTCTTCCCCTCTCAGGACGTCACGTTTGACGAGTCGGTCCCCTTTTACCGTCTCTTCCCCAACCGCACTGCCCCGCTCCCCCCTCCGCCGCTCTTCCTCACGCCAGGTGCTGCTTCGATAGACCCCCTGCCTCCCCAGGGTCCTGCTCCCTCAGGTGTTTCCCAGGTAGACCCGGTCGTGCCTGTCGAGGTAGCTGTCGACTCTGGTCCTGCGCGAGGTACTGAGTGTGCTGAGCCTGGTGGTGCTGAGACTGGGGGTGCTGTCCCTGGGGGTGCTGAGTCTGGAGGTCCTGAGCCTGGGGGTGCTGCGCCTGGGGGCGTTCTCTCTTCCCAGCAGCTGCGTGAGTGGTACTCTCGGTACTGTCGCCGCCGCCGTGGTGCTGTGGGAGCTGGAGGTGCTACTGGAGCTGGAGGTGAGGGCGCTGAGCCTACTGGAGTTGGTGTTGCTGCTGACCCTGGGGTTGTCGCTGGAGGTGCTGAAGCCACTGGTCCTGGATGTGCTCGTACTGGCGGTACTGGAGCTGCTGGGACTGGGGGTGCTACTGGAGCTGCTGGAGCTGGTCATGCTGGAGGTGCTGCTGGTGCTGCTGGAGGTACTGGAGCTGCTGGAGCTGTTGGTGGTGCTGCTGGTACTGGGGCTGGTGCTGCTGGAGGTACTGGTGCTGCTGGAGGTGCTGCTAGTGCTGGTCTTGCTGGAGGTGCTGCTGGTGCTGCTGGAGGTACTGGAGCTACTGGTGGTGCTGAGGGAGTTGGAGCTGCTGCTGGAGGTTCTGGTGCTGTCTCTGCTGGTTCTGGGGGCACTTCACGGCTACAGCCGTACTTCGTTCCCCTCCTTCAGCAGGTTCTTGGTTCTTGTCCTGCTCCCTCCTTAGAGTGTCCTCCGCCTGTCCAGTCGCTGTCACAGCTACCGCCTGCCTCGCCACTCCCTGGTCCTTCTCCCTACACTGGTCCGACAGGCGGTCTTACGGAGCGTCGTGAGCCTGAGTCTCGTCCTGTGTCGCCTGAGTCTCGTTCTGCGTCACCTGTTCGTACTGCTCGCACTGGTCGTCGTGTCACGCGTCAGCGTCCTCCTGCTGTCCCAGGCACTCACCAGATGACGCTTCGTCCTTCCACTGCTCCACAGCGTGTCCCGCTGCCTTCTCCTCCTGCGTCCTCTCTTCCTGCCCTTGCTGACCCGGAGTCTGACTCTCTTCGTGCTGCTAGTCCTACTGTCACGCGTCTCCTGGCCACTGCTGTCACTGACCCTTCCTTTGAGTCAGCTGCTGCGTCTGCCTTAGTTGCTGAGCTTGTCGACTTTGCTGCTCACTGTCGTCTAGACTACGCTGCGAGTCTTGTTGCTGAGTCTGAGTCTGAGTCTGTCTGTCCTCCGTCCGTCGGGGGTGAGTGTGCTCTTGGCACGGACGTCCTTGAGGACAGGCAGGAGGAGTTTGAGTGCTTTGCCGCCGCTGTACCTCATCTCGTGTCCATGCTGATTGCACCTGAGGGAGACCCGGATGCACCAGACATCCCGACCCCGCGCTCTTATGCAGAGGCGATAGAGGGTCCCTACTCTTCTCAGTGACAGTCAGCCATGGATGCAGAGATGGCATCCTGGAAGTCCACACGCACTTACATCGACGAGGTTCCCCCTCCTGGGGCGAACATCGTCAGTGGCATGTGGATTTTCAGGGTGAAGCGGCCGCCAGGTTCTCCGCCTGTCTTCAAGGCTCGTTACGTTGCTCGAGGCTTCAGTCAGCGAGAGGGAGTAGACTTCTTCCAGACCTTCTCCCCCACCCCGAAGATGACCACTCTTCGGGTGCTACTGCACGTTGCCGCTCAGCGTGACTACGAGCTTCACTCTCTTGACTTCAGCACAGCTTTCTTGCAGGGCAGCCTGCACAAGGAGATCTGGCTGCGCCGCCCTCCTGGCTTCACTGGGTCGTTCCCTCGTGGTACCCAGTGGAGCCTCCGGCGGCCGGTCTACGGTCTCCGCCAGGCGCCACGTGAGTGGCACGACACACTGAGGACTACACTTGCGGCTCTTGGGTTCGCGCCTTCTACTGCTGACCCGTCGCTGTTTCTGCGCACCGACACTTCGCTGCCGCCGTTCTACATCCTCGTGTACGTCGACGACTTGGTCTTTGCCACTGCTGACACTGAGGCTCTCGCCCTGGTGAAGTCGGAGCTGCAGAAGAGACACACGTGCACAGACTTGGGTGAACTGCGCAGCTACCTTGGCTTGCAGATCACCCGGGACAGAGCACGCCGCACCATCACACTGACTCAGTCACACATGGTGCAGCAGGTCCTTCAGCGCTTCGGCTTCACCTGGTCCTCGGCACAGGCCACTCCTCTGGCTACAGGTCACTCGCTCTCAGCTCCACCTTCGGACGAGTCCGTAGAGCCGAGTGGTCCTTACCCAGAGCTAGTTGGCTGTCTCATGTACCTGATGACTTGCACTCGTCCTGACCTCGCGGACCCTCTTGGCCTTCTGGCTCGCTACGTGGCTCCTGGTCGGCACCGAAAGGTGCACATGGATGCTGCTAAGAGGGTACTGCGCTACTTGTGCAGTACATCAGGCATGGGACTCGTGCTTGGAGGGAGGAGCTCAGTTGTCCTCACTGGGCACTCAGATGCTTCTTGGGTTGACGACCAGGCTACTCAGCGGTCGTCACAGGGTTTCACCTTCAGCCTTGGCTCTGGTTCAGTTTCTTGGCGTTCTACACGTTCGTCTTCTGTTCTCAGCTCCAGTTGTGAGGCTGAGATCTACGCCACAGCCATGGCTGCACAGGAGTTACGCTGGCTCACCTACCTGCTGACTGACTTGGGAGAGCGGCCTCGTTCTCCTCCAGTGTTGTACCTCGACAACAAGGCTACCATTGCCTTGTGTCAGGAGCACAGACTGGAGCACAGAACGAAGCACATCGCTCTGCGTTACTTCCTGGCTCGAGAGTTGCAGCAGCGTGGTCAGCTTCGTCTGCGTTACGTGGCCACTCGGGCCAACACTGCTGATATATTCACCAAGGCACTTCAGCCTTGTGATCATCAGCGTTTCTGCACTATGCTAGGGCTTGTGCCCACTTTTCCTCACTTGCTGTAGGCTTTGCTTGTACTGTGATCTATATATATGTATACATGCATGCTTGCTTTGCTAGGTAGAGATCACTGTGTTGTTTGTGTTGCATATATGCCTCTGCATGTGGACTGGCCTTGTGGCCCTTTGCTTGTGCTCAGAGTGTGTGGTGACGTTGTGATCCACCCTGAGCTTGCTTTGCCTTTCTTGACTGGTCTTGTGACCCCTTTGCTCTCCCCCACTTTGCCTATGGGGGTGTGTCAAATGTTATATCTGCTACAGTTTGTTTAGGCTGTAGTGGGGTAGTTACTATGGGGTACAGTAAGTTTAGGGTTTCCTACTTGTGTGCAAACACTCTTGTTCATTCTAACACAACCCCCCCCCCCCACAAACAATTGGTCGAGGGGGAGGGACGCGAAATTCTCGCCAGTTTCGTGAGTCCTCCTTTCCCCCACCCCCCCCCCGCCCCTCACAAACAATGGATTGAGGGGGAAGGGGAAGCGAAATTGTCGCCAATTTCGTAAATCCTCCCCTTCCCCCACGCCACTCACAAATAATCGGTCGAGGTGGGAGGGGAGGCGAAATTTGTCTGCCTCACAGATGAACGCCAACTCAGCGTCATCTGAAAGGCTCACCACTTTCACGCCACCTGTCATGCACACCTCACGCTCACCTGCCAGCTGCCCCAAAAAACGCACACGTCCTCACGAAACTGTGCTACAGAGTACTTGTGCACACAACACAAACTCCTAAGGTAAAGACCTCTTTCATTTTTAATCGTGTTCAATTTTTGTGCCTAGGTTCTTTTCTAGTTTTCTCGTGCTTAGGTCCTAAGTTAGGTTCCTAACTAGTAGGTGCATCTGTCATGTATCTGATACGTATCATTCTAGTACCCACTAAGTTCTCGAACAGGTCTTCTAGTTTTTTTTAATAACTTACGGTGTTCCCGCTTCCCTCTCTTCCATTCCCCCCATCTCCTCGCGCAGGTGCCGCCGTTTCCCCGTTCACCCCATTCCGCGAGTTCAGCTTCGCGGAGCTGCACGCTGCGACTTCGCGGAGCTGCACGCTGCGACTTCGCGGAGCTGCACGCAGCGACTTCGCGGAGCTGCACGCTGCGACTTCACGGAGCTGCACGCTGCGGGCGATCGCGGCTCCACTGGCGATGGAAGCAGCGGGTTCGCTGGTTTCGTGCCAAGCGACGCCTCGGTGATGTACTGTGATGTGCAAGGTATGTATTTAACATTTTCGCCAGAGTTTTAATTTCCCTGTGCTTTTCTTGTCGCCAAACTAATCATGGCGGCCCCTAGACATATTACTAACCAGGAAACCTCTAATGCTTGTGTTTTTGTTGATGTGTGCAGTTGCAGCTAAGGGCGTAAACTTTATGACGAGAGTTATACGAAGCAGTATTGAAATGCCGTAACCAGCTCCACTGTTTGTACATTCTACTGTCGTGTGTTCTAACGATAGCTTTATTTGTCACTTTCTGTGTTCCTGTGGCTAATCGCTTGAAGTGTCAATTGCAGGATTTGATGTGTGTAATTATAAAGCCATCTATAGAGGTTGTGCATGCTGCACTTATTTATTGATGCTGACATATTATCATCATTATTTTTGCTGTAAACAATTATGTTGCAGTACAAATTATGTAATATACAAAGATGATCTGTAGAATGAATAGTGCCAAAATGCATTGTCGAACCGCATGACCAGCAAAGCGAATCCCGAACCGCCATAATTCGAACCGCTCTCAAATGGGATTGGTCCGTGATGTGTCCCCAATCTGTCTTGAATGTGTCCCAGAAATGCCCCTCAAGAGTCTTTGGGACACGTGCCAAAGAGTCTTTCAGGACAAATTTGGGACTCTTGAAACTGTACCCTAGTTGTTCCCGAAAGTAGTACTTCATTTCAAATGAACGTCACCACCCCCACTTGAAGCGGATTCGCGGCTGTGACTGGGCGGGTCACCTCGTGTTAGTAACCTCGGGGTCACTACGAATGACTTCGACAGAGGTTACCATCTGGTCGGTCACCTGGGTTGTCACACCTTGGGATAATCCCGAGGACACCTTGGGTAGAATCTTGCGGTGATTTTACATACTAAGTCATCGCGTATATCTCTCACACTTGTACAACTCATACCTGTCAAACTTATATGCTATAGTCTGTGTAGGCTGTAGTGGGGTAGCTCATATGGGGTACAACACTTTAGGGTTTCCTACTTGTACTCCCCATGCTGCTCAATGCAATCATTCCTTCCGCAGATTCTCACATGGTATAGAGCAGGTTCCCTAGTGGGAACGCTTCCTAAGGGCCCACCACTAATTTTTTTTCTGCCCGGAGCGCGCTTCTCTCCTGCCCGAGTCGCGCCCCGTGTGCCCTCCCTCCCGTCGCGTCCCTAGCCCTTAGCGGCCCGTCGCGCCCTCCTCAGGCCCCTAGCGGCTCCTTTCGAGGCCCCTCGCGGCCACCTCGCCGCTCTTAGTGGCCCCGTAGGCGCCCTACCGGCCCCTTCGCCGCCCTACCGGCCCCGTCGCCGCCTTACCGGCCCCACAGCCGACCCTAGCGGCCCCGTCGCCGCCCTGCCGGCCCCGTTGCCGACCCTAGCGGCCCCGTAGCCGACCCTAGCGGCCCCATCGCCGCCCTGCCGGCCCCGTCGCCGCCCCTACGCGGCCCCGTCGCCGCCCCTAGCGGCCCCGTCGCCGCCTCCCTCCCTACGCGGCCCCGTCGCCGCCCCTACGCGGCCCCGTCGCCGCCCCTAGCGGCCCCGTCGTCGCCTCACTCCCTACGCAGCCCCGTCGCCGCCCCTACGCGGCCTCGTCGCCGCCCCTACGCGGCCCCGTCGCCGCCCCTAGCGGCCCCGTCGCCGCTCCCCTCCCTACGCGGCCCCGTCGCCGCCCCTACGCGGCCCCGTTGCCGCCCCTAGCGGCCCCGTCGCCGCCTCCCTCCCTACGCGGCCCCGTCGCCGCCCCTACACGGCCCCGTCGCCGCCCCTAGCGGCCCCGTCGCCGCCCCAACGCGGCCCCGTCGCCGCCCCTAGCGGCCCCGTCGCCGCCTCCCTCCCTACGCGGCCCCGTTGCCGCCCCTACGCGGCCTCGTCGCCGCCCCTACGCGGCCCCGTCGCCGCCCCTAGCGGCCCCGTCGCCGCTCCCCTCCCTACGCGGCCCGGTCGTCGCCCCTAGCGGCCCCGTCGCCGTCCCTAGCGAGCAGCCGAGCCGCTGAGCCGCCCAGCAGCCGAGCCGCCGAGCCGCCCAGCAGCCGAGCCGCCCCTGGCACAGCTGTCACTGCAGCAGCCGCCCCTAGAGCAGCCGCCACTGCAGCAGCCGCCCCTGGAGCAGCCGCCACTGCAGCAGCCGCTCCTGGAGCAGCCGCCACTGCAGCAGCCGCCCCTGGAGCAGTCGCCACTGCAACAGCAGACCCTGGAGCAGCCGCCCCTGCAGCAGCCGCCCCTGGAGCAGCCGCCACTGCAGCAGCCGCCCCTGGAGCAGCCACCCCTGCAGCAGCCGCCCCTGGAGCAGCCACCCCTGCAGCAGCCGCCCCTGGAGCAGCCGCCACTGCAGCAGCCGCCCCTGGAGCAGCCGCCACTGCAGCAGCCGCTCCTGGAGCAGCCGCCACTGCAGCAGCCGCCCCTGGAGCAGCCGCCACTGCAACAGCAGCCCCTGGAGCAGCCGCCCCTTCAGCAGCCGCCCCTGGAGCAGCCGCCACTGCAGCAGCCGCCCCTGGAGCAGCCACCCCTGCAGCAGCCGCCCCTGGAGCAGCCTCCCCTGCAGCAGCCGCCCCTGGAGCAGCCGCCCCTGGAGCAGCCGCCCCTACAACTGCCGCCGTCGTACGCCTGCCCTTCTCGCCACTGGTGAGCACTGCCCTGCCCGTACTGCTGTTACTGCTGCTCTTGCTGCTACTGCTCTTTCTACTGCTACTGCTGCTCCTGGCGTGGCCAGATGCAGCTCCAGCGTCGTCCGCGTGAGTCCCTCACCCCCCAACAGCTTCGTGAGTGGTACGCTAGTTGGGGTTATAGGGGTGGCCGTAGTGGGAGTCGTCCTGGAGTGAGTAGTTCGGCAGCTGCTTGTAGTGGCCAGGTGCAGCTGCAGCGTCGTCCGTGCGCGGTCCTTTCGCCCCAGCAGCTTCGTGAGTGGTACGCTCAGCGTGACGGGTCACGGGGTACTGCTCGCTGTCCGTACGTCATTCGCACTGGTGCTCGGACTGGTCAGCCTTGCGGGACGTTTGGTCACGCAGAGTCCCGCTGCTTCGCCCGTCTGAGCGACGCCTGGCGTACGGAGTTTGGCGACGCGGCTGAGCTCCCCGACTGGGTGGAGCTGCTTAGGCTGCGGGTAGATATCTATACTCTTGACTATGATGCTATCCTCACTGCCATGTATGCATTGCCTACTAGTGATGAGGGTGACTGTTACCTGTGTGTTCCGCCTGACCCGGGCATTGAGGCTGCTGCTCTAGGTGCTGGTGAGGCTGCTGCTCTAGGTGCTAGTGCGTCTGCTGCCCCAGGTGCTGGTGAGTCTGCTCTCTCAGGTACCACGTCGGCTCAAGCCTTACACACCTTCACCCTTGACTCGGGTGCTTCCCGCTCCTTCTTTCGAGACCGCACCACGCTTACGCCGCTTAGTCGGCCGGTCGCGGTCTCCCTGGCGGACCCCTCTGGGGGTCCTGTCCTTGCTAGCTTCTCCACTGTCTTACCGTGTCCGGCAGCCCCCTCTGGCACCCTGTCAGGTCTCTACCTCCCCTCGTTCTCTACGAACTTGGTGAGTGGAACTGATCTCCAGGATCGGGGGGTTGACCAGTTCACGCCTGCGAGTCAGCAGGTGACCCACTGTACGTGTGCTCGGACGGGCCGACACTTGGCCACGTTTACCCGTCAGCCGGGGTCGAGCCTGTACACACTGACCACTGAGTCTCCTCCTCTTGCTGCGTCTGGTCAGGTAGCTGCGTCGAGTCAGGTGTTTGCTGCAGCGTCCAGGTCTGGTCCTGAGTCTGCTCCCTGCTCGTGTCGTCTCCTGTCCCACCAGACTCTCCTTTGGCACCACCGCCTTGGTCACCCCACCCTGCCTCGTCTCCGAGGCATGGCCTCCCGTGTCCTTGTCTCTGGTCTCCCCCGGTCCCTACCTCCCCTACCTCTGGGGCCGGCCCCTACCTGCGTCCCCTGCGTCGAGGGGCGGCAGCGCGCCGCTCCTCACTCCTCCGAGTTTCCTCCGACAGAGGCTCCCTTGCAGACTCTTCACATGGACGTGTGGGGCCCCGCCCGCGTCCGTGGCCAGGGTCACGAGCGTTACTTCCTGTTGGTGGTTGACGACTACTCGCGTTACACCACGGTGTTCCCCTTGCGCAGCAAGGGTGACGTCACTGAGGTGTTGATCGACTGGATCCGCGCAGCTCGTCTCCAGCTCAGAGAGAGTTTCGGCTCGGACTTTCCTGTTCTGCGTCTGCACTCTGACAGAGGCGGGGAGTTTTCCTCTGCCCGTCTGGGAGCCTTCTGTCGTGCACAGGGCATCCGCCAGACCTTCACGCTTCCGGCCTCTCCACAGCAAAATGGGATTGCTGAGCGCCGCATTGGCATGGTCATGGACGTCGCTCGTACGTCCATGATCCATGCGGCTGCTCCCCATTTTCTGTGGCCGTTTGCGGTTCAGTACGCAGCGCATCAGCTCAACCTTCAGCCCCGGGTCTCCTTGCCAGAGACCTCCCCCACCTTGCGGTGGACGGGGAAGGTTGGCGATGCGTCTACGTTTCGGGTCTGGGGATCTCGGGCGTTTGTCCGCGACTTGTCTGCGGACAAGCTGTCCCCCCGTGCTGTTCCCTGCGTCTTCCTTGGCTTCCTCTCTGACGCGCCTGGTTGGCAGTTTTACCACCCCACCTCGCGCCGTGTTCTGTCCTCCCAGGACGTCACCTTTGACGAGTCGGTGCCTTACTACCGTCTCTTCCCCTACCGCACTGCCCCCCTCCCCCCGCCGCCGCTCTTCCTTGCTCCAGGTCCTCCCCCGGTAGACCCCCTCCCCCCTCAGGGTCCTGCCCCGTCAGGTGTGTCCCAGGTAGACGCAGATGAGCCTGTCGAGGTTGCTGTTGACTCTGGTGCTGCTAGGGGTGCTGAGCCTGCGGGTGCCGGGTCTGCGGGTGCCGGGTCTGGGGGTGCGGAGCCTGGGGGTGCTGAGTCTAGGGGTGCTGAGCCTGGGGGTGCTGAGTCTGGGGGTGCTGAGCCTGGGGGTGCGGAGCCTGGGGGTGCTGAGCCTGGGGGTTCGGAGCCTGGAGGTGCGGAGCCTGGGGGTGCTGGGTCTGCTCGTGTGGCCTCTGGCGGTGCTTCGTCGAGGCGGGAGCTACTCTTTCCGCAGGAGCTGCGCGAGTGGTTTGCCCGGCGCTGGAGCCGTGCTGCTGGAGCTGGAGTTCCTACTGTTGCTGCTGGTCCTGCAGGTGCTCGCCCTGGCGGTTCTGGAGCTGCTGGGACTGGGAGTCCTGCTGGCGTTGCTGCTGGAGCTGCTGGCGGTGCTGGAGCTGACGGTCCTGCTGGAGTTGGTGCTACTGGAGCTGCTGGAGCTGGAGCTGCTGGGGGTGCTGGCGCTGGTGGTTCTGCTGGCGCAGGTGCTCCTGAGGGTGCTGGTGTTGGCGCTGTTGGAGCTGGAGCTGCTGCTGGCGCTGGTGCTGCCGCTGGGGGTACTGGTGCTGTCCCTGCTGCTTCTGGAGGCGCTGCGCGGCCGCGGCCGTACTTCGTTCCGCTCCTTGAGCAGGTTCTTGGTCTCCCGCCCTCTACTGGTCCTGCTCCTCCCTTAGCGTGTCCACAGCCTGTCCAGTCACGGTCACAGTTACCGCCCGCCTCCCCCCTGCCTGCTCCTTCTCCCTACACTGGTCCTACTGGAGGTCTTGCTGAGCGTCGTGAGCCTGCGTCTCGTCCTGCGTCGCCTGTTCGTACTGCTCGCACTAGTGGTCGTGCTCCGCGTCCGCGTCCTCCTGCGGTCCCCGGCACACACCAGATGGCGCTGCGTCCTTCCACTGCTCCTCTGCGTGTCCCGTTGCCGTCTCCTCCAGAGTCATCTCTTCCTACTCTTGCTGACCCTGAGTCTGACTCTCTTCGTGCTGCCAGTCCTACTGTCACGCGTCTCCTGGCTACTGTTGTCACTGACCCTTCTTTTGAGTCCACTGCTGCGTCTGCTTTGGTTGCTGAGCTCGTTGACTTCGCTGCTCACTGTCGTCTAGACTACGGTGCTAGTCTTGTCGCTGAGTCTGAGTCTGTCTGTCCTCCGTCCGTCGGGGGTGAGTGTGCTCTTAGCACGGACGTCCTTGAGGACAGGCAGGAGGAGTTCCAGTGTTTTGCTGCTGCTTTGCCTCATCTCGTGTCCACGCTGATTGCCCCTGAGGGAGACCCGGATGCACCAGACATCCCGACTCCTCGATCGTACGCTGAGGCGATCGAGGGTCCCTACTCCTCACAGTGGCAGTCAGCCATGGACGCAGAGATGGCTTCCTGGAAGTCCACAGGCACCTACGTCGACGAGGTTCCCCCACCTGGGGCGAACATCGTCAGTGGCATGTGGATTTTCAGGGTGAAGCGGCCGCCGGGTTCTCCGCCTGTCTTCAAGGCGCGTTACGTGGCTCGAGGCTTCAGTCAGCGGCAGGGAGTTGACTACTTTCAGACCTTCTCCCCTACCCTGAAGATGACCACTCTTCGGGTGCTGCTGCACATAGCCGCTCAGCGCGACTACGAGCTTCACTCTCTTGACTTCAGCACAGCTTTCTTGCAGGGCAGCCTGCACGAGGAGATCTGGCTGCGCCGCCCACCTGGCTTCACTGGGTCGTTTCCTCCTGGTACCCAGTGGAGCCTCCGGCGGCCAGTCTACGGTCTCCGCCAGGCGCCGCGTGAGTGGCACGACACACTGAGGACTACACTTGCGGCTCTTGGGTTTGCTCCTTCTACTGCCGACCCGTCGTTGTTTCTGCGCACCGACACCTCTTTGCCGCCGTTCTACATCCTCGTGTACGTCGACGACTTGGTCTTTGCCACTGCTGACACTACTGGACTCGCCCACGTGAAGTCCGAGCTGCAGAAGAGACACACGTGCACAGACCTGGGTGAACTGCGCAGCTACCTTGGCTTGCAGATCACCCGGGACAGAGCACAGCGCACCATTACCCTGACTCAGTCACACATGGTGCAGCAGGTCCTTCAGCGCTTCGACTTCACGTACTCCTCGCCTCAGGCCACTCCTCTGTCTACTCGCCACTCGCTCTCAGCTCTGCCTTCGGATGAGTCCGTAGAGCCGAGTGGCCCGTACCCAGAGCTTGTTGGCTGTCTCATGTACCTGATGACCTGCACACGACCTGACCTAGCATACCCTCTTAGCATCCTGGCACGCTATGTGGCTCCTGGGAGACACCGACCAGAGCACATGGCTGCAGCGAAGAGGGTGTTGCGCTACTTGTGCAGTACGTCGGGCATGGGGCTAGTGCTTGGAGGGCGGAGTCCAGTGGTCCTCACTGGTCACGCAGACGCTTCTTGGGCTGACGACCAGGCTACACAGCAGTCGTCACAGGGTTACACCTTCAGCCTTGGCTCCGGCTCTGTTTCGTGGCGGTCTACCCGCTCGTCTTCTGTTCTCGGCTCCAGTTGTGAGGCTGAGATCTACGCAGGGGCCATGGCTGCACAGGAGCTACGCTGGCTCACCTACCTGCTGACTGACCTGGGAGAGCCGCCTCGTTCTCCTCCAGTTCTGTACGTAGACAACAAGGCCATGCTGGCCTTGTGTCGGGAGCACAGACTGGAGCACAGAACGAAGCACATTGCTCTTCGCTACTTCCTTGCTCGTGAGCTGCAGCAGCGCGGTCAGCTGCGCCTTGCTTACGTGGCCTCTGAGGCCAACACTGCTGATATCTTTACCAAGGCACTTCCGCCTTGTGATCATCAGCGCTTCTGTACTTTGCTAGGTCTTGTGCCTACTTGGCCTCACTTGCTCACCTCTTGACTTTGCTTGTACTGTGATCTATATATACCTGCACTTGCATGCTTACCTTTGCTAGGTTGAGATCACTGCCTTGCTTGTTCTTCTTGATATATAACTCTGCATGTGAACTGGCCTTGTGGCCTTGTGCTTGTGCTCAGATTGTGTGGTGACGTTGTGATCCACCCTGGGCTTGCCTTGCTTCTCTTGACTGGTCTTGTGACCCCTTGTTCTCCCCCACTTTGCCTATGGGGGTGTGTCAAACTTATATGCTATAGTCTGTGTAGGCTGTAGTGGGGTAGCTCATATGGGGTACAACACTTTAGGGTTTCCTACTTGTACTCCCCATGCTGCTCAATGCAATCATTCCTTCCTCAGATTCTCACAATACCGTGCAGACACGGCTTCTTGGAATGACAGTCCGAGCCGACCATCTGACGACTGCATTGTCACTGCCAGTGACCAGCAAGACTCCAAAAATCCCTCGAGATTCCACATTCAGGACTATGGCCTCCAGGGACCAATCCCCTGGAAGTACATCCGACCGTCCGTCCGCGATGAGTTCACAATCATCGGCTCAATCCGAATCATTGAATATTTCCGCGGGATGAATATGGATGACTCGGGGTTGAAGGCGTACGTCTGGTCGACCGAACTCATCGACGAAAAAAGGCAACTGGCGGAGGCGCGAGCTCCAAGAGTTTCCAGTGACGGAGTAAATGCGACCCTATCTTTTTACGAGACATTACTAGAAAAGTACCCAGTGAAAGGAAAATCGGTGCTGGTGGTGGGGAGCCAACTCCCTTGGCTCGAGGGGATTTTCTTGGCGTTTAAAGCTGGGTCGATCACGACCGTTGATTTCAACAAACCGATTGCAGATTATCCCGGATTGAAGCTGTGGAATATTGCTGAGCTTGACGATACAGATGAGACGTTTGACGTGGTAGCTTCTTATTCGTCGCTGGAGCACGATGGGCTGGGGAGATATGGCGATCCGCTAAACCCAATCGGGGATCGGCTCAGAAAGATGAAGGTAATTGCGCTGAGGTGCTCGGTTCTATGGGATCCAATTTTCTTCGAATGTGTTGCCCAACTATGCTTCCTACGTGTTCACTCTCTGCTGAAATTTACTGCATCCTGCCACATCTTTGCATCAGCTGAAGCGTGCATGTACTTGCCAAGACCTGTTATTCCTCCAACACTTCTCCTCTTACCCTTCGCTGCCATGTCCCTTTGCATCTGTCCCCTTGCGGCTGCACAGATCGGGGGCCTATTGAAGCCAGGAGGGCTCTTCTTCCTAGGGGTGCCAGTGGGCAACGACACGCTGGTGTTCAATGCGCATCGTGTGTATGGTCCCATCCGCATGCCACTCCTGCTTGAGGGATGGGAGCTGCTGGACGTGTTTGGGGTGTCCAGTCTCGAAGCAGCTCATAGGGAGAACCTGAACGCAACAATCCTACAGCCGGTCATGGTGTTGAGGTAGAGGTTTCTGAATGCAGCTATGCATAATCTTGTCGGAGCAATGCATGCTCTTGCCATAGTAAACCTAACTTTCAGACGCTGAAGGGGGTATCTTGCCCCTAAGGTCGTATCCCCGCCAAGTGTCAAGAGCGGTTAGTGTCATGACACTAACTCGGGAAACACATGGAGGACTAGTCCTCCTGGTGTCAGCTAAACCGAACAACGGGATCGCGGGAAATCGCACAATCTGCCCAACATTGACACCAGGCTGGAGCCGCGCTCACTCGCGGCTCCACTTGGTGTCAACCGGTAACCTAGTTTGACACCAACCACTTCTTGACACTTGCCAGGGATACTAAATGTCTCCATGGGCAACCACAGGCGCGGCTAGCAGTACATTGGCGGATCAGATCTCCAGAAGTAGGACTCGAGTGTATTATATCAAAGCAATCTACTCTGCTTTCCTGAAAAGTTGAGAAATTTTCAGTAGGGTAAGGTTTCTTTCTTCATTGAGTTTTCTTTGAGTTGTGAGAGTAATTTTTTAGAGCTGCCTCTGTTGGAGTATAAAGGGAATTGCACTTAGCATTCTCGCAGGTGCAGCAGTATCGCATCAATCTCTATAGAAGCAACGCTAGCAACAATATCGGATCAGCCCGTACCAAGGGCAGGAAGGTCAACAGTCGCAACAGTCAACTGTCGCGACTGTTGACCATCTGGACCGACGCTTGACTCACCATCGAAGAATGGCAAGAGGCGTAACTGTATATACAGGTTACATGCAGCGACTCGGTAACAAGAAAGAAGTGCAATAGTCAGAGTCACTGTAGAAATGCGTGTAAAGCAGTTATAATAAGGGAATGTACCCCTTAGAGTACATGGCTAGTTAAGACTATTCATATCCCTTGTATTCTATCTTTTTAATCAACTTGGTCATTTACATTCACTATGTTCTGAGTTCCTACAACAAGACTTCCGCTACCAATCTCTTCCAAAACATTCCTATCCTATCCAAGATCCTCACTCTAACATGGTATGAGAGCTAGTTTGGATTATAGGAACTGCTAAAGGGGCTTCCAACAAGCTTCTTTATAACTTACTCTCAACATCAAGAACAACAACGTCAACAAGGGCATCAACATGCCAGGCGCAGACTGCGGAGAGGCTGGAGAAAATCCAGTGCAACCCTCCACCAATGTCGCCTCTACTACGACGACTGTGGACACAGCGCTCCTCGAGCAGCTGATCTCCGCATCAGCGCACTGGAGAGCCATCAGCCGATGAGCATCGACGGCTCCAGCTACGCCCGCAAACCTCCCGATCCTCAAGGAGCTAGATCTGAGCGATCCTTCACCTTTGACAACCGCGGAGCTCAAGGATCTGCTCAAGCACAACAAACACATTACGAGGCAATGGCATCAATGCAGAGCAAGTTCCTTTCAACATCGAAGCTGAGGACAACCAAGCCCTTCGACGGGCAAGACTTCTATACCTGGAGCTTCGAATTCGAGCTACTAGCTCAGGGCGCTCAGATCTGGATGTATTACGACGGTTCGTATCCCTTCCCAACCAACGGCTCACCTCAGGAGAAGACGCAGTACTACAACGAATCGCTCCTGGCCTTCACCGTCCTGATCCGTAACCTGTCGCCCGAAGAACAGCTGAGCATTCGCCCCTTCAAAAACGAGTGGGCGCCCGCGCAGCAGTCCTAGGAACACCTGCGCACCTGCCACATGGCAACAGATTCGGTGACACTCAGTCACCTGCTCAACCCGCTGAACAACGTCAAGATGTTTCCCGGCGAAAAAGGCCAGACCATACATCAACCGCTGCAGGAACCTGAGAGACCAATTCAGGAAAAGCGGCGGCAACTTCCCTGACGACATGTTCGTCACTATCATCCTCGCTGGATTGAGCCCGGAATGGCGTCAATGCAAGTCTCTCCTTCGCACACAAGGCACTCTCAGTGAAACTGCCCTCTGCTCCACGCTTCTCTCTGAGCAGAAGGAAATCGACCTGTACAGCAAAGAGGCAACAAGAAGGAGAAGATCGCCTTTTACGCTCAAGCGCCACCGGACAAGAAAAGACTCTTCTGCAGATACTGCAAGAAGACTGGGCACATGATTCAAGACTGCTGGAAGCTGAACGGTAACAACAACAACCAGAAGGGTGCCGCTACTCACCAGCAAGGAGGAGCCCCAGCGCGCAACCAAACTGTGTCGCCGCCAGCCATCGCCAGCACGTCCCAAGCTCCGGCGCGTCTCTCTGCGAACACAAGCGACAAGGGCAAAAGCAAGGTCTTGATTAGCATGGTGCGTCGTGTGTCAGAATATAATGCTTGTCTAGCCTGCAGTGGGGTACTCTATAGTGAGTACGGCCCCTTAGGGTTTCCTATTTGTATCCCAAACTGTTGCTAGTCAAACCCTCTTCCTTCATTTCTGTTTCTACTTGCTATTGTGACATGGTATCAGAGCAGGTCGACCCTCCTGGGTCGATCCTGTGGGTGGGCCCCACCCGATGCTTCCGCTGCTCTACTGCTGTCGCGCGCCCCGGGCGCGCGACCCTTTCTTCCTGTCGCGCACTCGGAGCGCGCGGCGTTTTTCATCCCGCCGTGCGCTTGGGGCGTGCGGCGGTTTTCTGCCCGCCGTGCGCCCCAAGGCGCGCGGCGGTTTTCTGCTCGTCGCGGCGCCCTGGGGGCCCGCGCGCTGGCCCCTCCTGTCACCTCGTCGCGGCGCCTTGGGGGCCCGCGCGCCGGCCCCTCCCGTCGCCTTGTCGCGACGCCTTGGGGGCCCGCGCGCCGGCCCCTCCCGTCGCCTCGTCGCGACGCCTTGGGGGCCCGCGCGCCGGCCCCTCCCGTCGCCTCGTCGCGGCGCCTTGGGGGCCCGCGCGCCGGCCCCTCCCGTCGCCTCGTCGCGGCGCCTTGGGGGCCCGCGCGCCGGCCCCTCCCGTCGCCTCGTCGCGGCGCCTTGGGGGCCCGCGCGCCGGCCCCTCCCGTCGCCTCGTCGCGGCGCCTTGGGGGCCCGCGCGCCGGCCCCTCCCGTCGCCTCGTCGCGGCGCCTTGGGGGCCCGCGCGCCGGCCCCTCCCGTCGCCTCGTCGCGGCGCCTTGGGGGCCCGCGCGCCGGCCCCTCCCGTCGCCTCGTCGCAGCGCCTTGGGGGCCTGCGCGTCGCCCCCTCCCGTCGCCTCGTCGCGGCGCCTTGGGGGCCCGCGCGCGGCCCCTCCCGTCGCCCGTCGAGCCGCCCTCGAGGGCCCGTGCGTGGCCCCCCCTCCCGTCACCCGCCGTGGCGCCCTCGGGGGGGCCGCGCCCTGCTCCTTCGTGGCGCCCAGGATACCCTCCTGCCGCCTCCCTTTCCCTCCGTGACCCGCCCCTGCTGCTTCCCGCGCTCCTACCTGCGTTAGGGTTTTGGGGTGAATGCCTCTAGCTTTGCTTGTCCTTGTGAACCTGCTCTATGCCTGCTTGCTGTGCTGATTATACCCCACTTGACTATGGGGGTGTGTCAGAATATAATGCTTGTTTAGCCTGCAGTGGGGTACTCTATAGTGAGTACGGCCCCTTAGGGTTTCCTATTTGTATCCCAAACTGTTGCTAGTCAAACCCTCTTCCTTCATTTCTGTTTCTACTTGCTATTATGACATCATGGACCGCCTTGCCCTAACCGCCACTACCGCTTATTCCGCAGCTGGGAAGATATGTTCGCAGATCCGCCTCAGGAGCGGCCCGAAGGATCAGTCGAAGAAGAAGAAGAGAACGACCCAACCTACGATGAGTTGACGGTCGGACGGATGCAATTTGACTGGGAAGCGCCGGAGTGGATCCAGGAGTCACCACATGCACGCATCGCATACGACGAGGAAGGATGTTATTATGACTACGAGAACGATCACGACATGGAACATCACATCACTCCGAAACTTGCCAATCTGGCCAAGGCGAGAAAAGAAGTCAACACGTGGTACCTGGACAGCTGCTGTGGTCAGCACATGGTGTCATCAGTCTCAACAGAGAGCGACTCTCCAACGAAGTGGAGATCACCGTCGCCAACAGTCAAACCATCTACGCCAGCAGCCGCCGACAAGTGCAACTGCAGTCACACGACACCGGCTACTGCATCCACATAAGCAATGTTCTCATCGTGCCGGAATTCCGGTACAACCTCTTGTCCCTCCACCAGCTGATGAAGTGCGGGGTTGGCCTGCAAACAACAGAAGACGAGATGCACTTAATATACAACGGTATCTTCATCGGAAAGGCAACAAGTGTGGAAGGCGTGTTCGTGCTTGACTTCGAGTCACCCAGAACCTCTGGGGACAACGAACACATCCTTGTCCTTGACCCTCCGGGCCAGGGCCCTCGATATCAGGGCAAAACATCCTGATTACCCTGATTTCAGGATGCTGTTTTAAATATGCCCTGTAATTTCAGAATGTTGTTCATTTTTACCCTGTGGTCTCAGGATGTTGCTGTATGATATGCCCTGAAATTTCAGGATTGCTGTAGTGTTTTGCCCTGTAGAGTCAGGATGAATTTCGAGGATTGCCCTGACGCGAATTTTGGGGGGGTGCTAGGGTGGGGGGAAGGGTGGGGGGGCGGGGGGGAGGGGGGGGTGTGGGGGCTGGTTTTCCCTTGATTTTTTTCCCCTTGATTTTTTCCACCATGTTTTTTTCACGCTTTCTTCCGATCGCTTGACACGCACGCACCAACCAGCCAACCACCAACCATGCGTTCGTTAGCAGTTAGTCATACCCGACGCGGACGATGTCGCGGCGCCACCAGCATCGGCTGACCCTGATTGATGCTTTTTTGCCTTGACAGGTCAGGATGTACTTCTGCCTAAGCCATGAAGATACAGGATGGCTTAACAAAAGTGCCCTGAAAAATCAGGGCATTTTTTTGGATTCTGCAAAGTTACCCTGAGGCCTCAGGATGCCCTAGATCCTAGCGAGGGCCCTGCTCCGGGCCACCCGTCGCCACCAAGGTGGAGCCACCCAGAAGAAACCGATTATCAGCCACCCGACCTCGACGGAACCTTCCGCACCCCTGCCGTACCCATCGCCTCAACAACAAACCCTGCAGAAACAGGACCGCAAGCAGTGGAAGAAGGAGAGGAGATCAAGTCAGAAACGGCAGTCGGAACAACTGAACCGACAAGCACGCAAACCTTCTGGCCGCCTGTTGAACGCCCCACCGGTTGGAACACAACCGAAGGATGGGACGCAGTCGATATGCGCTGGGTCACGGAGAACACCGCACTGGATGAAGCCATCGCTACTGAAACTGGATGGGGAAGCATCGCCGAAGTACCTGCAGAAGAAGCAGCAGGAGAACCGGAAATTACTGAAGAGGCACCAGCAGCAGAGGAGGAAGAGTTACTGACGGAATACGGACCTCACCTGATTCCTATCACAATGAACGACAGGGATTATCTTCGCCTTGAGACAAGGGGAGTGACGATCGGCGATACCGACTTCGAGGAAGGAGAAATTACGCAACCGGATGATCGTCGCGCACGAACTTCGCCCCCGCCTCCCGACAGGCCACTGGAGCTGCAGACGATGATCGACACCATCACCATCGGCGACACCAGTGGAACGTATCACGGCACGACAATTCAAGCAGTGGCAGTACAAGTTGCCGTGCCCAATGAACCTGCGGACGAAGCCAGGCAAGAGACAGCGGAGGAGATATTGGGATGAGAGAAGGAACTGTACGCTCGCACCAAGGAATACTGGGCCAACGGAGACATCTGGCACCAACGCATGGGACATCCATCGATTGAAGTGCTCAACAATTGCATCAACGCAAATGTTTTTGCGGCAGACGCACTGTTGCTGCCCGATGGAAAGCTGCTGAAACCACGAACCGACTTACCCAACTGCACCGTCTGTCCGGCAGCCGCACTCTGTCACACGCCCTTCGCCGAAACGATTCCTGGAGCCGAACGATACAAACCGCTGGAGAAGGTTTACAGCGACTTCCTGGTGTTCACGGCGAAAGGAGTTGGAGGGGAGCAGTACACTCTTACCTTCATCGACGCCGGCACACGCTTCGTCTGGGCCGTGAAAGTCAAGGACCGCTACCTCGCCTACTACTGCTTCGAAGTCTGGCTCGCCATGGCAGAGAATCAAAGTGATGGCCACAAACTGAAGGCGTTCCAGACACACGGAGCCCTGGAGTACATGTCGGACGACTTCAAGACCCTATGCAAGCAAAAGGGGATCAAGAGGATGATCTCTCTGCCTTACGCCCACGAGCAGCAGGGATTGGCCGAAAGAACCAACAGGAGCCTCGCGACAAAAATGCGAGCCCTCATGAAACAGTCGGCTGTGCCAACGAAGTATTGGCCCTTCGCGATGGCGCATGCAGTTCGGCTGCACAACATGCTCTCCTCAAAGGCACTGCCCAACAACAGCTCACCCTTCAAGGAGTGGACCAGAAAACACCCTGACACACGCATGTTGCGAGTCTTCGGGTGTATGGTACAGTACCGCCCCCACACTGCCCGAACCGGAAAATTTGAGGACCGCGATTGCTGGGGCATTCACCTCGGAATCGAATCCGAATACCACGCCTGGACAATCCTGGACTTCGCCACCCACCAGCTCACGCGTTCACGTGACTGCATCTTCTACGAAATACTGACTCTGCCACTGTACCGCCAGCACCACACTGCACAAAACGCACAGGACAACATTTTTCAGGGACAGCACAGCTACGCCAATGACGAGGACGACGTCGACGTGGCAGGAGAACAGCCAGACGAGCCAGCAACAGATAAAGCACCTTTCGTCCCCGTTACAGAGCAGTTCGGCACCCCCACATACTTTCCAACAGACACCGATCCCCACGAAGCAGTACAGGCACAACATGATTATGCAAGTGCAGAAATGCACTCACCCATGAATGAAGATCCAACTCGCGACTCCTCCCGTGACACCTTTCGCGACATCCCTGGCGACGACGACGACGTGGTCGAAGTAACGACCACAGCCGAATCCAACCTCACTGGCCTTCGCATCCTTGGTCTCGCTGTCGCCGTTCGGGGTAACCAGCAGCTGGTTGAGCCCACCACCGTTTGCCAGGCTCTCAACGGGCCCGATGCTGAGAAGTGGAGAGCCGCCATGGCCGCAGAAGTCGCTGCACTCCAACGCCGCAGTACCTGGAAGCTGGTACCACGCCGCCACGCAAAGGGGTGAAAAAATCTTACAGGGAAATGGGTCTTCAGAATCAAGACCCTCGCAGACGGAACGGTCGAAAAATTCAAAGCGCGCTGGGTGGTTCGCGGATTCGAGCAGACACGATTCGTGGACTACAACCAAACGTTCGCACCTGTCGGTCGACATACCTCAGTGCGTATTCTTCTCTGCATCGCCGCCGTGAAACAGCGCCCACTTCACAAAATCGACGTCTCCAACGCGTTCCTCTACGCGATCGTAGACGCCATCATCTATGTCGAGCAACCCCATGCGTTCTGTGAGGATCTAGGATCGAGCTCAGAAAAGAGAGTTTGAATTGAATGAATGATCACCTGGGTACAACACGAGGCTATATATAGGCTCGACACAAGGCCCCGTAACCAGGTGTTACGCGAAGGTTCCGCAGGTCGCAAAGCGTCCCGAACAGATCCTTCCCGAATTCGGTAGAAGGCAATTCGGTGGCAACCGAAAAGCCCAGAATTCGGTGCACGCAACCTAGCTCGGTGCTATAACTATAATAAAATATAGGAAAGCACCTAGCCTAGGAAATCAAGCAATTTATGCATGCATATCATTATCCTATGCTAGAAATAGCATAATAAAGTAAAGGCAAGCAAGCATAGCTCGCATAAGCCGTCGTACTCTCACACGTCCCCTCCTCAAAGCTGGGTGGCGTGAGATACACCCTGCTTGACAAGATAGTCCTTGAGAGCACGGCGTGCGTTGCCCATATCAGCTTCTGCAACCCAACTGTCCTCAGTGGGGTCGTATCCCTTCCAGCGTATCAGGAACTCGAGGGTCTTGCCGCCGCGGCGCCGATGAGTGAGAACACGTTCCACTTCGTACTCGAGTTCATCCTGTATGAGAACAGGTGGTGGTGGCGGTAGCTGCCGTCCCTGGAACTGTTGGTTGGGGTCCTTGTAGGGTTTCAGTAGCTGCACATGGAAAGCATTGTGAAGCTTCCACGTATCTGGTAAGCGCAAGCGGAATGTAACTGGTGTCACCTGTGCCTCAACGAGAAAAGGACCACAGAAGCGAGGCCGGAGTTTGGATGGGAGGTGAGACAGGTTTAAGTTGCGTGTGTCAAGAAGCACCTGATCTCCGACTGCTACTGAATGATCACGTCGCTGACGATCGGCATACTGCTTCTAGGAGGTCTGCATCGTGGTGAGTCGTCGCTGAGTCTTCTCCCATAGCTGCTGCATGGTGGTGACGAAGTCATGTGCGGCTTGGACGTGTGACGGTGCAGGTGGCTGCTGTGGTATAAGTGGTTCCCGTCCGTAACACAGGAAGAAAGGAGTTTTCCTTGTGGCCGCATGTGATGCGTTGTTGTAAGCGAACTCTAAGGTCGGTAACTGTGTGTCCCAGTGGCTGACATCGTCCTTGCAAGCTGTGCGCAGTAACTGTTCAACCACCTGATTGAGTCGCTCTGTCTGTCCGTCAGTCTGGGGGTGGTATGCTGAAGACATTGCAAGCTTTGTCCCCAACAGTCCCATGAGCTCCTTCCAGAACTTACTCGTGAATTTGGGGTCTCTGTCTGAGATGAGTGTAGCGGGGATGCCGTGGATGGTGATGATGCGGTCGAAGAAGAGGCGAGCAGTTGCTTCAGCTGTAGCTATGGCGTTGGTCGGGATGAAGTGACCCATTTTGGAGAACTTATCGATCACTACGAGGATGGAATCATGTCCCCGTGAGGTCGAGGGAAGTCATGTGATGAAGTCGAGACTAACGACCTGCCATGGCTGCTCCGGTACGGGTAGAGGCTGAAGTAACCCTGCTTTTTCTGCTTGCTGTTCTTCATCCGCTGGCACGTGTCGCAAGAGGTGACGAACTGCTGCACGTCTGCTGCCATCCCGGGCCAGTAGTAATACTTTGCTATCCCTGCTAACGTCTTGTTGCTCCCGAAATGTCCCGCGTAAGGTACGTCGTGAAACTCCTCCAACAGAATCTGCCGTAGCGGGGCGTAATTCGGTACCCAAATCTTCCCTGAACCCTTCCTTACAGCTAAGTCTTTCTCCCACTGTAACAGCTTCTTGGTCTGTGCTGTAGCGATCTCTGCGTCCACGGAGTACCCATGTTGGAATAGACCCTTGAGCAGAGGGTTCATCCCGTCGAGCTGGATGCCTGCTACATGTCCGGGGCGGCTCAAAGCGTCTGCCTTGTTGTGTAGCCCGGGCTTGTATACGATGTCGTAGTGGAAGTGAGTTTCCAAGAAGTCCACCCACTGTCAGAATGAACAAGAGAGTGATTGCACTAGGAAAGAGTTGGGTACAAGTAGGAAACCCTAAACTTACTGTACCCCATAGTAACTACCCCACTACAGCCTAAACAAACCGTAGCAGATATAACATTTGACACACCCCCATAGGCAAAGTGGGGGAGAGCAAGGGGTCACAAGACCAGTCAAGAAAGGCAAAGCAAGATCAGGGTGGATCACAACGTCACCACACACTCTGAGCACAAGCAAAGGGCCACAAGGCCAGTCCACATGCAGAGGCATATATGCAACACAAACAGCACAGTGATCTCTACCTAGCAAAGCAAGCATGCAGGTACATATAAATATATATATATCACAGTACAAGCAAAGCCTACAGCAAGTGAGGAAAAGTGGGCACAAGCCCTAGCATAGTGCAGAAACGCTGATGATCACCAGACTGAAGTGCCTTGGTGAATATATCAGCAGTGTTGGCCCGAGTGGCCACGTAACGCAGACGAAGCTGACCACGCTGCTGCAACTCTCGAGCCAGGAAGTAACGCAGAGCGATGTGCTTCGTTCTGTGCTCCAGTCTGTGCTCCTCACACAAGGCAATGGTAGCCTTGTTGTCGACGTACAGCACTGGAGGAGAACGAGGCCGCTCTCCCAAGTCAGTCAGCAGGTAGGTGAGCCAGCGTAACTCCTGTGCAGCCATGGCTGTGGCGTAGATCTCAGCCTCACAACTGGAGCTGAGAACAGAAGACGAACGTGTAGAACGCCAAGAAACTGAACCAGAGCCAAGGCTGAAGGTGAAACCCTGTGACGACCGCTGAGTAGCCTGGTCGTCAACCCAAGAAGCATCTGAGTGCCCAGTGAGGACAACTGAGCTCCTCCCTCCAAGCACGAGTCCCATGCCTGATGTACTGCACAAGTAGCGCAGTACCCTCTTAGCAGCATCCATGTGCATCTTTCGGTGCCGACCAGGAGCCACGTAGCAAGCCAGAAGGCCAAGAGGGTCCGCGAGGTCAGGACGAGTGCAAGTCATCAGGTACATGAGACAGCCAACTAGCTCTGGGTAAGGACCACTCGGCTCTACGGACTCGTCCGAAGGTGGAGCTGAGAGCGAGTGACCTGTAGCCAGAGGAGTGGCCTGTGCCGAGGACCAGGTGAAGCCGAAGCGCTGAAGGACCTGCTGCACCATGTGTGACTGAGTCAGTGTGATGGTGCGGCGTGCTCTGTCCCGGGTGATCTGCAAGCCAAGGTAGCTGCGCACTTCACCCAAGTCTGTGCACGTGTGTCTCTTCTGCAGCTCCGACTTCACCAGGGCGAGAGCCTCAGTGTCAGCAGTGGCAAAGACCAAGTCGTCGACGTACACGAGGATGTAGAACGGCGGCAGCGAAGTGTCGGTGCGCAGAAACAGCGACGGGTCAGCAGTAGAAGGCGCGAACCCAAGAGCCGCAAGTGTAGTCCTCAGTGTGTCGTGCCACTCACGTGGCGCCTGGCGGAGACCGTAGACCGGCCGCCGGAGGCTCCACTGGGTACCACGAGGGAACGACCCAGTGAAGCCAGGAGGGCGGCGCAGCCAGATCTCCTCGTGCAGGCTGCCCTGCAAGAAAGCTGTGCTGAAGTCAAGAGAGTGAAGCTCGTAGTCACGCTGAGCGGCAACGTGCAGTAGCACCCGAAGAGTGGTCATCTTCGGGGTGGGGGAGAAATTCTGGAAGAAGTCTACTCCCTCTCGCTGACTGAAGCCTCGAGCAACGTAACGAGCCTTGAAGATAGGCGGAGAACCTGGCGGCCGCTTCACCCTGAAAATCCACATGCCACTGACGATGTTCGCCCCAGGAGGGGGAACCTCGTCGACGTAAGTGCCAGTGGACTTCCAGGATGCCATCTCTGCGTCCATGGCTGACTGCCACTGAGAGGAGTACTCACCCGCGATCGCCTCAGCGTAAGAGCGCGGGGTCGGGATGTCTGGTGCATCCGGGTCTCCCTCAGGTGCAATCAGCATGGACACGAGATGAGGTACAGCGACGGCAAAGCACTCAAACTCCTCCTGCCTGTCCTCAAGGACGTCCGTGCCAAGAGCACACTCACCCCCGACGGACGGAGGACAGACAGACTCAGACTCAGACTCAGCAACAAGACTCGCAGCGTAGTCTAGACGACAGTGAGCAGCAAAGTCGACAAGCTCAGCAACTAAGGCAGACGCAACAGCTGACTCAAAGGAAGGGTCAGTGACAACAGTGGCCAGGAGACGCGTGACAGTAGGACTAGCAGCACGAAGAGAGGCAGACTCCGGGTCAGCAAGGGCATGAAGAGAGGACGCAGGAGGAGAAGGCAGAGGGACACGCTGTGGAGCAGTGGAAAGACGAAGCGTCATCTGGTAAGTGCCTGGGACAGCAGGAGGACGCTGACGCGGGACACGACGACCAGTGCGAGCAGCACAAACAGGTGACGCAGAACGAGACTCAGGCGACACAGGACGAGACTCAGGCTCACGACGCTCCATAAGACCTCCTGTCGGACCAGAGTAGGGAGAAGGAGCAGGGAGTGGCGAGGCAGGCTGTAACTGTGACTGCGACTGGACAGGCGGAGGACACTCCAAGGAGGGAGTAGGAGAAGGAGGAGGCAGCCGACCAAGAACCTGCTGAAGTAGGGGAACAAAGTGCGGTTGTGGTCGTGAAGTGCCCCCAGAACCAGTAGAGACAGCACCAGAACCTCTAGCAGTAGCTCCAACTCCCTCAGCACCACCAGCAGCACCTCCAGTAGGACCAGCAGCACCACAAGCAGTACCTCCAGCAGCACCAGCAGCACCTCCAGCAGGACCAGCACTAGCAGCACCTCCAGCAGCACCAGTACCTCCAGCAGCACCAGCCCCAGTACCAGTAGCACCACCAGCAGCTCCAGCAGCTCCAGTACCTCCAGCAGCACCAGCAGCACCTCCAGCAGGACCAGCTCCAGCAGCTCCAGTAGCACCCCCAGTCCCAGCAGCTCCAGTACTGCCAGTACGAGCACCTCCAGGACCAGCGGCTCCAGCACCTCCAGCGCCAACCCCAGGGTCAGCAGCAACACCAACTCCAGTAGGCTCAGCGCCCTCAGCTCTAGCTCCAGTAGCACCTCCAGCTCCCACAGCACCACGGCGGCGGCGACAGTACCGAGAGTACCACTCACGCAGCTGCTGGGAAGAGAGAACGCCCCCAGGCGCAGCACCCCCAGGCTCAGGACCTCCAGACTCAGCACCCCCACGGACAGCACCCCCAGTCTCAGCACCCCCAGGCTCAGCACCCGCAGTCTCCGCACCCCCAGGCTCAGCACCCCCAGTCGCAGTACCCCCAGACCCAGCACCACCAGGCTCAGCACACTCAGTACCTCGCGCAGGACCAGAGTCGACAGCTACCTCGACAGGCTCGACCGGGTCTACCTGGGAAACACCTGAGGGAGCAGGACCCTGGGGAGGCAGGGGGTCTACCGAAGCAGCACCTGGCGTGAGGAAGAGCGGCGGAGGGGGGAGCGGGGCAGTGCGGTAGGGGAAGAGACGGTAAAAGGGGACCGACTCGTCAAACGTGACGTCCTGAGAGAGGAAGACACGGCGCGAGGTGGGGCGGTAAAACTGCCAGCCAGGCGCGTCAGGGACAAAGCCCATGAAGACACAAGGAACGGCACGGGAGGAGAGCTTGTCCGCAGACGTATCGCGGACAAAGGCACGAGATCCCCAGACACGGAACACAAACGCATCGCCAACCGCTTCCGTCCAACGCAGTGTCGGCGAGGTCTCCGGAACGGAGACACAGGGCCAGAGGTTGAGCTCATGCGCGGCGTACCGGACCGCAAACGGCCACAGAAAATGGGGGGCAGCCGCATGGATCAAGGAGGTATGAGCGACCTCCATGACCAAGCCAATTCGGCGCTCGGCAACCCCATTCTGCAGAGGAGAGGCCGGAAGCGTGAACGTCTGCTCAATGCCCTCCCCTTGACAGAAGGCCTCCAAGAGGCCGGAGGAAAACTCACGACCTCTGTCAGAGTGCAGTCGCAGGACGGGAAGGTCCGTGCGAAAGCGCCTCTCCAACTGGAGACGAGTAGCGCGGATCCAAGGGATCAAGACAGCAGGGACCTCTCCCTTGGTGCGCAAGGGGAAGACCGTGGTGTAACGCGTGTAGTCGTCAACTACCAGCAGGAAGTAGCGCTCTCCGCCCTGTCCACGGACGCGGGCTGGGCCCCACACGTCCATGTGAAAGGTCTGCAGAGGAGCCTCGGTCGGGGGGAACTCAGAGGAGTGAGGAGTGGCACGCTGCCGCCCCTCGACACAGGGAAGGCAAGGAGGGGCAGGGGACGGTGGTAGGGGAGGCAGTGACCTGGGGAGACCAGAGACAAGGAAACGAGAGTGCATGCCACGAAGGCGCTGCATCGAAGGGTGCCCAAGGCGGTGGTGCCAGAGGACCGTCCGGTGCGACAGGGTGCGACACGAGCAGGGGGCGGACAACTGACCTGACGCAGACGCAGACGCCGCTACCTGAGGGGACTCAGTGGTCAGTGTGTACAAGTCCGACCCCGGCTGCCGAGTGAAGGTAGCTAGGTGACGACCCGTCTGGGCACACGTGCAGTGTGTCACACGCTCGTAGGCAGGGGTGAACTGGTGAACACCCGCGTCCTGGAGCACAGAACCCGCCACCAAGTTCGTAGAGAACGAGGGGAGGTAAAGGCCTGACAGTGTGCCGGACTGGACAGCAGGACAAGGGAGGGCAGTGGTGCAGGTCGCAAGGACCGGACCCCCGGAGGGGTCAGCCAGGGAGACAGCAACCGGCCTAGGGAGCTGCTCGAGGGCAGTGCGGTCGCGAAAGAAACAGCGGGAAGCACCTGAGTCTAGTGTGAAGGTGTGCAGTGCCTCAGTAGACGCAGTACCTGAAGGCGCAGACTCACAAGCACCTGAAGTAGCAGACACACCTGCACCTAGAGCAGCAGCCTCACCAGGACCAGGGGCAACAGACGCACTAGCACCTAGAGCGGCAGCCTCACCGGCACCTGGAGCAGCAGACTGGATACCGGGGTCAGGCGGCACACACAGGTGACAGCCTCCCTCGGCACTAGTAGACAATGCATACATTGCAGTGAGAATAGCATCATAGTCAAGAGCAAAGATATCTACCCTCTGCCTAAGCAGCTCCACCGAGTCGGGGAGCTCAGCGTCGTCGCCAAACTCTGTACGCCAAGCGTCGCTCAGACGGGCAAAGCAGCGGGACTCTGTGTGACCACGCGTACCGCAAGGCTGACCAGTCCGGACACCCGTGCTAATAACGTACGGGCAGCGAGCACTACTCAGCGACCCTCTACTCTGAGCGAAGCTGCTGGGGCGAAAGAGTCTCGCGCGGACGACGCTGCTGCTGCACAGGGCCACTACAAGAAGCTCCCGAACTACCCACTCCAAGACGACTCCCACTACTGCCACCCCGACAACCCCAACTGGCGTACCACTCACGAAGCTGCTGGGGCGTGAGGGACACACGCGGACGACCCTGGAGCTGCATCTGGCCACGCCAGGAGCAGTAGTAGAAGCAGGAGCAGCAGGAGCAGCAGTAGCAGTAGCAGCAGCAGCAGCACGGGCAGGGCAGTGCTCACCAGTGGTGGGAAGGGCAGGCGCACGGCGGAGGCGACTGCTGGGCCGCTACAGCGGCTGGTGCAGGGGCGGCTGCTCCAGGGGCGGCTGCTCCAGGTGTGAGAATCTGAGGAAGGAATGATTGCATTGAGCAACATGAGGAGTACAAGTAGGAAACCCTAAAGTGTTGTACCCCATATTGACTACCCCACTACAGCCTAAACAGACTATAGCATGTATAGTTCGACACACCCCCATAGGCAAAGTCGGGGAGAACAAGGGGTCACAAGACCAGTCAAGAGAAGCAAGGCAAGCCCAGGGTGGATCACAACGTCACCACACAATCTGAGCACAAGCACAAGGCCACAAGGCCAGTTCACAAGTAGAGTTATACATCAAGAAGAACAAGCAAGGCAGTGATCACAACCTAGCAAGAGTATGCATGCAAGTGCAGGAATATATAGATCACAGTACAAGCAAAGTCAACAGGTGAGCAAGTGAGGCCAAGTAGGCACAAGACCTAGCAAAGTACACAAGCGCTGATGATCACAAGGCGGAAGTGCCTTGGTAAAGATATCAGCAGTGTTGGCCTCAGAGGCCACGTAAGCAAGGCGCAGCTGACCCCGCTGCTGCAGCTCACGAGCAAGGAAGTAGCGAAGAGCAATGTGCTTCGTTCTGTGCTCCAGTCTGTGCTCCCGACACAAGGCCAGCATGGCCTTGTTGTCTACGTACAGAACTGGAGGAGAACGAGGCTGCTCTCCAAGGTCAGTCAGCAGGTAGGTGAGCCAGCGTAGCTCCTGTGCAGCCATGGCCCCTGCGTAGATCTCGGCCTCACAGCTGGAGCTGAGAACAGAAGACGAGCGGGTAGACCGCCACGAGACAGAGCCGGAACCAAGGCTGAAGATGTAACCCTGTGACGACCGCTGCGTAGCCTGGTCGTCAGCCCAAGAAGCGTCTGCGTGACCAGTGAGGACCACTGGACGTCGCCCTCCAAGCACTAGCCCCATGCCCGACGTACTGCACAAGTAGCGCAACACCCTCTTCGTCTCCCACTGCTGCAGCTGTCGCTGAGGGGGGTGGATGTGTGGGAGCCTGGGGTTTAGGGTTTAAGGGGGGTGCCGTGGGAGTGGAGCTAGGGTTTGAGCAGGGGGTGTGTGTCGAGGGTGTGGGGCAGTTGGAGGAGGTTGTGTGAAGGTAGCTGTCTTGTAGCCTGCAGCGCCTGTAGTCTGTCGCCCTTGCTTCGGTAGCCAGTGAGCCTGTTGCACCAGTCGCCAGTGGGTCCGTTGCTCCTGCCGCTCGTCTATAGCCGCGGAGCCAGTCACTCCAGTAGTCCGTCGCCCTTGCTTCGGTAGCCACTGAGTCAGCCGCTCCTGTGCCCGTGCCTCTGTCCTCTCATCCCTCTGTCCTCTCATCCCCCTGTCCTCTCATCCCCCCGTCCTCTCATCCCCCCGTCCTCTCATCCCCCCGTCCTCTCGTCCCCCTGTCCTCTCGTCCCCCTGTCCTCTCGTCCCCCTGTCCTCTCGTCCCCCTGTCCTCTCGTCCCCCTGTCCTCTCGTCCCCCTGTCGTCTCGTCCCCCTGTCCTCTCATCCCCCCGTCCTCTCACCCCTCTGTCCTCTCGTCCCCCCGTCCTCTCACCCCCCTGTCCCCTCATCCCCCTGTCCTCTCATCCCCCTGTCCTCTCATCCCCCTGTCCTCTCATTCTCACCCCCCCGTCCTCTCATCCCCCTGTTCCCTGTCCTCTCGTCCCCCCATCCTCTCATCCCCCCGTCCCCTGTCCTCTCGTCCGCCTGTCCCCTCATCCCCCTGTCCTCTCATCCCCCTGTCCTCTCATCCCCCCGTCCTCTCATCCCCCTGTTCCCTGTCCTCTCGTCCCCCCATCCTCTCATCCCCCCGTCCCCTGTCCTCTCGTCCGCCTGTCCTATCATCCCCCCGTCCTCTCATCCCCCTGTCCTCTCATCCCCCTGTCCTCTCATCCCCCTGTCCTCTCATCCCCCCGTCCTCTCAACCCTCCGTCCTCTCATCCCTCTGTCCTCTCATCCCCCTGTCCTCTCATCCCCCTGTCCTCTCATCCCCCTGTCCTCTCATCCCCCTGTCCTCTCATCCCCCCGTCCTCTCATCCCTCTGTCCTCTCATCCCTCTGTCCTCTCATCCCCCTGTCCTCTCATCCCCCTGTCCTCTCATCCCCCCGTCCTCTCATCCCCCCGTCCTCTCGTCCCCCCGTCCTCTCGTCCCCCCGTCCTCTCGTCCCCCTGTCCTCTCGTCCCCCTGTCCTCTCGTCCCCCTGTCCTCTCGTCCCCCTGTCCTCTCGTCCCCCTGTCGTCTCGTCCCCCTGTCCTCTCATCCCCCCGTCCTCTCACCCCTCTGTCCTCTCGTCCCCCCGTCCTCTCACCCCCCTGTCCCCTCATCCCCCTGTCCTCTCATCCCCCTGTCCTCTCATCCCCCTATCCTCTCATTCTCACCCCCCCGTCCTCTCATCCCCCTGTTCCCTGTCCTCTCGTCCCCCCATCCTCTCATCCCCCCGTCCCCTGTCCTCTCGTCCGCCTGTCCTCTCATCCCCCCGTCCTCTCATCCCTCTGTCCTCTCGTCCCCCTATCCTCTCATCCCCTCGTCCTCTCATCCGCCTGTCCTCTCATCCCCCCGTCCTCTCATCCCCCCGTCCCCCTGACCTCTCGTCCCCCTGTCCTCTCGTCCTCTTGTCCTCACATGCCCCTGTCCTTTCATCCTCCCGTCCTCTCAGTTCATATCCTCTCTGTCCCCCTTCTCTCTGTTTCCCTTCTCCTCATCGCCTTTCTCCCTGTCCCTCGTCTTCCTCACCCCCTTCCCCGTATACCTATCCCCTACTACCACCATTGCCTTCCCTGCCCTTCCTCACCCTCCCTCCTATTTCCCCCCACCCTCTGCCTCCCTTTCCCTCACCCTCTCCCCATGTGTGGCAACTGTCAGCAAGCTGATCGCCACCGCACCTCCTCCCTCAACAGAGGACAATGCACTGATGTGGATGGAGACCGGGGGTTGTCCACCTCCAACACCACCTGTTGGCTCGTACACCATATGATGGCACTCAATTTTATCACCGTTGATTCTCACTGCAGGAGAGCTTATGTTGTGCCATTCTTGAAACCAAGACCATTGAGGCAAACATGTTTGGTGGACAAGTGCTCATTCGCATAAATGTGGATTCCAAAATTCAGTGTAAAATCCTTTATACATGTATACGCCTGCTGTGACTTGAGCCACTTGACACATACGCGTGCTAATTATGCTGAGTCATGAGCAAAAACATCAAACTACCGTACTTGCTTTAGAAGGTGCAAACTGTTGCTGCCAAAATCATGCAGGTAGGAGGTGTAGTATCAGTAGGCTACATAGGCTCAATCGTGTGGTGGTAATGTCTTGTATGCCGTGAAAATTTCCAACAAACACAAAAATGTTCCGGACACCAAATGGATCTGCACTTCAGTGAAGCAAAACATGGAGAAGTAGAGCAAAGAAAGAGACGAATGGTAATGAGAGCACCACATTGGGAGCAATAAGGGGCCACTCCTGACCTTGAAAGCTGTTGACATATAGTCCATGCGGCTGGTTGAACGCATGTGTGGGGAGGGGTGTGAGGCATGGGCAACATTAGTGCCATGATAGTGAAACGAGCACAAAAAGATAAATCAGTGGTTGTAGTATGCATCAAAGGTTAGAACCAAGAAGACATGGAACCGGATGGAGTAGGAGCAGCCTGTATTTTGTTGCAAAGGGGATAATTGGGTAGTATCACAATGCATGCTAAGTCGACAAAGACGAACGAAGGGTTTACGAAAGATACCTGATGGTAAATGATAAATCACTGGTTTGCACTTGACTTACGCTGTCGCATATGCGCAGTCATAGAAAGCAGGGATGAAATGCGGTGACAGAAAGTGGAAATAGACATTATATTGTGAATTGTAAGCAGTAGCGCCTCTTGTTGTGACGCCAGCACTAGACAGTTTGCTTTGACATGCGCCCCTGGGATATGCTGTTGTGTGATGGGCACAGTAGCGCCTCATGTGGTGACTCCAACCCTAGACACTACATGCTTTGACATGAGCAGTAGTGATATGATGCTGTGACATTAGCAGGAGTGATATGATGCTGTGACATTAGCAGGAGTGATATGATGCTGTGACATTAGCAGGAGTGATATGATGCTGTGACATTAGCAGGAGTGATATGATGCTGTGACATTAGCAGGAGTGATATGATGCTGTGACATTAGCAGGAGTGATATGATGCTGTGACATTAGCAGGAGTGATATGATGCTGTGACATTAGCAGGAGTGATATGATGCTGTGACATTAGCAGGAGTGATATGATGCTGTGACATTAGCAGGAGTGATATGATGCTGTGACATTAGCAGGAGTGATATGATGCTGTGACATTAGCAGGAGTGATATGATGCTGTGACATTAGCAGGAGTGATATGATGCTGTGACATTAGCAGGAGTGATATGATGCTGTGACATTAGCAGGAGTGATATGATGCTGTGACATTAGCAGGAGTGATATGATGCTGTGACATTAGCAGGAGTGATATGATGCTGTGACATTAGCAGGAGTGATATGATGCTGTGACATTAGCAGGAGTGATATGATGCTGTGACATTAGCAGGAGTGATATGATGCTGTGACATTAGCAGGAGTGATATGATGCTGTGACATTAGCAGGAGTGATATGATGCTGTGACATTAGCAGGAGTGATATGATGCTGTGACATTAGCAGGAGTGATATGATGCTGTGACATTAGCAGGAGTGATATGATGCTGTGACATTAGCAGGAGTGATATGATGCTGTGACATTAGCAGGAGTGATATGATGCTGTGACATTAGCAGGAGTGATATGATGCTGTGACATTAGCAGGAGTGATATGATGCTGTGACATTAGCAGGAGTGATATGATGCTGTGACATTAGCAGGAGTGATATGATGCTGTGACATTAGCAGGAGTGATATGATGCTGTGACATTAGCAGGAGTGATATGATGCTGTGACATTAGCAGGAGTGATATGATGCTGTGACATTAGCAGAGTAGATGCTGTGACATTAGCAGGAGTGATATGCTGTGACATTAGCAGGAGTGATATGATGCTGTGACATTAGCAGGAGTGATATGATGCTGTGACATTAGCAGGAGTGATATGATGCTGTGACATTAGCAGGAGTGATATGATGCTGTGACATTAGCAGGAGTGATATGATGCTGTGACATTAGCAGGAGTGATATGATGCTGTGACATTAGCAGGAGTGATATGATGCTGTGACATTAGCAGGAGTGATATGATGCTGTGACATTAGCAGGAGTGATATGATGCTGTGACATTAGCAGGAGTGATATGATGCTGTGACATTAGCAGGAGTGATATGATGCTGTGACATTAGCAGGAGTGATATGATGCTGTGACATTAGCAGGAGTGATATGATGCTGTGACATTAGCAGGAGTGATATGATGCTGTGACATTAGCAGGAGTGATATGATGCTGTGACATTAGCAGGAGTGATATGATGCTGTGACATTAGCAGGAGTGATATGATGCTGTGACATTAGCAGGAGTGATATGATGCTGTGACATTAGCAGGAGTGATATGATGCTGTGACATTAGCAGGAGTGATATGATGCTGTGACATTAGCAGGAGTGATATGATGCTGTGACATTAGCAGGAGTGATATGATGCTGTGACATTAGCAGGAGTGATATGATGCTGTGACATTAGCAGGAGTGATATGATGCTGTGACATTAGCAGGAGTGATATGATGCTGTGACATTAGCAGGAGTGATATGATGCTGTGACATTAGCAGGAGTGATATGATGCTGTGACATTAGCAGGAGTGATATGATGCTGTGACATTAGCAGGAGTGATATGATGCTGTGACATTAGCAGGAGTGATATGATGCTGTGACATTAGCAGGAGTGATATGATGCTGTGACATTAGCAGGAGTGATATGATGCTGTGACATTAGCAGGAGTGATATGATGCTGTGACATTAGCAGGAGTGATATGATGCTGTGACATTAGCAGGAGTGATATGATGCTGTGACATTAGCAGGAGTGATATGATGCTGTGACATTAGCAGGAGTGATATGATGCTGTGACATTAGCAGGAGTGATATGATGCTGTGACATTAGCAGGAGTGATATGATGCTGTGACATTAGCAGGAGTGATATGATGCTGTGACATTAGCAGGAGTGATATGATGCTGTGACATTAGCAGGAGTGATATGATGCTGTGACATTAGCAGGAGTGATATGATGCTGTGACATTAGCAGGAGTGATATGATGCTGTGACATTAGCAGGAGTGATATGATGCTGTGACATTAGCAGGAGTGATATGATGCTGTGACATTAGCAGGAGTGATATGATGCTGTGACATTAGCAGGAGTGATATGATGCTGTGACATTAGCAGGAGTGATATGATGCTGTGACATTAGCAGGAGTGATATGATGCTGTGACATTAGCAGGAGTGATATGATGCTGTGACATTAGCAGGAGTGATATGATGCTGTGACATTAGCAGGAGTGATATGATGCTGTGACATTAGCAGGAGTGATATGATGCTGTGACATTAGCAGGAGTGATATGATGCTGTGACATTAGCAGGAGTGATATGATGCTGTGACATTAGCAGGAGTGATATGATGCTGTGACATTAGCAGGAGTGATATGATGCTGTGACATTAGCAGGAGTGATATGATGCTGTGACATTAGCAGGAGTGATATGATGCTGTGACATTAGCAGGAGTGATATGATGCTGTGACATTAGCAGGAGTGATATGATGCTGTGACATTAGCAGGAGTGATATGATGCTGTGACATTAGCAGGAGTGATATGATGCTGTGACATTAGCAGGAGTGATATGATGCTGTGACATTAGCAGGAGTGATATGATGCTGTGACATTAGCAGGAGTGATATGATGCTGTGACATTAGCAGGAGTGATATGATGCTGTGACATTAGCAGGAGTGATATGATGCTGTGACATTAGCAGGAGTGATATGATGCTGTGACATTAGCAGGAGTGATATGATGCTGTGACATTAGCAGGAGTGATATGATGCTGTGACATTAGCAGGAGTGATATGATGCTGTGACATTAGCAGGAGTGATATGATGCTGTGACATTAGCAGGAGTGATATGATGCTGTGACATTAGCAGGAGTGATATGATGCTGTGACATTAGCAGGAGTGATATGATGCTGTGACATTAGCAGGAGTGATATGATGCTGTGACATTAGCAGGAGTGATATGATGCTGTGACATTAGCAGGAGTGATATGATGCTGTGACATTAGCAGGAGTGATATGATGCTGTGACATTAGCAGGAGTGATATGATGCTGTGACATTAGCAGGAGTGATATGATGCTGTGACATTAGCAGGAGTGATATGATGCTGTGACATTAGCAGGAGTGATATGATGCTGTGACATTAGCAGGAGTGATATGATGCTGTGACATTAGCAGGAGTGATATGATGCTGTGACATTAGCAGGAGTGATATGATGCTGTGACATTAGCAGGAGTGATATGATGCTGTGACATTAGCAGGAGTGATATGATGCTGTGACATTAGCAGGAGTGATATGATGCTGTGACATTAGCAGGAGTGATATGATGCTGTGACATTAGCAGGAGTGATATGATGCTGTGACATTAGCAGGAGTGATATGATGCTGTGACATTAGCAGGAGTGATATGATGCTGTGACATTAGCAGGAGTGATATGATGCTGTGACATTAGCAGGAGTGATATGATGCTGTGACATTAGCAGGAGTGATATGATGCTGTGACATTAGCAGGAGTGATATGATGCTGTGACATTAGCAGGAGTGATATGATGCTGTGACATTAGCAGGAGTGATATGATGCTGTGACATTAGCAGGAGTGATATGATGCTGTGACATTAGCAGGAGTGATATGATGCTGTGACATTAGCAGGAGTGATATGATGCTGTGACATTAGCAGGAGTGATATGATGCTGTGACATTAGCAGGAGTGATATGATGCTGTGACATTAGCAGGAGTGATATGATGCTGTGACATTAGCAGGAGTGATATGATGCTGTGACATTAGCAGGAGTGATATGATGCTGTGACATTAGCAGGAGTGATATGATGCTGTGACATTAGCAGGAGTGATATGATGCTGTGACATTAGCAGGAGTGATATGATGCTGTGACATTAGCAGGAGTGATATGATGCTGTGACATTAGCAGGAGTGATATGATGCTGTGACATTAGCAGGAGTGATATGATGCTGTGACATTAGCAGGAGTGATATGATGCTGTGACATTAGCAGGAGTGATATGATGCTGTGACATTAGCAGGAGTGATATGATGCTGTGACATTAGCAGGAGTGATATGATGCTGTGACATTAGCAGGAGTGATATGATGCTGTGACATTAGCAGGAGTGATATGATGCTGTGACATTAGCAGGAGTGATATGATGCTGTGACATTAGCAGGAGTGATATGATGCTGTGACATTAGCAGGAGTGATATGATGCTGTGACATTAGCAGGAGTGATATGATGCTGTGACATTAGCAGGAGTGATATGATGCTGTGACATTAGCAGGAGTGATATGATGCTGTGACATTAGCAGGAGTGATATGATGCTGTGACATTAGCAGGAGTGATATGATGCTGTGACATTAGCAGGAGTGATATGATGCTGTGACATTAGCAGGAGTGATATGATGCTGTGACATTAGCAGGAGTGATATGATGCTGTGACATTAGCAGGAGTGATATGATGCTGTGACATTAGCAGGAGTGATATGATGCTGTGACATTAGCAGGAGTGATATGATGCTGTGACATTAGCAGGAGTGATATGATGCTGTGACATTAGCAGGAGTGATATGATGCTGTGACATTAGCAGGAGTGATATGATGCTGTGACATTAGCAGGAGTGATATGATGCTGTGACATTAGCAGGAGTGATATGATGCTGTGACATTAGCAGGAGTGATATGATGCTGTGACATTAGCAGGAGTGATATGATGCTGTGACATTAGCAGGAGTGATATGATGCTGTGACATTAGCAGGAGTGATATGATGCTGTGACATTAGCAGGAGTGATATGATGCTGTGACATTAGCAGGAGTGATATGATGCTGTGACATTAGCAGGAGTGATATGATGCTGTGACATTAGCAGGAGTGATATGATGCTGTGACATTAGCAGGAGTGATATGATGCTGTGACATTAGCAGGAGTGATATGATGCTGTGACATTAGCAGGAGTGATATGATGCTGTGACATTAGCAGGAGTGATATGATGCTGTGACATTAGCAGGAGTGATATGATGCTGTGACATTAGCAGGAGTGATATGATGCTGTGACATTAGCAGGAGTGAGCACATGGACAGGCATAAAAAGCATTGATGAGATGCTGTGACATAAACAGGAAATAGACCTTATGCTGTGACTTGGCAGCAGTAGTGCATCATGTTGTGACGCCAACAGTAGACACCACATGCTTTGACATGAGCAGCAGGGATAGGATGCTGTGACATGAGGAGGAGTGAGCACCCCCGCTGTCATAAGAATCAGTGACCAGAGGATGTGACATAAAACGTCAAATTAACATAATGCTGTGACTCGGCAGCAGTGTCAGCTCATGTTGGGATGCCAGCAGCAGAGGCTACATGCTTTGACACGAGCCGCAGTGTGCAGTTGCCGTGACATTATCAGCAGTGACACCGCACTCTATGATGTGGGCGGCAGTAACCATATGATGTGCCATGAGCAGCAGTGACACCGCACCTTATGACGTGGGCAGCAGTGACCATACGATGTGAGCACATGCAGCGGTGACACCGCACGCTATGACGTGGGCAGCAGTGACCATGTGATGTGAGCACATGCAGCAGTGACACCGCACGTTATTACGTGAGGAGCAGTGACCATATGATGTGACATAAGCTGCAGTGACACCGCACGCTATGACGTGTGCAGCAGTACTTATATGATGTGGCATAAGCAGCAGTGACACCGCACGCTATGACGTGAGCAATAGTAACCATATGATGGGACCTAAGCAGCGGTGACACCGCACGCTATGACGTGAGCAGCAGTGAGGTCTCTCATAAGCAGCAGTGACACCGCTCGCTATGACGTGCCTCGCAGTGACCTTATGCTGTGACACAAGCATATGTGACGCCGCATGCTGTGACTGGGACAGCAGTGACGCCGCATGCTGTGATTTGGACAGCAGTGACGCCGCATGCTGTGACTTGGACAGCAGTGACGCCGCATGCTGTGACTTGGACAGCAGTGACGCCGCATTCTGTGACTTGGACAGCAGTGACGCCGCATGCTGTGACTTGGGCAGCAGTGACGCCGCATGCTGTGACTTGGACAGCAGTGACGCCGCATGCTGAGGCACCAGGGCGATGGCGCGCATGCGTTATGCGGGACGAACCTCAGGTTGGAACCGTGGCTCTGACAGTGGCTACGACAGAGGGTGACAACACGCTCGACTTCAGCAGTCCGTCGACAGCTGTGTATGCCGCCGACAGCCACTGAAACTACAGCTTGAGTGAGACAACACTACAACCGGTGCTCAAGATTGCGTTTATCGTCTCTTACAGTTGGGTGCCGATGTACAAAATGTAGTGCAGGACGTTGGCCTTGAATCCCGTTCACCTATCGTCTTTCTCCCTACCGGCAACGGTTTAGGCCTTTCCCTCGCGCATTCCCGTGGTCGCCCTGTCGAAGATTACTGTTGCAAGTCAGGCCGTAGATGTTACACCCGCAGGTAGTAAAGGTTCTACCGACCTTTCCTATTGTCTACGTATGGTTAGGACCCACCCGAAATGAACTTTTCCTCTCTAGAATACCCCTATAATGCTCGTACTTTGTGGAACGCAACTACTCTTCTCGGCAAATCGTGCTCCTTACATTCAGGCCCTGAACGTCGCGTTTAGCTGTTGACATCTCCTGCGACGCGGCGTCCTAGTGCCAGCGCGTCGCGACAATATTTCGTGCTGTGACCTGCCTACTATCAAGCAAGGTTGGTAGTCGTGCTATGCGTTGATTCCGTCATCGAGCACGTTTTGCGAGGCTGTAGGTGTTTTAGGTCGCTATTGAGGTTGGTGTCAAATGTTTACCTACCACTCGTTTTGGTGGTTCAATTCAACACTTCACCGGACTGTAACCCCCCTATTCCCTCTAGCATCCTGCCTGGACTAGCTGGAGTCAGAACAACGGAGAGAAGCAATGGTTGGGGCACAGGTGGATGTGGTGCGTTCTAATGTGTTTTGGTATGGTGTGGTGGTGGGTTCGCCTAGTCCTGCGCGGTGGTTTCTCATCTCATGTTTGCTGATGTTGGAGATGGGTTGGTGTTCGGTGGTGTTGGCGTTTCTTTATCGTCCATGAGGGTGTTGGGCATAGTAATATCAACGGCGAACCCTGATCTGCGACGATCCCGAAATGAATACAAATGCGATCTGTGATTGGCTTACAGCCAGGGTAGACTGCAGTGACTTTCACACGACGAATCAATGTTCGCAAAGTTACCACACCTTGCACGACCGCGAGCACTACGCCGTTGAATTAGATCGGACGATCGGAAATTGAGGTAAGCAGAACCTAGGTCGATGTGTTATCGACAGTTAAGCGGTCTACACGTTCTCACATCGACGGTTCATATTGAAGGCCTCGATCTGAGGCTCAACGTTTTATTGGCTAATGTTTGAAAGTAGTATTGCAACAAATCCCGAGAAACCACACACATCCGTTCTCGCATTGCGTAACTTCGTTAGCTTCCTTATCCGACGCCCTTGACAACAACACTTTTCAGTGCTTCCTCGTACTGTCACTTTCCAAGACCCTCTTTCCCTGTAAGCTACTTGTCTTTCGAGAAACGCTGTGTTACGATGGCGCCGAAGGTAGAAGGAGAGCAGAAGGCGGCGAAGAAGGGACCCAAGAAGGAGCCCGCCGCTAAGAAAGCCATTCCCGCGGGGAAAAAGCCCATCGGCGACAAGAAAGAGAAGAAAAAGGCTCGCAAGGCCGTAACCGAAACGTATAAGATCTACATCTACAAGGTGCTGAAGCAGGTGCATCCAGACACGGGGATCTCGTCCAAGGCCATGTCGATCATGAATTCTTTTATAAATGATATTTTTGAGAAGCTCGCGACGGAGGCGTCGAAGCTCGCGCGGTACAACAAGAAGCCGACGATTACGTCTCGCGAGATCCAGACGGCTGTTCGGCTGACTCTGCCTGGAGAGCTTGCGAAGCACGCTGTTTCCGAGGGAACAAAAGCCGTGACCAAGTTCACTAGTGCATAGGCTCTCTTAGTTCCGTTTGACATACTAATTTTTGCTTTGTAAGTGTTGATAATAGACGAATAATTATGAAAAAATTCCGGGGGTCAAAAATTCCAGACGTTGTATTTTGACCCCCTAGAACTTCCATACATTCTACATCCTCACGTTCCCCTGCTTCCCCTTTCCTCCATTCCCTTGTCACACTATATTTTATGTGTTAGTTTCTATGTCACACTCTTGTACCCAACTCTCTACTGCAACTTTTCTCTCGACTTGGTATCTCGACAGGGTTAGGTAGGTCGCTTCCACTCCTCTCTCAATCTCCTACGGTAAGTTGTTTCCTAGCCAACCCTAGCTAGGTCGAAATCGCTCTGTAGCCTCGTTCCCTAGCGCGCGCCGCTGCCTCGTTTCCTATCGCCCCCCGCTGCCTAGTTCCCTAGCGGCCTCGATTTCTAGCGCACCCCGCTGCCCCGTTGCCCAGCGCGCCCTGCTGCCCCGCCGCCCAGCACGCCCTCCTGCCCCGTCGCCCAGCGCGCTCCGCTGCCTCATTCGCGCGAGCAGCAGCAGCAGCAGCAGCAGCGCGCTGCTGCCCTCTAGGGCAAGGTGGAATGGGGCTGCATAGTGGGGAAGGGCGGGAAGGGTGGGGAGGAGTGGGGAAAGTGCGAACCTCCCTTTTCCCCACCCCTGTCTTATAGAACTTGCACCACAATAGCATATGCATTGGGGAGTATACATGCCGTTATTCCTACACTTGCCGGAAGCGGAGCAGTATCCACGGCATGGACCACAATCTACAGGCTCGACAGCATATTGCAAATGCGAGCAATTCCAATGACTGAGTGTACAATACACTACACCGGGGTCCACGTGCAGTTATTCCTGACCCTTGCCAGAAGCAGAGCTACCGTATAAGCATAGTAGCATGGGTGACAATAAAAGACTCCACTACGTACATTGCAAATGAGAGCGATGCCAATGACGGCGTGTTCAATACACTACGCGGGGGTCCACAAGCCGTTATTCCTGACCCTTGCAAGAATCAGCGCTGTACCCATGGCATGGGTGACAAAAAGCAGACTCAGACTACATATTGTTGATGAGAGAGAGCTATGCCAACGACGGCATGTTCAATTCACTACACCGGGGACGTCATGCCGTTATTCCTGCACCTTGCGACAAGCAGCGCTGTACCCATGGCATGGGTGACAAAAAGCAGACTCCACGACAAATTGCTGATGATGCTACGACCAGTGATGGCGTGTTCATGACTCTACACCGGGGTCCACGTGCCGTTGTTCCTGACCCTGGATGGGAGCAGCACGGTATCGACTGCGTGGACGACAATCGATGGGCTCGAAAACATGTTGCCGATCAGAACGCGTGCGCCCTCCGTGTCCTCTGTTCGGTACAACTTCAGCCAGTAGTCTGTTTGATTCTTCTTCAATGGTAGTTTGTCAAGGGTTTCCATCTGCAATCATAGTTTAGGTGAGAGGTGTAGGGGAGAGGGATGAAAGCGGAGATGAGTGTATTGAGGGTGTGAGGTGAGAGGTGTAGGTAGGAAATGATGTATAAATATATATATACTAGAAAGGATGTGACGTGACTTCACAAACTTACCAGGAATCCATTCCCAAGGGCCTTGATGTCGTTAAGTTCCAGCCGACGTGGCAGCACGTGATAGGCCATCACTTGCCAGAGAATACTTTTCTTCCGTTGCAGCCCTCCAAAGCGCGTATTCTTGGGCATGCGGAAATAGGCCCCATTGGTTGGCGCAAAGATCGTAATGTTGTTTGTGAGGAGCGTATTCATCAGCGTCTCATTCATACCTGTAAAAAAGGAACAGAGCATGGATGTTTATAAAGGATAAAACCAGTTACACAAACAAAACGAGAATGAAAAGTATCGTACCAAATGCTATTTTGCAAATATGACTCACCGCTCATTCTGATGCCCGTTGCAACTCCAGTGAATTTCTTCTCGTACAGAAACGTCAGAACCTCGTTCACTTTCGCTAGCGTTGCCTCCTGCTCCGCTGTCAGGATAGGACCCGGCGTTCCGCCTGAACCTCCGCCTGAACCTCCGCCCGAACCTCCCCCTGACCCTCCGCCTGACCCTCCGCCTCCGGATCCCGCCCCCCCGCCATTCTGACTTCCGCCTCCACCGCTCGCTTGCCCTCCGCCGCCTGTCTGACTTCCCGCCCCGCTTCCTGACCCCCCGCTCCCCGTCCCCCCGCTTCCCGTATGTCCACCAGTGTCCCCTCCGCTCCCCGTACCACTCCCCGCTCCGCTTCCCCCTCCGCTCCCCATCCCACTCCCGGCTCCGCTACCCCCTCCGCGAATCACATCTCCGCTATCCCCCGACGACCTCCCGGATTTAGATCCAGCGTCCGTTCCCGAACCAGTTCCCGAGCCTCCACCCGTACCAGTTCCTTTCCCCGAGCCAGATCCGGAGCCCCTTGAGTTCCCCCCCCCCTTCCCCTTCCCCTTGCCTCCACTGCTTCCCTTTCCCGTTCCGGTATTCCCCCCCGCACCTGTCCCCGTACCCACCCCCGCGCCTGCCCCCGTACCCCCGCCCGCGCCTGTCACTGTACCTTTCCCCGCGCCTGTCCCCGTACCTGATCCCGTGCCAGTCCCCGTACCTGATCCCGTGCCAGTCCCCGTACCTGTTCCCGCGCCTGTCCCCGTACCTTTCCCAGTGCCCGTTCCCGTACCCTTCCCCGCACCCGTACCCGTTCCTTTTCCCGCCCCCGTCCCGGTTCCTTTCCCCGCGCCGGTCCCGGTACCTGTTCCCCCTCCTGTCCCCGTACCTTTCCCGGCGCCTGTACCCGTACCCTTCCCCGCACCCGTTCCCGTACCCTTCCCCGCACCCGTTCCCGTACCCTTCCCCGCACCCGTTCCCGTACCCTTCCCCGCACCCGTTCCCGTACCCTTCCCCGCACCCGTTCCCGTACCCTTCCCCGCACCCGTTCCCGTACCCTTCCCCGCACCCGTTCCCGTACCCTTCCCCGCACCCGTTCCCGTACCCTTCCCCGCACCTGTCCCCGTACCTTTCCCTGCGCCTGTCCCCGTACCCTTCCCCGCGCCGGTCCCAATTTCCGGTACCTTCCGCTCTCCAGTTGCCGTTCCTGTACTCCCGCCGGTCCCCGCACCCGTCCCCGCACCCTTGCCCGCGCCGACACCCGTCCCGGAGCCGGCTGATTTTCCGGTTCCAGACTTTTTCCCCGTGCCGGCCGCTGCCGTCATCGCCATGAGATTTACCGTGCGATCAGAGCCGTCGGTGGCAGACGCCGTTTTTACGGATAGCGGGGAGCCACCACTGCCGATGTCCGTTGCTACACCGAGGTCGGTGCTCACGCCGAACGATGTGCTCATATCGAGGGATTGACCCGCCGCAGTGGCGGTAAGCCACGGCGATATGACGAGGGCGACCAGCAGGAGGAGCGGGAGCAGGGCTGACGGGTTCAACAGGGTTAGGCCGAGTGGGGCTACGGCGGAGTGAAGAGCGTGGGATGAATGCCGTGACATGCGCCGCGATCGCGTTGACGCCATGGCTGAGGCTGTCATCGAGTTGATGACGCGCTGCGCCGTCGTCGGTTACGAGCAGCGTCGCCGGTTACGAGCTGCGTGACGGGGAATTTTCTGAGTCTCACTAACTCGCTGATGGAGGACTTTCAATGGGAGGAACTACTGGCGCGAGAAGGCTATTATTTTTTACGGCAAGTATTCGTGCCGAAGGTTGTTTGGTCGTCTAAATCACCGTTGAGAAGGAGGTTCGTCTATGCAAAGGCAGGGATGGAAAGGAACATTCAAGAATCCCAGGAAGTCGAGTTTTTTTAACACCCTCGTGCGGCTCGCGAGCAGATATGCCAATCTACTGACGTTGATACGTGAAAGGGGGAGCGCGCTGACGATGTCTTACGAAGTTAAACTAGAAACACTGAAAGAAAACGATATCTATGGAGAGTTGCGAATCTAAGAAGAGAGAGCGCCTCAGGTCGCAAGAGTGGTCTGTTGGTAAAAAGCATCGAAATCAAACATCGTGAAGAACTCGAGGGTTATGGTGTGTGGCGGCCGGGTGGGAGCACTAGAACCTATTCGTGAGTCGAGACCTGGTGGGCCCTATTTTGCGTTTTGGAAGCACCGCGCCGACTAGACAGATGTCAATATCGACGAAGCCAAGCAGAGCAGAGGCATGTTCGGCAGGAAGGATGGGGCGAGGGAAGGGTGAGCTGGGTCAATGTGGGGGTGGAAGAGTGGGGTTGGTGGGAGGGAGGGATCAGCGGCAGATTCCAGATTTCCAATGTCGAAAGGTTTTTCCGGACCGCGGGCGACTCGCCTCACTTCGCTGGAGTGTGGGCTTGGTGGCTGGCTGCGTTTTCGCCACTAATCCCCCACAACACCAGCGCCCTGATTGCTGGGCAGCGAGTTGCCGCAATGTGGCCGACGCGTGGGTATCATGCGATTCGGAAATTCAACCTGTTTGGAAGATCATATAGAATGCTGGAGATTTCTTGGCAGCTTGCCTTCAGGCGTATATGTGAGACAGCTGTACTGCCGATTCAGCAGACGGAAGCACAGCTGGGGTGTACGTGGAACTTCACAGACGCTGACAAGGTAATGTGCGCTCCATTGAGTGCCTCAGATTATGACGAAATACATGGTGATTACAATACTCGTCATAGCGAGCTTCCAAGCTACTAAGAAATCACATGTGTGATTGTATATGTTTGCTAGCTTGGCAAATTGTTTCACGAAGATGATAGATTTAATGGACCATAAACGACACAATAAAATAATTACAAATATCTACCAAGAGTGGTCTCACACAAATACAGGAGATTTGTGCACAGATTACATAAAAAAATCTACATAATATACCTGGAGGTGAATATAGATTTTTATTCTGTATTGTGAAAGTGTTCTAGGATTGTTGGTGTTGTCCATTTCTGGGAAAATATGCGAATGGTAACATACATGGGGCTCTATAACACGTACGGTAACCATAACAATGAATTTTCACGCGTTTGGTAACTCGATTCACGCATTTGGTAACTATACACTGGCAAGCCATCACGCGAATGGTAACTAGAAGAAACCCTCGTCAAACTTGACCCTGATTCTGGTTTTTCCCGCTCGCGCCAGACTGAATTGACGAGTCCTGAAGCACGAAATTCTGACACACTTTCCGAAATTCTGACACACATTCCGAAATTCTGACACACTTTCCGAAATTCGGACTATTTCGTAAAAAGTTGCTGTTTTAAAAACCGTTTATAATATAATGCGGATATTCTGGCGCTCGCGGAATTTTGATTTCACTTAATTCTATCGTACAACCGGGGCAAAAGATATATACCCCTTTCGGATGGCAAATGATTTTGAGAGCATCAACCCTAAACTCCTTGCGACAAGGCGTTCAATGTTATTTCTACAATAAAGGCATGCCATTCGGAAGGGTATTATTTTTCCACCTCCAAAATTATCCCACGTTGCATGAATTACACAATTTTAAATAAAATTATTGTCGCTTTTCCGGGAAACTTTCACCATTTTGCAATTATGCAATCATGCTTGCAAAAATATAATTGTACTTGTTAGTACTATATTTCCGAGCTTAAAATAGATATGAAACTACTCTGAAACTATTTGGTCCGTGGTAATTGAACAAACGCAATCCTTCAAAGTCGCGGCGGGAATCGTTCAATATCGGTAAAATGGTCCGTGAAATCTTTCAATTTAACAAATTCCTCTTAGTCAGGATCATTTCGGTGGGAGTTTCATCTAGTTACCATTCGCGTGATCATTCGCCTGTGCTAAGTTACCAATTGCGTGAAACGAGTTACCAAACGCGTGAAAATGTACTGTAATAGTTACTGTACGCGTTAAAGAGCCCCACGTATGTTACCATTGGCATACTTTCCCTCCATTTCTCATGGAAGCCCAAAGAATTCCTCGTGTCTGATTACATGCGTTTACCCCAGCTGTTTCCTGTCCCATGCAGAACATCGAGAACGACACAACCGAGGTAGCTCGGTGTTTCCCGCCAGCTATTCTACGAGTCTACCAGTTCTCCCCCGCGAAAAACGGCAGTTTCAAACTAGGTTGGCCCACTCGGTCCCTCCAGATCACACTCCCAGAGGCGTTTGGATTCCATCGCGACTTGTCGAGCAGGAGAAGCTAAGCTCATATGAATAGCTGAGGATACGAGGTGAAGTGCTTTGAAACATCTCGAGTTCCTCTCCTCTCGCCTGGTTTCTTCGGATTTGTCCTGTCGGAAGTCAGAAGTATACATTTTCAAGGAATAAAATCAAGATTGATTTCATGTACGCGAATGCCTTCCCCTCTCCGGTTCGGAATCGCAGTCGATCTTCGCTAGAAGTCAGAGGAAGCCGAAACTCGCTACAAGACTTCTCGTTAAGCGAAGCAGACCTCAAACCAGCACCATCATCACCACCACCTGCATTCTCCAATCCCGCTTCCTCCGCCGCCACCGCCGCAGCCACCGGTGCCGCCACCGGTGCCGCGGCCACGGTCACAGCCCTCATCCCCGCAGCAGGAAGCATTTTTTCCCGCTTAAGCATGTTTCGTTCTAGTCCCGTATCGGGAAGCAGGTACTTATCTCAAGTCCGGCCCGAGCCGCGCGGCGGAAAGGACGGTGGCAGCGACATCGACGAAGGCGACTTTGTCCACGACGAAGCTTCATCGCTGCTTCGCTCGGACGCGAGACCGTTTCCTTCGTCCGTCGGTGCTGCTGGGGGCATCTTCGGCGGGTCTTACGGCGGCGGGAGCGGGGGCGGGTTTAGGAATGGGAAACGGAGACTAAGGACTCTGGCGGCGTGCGCGGCGCTGGTCGTGGCGGCGCTGGTGCTGGCGGCGTGCGCGGTGGTCGATGTGGCGGACGCGTGGCTGGGACTCGGAGGGACGCGACGGGCGGCTGGATTGGAGCGATGCGTGCCACAGGACATCCCAGGTAGATTCAAGGGGAATGGCAAGGAACGGTGGGGAAGGGTGAGGAACGGTGGGGAGGGTTGGAGAATAGTAGGGAACGTGCGACGGGCGGTGGGACTGGAGCGATGCGTCTTGCAGAACATCCCAGGTAGGTGCAAGGGGAATGGCGGGGAGCGGTGGGGAATGGTGGGGAGCGGTGGGGAAGATGGTGCAGACAGGCGACTTCCCAACTTCCCCTCCCGTCTAGTCCAGTGCCTTCACTCTCGGATATGACAGTGGAGGGTGGAGAAGGTGGGGCTGCTGCTGTGTGATAATTCTTGCGTCCCTCTCTCTCCCCTCCCCCCTCCCCCCTCCCCCCTTCCCCCCCTTCCCCCTTCCCCCTTCCCCCTTCCCCGTCACCATCCCCCCAACAACACCGCAGTGCCATCACTCTCCGAGATGACAGTGGAGGAGAAGGTGGGGCAGATGATGCAGATAGACGAGCGGGCGCTGGGATACGGAGACAACATTACAGTGTACCATATCGGATCAGTCCTTAGGTGAGTCCTTAGTCAGATTAGTCCATCTCAGGTCCGTATCAGGTCCGTCTCAGGTCTGTTTCATTTCATCAGATCAATCTCAGGTTTTTTTTTCTCTCGAAGCGGGTAGGAGCCAGCATCGCAACGTACCATGTCAAATCAGATTAGTCCGTCTCAGGTCTGTGCTCAGGTGAGACCTTTTCAGGAGCAGCATCACTGGTGGTCAAGAAAACACGCTCACGGGCGGACGGACATGGCCGATAACTGCCAGGTCAAGAAAAGGTTCTCAACACGCGCCTGTTCCCTTCGTCATTCCTCCTCTCCTCCCTGTGTGCTGTCCCTTCCCTCCTCCCTGTGTGCTGTCCCTCCCCTCCTCCCCTCCCTGTGTTTTTCCATACGCCAATGGGGGAGGGGCATGGCATGGCCACAGTACGCCCCCAACACCTCACAGCATGGGCGGACATGGCCGACAACTTCCAGGCCAAGGCGCTCAGTGCCCCTGCTTCCTTCCCTGTGCTGTCCCGCCCGTACACCCCTCCGTGTGTTATTTCTTCTGTCAGTGGGGGAGGAGCATGGCCCCAATACGCCCCCAACACCCCCACGGCATGGGCGGACATGGTCGATAACTTACCGGCCAAGGCACTCAACACGTGCCTGCCCTTTCATGCTCCTCCCGTCCCTCGTCCTTGTGCTGTTGTCTTCCCCCCTACCCCCGTCTCAGTGGGGGAGGGGCATGGCCCCAATACGCCCCCAACACCCCCACGGCATGGGCGGACATGGTCGATAACTTACCGGCCAAGGCACTCAACACGTGCCTGCCCTTTCATGCTCCTCCCGTCCCTCGTCCTTGTGCTGTTGTCTTCCCCCCTACCCCCGTCTCAGTGGGGGAGGGGCATGGCCCCAATACGCCCCCAACACCCCCACGGCATGGGCGGACATGGTCGATAACTTACCGGCCAAGGCACTCAACACGTGCCTGCCCTTTCATGCTCCTCCCGTCCCTCGTCCTTGTGCTGTTGTCTTCCCCCCTACCCCCGTCTCAGTGGGGGAGGGGCATGGCCCCAATACGCCCCCAACACCCCCACGGCATGGGCGGACATGGTCGATAACTTACCGGCCAAGGCACTCAACACGTGCCTGCCCTTTCATGCTCCTCCCGTCCCTCGTCCTTGTGCTGTTGTCTTCCCCCCTACCCCCGTCTCAGTGGGGGAGGGGCATGGCCCCAATACGCCCCCAACACCCCCACGGCATGGGCGGACATGGTCGATAACTTACTGGCCAAGGCACTCAACACGTGCCTGCCCTTTCATGCTCCTCCCGTCCCTCGTCCTTGTGCTGTTGTCTTCCCCCCTACCCCCGTCTCAGTGGGGGAGGGGCATGGCCCCAATACGCCCCCAACACCCCCACGGCATGGGCGGACATGGTCGATAACTTACCGGCAAAGGCACTCAACACGTGCCTGCCCTTTCATGCTCCTCCCGTCCCTCGTCCTTGTGCTGTTGTCTTCCCCCCTACCCCCGTCTCAGTGGGGGAGGGGCATGGCCCCAATACGCCCCCAACACCCCCACGGCATGGGCGGACATGGTCGATAACTTACCGGCCAAGGCACTCAACACGTGCCTGCCCTTTCATGCTCCTCCCGTCCCTCGTCCTTGTGCTGTTGTCTTCCCCCCTACCCCCGTCTCAGTGGGGGAGGGGCATGGCCCCAATACGCCCCCAACACCCCCACGGCATGGGCGGACATGGTCGATAACTTACCGGCCAAGGCACTCAACACGTGCCTGCCCTTTCATGCTCCTCCCGTCCCTCGTCCTTGTGCTGTTGTCTTCCCCCCTACCCCCGTCTCAGTGGGGGAGGGGCATGGCCCCAATACGCCCCCAACACCCCCACGGCATGGGCGGACATGGTCGATAACTTACCGGCCAAGGCACTCAACACGTGCCTGCCCTTTCATGCTCCTCCCGTCCCTCGTCCTTGTGCTGTTGTCTTCCCCCCTACCCCCGTCTCAGTGGGGGAGGGGCATGGCCCCAATACGCCCCCAACACCCCCACGGCATGGGCGGACATGGTCGATAACTTACCGGCAAAGGCACTCAACACGTGCCTGCCCTTTCATGCTCCTCCCGTCCCTCGTCCTTGTGCTGTTGTCTTCCCCCCTACCCCCGTCTCAGTGGGGGAGGGGCATGGCCCCAATACGCCCCCAACACCCCCACGGCATGGGCGGACATGGTCGATAACTTACCGGCCAAGGCACTCAACACGTGCCTGCCCTTTCATGCTCCTCCCGTCCCTCGTCCTTGTGCTGTTGTCTTCCCCCCTACCCCCGTCTCAGTGGGGGAGGGGCATGGCCCCAATACGCCCCCAACACCCCCACGGCATGGGCGGACATGGTCGATAACTTACCGGCCAAGGCACTCAACACGTGCCTGCCCTTTCATGCTCCTCCCGTCCCTCGTCCTTGTGCTGTTGTCTTCCCCCCTACCCCCGTCTCAGTGGGGGAGGGGCATGGCCCCAATACGCCCCCAACACCCCCACGGCATGGGCGGACATGGTCGATAACTTACCGGCCAAGGCACTCAACACGTGCCTGCCCTTTCATGCTCCTCCCGTCCCTCGTCCTTGTGCTGTTGTCTTCCCCCCTACCCCCGTCTCAGTGGGGGAGGGGCATGGCCCCAATACGCCCCCAACACCCCCACGGCATGGGCGGACATGGTCGATAACTTACCGGCCAAGGCACTCAACACGTGCCTGCCCTTTCATGCTCCTCCCGTCCCTCGTCCTTGTGCTGTTGTCTTCCCCCCTACCCCCGTCTCAGTGGGGGAGGGGCATGGCCCCAATACGCCCCCAACACCCCCACGGCATGGGCGGACATGGTCGATAACTTACCGGCCAAGGCACTCAACACGTGCCTGCCCTTTCATGCTCCTCCCGTCCCTCGTCCTTGTGCTGTTGTCTTCCCCCCTACCCCCGTCTCAGTGGGGGAGGGGCATGGCCCCAATACGCCCCCAACACCCCCACGGCATGGGCGGACATGGTCGATAACTTACCGGCCAAGGCACTCAACACGTGCCTGCCCTTTCATGCTCCTCCCGTCCCTCGTCCTTGTGCTGTTGTCTTCCCCCCTACCCCCGTCTCAGTGGGGGAGGGGCATGGCCCCAATACGCCCCCAACACCCCCACGGCATGGGCGGACATGGTCGATAACTTACCGGCCAAGGCACTCAACACGTGCCTGCCCTTTCATGCTCCTCCCGTCCCTCGTCCTTGTGCTGTTGTCTTCCCCCCTACCCCCGTCTCAGTGGGGGAGGGGCATGGCCCCAATACGCCCCCAACACCCCCACGGCATGGGCGGACATGGTCGATAACTTACCGGCCAAGGCACTCAACACGTGCCTGCCCTTTCATGCTCCTCCCGTCCCTCGTCCTTGTGCTGTTGTCTTCCCCCCTACCCCCGTCTCAGTGGGGGAGGGGCATGGCCCCAATACGCCCCCAACACCCCCACGGCATGGGCGGACATGGTCGATAACTTACCGGCCAAGGCACTCAACACGTGCCTGCCCTTTCATGCTCCTCCCGTCCCTCGTCCTTGTGCTGTTGTCTTCCCCCCTACCCCCGTCTCAGTGGGGGAGGGGCATGGCCCCAATACGCCCCCAACACCCCCACGGCATGGGCGGACATGGTCGATAACTTACCGGCCAAGGCACTCAACACGTGCCTGCCCTTTCATGCTCCTCCCGTCCCTCGTCCTTGTGCTGTTGTCTTCCCCCCTACCCCCGTCTCAGTGGGGGAGGGGCATGGCCCCAATACGCCCCCAACACCCCCACGGCATGGGCGGACATGGTCGATAACTTACCGGCCAAGGCACTCAACACGTGCCTGCCCTTTCATGCTCCTCCCGTCCCTCGTCCTTGTGCTGTTGTCTTCCCCCCTACCCCCGTCTCAGTGGGGGAGGGGCATGGCCCCAATACGCCCCCAACACCCCCACGGCATGGGCGGACATGGTCGATAACTTACCGGCCAAGGCACTCAACACGTGCCTGCCCTTTCATGCTCCTCCCGTCCCTCGTCCTTGTGCTGTTGTCTTCCCCCCTACCCCCGTCTCAGTGGGGGAGGGGCATGGCCCCAATACGCCCCCAACACCCCCACGGCATGGGCGGACATGGTCGATAACTTACCGGCCAAGGCACTCAACACGTGCCTGCCCTTTCATGCTCCTCCCGTCCCTCGTCCTTGTGCTGTTGTCTTCCCCCCTACCCCCGTCTCAGTGGGGGAGGGGCATGGCCCCAATACGCCCCCAACACCCCCACGGCATGGGCGGACATGGTCGATAACTTACCGGCCAAGGCACTCAACACGTGCCTGCCCTTTCATGCTCCTCCCGTCCCTCGTCCTTGTGCTGTTGTCTTCCCCCCTACCCCCGTCTCAGTGGGGGAGGGGCATGGCCCCAATACGCCCCCAACACCCCCACGGCATGGGCGGACATGGTCGATAACTTACCGGCCAAGGCACTCAACACGTGCCTGCCCTTTCATGCTCCTCCCGTCCCTCGTCCTTGTGCTGTTGTCTTCCCCCCTACCCCCGTCTCAGTGGGGGAGGGGCATGGCCCCAATACGCCCCCAACACCCCCACGGCATGGGCGGACATGGTCGATAACTTACCGGCCAAGGCACTCAACACGTGCCTGCCCTTTCATGCTCCTCCCGTCCCTCGTCCTTGTGCTGTTGTCTTCCCCCCTACCCCCGTCTCAGTGGGGGAGGGGCATGGCCCCAATACGCCCCCAACACCCCCACGGCATGGGCGGACATGGTCGATAACTTACCGGCCAAGGCACTCAACACGTGCCTGCCCTTTCATGCTCCTCCCGTCCCTCGTCCTTGTGCTGTTGTCTTCCCCCCTACCCCCGTCTCAGTGGGGGAGGGGCATGGCCCCAATACGCCCCCAACACCCCCACGGCATGGGCGGACATGGTCGATAACTTACCGGCCAAGGCACTCAACACGTGCCTGCCCTTTCATGCTCCTCCCGTCCCTCGTCCTTGTGCTGTTGTCTTCCCCCCTACCCCCGTCTCAGTGGGGGAGGGGCATGGCCCCAATACGCCCCCAACACCCCCACGGCATGGGCGGACATGGTCGATAACTTACCGGCCAAGGCACTCAACACGTGCCTGCCCTTTCATGCTCCTCCCGTCCCTCGTCCTTGTGCTGTTGTCTTCCCCCCTACCCCCGTCTCAGTGGGGGAGGGGCATGGCCCCAATACGCCCCCAACACCCCCACGGCATGGGCGGACATGGTCGATAACTTACCGGCCAAGGCACTCAACACGTGCCTGCCCTTTCATGCTCCTCCCGTCCCTCGTCCTTGTGCTGTTGTCTTCCCCCCTACCCCCGTCTCAGTGGGGGAGGGGCATGGCCCCAATACGCCCCCAACACCCCCACGGCATGGGCGGACATGGTCGATAACTTACCGGCCAAGGCACTCAACACGTGCCTGCCCTTTCATGCTCCTCCCGTCCCTCGTCCTTGTGCTGTTGTCTTCCCCCCTACCCCCGTCTCAGTGGGGGAGGGGCATGGCCCCAATACGCCCCCAACACCCCCACGGCATGGGCGGACATGGTCGATAACTTACCGGCCAAGGCACTCAACACGTGCCTGCCCTTTCATGCTCCTCCCGTCCCTCGTCCTTGTGCTGTTGTCTTCCCCCCTACCCCCGTCTCAGTGGGGGAGGGGCATGGCCCCAATACGCCCCCAACACCCCCACGGCATGGGCGGACATGGTCGATAACTTACCGGCCAAGGCACTCAACACGTGCCTGCCCTTTCATGCTCCTCCCGTCCCTCGTCCTTGTGCTGTTGTCTTCCCCCCTACCCCCGTCTCAGTGGGGGAGGGGCATGGCCCCAATACGCCCCCAACACCCCCACGGCATGGGCGGACATGGTCGATAACTTACCGGCCAAGGCACTCAACACGTGCCTGCCCTTTCATGCTCCTCCCGTCCCTCGTCCTTGTGCTGTTGTCTTCCCCCCTACCCCCGTCTCAGTGGGGGAGGGGCATGGCCCCAATACGCCCCCAACACCCCCACGGCATGGGCGGACATGGTCGATAACTTACCGGCCAAGGCACTCAACACGTGCCTGCCCTTTCATGCTCCTCCCGTCCCTCGTCCTTGTGCTGTTGTCTTCCCCCCTACCCCCGTCTCAGTGGGGGAGGGGCATGGCCCCAATACGCCCCCAACACCCCCACGGCATGGGCGGACATGGTCGATAACTTACCGGCAAAGGCACTCAACACGTGCCTGCCCTTTCATGCTCCTCCCGTCCCTCGTCCTTGTGCTGTTGTCTTCCCCCCTACCCCCGTCTCAGTGGGGGAGGGGCATGGCCCCAATACGCCCCCAACACCCCCACGGCATGGGCGGACATGGTCGATAACTTACCGGCCAAGGCACTCAACACGTGCCTGCCCTTTCATGCTCCTCCCGTCCCTCGTCCTTGTGCTGTTGTCTTCCCCCCTACCCCCGTCTCAGTGGGGGAGGGGCATGGCCCCAATACGCCCCCAACACCCCCACGGCATGGGCGGACATGGTCGATAACTTACCGGCCAAGGCACTCAACACGTGCCTGCCCTTTCATGCTCCTCCCGTCCCTCGTCCTTGTGCTGTTGTCTTCCCCCCTACCCCCGTCTCAGTGGGGGAGGGGCATGGCCCCAATACGCCCCCAACACCCCCACGGCATGGGCGGACATGGTCGATAACTTACCGGCCAAGGCACTCAACACGTGCCTGCCCTTTCATGCTCCTCCCGTCCCTCGTCCTTGTGCTGTTGTCTTCCCCCCTACCCCCGTCTCAGTGGGGGAGGGGCATGGCCCCAATACGCCCCCAACACCCCCACGGCATGGGCGGACATGGTCGATAACTTACCGGCCAAGGCACTCAACACGTGCCTGCCCTTTCATGCTCCTCCCGTCCCTCGTCCTTGTGCTGTTGTCTTCCCCCCTACCCCCGTCTCAGTGGGGGAGGGGCATGGCCCCAATACGCCCCCAACACCCCCACGGCATGGGCGGACATGGTCGATAACTTACCGGCCAAGGCACTCAACACGTGCCTGCCCTTTCATGCTCCTCCCGTCCCTCGTCCTTGTGCTGTTGTCTTCCCCCCTACCCCCGTCTCAGTGGGGGAGGGGCATGGCCCCAATACGCCCCCAACACCCCCACGGCATGGGCGGACATGGTCGATAACTTACCGGCCAAGGCACTCAACACGTGCCTGCCCTTTCATGCTCCTCCCGTCCCTCGTCCTTGTGCTGTTGTCTTCCCCCCTACCCCCGTCTCAGTGGGGGAGGGGCATGGCCCCAATACGCCCCCAACACCCCCACGGCATGGGCGGACATGGTCGATAACTTACCGGCCAAGGCACTCAACACGTGCCTGCCCTTTCATGCTCCTCCCGTCCCTCGTCCTTGTGCTGTTGTCTTCCCCCCTACCCCCGTCTCAGTGGGGGAGGGGCATGGCCCCAATACGCCCCCAACACCCCCACGGCATGGGCGGACATGGTCGATAACTTACCGGCCAAGGCACTCAACACGTGCCTGCCCTTTCATGCTCCTCCCGTCCCTCGTCCTTGTGCTGTTGTCTTCCCCCCTACCCCCGTCTCAGTGGGGGAGGGGCATGGCCCCAATACGCCCCCAACACCCCCACGGCATGGGCGGACATGGTCGATAACTTACCGGCCAAGGCACTCAACACGTGCCTGCCCTTTCATGCTCCTCCCGTCCCTCGTCCTTGTGCTGTTGTCTTCCCCCCTACCACCGTCTCAGTGGGGGAGGGGCATGGCCCCAATACGCCCCCAACACCCCCACGGCATGGGCAGACATGGTCGATAACTTCCAGGCCAAGGCGCTCAACACGTGCCTGCGTCCCTTCCCCCGTGTTGTTTTCTTCCCCCCTATACGCATCCCCCTATGCAGTGGGGGAGGGGCATGGCCGCAGTACGCCCCCAACACCCCCACGGCATGGGCGGACATGGTCGATAACTTCCCGGCCAAGGCACTCAACACGTGCCTGCCCTTTCATGCTCCTCCCGTCCCTCGTCCTTGTGCTGTTGTCTTCCCCCCTACCCCCGTCTCAGTGGGGGAGGGGCATGGCCCCAATACGCCCCCAACACCCCCACGCCATGGGCAGACATGGTCGATAACTTCCAGGCCAAGGCGCTCAACACGTGCCTGCGTCCCTTCCCCCGTGTTGTTTTCTTCCCCCCTATACGCATCCCCCTATGCAGTGGGGGAGGGGCATGGCCGCAGTACGCCCCCAACACCCCAACAGCATGGGCAGACATGGTCGACAACTTCCAGGCGAAAGCCCTCACCACGCGCGTGCTGCCCTCTTCCCCCTTGTGTGCTGTTCCTCCCTCCTTTTGTTGTTTTACACACCACACCAGTGGGGGAGGTGCATGGCTGCAGTACGCACCCAACACCCCCACAGTGAAAGCGTTCAAAACTCACACACCTGCTCCCCTCCTCCTCCCCGTGTGTGCTGTCCCGCCTCTCCTCCCGTTGTTGTTTTTCCCTCCCGGACCGCAGTGGCGGACATGGGCGGACATGGTCGATAATTTTCAAGCGAAAGCTCTCAACACGCGGCTGCGAGTGCCACTGCTGTACGGAGTAGATGCAGTGCATGGGCACAACAACGTGTTGGGGGCGACTATTTTCCCCCACCACGTGGGGCTGGGGGCGGCTGGGGATGCCACGCTTGTAGAGGCCATTGCTGCTGCTGTGGCCAAGGTGAGAGTGCAGGTGAAGGCGAGGGATTAGTTTTGAGAATTCTCAAACAAGGTGAGAGTGCAGGTGAAGGCGAGGGATTAGTTTTGAGAATTCTCAAACAAGGTGAGAGTGCAGGTGAAGGCGAGGGATTAGTTTTGAGAATTCTCAAACAAGGTGAGAGTGCAGGTGAAGGCGAGGGATTAGTTTTGAGAATTCTCAAACAAGGTGAGAGTGCAGGTGAAGGCGAGGGATTAGTTTTGAGAATTCTCAAACAAGGTGAGAGTGCAGGTGAAGGCGAGGGATTAGTTTTGAGAATTCTCAAACAAGGTGAGAGTGCAGGTGAAGGCGAGGGAATAGTTTTGAGAATTCTCAAACAAGGTGAGAGTGCAGGTGAAGGCGAGGGATTAGTTTTGAGAATTCTCAAACAAGGTGAGAGTGCAGGTGAAGGCGAGGGATTAGTTTTGAGAATTCTCAAACAAGGTGAGAGTGCAGGTGAAGGCGAGGGATTAGTTTTGAGAATTCTCAAACAAGGTGAGAGTGCAGGTCAAGGCGAGGGATTAGTTTTGAGAATTCTCAAACAAGGTGAGAGTGCAGGTGAAGGCGAGGGATTAGTTTTGAGAATTCTCAAACAAGGTGAGAGTGCAGGTGAAGGCGAGGGATTAGTTTTGAGAATTCTCAAACAAGGTGAGAGTGCAGGTGAAGGCGAGGGATTAGTTTTGAGAATTCTCAAACAAGGTGAGAGTGCAGGTGAAGGCGAGGGAATAGTTTTGAGAATTCTCAAACAAGGTGAGAGTGCAGGTGAAGGCGAGGGATTAGTTTTGAGAATTCTCAAACAAGGTGAGAGTGCAGGTGAAGGCGAGGGATTAGTTTTGAGAATTCTCAAACAAGGTGAGAGTGCAGGTCAAGGCGAGGGATTAGTTTTGAGAATTCTCAAACAAGGTGAGAGTGCAGGTCAAGGCGAGGGATTAGTTTTGAGAATTCTCAAACAAGGTGAGAGTGCAGGTGAAGGCGAGGGATTAGTTTTGAGAATTCTCAAACAAGGTGAGAGTGCAGGTGAAGGCGAGGGATTAGTTTTGAGAATTCTCAAACAAGGTGAGAGTGCAGGTGAAGGCGAGGGATTAGTTTTGAGACTTCTCAAACAAGGTGAGAGTGCAGGTGAAGGCGAGGGATTAGTTTTGAGAATTCTCAAACAAGGTGAGAGTGCAGGTGAAGGCGAGGGATTAGTTTTGAGAATTCTCAAACAAGGTGAGAGTGCAGGTGAAGGCGAGGATTTAGTTTTGAGAATTCTCAAACAAGGTGAGAGTGCAGGTGAAGGCGAGGGATTAGTTTTGAGAATTCTCAAACAAGGTGAGAGTGCAGGTCAAGGCGAGGGATTAGTTTTGAGAATTCTCAAACAAGGTGAGAGTGCAGGTCAAGGCGAGGGATTAGTTTTGAGAATTCTCAAACAAGGTGAGAGTGCAGGTGAAGGCGAGGGATTAGTTTTGAGAATTCTCAAACAAGGTGAGAGTGCAGGTGAAGGCGAGGGATTAGTTTTGAGAATTCTCAAACAAGGTGAGAGTGCAGGTGAAGGCGAGGGATTAGTTTTGAGAATTCTCAAACAAGGTGAGAGTGCAGGTGAAGGCGAGGGATTAGTTTTGAGAATTCTCAAACAAGGTGAGAGTGCAGGTCAAGGCGAGGGATTAGTTTTGAGAATTCTCAAACAAGGTGAGAGTGCAGGTGAAGGCGAGGGATTAGTTTTGAGAATTCTCAAACAAGGTGAGAGTGCAGGTCAAGGCGAGGGATTAGTTTTGAGAATTCTCAAACAAGGTGAGAGTGCAGGTCAAGGCGAGGGCTCAAAGCCAGGTGAGTTGGGGTGAAGGTTCAGGCCACGAGAAGGCGCTCAACACGCGCCTGGTTGCGTTTTTTGAGAATTCTCAGAAGTGAAAGCTCCAATCAAGGTGAGTTGGGGTGAAGGTTCAGGCCAGAAGGCGCTCAACACGCGCCTGGTTGCGTTTTTTGAGAATTCTCAGAAGTGAAAGCTCCAATCAAGGTGAGTTGGGGTGAAGGTTCAGGCCACGAGAAGGCGCTCAACACGCGCCTGGTTGCGTTTTTTGAAAATTCTCAGAAGTGAAAGCTCCAATCAAGGTGAGTTGGGGTGAAGGTTACTTTTGAGTCGACTCAAAACGAGATGACTTTTGACTTTTGAGTCGACTCAAAACGAGATGACTTTCGACTTTTGAGTCGACTCAAAACGAGATGACTTTTGACTTTTGAGTCGACTCAAAACGAGATGACTTTTGACTTTTGAGTCAAAAGGTTACTTTTGAGTCGACTCAAAAGTCACCTCGTTGGGGTGAAGGTTACTTTTGAGTCGACTCAAAAGTCACCTCGTTGGGGTGAAGGTTCAGTTCAGGCCACGAGAAGGCGCTCAGCATGGGGCTGGTTGCGGGTGCCGGTGCTGTACGGAGTAGACGCGGTGCATGGGCACAACAACGTCGAAGGGCCAATCCCCAGGCCATACCACTCAGCATGCAGCTGCGCCTGCGAGTGCTGTACGGGGTAGACGCAGTGCATGG